>OX336349.1:15402890-16027890 GCA_946902875.1 Nematopogon swammerdamellus
CTAATGATGACCTCAGGGGACATATTCCGTTCTGTGGTTTTGACAAGACTGCTAGTGTAAGAATTTATTGAGGTTCCAATATGTAACAATGTCCAAATGCGAACTTTATTGTAGCTGTAGTGTGGGAAAGTTTTGCGAAATTATGCACTATGTAACAATTTTTTTTTATTTAACTAAAGTCAATAATCGAAAAATAAATATAAAATTAAATATAAATAATACAATAACAATAAAAATAGATAAACTAAAATTAAGCTATTTATAAACAAATGATGCGAATCGTCCAGACCTGACTGAGAGCCACCAACGACTTCGGCGCCCATTAATCAGGATAATAAATCTGATCCATGGGCAGCGACGGCGGAAAGGTCCCCATAGCGCTCGCTGCGTTATGGGGACCTCCTATCCTCCCCCTCTGCACGGCTGATCACACACTGGAAGAGAATTGTTCCTCCCGGCTCGCCTGTCCCCAGACGATTTGTGCATTCCAGCCCAGATTTGCCCATGTATACTTCCTGACCTTTAAAAGACTGAAAGTAAGTACGAAGTCAGTCTATGAAGGCCATCATAATCAGTACTGTTTCGTAGCCCGAATCTTTGAAACCATTGACGTTGAAAACTATTAGATGCAAGCAAGTAAGGGGCGAGAATAAATCCGTCTGTAGTCGTTAGGCAAGCGATTTTCGGAGCATTACCGTTGTTACTCTCAAAAGTTCAACTCAGGTAAAGTGTCCAATAAAATAACTAGAGATTAGAGAGAGAGAGCGGTCGCGTTATGCGGCTCATTCTGGCTAGACGATTAGGCGCTTATGTCGTTGGACGAAATGGGACATTTTGAGAGATTGCTTTCTTTTCGTTGATATAATTTTAGTTGAACAGTCTCTAGTACGCCAAGCAGTGGTAGTCGAACAAAGTGAAAATACAAGACTATATTCGTAGGGGTATAAAGTATTTTCCTCGCGACTACGCTCACGAATTTGGGATGCGGTAGTGTTCTAACGCAGTTACTAAAGTACTACCATTTACGGAAACTAACTCAGGGCACACTCGGGTACTTTGAATCACCGCGTTATATATTATGTACATCCAATGCAATACTTCTGTCCAGGCGAGCAAGGCACCTGACTAGGTGTCCAGCCTCGGACGGAGTGGACCCACACAGAACACAGAAAAAATAACCAAGATGTGGTGAGGTGGTGGAGGTGCATATTTACAGCACTGATTGGTCGTAGATATAATAAAAAATAATCTAAGTCTGCTTTTCTATTTACTAAGGTCAACAAAGAATATGAAATAAAAAAAAAATTGTTTGTCTTTTAAATTACCGAAGTGGATCCTAACTCTGACTGCTTAGGGGCCCTGGATGTCTATATCCTGAATTTCTGTGTCCTGGATGTCTATGTCCTGCGCTTCTATGTACTGGATTTCTATGTCCTGAATGTCCATGTCCTGGGAGTCTCTGTCCTGGATGTCTATGTCCTGTCCTGGCTGTCTATGCCCTGGGTGTCTATGTCCTGCGTGTCTATGTTCTGGGTGTATATGACCAAGGTGTCTATTTCCTGCGTGTCCATGTCCTGTGTGTCTGTGTAATGGGTGTCCATGTCCTGAGTGTCTAAGTCCTGGGTGTCTATGTCCTGCGTATCTGTCCTGCGTGTCTATGTTCTGGGTGTATATGACCAGGGTATCTATTTCCTGCGTGTCCATGTCCTGTGTGTCCGTGTGATGGGTGTCCATGTCCTGAGTATCTATGTTCTGGGTGTCAATGTCCCGGCCGGCCGGGTTACATCATAGAAGCTGAGGCACAGTGCGTGATCTAAAGTGATCGCAGTCAGAGAACAACTGAATCACAGCGAGTGGAGCCGGAAGGGTTGGATCACTAATCTAACTAATAACTTCCATGTAATCTAAATAATCGGCAGGAAGCTGACATTTCGCCAAATTATTTCGAAAGCCATGCAAAACGTCCAGAAGCTACCAAAAAGTAGCTTAATCACACAGAAGCCTTAAAGCACCTCGCATCCGGCTGCCGTGTCCTCTCGTGTTGGGCCTAGGGCCAAAAGGACAACACACATGGAATAAAGAAAACATATACCTCATGGAAAAGGCATAATATCAGACCTACACACACAGTTACATGAAATCCGAAACGTGGAGTGACTCGTGTTTAAGAAATACATTTAGCAAACTCAAAAAGATAATGAAAGTGGTGGATGTAGAATCAAATCGAATCCACGACCTTCCGCTTACCACGACGACGATACCCCTTGCCTACTAGTGGCTCAAAATGAAAAAGACTAGCAAGAATCTTTAATGGAGCGTGCTTCAAGCGCTACGGCTGTCGCTGAAATGCTGCTTTAAGTAGACTTTATATAGGGCATATTTTTATGGAACCCTCACATGGTTGGTTACGTCACCGGCTACACCCAAGTCATGATACCAATCCATTATACTCCCGTCGCCAGGTGCCATGTCAGTGCTTCTCTTTAGTCTTATACGGCGTAATTCGATGTTCTTTGGACAGGCTTTCGTGTTTAGGGAGGATTTTGAATGTGAAATTGGTTCAAGCGGATTTTGTCAATTACGTTTAGTTCTGCAGGCGTTAGGGTTATTTCGGTGTAGGTATGATTCGAGATGTAGTCAGAGAGCTTAACTGCCGGGCAGACAAGGATGACTGCCGCAGGGCTAGGTACGAGTGAGATTTCGTGGAACAAATGGGCCGGACGCCCATCCACCTGTCCATGCATAGCCGGGGGGAATTCAATGCAATGTTTTTTGTCGATTTCGATAAAACAATAAAATAATTGGTACCAGCAATGCATGAAGCGACATTACGGCACATTGCTTTTTTAATTGAAAATATTTTTACTTTTTTATTATTACTCATTTCTCAAGCTTCTATTTTAAATTTGTCTCCTATAAAGTGTCCATTAGGTAGGTACATAAAATGATATGGTGTTCTATTATACAACGACACTTTCGTACTCTTCGCCAGTATTGAAGATACTGGTTATTAATTTTTTTATTTTATTATTGATTTTAATATTGAAGGTTGAATACAGTTGCAATAATTTGACCCGATCATGATAAAGATTGATCAAATTCATCACATCATACATAGGTAACATTTTAACCTTTGGACCACATTTAGATCCAAATATTCGCTTACATTATTTTATAGTAAACGCGGCAAGTGACGCATAGCCTTCCATAAGGTGTCTAACGACGCTGAGGGACATTTGATCGTATGCGGGGGTTTCGAATGCCATGCCGCCCAGACAGGTGCATATTCATGCCTCTCTTGAAGGACCGCAGTTTGACCGTTTTATGTACATTTAAATTTTCCATAAAAAAAACCCACACATAAATACACATTTATATTTTTAACCGACGACATCTTGAATTCCGTATTGCTAAAATAAGATAGTCGAAACGCATTACCATATTTCCCGCGAAACGTTACAAAAAATCTAATGATAGTTGGCAAACTACTAGTAGGTACCAACAATAGTAATACAGATTATAACATATTAAATTAAATTATATCTGTCACGCGACCACGTGAAATAGATTCACGAAAACTGAGTCATTAACCTAGGTATGGGAACCAGAACTGGGAACCAAATGAACAATGAAGTAACGTAGGTACTGAATAAAGTTAATTTAATTTTATTTTATTTCAGTGAAGTGTTTCAGCAGACATGATTCTATGAATCAATCAATTTGTAATATTGAACCGCTCGCGCTGGTCGGTGCTGCTTGTTGTTCTTCTTTAAATGAAACCACTTTGGACGATTCCAGGAAGTATGTATTCCAAGATCAACAAATTCGTATAACATGTTATAATTTTCACGTCTCGGCCTAAAGTGAAACAGTATTCTTCAAAACTACCATGACAAGATAAAAACAATCGGATTCGAAACACTCGACGATTACCATTCTAAATTCAAATATCATAGATAGACTCTATGACAAAAGTATAAAAATCTTGTAGGTACTGGCCAACTACCAGTGCAATATGTTTAAGACAAAGGGTACTACTTATCTGCAGTTCCCGGCGGCAAATAATGCGTGTCGGCTTTAGAAGGAGACAATCCGGTTGTATAGAGCGTCGTCCTTGTCGCACGAACTCGCACGTCTTTGTGCGACAGGGGACTACGCTCAACAACACGATTGTCCCTTTCTAAAGCTCGACACGCATCATTTGCTACCGGGAACAGAAAACTTGGCAGAATAAGTAATGTACGTTCGTATCTACTACAGTTTTCTGCATTGCTTATTACAGAAAGCAATGTATTCCAGTCTACCTTGTGATATGAAAAAAATTCATTTGCACAAGGTTACCTTGCCATGTTTTCTTTAAAAGAGTGACGGACACGTGCAGTTTGTTGTACCGTGAAGGGAATCGCTAATTCCAACTAGGTGCCATGTTCAATTGTTCATATTGATGAACCTAGTTTAATGGCCTGACATCACAGATGTTTTATGGTGAGATTTCATTAAAGAATTTTTTTTTTTAATGGAAGCTGACACGGTTGGCTACATCACCTACAACATCCGTGATTTTAGCCCATCACACCGGATGAACCTGGTACCACGTCAGTGCTTCCCTTCCGTCGTACCGGCTACACTGAACTGGACGGGAAACACAAACTATTTACATAGCCGTTTCGACCGACCTTTCATTCAGTGCGGTGGTACCAACCCGGGCGGGTACCAAAACTTGCTTCGAACAACTTCAAAATTTCATCACGCGTCTGGCATATCTGTACTTCACACCACGACATGTTCCTCCTAATGCCACCGTCACGGACTGCGGTGTACGAGTTTTTTGTTCCCGTCGGAGGTAGCTGGTGTTGGCTGTGCCGACGCATGGTCCGAGGACGTAATGTCTTCGCTCGGGGCGCGAGAGGCGAGGTCGTTTCACACGGTCATGGTGAGGCGTGTTCCTTTTACGCTGCGATAATGTCGTTATGATGCGTTCTAACACGATCTCCACAACACACTGGCGAAGCCTGGCCTTGAAGAGTGCCAGCTCCCTATGTGGTCTGGTCTGGGCTTATGAAGGCAATTTATCACCCGCCATTCCAAAGTTCAACATTTTAATGAATACTTCATGTTTTTTTTTATTGCTTCCGCTTCCGAACTGGGTGGTTCTGCCAGAGATTAAAGCCACAGGCGCAGCCAATTTCACTCCCGAGGAGGTGCTAATGTCGCTGGGCTTGGAGGTGGACTAATGTCGCTGGAGAAAGGCTAGCGATTTGAAGATCTGTCGATTTTAGGAGTGGGGAAAGATATTCTCCGGGCCCGTTCCACACCTTTATCAGTAGTGCGGCACAACAACGATTTAGAGAATCGTGTAGTTCGAAGAACTCTTCTGTCGACTACAAACACAAAGGGGTGTTCCACGAGAGTATGACGGGTTTGGCGAAGGCGAACAGGAGGAGGAGGGATAAGGAAAGCAAGTTCGTCAGAGGAGCGGCCATGCTGCAACGTTTGAGGCACGCACCAGGTCGGTATGCCCTTGTTGTATGAAATACGTTTGCTGGCTGGTTTCCACCGGGTGCTTTTGCAGCTATCAGGGCGGGCGAAAATTCGCAAGAATAAGAAGCACCCAGTGTCTCCTGTGTTCCTGTCTTTCACAAAGGCGAGTCAAAGTCAACTCTACCGACTCTACACAGTACAGCGTAGCCCAAACTAGACAGTTGAACTTTGACAGTTAGCGCCCCGGCAGCGCCAGAGGCGGCGCGTGCGCAGCTATTGAACGAACAAAGCTGGTAATTAACTAGAAAAGGCGCTTTCGTTGTTGTGTATGTCCGAGGTGGAATTTTACCAAACCAATTTTACCAATCAAGGATTTTTTGTACCAATTACGTAATTCCCTTTCCCGTGCTTAGAACATATTGCAATCGATAAATATATGAAGAACGTTTGGTTATGTTTTACCATAGACGTATATTATTTCTCTATGTGTTTTACCATATAAATTAAATCCACAATATCAATATTCGTCAAAGATTTTAAGATTCTGAGCGTTCAAAATGGTTTAATTTCTATGTTGTGGTGAGAGATTTTCGTCTTTCTAACTAGGTTTCTCCACGAATGTCTTCAAATGATGGAAAAACCACAACACTGCAACAAGTGGAAACACCTCCAGTCCAGACACATTATCAACTACAGTTATTATGAAAAAAAAAATCTTATTCGAAATCCGCTCGCCGTGGATCGAAGAAGAGAAGAAAAAATGCAAATCGTCATAAGCCACGGGCGATTCACGAGGCGGACGCATTCCCACAGTCCGCGAGCCGGCGCCGGCCACGCGAGCCCGCCCGGCCGCCGCCGCGTCAGCACACAAAGCGGGGAGACAAGGCCAGATTCACATATTTATTTCGCCATAAAGAATATTTCATTAAGACATATTCAATGAAACATATGAAACGAAACATAATATGTGTGTCATGTCATAGTCCCGTTCGGCAATGCAATCTATAAGGAAGAATCAGGCAAGAAACCTGATAGAGTTTTATATAACTCACATCAAAATATTGAATTATTTTGGAAATAAATATTTTAGGATTTTTAGCCATTTAGATAAAGTTTGTTTGACGGTTTGCCTTCATATATTGTAATGGGGTGTGTGGATATTTATGGACGAATATCAAATTAAATAAATTACTCAGTCAACATTTCAAATCAATCATAATTTATGTTTCGGCAACAACTGTTGCATTAATACAGAAAGGTAAATATGGGGGTAGCTATTGATAAGCTGATCATTTTGCGTCACTTTTATCTTACATTCATGTAAGTGACTATTAAATACATCAATCTGGAGTGAGGAACTACACTTTAACTTCAGGGTGCGATAATTCAAGATAAAATAATCCTAAATCTCCTTTACAGTTTTTTTTTGTTCTGGACATCTTCACCTGCCACTGACCCGAGCGAACCAGCCTTGGGGCCATTTGTTCTGGACAATTCGTATTAGATGAACTTGCATGTACGATATTAAAATTTTGTTTTGTTTGTCTACCGGTTTCTTTGCAGACAGTACTGCTAAACGCCGCACTCTCGCCATATCTCGCTCCATATAGATATTATCAGATTTGAGTTCTTGAGCCGCATCACACACACCCTCCTTCCATCGCTCAGGTGAACGTTATACAAGTACTATAATAATAGTCACACTAGCTGTAGTAGTAGTACCTAGTGCTTACCTTCTCTACACACTCCATGGAGGTAAGTCATTGACGCGTCATTGCTCCAGGCAAGCAACAAGCTCAAGATAAATTCGCTATTTCGATACGATTATTAAATATATGTGTGCTTTGTGTGACGTGTGCGTGTTTACTGATGTTGGCTTACATACAACCACCAGGCACCAACCGTTTTACATAACTGTGAGCCCCTTCCCTTACCTTAATAGTTGGTAGGGTTAAACCCGACCGGATTGGTAGGTACCACCGCAGTGAATGAAAGTTCGGTCGAAGCGGCAATGTAAATATGTTAGTTCGTGTTTTTCGTCTTCACTGTAGCCGCACGATCAAAGACAAGGCACCGCATGGCACCTAGTTCACTCAGATGTTACGAGCTGGCATTACGGGTTAATGGGTGACTCCTTCCTTAGTTGGATCCTCCTTACTCTGTGCTCCTGAATAAGCACCCTTTTTATTTTTGTTCATACTGCCGCTCCGCCGCCGCGACCCCGCCGCTGCCACATTTCCGGTTACTTTTGCTGAAGAAGAATTTTATTTCCATATCTACAATCAAGGAAACAAAAGAAGATATTACCGGGAAGCGAGGTGTAATTCCGTATGGCTACACTGCAATTTACGCAGGTTTCTCGCAGTCTTCTCACAGAATTAGCAGCTATATCTGTTGGATCTGCCCGCCCCTTCTCTCTCTATAGATTGTGACCATAGTGAGCCGTAAAACATTTCACACCATGATTTCCGACATTCGTACGTACAAATTACATTAATATATCCCAAGGGGGGTAGGTTCATCGTGTATGATAGAAGTATGTATGTATGTATGGCATCTAGTGAACAATTATTTTCGGTTCATATAATATGATTGAATCACCACACACATGTTGTTTGATCGTGAAAGTTCCAAATGAAATGTGAAGCGTCCCATTCATCACAGCCGCCATGCGCCAGTTTGTTAGACGAGCGCGTCGCCTTGGGTGATTCTCACGGATTCTACCGCTCAAAATCACTTTGATTGCTACGTTCTTACACCACGTAGGTGTAATTTGGTGATACTCGCTCTTAGGTATCGCTTGGAGCAATTACAGACAATGTTCCTTTATAAGTTGCCTATAAACGTGTGATTTAGAGACACCTATGTTTATGCGTCGCCTATAAATGTGTGATGATTGCATCGAATATTCGTGGACACGCCTTCTCATTGAATAATGGAGGCAATGGGTTGATAGCGATGTGAGCGAGAGAACAGTATCATACGACTTACCAGTATACCTATATTTATTAAGGTCCAGCAGTACCAAAAATAGTTTTTCCCGATTGCTGTTTCCCGTAAACCACTGATAGTTAATATAGGACATAAGTGCAGAATAAATAAATATTTAATTGTAGGATTAATATTTAATAAAATAAATAATACTCTACTAGAGGGGAAGGAGTGTTGTATTTTTATCCTTATCCTTCCTTACCTTTAATAAAATTCAACGTCTGCTTTCTGTATGTCTGTCTGTCCGCTTATAACTCGAGAACCACTGAACCGATTTTAATAAAAATCCTACGGATAGCTTGATTCTTCCCATGAACTATAGGCTACTTACTATTACGCTAAATGGCTTATGAGGTTAGCAGATAAGTCAAATATGAGAGCGGGCGGAGCCGCGGGCACAGCTAGTCTATTATGTAATTACATGACTATAACACGATGAACGGCACGGAAACATGAGTTTTCCGAATTTTCGAGAGTGGTTTACTAGAAAGATCAATCGGGAGAAAGCGATTTTTTTACTGCTGAGCCTTAATAAACTTACTCTTTTTAGTTAAAAACCGACTTTAACCCCTGAAGTATGTGCCTCCTTTCCAACATAAAAATGATCATCCAAATCGGTTGGCGTGGCATATAATTATTCGCCTATTTGTCATGCACGTGCTTATGCAAATTTAAGAGTTTGACGATTTTCTCGCGCAATATGCTATCTTCACAACTTGACCAAATTTACATAAATAAAAATAAAAATATAATTTTCGACGGTCCATGTGGTCAAGAATTATCGCGGAACATACATAAAAAAAGATTCCGACGAATTGAGTACCTCCTCCTTTTTTTTAAGTCGTTTAAAAATATTGATGCTTAAGAATTTTTAAGATGGTATTTTTCGTAAACTCTAGATCAACAATGTATACATACAACAAAACAGCTTAGTTTGTTAGCTTTTCCACACAGTGCTCCCTTTCACATGATGTACGCATCGCATCGACATAGTAGGATGTACCCATGTATTTTAAAAGCTGCTCGACTAAGGCGAAAAAAATAGAAGGATTATGATTTTGACACGTCTATGTATTATATTTGTACCCGTATGCGTGTTCCTAGCTCCCAAAATAATGAACCCACCCCACTATTCTAATATTTGTGAGTATAGGTTACACACGAAACCTTAAATGTTCGTAATGGCCAACCGCTCGGACAATAGACACAAAAGAAAGTCGACCTCCGACCCGTCACTTTCAGATCGTGCAAACGATAGAGTTGCGTGCACGTGCGGCATGTAGCTGCAATCGCGCACCATTTCCGAATCCGCTACTCTGTGAAGGAAGATCGAAGTAAGTATGTAGGTACAATCCGCAGTTTTATGAAGTGTTTTTTCCGAGTCCGCGGCTCCGCTCGCGTGTTTTTCTTGTTTGACAATGGCTGAGGTTTGTTATCGCTGGGAAAATTTTACAATGGCTTATATTAAAGTATTTATGTAGTATTCGTTTGTAGTTTATTATATTGCTCTTCTTGTTATAATGCCACAAACTATTCTTGTTCGCCTGCATATACTTCTCCCACATCCCAAAGGTTGGTTAGAATAGAATGCCTCACGGCATTAAGCTCACCTATTGTGCCTATTTTGTATAAATTGGTGTTCAATAAAGAATATATATACATATATATGTGCAGTTTATTCTGAGACTGAGAGACTCCGCTGCGACACTTCAGTCCGATCGACTCAGCTCACATTCCCGCGCCCCCTGATGTCGAGGGGTAAGGACCCCTTGATATAATTTGCGACAGCCCTCTAGCGTGATCTAATCTGGAAGATCTATGTCTAACAGTGCGATATTAAAAGAGCAAGATTTCATGTAAATTACCTTCGACAAATAATGTTCCTAATGTTCTCAAATGTTTATTAATTCTGAACATATTTATCTTTCTCTATAAGAGATGGCGAGACATTACAAACACGTCAATAATTTGCAAAACCTAATAAACCATAGTGCTAGAAACTTTATGAAAATTGAATAAACACAAACTGAAGTGGTGAATTTTCTCCGATTGAGTTCACTTTCGAACCCTCATGCTCAGCTCATAATAATATGAATAATGACGCGATGCTATAGCCTAAATGCTACCCAATCAAACTCAAATTTCATAGAATACCTTTAAATTATGAATGAAAAAAGAAATATGTATGAAAATATTATATTTCCTGGACTAAAACTACGAGTAACTTAAGGATAATTACGGAAACTAAATTAAGAAAATAACTAAATTAAGGATAATATGAGTACAACAATAAACATTTCAAAACATGCACCCTAACAATAGGTACCTAATTACTTGATTTCATTTCCACAGTGATTTCTAGTAATGAACAAGACGATGACGAAGGAGATACAATACAAAGTACATAATGTATTTCCTTATATACTATTTCTAAACTTTAATTAATAGGTGTACCTACCAACATGCTTATTAATAACGTAGAGTCGATTAAGATTTATGTATCCGCTACTGGAATTGCATAGTAATTTTATTGCTGTATTTCATCCGCACTGAAGATGTTATCTTTATGACGTCCCCGGGCTCATTCGTACTGCGATTGAATTTTGGGTTATTGATGCTGGGAATATAATATACAATTTGAAACTCTCTTCTCAAAACATGCGATAAACGAATGTCATCACGGGCGCCTATCGAAATGAACTGCTAGGTTCTTAAAAACGTGGAATGTAAATAAAGACATTACTCGTTTGAAGTTTGGTCAACAACAAATCGTCGCATGATGAGAGGATCTTCTTGGTTAATTTAGAAAAAAAGTGATACTCAACCTCAATTTACCGAATTCCATACTTTTTAATACATTCCATCTTAAATTATAGTCATCAAGAAAATAATACGTATACTATGCATACTCTATTTTTATTGAACATATATTCGTAGAACATGAAGAGATAATAGGCAGATACTTAGCATTTCTTAACAAAAGCAATGAGAAGCCATACTAAATATGAATTTCTGTCGATATAACAATATTAAGAACTAAAAACGCAGACAGAACCTGAGCTAAAGTCGTGAGAACAAATAAAAATAGATATGCGGAGAACCTAGTCATTACAAAAATTATATCGCAAATCAGATCGAAAGAAAGGTCTAAATTGCCCTAAATAAGACGAAAAGGTCAAAAGACTGCTCATTTCGAAAGCCCTGCGCTGCAGATGCATTCCAAATGTGTGTAATTTGACGCGAAAACTCAGGAGCCAGATAATCCTAACGCGAGTCGAGGATCGCGTGTCTGCAAAGGCTACCGGTCCCACATGCCGGAGTAACTGCCCACAAATTATTGGACTAATTCGTGCGGCCTTCAATTTGAGCAGCAACGATGGACGGTCATTATTGTCAACATCATCAGATTCTTTTCCCATGGCACACTCATCGTCAGCACATACCGATATCCAATTAACGGCTCTTGTATTCTTTCCCTTCGCATTCCTTGCGTTAACAGCCGACGTCTTAAATAAGTATCGATTATGTGTAACTCAGGAGGCAAGGTACTAAGGATGATTTTAATATTCATGCGCTACACAGATTTTTTACAAGAAATAATACGCTTGGAATTCCCAGAGGAAACCTTCTGGACCTCGAACTTCAAATCCAAAGCATTCGAAGCACCCTGAAAATCTTATCGTGCCGATGTCTCAACAATTCTGTCGTCCCTACAATTTATGTCGTCCCAACAAGTCTTAGAGTCTCAAAAATTCTGCCGTCCCTACAATTCTGCAGTCCCAACAGGTCTTATAGTCCCTACAATTTTATTGTGTCGTATCAACACTTATGTCGTTCCTTCAATTGTGTTGTCAAACAACTCTGTCTCCTACCAATTATACTGTTCCTAAAATTCTTCTATACAGACATGAGCCTTTCTAGTCGCGTTGGCCGCTGCTGTAGGGCTGTACTGCTGGATCCGCCCTCCACGCATACCTCTCGTCTGGGAACCGCTCAGCGCCCCGGGGGCTCCGCTAGCCGGCACGCACGCCGGGGATCGGAGCCTCATCTGTACATCTGTTGCTGCGGATTCATTTCTCACGTGCACACGTGCAATATTGTAGACGATCGAAGATTTAGACGAATCTTTTTAAGACTATATATGGAATTAAAGATAATTTTCTAGTATGAATTCCTGTTCATGATGATTCTGGGGAATGTGGAAAATTGTAAAGATGTATTTGTAGCAATCACAATAGACAGGAAGGAGCAATGCATAACTCGGATGAATGCAGATCTGTTCCTTGACATAGGGATTCTGAAACTTGTATTTACAACGCAAATACTTATTGCAGCAAACCTTAACGCCACACCCACAAAGTTATACAGATCATTTCTCAAAATACCGCTCACGTACTTAGCTTTACTCAATTCACTATTACCAGCCAAATCGCACATCGTATAGGTATGTAATTTCGATTATAATTATAATATTGCACTTCCGATTCCACCGATTTACATCGAATCTACGTAGAAATAAGGTTTTTTCTCTATGAAAATGTCGGTACGAATAAATTATACCTGCCACTGAATTCGCCTCCTCATTAGATAGATGATAGAGATCAAAAGCTGACTAAATTAAAATATTTTAAATTGCAATTTCAAGTGATTTTCCTACGTAACAGCGAAAGGGGCATTGCATTTTGGCCGCCAATAGCTACTGCCAGCTGGCCACTCCACCAGGCGATGGTGTGTTCCTGTGGGAGCTGCTGGAGAGAACAGGAGGCGGGCGGTACCACCTCGTCCACGCTCGCCCGCGGCGCAGTGGCGGGCGGCGGCGGCGGAGCCATGTTATCTTCTGTACTTATCACGAGTAATGATGCACGCTCCTCATCACGACTCTGTACTCAGTAGGGTTCAAGTGCGTGTGATATTTAGGAGTTGATGCAAACAAACTAAACATTTTATATGTTCGCTCCCTAAGTGTGTTCTATCGCTTATTTTATGGGGAGTATTCGGAGGACCTATTTGACACAATCCCGAAGGTCCTTTTTACACGCGCATCCGTACCAATCGGTTCTGTAGATATTTCCTGTACAGAACTTTTCTTTTCAATTGAGCTTCTCTTCTCTCGAGTCATCCAAATAGGACGTGAATAGGCACCTGCAAGGCCTGAGGAGCTTCACAACCTCTACATAAGACCGACTTTCCATTCAGTGGCGTATTCTATAATCGGGATGTTTTCGAATTTTTCTGCAAATTAAATTTAAAACTTCCAAATTTTCACAAGTTTCTTTTTTATTGGCGTTTTGTTTTTTTGTTTGTTTATTTAAACACACAAGATTCAGAACATACATTCTCTGATTCTCTGCCTGAAAATGTATATACAGACCATATTTTGTTTAACCTTTTTTTTTTGTCATGAAAAATAATAGTTACGCAGTACGCTTTAATACCTACTGCTACTATTAATCAAGACACAACACTTGCTTGCCCTATCTCAACTATCTTCTCTAGATATCTAGTGAACATTTTTTTTCCAACCAGAAAATAAAGCTTTCCCCACACAATAAGTTACATATATCCTTATTTAATATTTGCGTTCGAGTAAGAAATCATTATAAGTGCAACTATAATTCACAGCTGTCACAACATCAAGCCTTAAAAAGTATACTGGACTAAAGCCTATTGTGCCACATCTTTTTTAGATGGCGCCATGAAGTGTCATATTCATCTCGGGCATCTCGCTCGTTGATCATTTAATAGTGATCCCACGGGGTCTCTTTACGAATTAACAACGTTTAGTACAGTAGCCTGCCTTTTCATATATTGTGAAGCTTGAATGAATTTGAGAGTGAACAGCATTTGGATGAGGCAAATAATGATCTCACTTTAATAGTACTTAGCTACACATAATAGTAGTTCAATTATCCATATAAACGAAGATTTTAACGACGCAATTAAGATCTGCCTAATCGGACACACTAAGGCATACATAACTAGCGTAGACACACAATTAGACGGTCTTGCAAACCCAGATCGGACCTCTAAACCTGATTGGGTGGCAATGCACTAATGTTCTAACTTTATTGTCACAAACTTGAACTGCTGTTGTTTGCTGTGTCATTTCATTAAGAATTTATTTGTATTACAATACAATTTACATATTGTATTTTGATCAAGATTGATCAAACAAGTAAACTATATCTGAACTACTTCTTTCTTTGGTCTGTTCCGAAAGTACCCCGTCTGTCTATTAAACTCCCCATGATCGGCGCCATATTTTTTGTGGTATTGAAATCGAGATAATGGTTTTAGGAATGCGTCTATAAAACCCGGCGAAGTAGACATTAGATCTTATTGTGTGTTCTATTGTTCGGCGCACTTGTTCGCTCGGGCTCGAACTGTCATGCGGACACGGTTGGAACAGGTGTGTGGGGTGTGGGAACTGACATTTTTGGGGGGCTTTCGACTTGTAGAAAAGGTGGGAGAGAGAAAATTTCGGCCGTCAAAAGCAGTTCCAATTTGAGATATAGAAGTAAGTGCGTGTTGCAGAATAGGAATCACGCTTTATTATAATTTTCGCAACTAAATTTTGGGTATGAGCTGTTTATTACCAGTTGTTTAGTGGCATTTGTTATATAAATATTATATGAGTTTAAGTATATTTTGTCATATTGACCATTCTAATGTTCTAAAAAACTAAAACTTAAACTAAAAGTAAATAAAATTAAACTAATATTAATTAAAACTAAAATAAATTTATTAAAGACTACACGAAGAACATGTCCTGTTCGATGACCTCCCCAGCAGCGGTACGAGTACGATAGAACGTTAAAAGCTCAAAACTTCATCTGCAAACATTTCCATATATCGAACAAATTACGAAGTAGCACTTTGAAAAGTGTGATCGATAGATATAAGGAATTGCCATTTTAGTATAACAAATTTTAATATAATAGTTCAATATTATAGATTCTAACATTTGCTCAAAAAAGTATTTTAAACTCTTCGCTATTTTGTAAATAGTGCGAAATACTGAATTTTGTTGCAGATACGTGATTTTGATTTATTTGTTAACATACACACTGACTATCTTCCGTTGTATGTTCGTTCGAGGTATTAGACGAACTTTGATTGTTTTGCAACATCTCTGAATCGTCCACCTACACTTGTCTACTTTGGAGCTATGCTTAAGCAGCACTACTAAAACCTAATATCACAAACAAAATTCATAACTCTTAAGTATGTGGAGATGTAAAGTTTACATATGTGTGCTTCTTTTGTACAGACAGGTATAGATAGATGGCGCCACATTTATGGCCGTTTATGGTCGCTATTCAACGCGAGCGCAGGTTGTCGGTTCCTTTAAAAAAAAACTAAAAACCCGCGAAGGCTAAACTTTTGACACCTACATCAACAGGCGATGTTGGTGATGTCGGTCGCAAGCTCGTGTTTTATGTTTTGTTGTGATTTTGTGATGCCGGTCATTTAGTGCCGGACTATAGCTGCTTCCAGTTCGTTCACACGCGCCGTAAAAAGATATCAGTGTTTGTGACACCAACGATAATAGCTTCTGATGACGCTTGTACGCGCAGGAAAAACACAAGTTACCCTGACATGACACTTTCCCTCAGCAGGATAAAGTATGCCTGGCTGGCTGGTTTAAAACAAAAGTTGTTTCCATTTACAAGAATGAATATAGATATATATAAATAATTTGTTTAGTCTCTTTTTAACCGACTTCTTCAAAAAAAGGAGGTTATCAATTCGACACGTAACCATGTATCGTTAGAATTTCACAATATTCGTATATGGGCTATGTGGGCTTCTACAGGTGTGCCAAACATAAGTGTATGTATGTATGTATGTTTGTACGTATGTATGTGTGTATGTTTGTATGTTTGTATTTATATTCATTTTTATATTTAGCCTCTTTTGTTCTCGTCTAAATCTGACTCAAGGACTATCTAACGAAGTAGAGGATCCTAAATTAAAGGTAAAGGGTTCTCTCTTAAGGGCTCATTCATATTGACCACTTCCAGTTTTATCTCTGATCTTGCATCGTGCTGGCCTCAACATTTTTACCACGAGTGTGTTTAAAACAAACAAAAACAGCACCAGGCCGCGGCGCCAGATCAAAGGATAACATTTTCCGAGGCCGAATTCGGTACAGATTTTATCACCTGGGCTCGCTAAACGATTCGCGCCGACCCCAGGCGCTCCCCCGCTCCAGAGTGGACTCTCCCTCGTCCTTCACCACTCCAGGTATTCCTCCTACCACTCCCCCTCTTCCTCTCGCCCCCCCCCCCTGCCCCTATCACACCCGAACGTGTTAGATTTCATACGTCTGCGCCGCGCCGGCGCAGGCTCAACGTTTGTAGCAGAGCGGTGTAATCTTGATACTGCGAATTTTTAAATACTTTGTTTTATTTTTATTTGATTTATTTAAACACTATATACTTTATGGACTGACATTGTGTATAATTAAGAAAAGCGACTCGGTTCCGTTGCATAGAATGGTAAACTATAAAATAAGAAATCAGTGTAGAGTCGACACAGCACGTAACAATGATATAGGAAGATTTCAGAAATAAAAAACGGTAACATGCAATATTTCGGTTATTTCGGCCATGTTATCGAAAAATTAATCCTACTCATCAGCTCACAACAGATTAACTCAATTTCTTGGCGAAAAGAAAAATTGCACCTGAAACTGAAGATAATATCAAGAAGGTCATGTCCCAGTACAGTAGTTAAGCGCCGGTGCCTGTGAGCATGCGCCCGCACCGTCACAACCTGCAGACAGGAATGTAACCCCCCTCCCACAGCCACCCCCACCCCGCCACCAACCGCCGCGCCGCGCCGTCCTCATCGCCCACACGGCCGAAAGTCCTGAATGTTTGACTGAATAATTAAAAGTTCGGCCTCATTTTGGCGTGAAACGATTTACTGTAATAATCTGTAATGTTGAATAACCGTTCTGTGTTAAGAAATATCTTATTTACTTTCAGTAACGAATCTGTAACGTCAGTAACCATTAAGATCGCACAATCCTAACAGTTCATCATTGACACAGAGGTATATTCAGTAGGTACAGTACCGAGCATATTAATTGATCAAGTGCAAACTTTTCGCATTCCAAAACACCCTGAAAAACAGATTTTTTGGGCTTGTTTTTCGAACCATGGTGTAGGGCCTCTCGTTCCCGTCGAAGGGATGATGAAAAGCGACCAGTACGAAAAAAATATGACTGAAAGAATTAAATCAGAGCTTGAGAAAAGATATTCATCCGGAAATGGCATATTTCAACAAGACTTGGCTCCATGCCACACCAAAAAAAATTAAGGAATATTTCGCAAGGAACCGGGTGAATGCACGTCGTCGTACCAAATTCGTCTATGATCTTTGGATTTTTTTTATGTTCGCCAGACAGGCAGACAGACAGACAGACAGACAGACAGACAGACAGACAGACAGACAGACAGACAGACAGACAGACATACAGACAGACTTAGTAATAGGATCCCGTACGACGGATACGGAACCCTAAAAACGTAAAACATACATACAAGCGCTAAACTTGGTGTGATTATAGTGCAAAATTAATTAATTAAAGCCAATTAAGTGGCGGTACAGTAACCTCAGTGCGCGAGTTCGACTCGCACTTAGCCAGTTTTTAAGCTATAGGTTGATACCACCGCACTGAATGAATGAAGGTCGGTCGAAACGGCTACGAAAACAGTGCGTGTTTTCGACCAGTAGCTATCCTACGCTACGCTACGCCGTGTTCTCCGCATCATTTTGTTTTTGTATGGAGAAACGAAGCGGTGCCTCTAGTGATGATTTGCGAACTTCGTTTCTCCACGGCGGGGCGTAGTAGGTTTACCCTAATCACGAGAATAACACGGCGTAGCGTAGTAATCGTAATCTCGTGATTAGGGTACGGTACAGTTCACTTAGGGAAGCACCACCGCCAGACGGCGGCGGCGGCGTGGCGGTGGCGGCGGCGGGCGGCGTTGGCTTAGTAATAGCTTCCGTACGGGATACGGAAACCTAAAAATGGCAGTTTGATAACCCTGACATTGATATGGCCGAGTGGGAGCCGCGGATGACGGCACAGTCAAGTGTTTCGTCGTGTCGTGTCCTACGAGCCGGGTTTGCTACCTGCAGATATCTCGGTTCAGTTCTTCGCCGCTGCCAGGTTGCCTTATAAGAAAACAGGCCTGGCCTGGCACCCACCGCACCGCATACCACACATGCTCGCTCGGCCAGACGGAGGTTTCCTCAACACAATCTGTGATGTTTCCATAAGCATGTGCTATAGCCGAAAAGTAAGCAAAGCGCCCAGAACACCTGCGTTTGGTGAATAGTGAGTGTTGACCTGGCACTTTGTTCAGGCAGGTTATTGTTTTTTATGGAACCTGACTTGGTTGTTTAGTATTTTTATGGTTCCGTACATTAAAAGGAAAAACGGAACGATTATAAGATCACTCAGATGTCCGTCCGTCTGTCACAGAGGGTTTTCTCGAAAAGTAAGTAACGTAGAAACTTGAAATTTGGCGTAAAGATAGATCTTGATGACGTGCACATATCATATATCGCTCATTAAAATAAAGTTTTATTTTACATTAATATACGGGGGCAATTTGATACCAACATATCTTGTGGAATATCATTTGAAAGAGCTAACTGATTCTAAGTCTGTAAGGATTTTTACAATTTACAGTTCAGTGGTCTTAATGATATACCTAAAAATGTGCAAAGACTAACCGTTCCCGTTTTGTTACGTAACGGCTGGACTGGACGGAAAACAAGATTAGAACTGTTTACATCGCCGCTTCGACTGGCGGTTCATTTAGTGCGGTGGTCCACAGCCCGAGTGTGCTTAAATTCACTATCGGACGTCGATCCATTGCCCCACCGAGCTACCGAGGCCGACACATCCATTTCGATAGATCGTCATCCAGTGCAGTCACCAATCCGAATGATGAAATTTACCTTAATTACTCCATTTACCTTCAAGTACCAACTATAAGAGATATACAATTTGATCTGTAGCTCCACCAAAAAGCAACTCGTCCTTTGTTCACTATGACATGAAACTTAATGGAGTAAGAAAGCGGTGCGCAGCAAACGGGCATTGAATCCAGAGTCTTTCGCAAACTAGACAATACTTTCAATAGTTTGTCCGTCGTTATACCTAACTACGTATCACGAGGAATATTGTACCTGCACCAAATGATCAGAGACAGATGCTTCGTTCCACATCCAATCGTAGGCGCGAAGTGATCTCATCTGGCCGCAACAGTGCCCATTCATAGCATTGTGCAACGCGGCTGGACCTCGTGAACCGATGTATTGTTTCCGAGGCAACTGCGGTGAGAGCTGCCCAATTAGCGAGTCGCTCGCTTCAGTGGGCCGTGTTTACTCCAGTCATTAGTCCAAGCCCGAATCAAATTCCTAAAGTTGCACGTGGTAGAGTAGAGGAGGTCGCCTACAGTCACCCATAACTAGGAATAAATAATGTATTACTATAATGTCTAGGTTTCAGGTGGTTTGCCAAATTATTATCTAGATTTTGCCCCAGTCTTCGCTTGCGTGAAAAGAGCTTATCGATTACAAGTCAGATATAAAAATAAAAATTGGAAACGTTCGGATATGAATTTGGGAGCAGCAGGCTCATTCAGTGTAAGTCAGAATATCATCTATCCCACAGGATATACCCATCCCATGTAAAACGCCAGGTTAGAACCTACAATTTAGGAGTTAGGAACTTAGGAACTGTTAGGAAGATATTACAAATGAACGGCCAAGAAAAACTGCTAGTTTCCAGTATACCTATTAGTTCAGTTCTGTCCATATTACACATAGGATCAAGTGTAAACAAACTGCCCACACATTGAAGAACAGGTTGCGCATGTCTGCCGGTGCTAATGTCTTTAATCGTGCAAACGACGAGCATGATTCATACGCAGAGCAAACTATCAAATCGAGTAATACATTAACCTGCCTAAAGTCGCCATTTTCGGTTACAGAAACTAGTGACCTTTTATTAAACCTGCTTGCTACACCGAAGTTTCAGTGAATTGTGTTAATTCCTAAAAGTGTATTTCCCCTTTATATTGCTGGGCTTTGCATAAACATTTTTCTTTCTTTGATCTTTCTTTCTTTCTTTCAGATCAACTTTCCCTATAGAAAAGGGGAATTTCCTTGGGCGTGCTTCGGAGGCGGTTGTCAAAATTAAAAGTTCGATGACCTTATTAAGATGCTGGTCTCCGAAGGCATGCAAGCAAGACAATTGACCTTTAATCGTACTAATAGGGACTCGTCGTTACATAATACCAACAGATTCATCACGCAAGGAATTAGGTATATATTTTGGCTGTTTCGGAAATTATGTATTCAGACCAAACTGAAGTAATAATTTTGTACCGTGAGGGGCCGGTACTTTAAAAGAATAACACCACTGCATCTCTCACCGTGTATGTCGTAAAAGGCGACTAAGGGATATGACTCCCCCTTCTTATATTACCAGGTCGTAGGGTTTAACCCGCCCGGGTTGATACCACCGCACTGAAAGAAAGGTCGGTCGAAACGGCTATGTAAATAGTTTGTGTTTTCCGTCCAGTTCAGTGTAGCCGGCACGATCGAAGGGAAGCACTGACGTGGCACCAAGTTTACCCGGTGTTATGGGCTGACATCACGGATGTTGCAGGTGATGTAGCCAACCGTGTCAGTTTCCATGAATAAATAAAAAAAGCAAAACAGCGCCATCCACAAAGCGATACCGTATGAAAAAGTCGTAATGCTCCGTAAGTGTTAGCAAACATTAAAATTGCGCCAGAGCGGTGTTTTGAGATGACGAAAGCTATAATCGAGCACCGCCTGATAACCATCGAGGCAAATAAATCACCGGAATAAACAATGTCGAGACGATGTTACTTGCAAGTGACACTTGCTGCAACACAGAACTGCTTGTGATGAGTCGAGTTTTGCTTAGTAAGAGAGAAATACCAAATAGTATTTGAAGCTGGTAAAATCAATTGTGGACGTAACATGCAATCTGATAATGGAAAACATAACAAATGAATACATAATATGTTAGGTTAAATTATTTCATCTAACTTTAAAGTTTTAGCAAGCCACCATCATGTTTAGGTAAATGTTCAAGTACTGTGTATCTGTTTGTGGCTTCGTAGCTCCTAAACGGATGGACCGATTTGGATGCGGGTTTTTTTTATTAGAAAACTGGTTTAACCGGAATGGTTCTGGTAACCGGGTGTAAGTAATCAAGTAATAAAGTAATTATGAGGTAATAAAAAAATTACGTCTCACGGATGGACCGATTTGGATGAAGTTTTTTTTAAAAAAGCTTGAAATAAAAGTTCAATTATAAATTTAAAACCCCGACCCTTAAAATCTCAAAAATAATTTACGTATATTTACTAAGAGGAGTCGGGGGACCGCTAAGTAAATAAAATATAAAAAGTCGGACTCCTTTCAGTACATAAGTAAGCGGAAATTATTTTTGAGTTTTTAAGGGTCGGGGTTTTTTAAATTTGTAATTTTGAACTGAGTATTTGAGTAGCCTAAACAGCATAAGCAACACACACGTTGGGGTACCTACACTTGTGATAGCATCAATCTTCTAGTCCAGAGAAGATTATTTATGCAATATTAGACGGCAGGCGTGCACGCAGCGCGGCGCGGCGGTGCGGCGGCAGCGGCGCGGCGGCGCGTCGGCGGCGCGGCGGCGCGGCGGCGGCGCGGCGGCGCGGCGTGTGCACTGTGCAGTAAACAGAGGTACGAACTCAGCTGCTATCCTAACGGCGCACATGTCCCGCTCAAATTAATTGGAAATGTCAAGTGCAGGGTCCCCTTTATTCTTTTTTCGAACGGGACGCGGCTGGAAGCTACATCGCACGTGGCGCTATAACTGCCGCCGGCCGCTCCGCTGGCGAGCCGCGAGCGCGAGAAAGGGGACGCGACAGCTGGGGTTGCCACACTTCATCGCGCTTACGTCTATGCGCCTGCGCTCCCTTTATTTTTATTCTCCCAACACCGTAATTATTTCTTTCCATTTTGTCCCCGCTGACATTTGCAACGTAGAGGCGGGAAGGTGCAACGCTTCTTAGATGCGACGTTTGGATAATGACACCGTGCGGCTGACCTATTTAGCTCATAATTAATTCGGCACGTGCGTTTGTTTCCGGTTATTAGTTGGAGGTCGGGCGGACGTAGGTGCCGTTGAATTGAATTTGAATAATAATTTCAATTGACCGCCCCTTATCACCTTTCCTGGGGTTACAACTTGAGTAATTATTTTTATAGTTCTGCACTTTCGCTGTCTTTCCGTTTCCAAAGAACTGACAAACTGATAAAAGCACATAGCAATTGTAAAAACATAATTTGTCAGTGTTGTTCTAATAAGAAGCAGACATAAAGGATGAAATTGTCCTCGGATGAATCAATATGAAAGCCTCTCAGTTCTACAAGTACTATGGACGCTGATTTGCATCCCTTATTCGGTATTCCTTGCCGTACAAAGTGATCCAGCCATGATCCAGCCTATCTCCGCAGCACTGTCGCAGAGAAACTGAACACCGTTTTGTTGTTGACATTGCGCTTTTGTGGACCCATAATTTCTCGTGTTCCCCAATGATCTCAAACTCGGAGTTTTCAAAAGTCGTATTAACCAACTGAATAGCGTTCATAAAGTCCGCAAATCTGCTGGTATGGTGTTTCACTGAGCGTTGTTTCCCGAGAAGAGGTGGATTTGGCTGTTTCGGTTACCTCTGGTCTCTCAGCACAGCCACACATACTTCATAAAAAAAGATGTGCATAGTTTTATTCTCATGCTCTAACATTCATAGATAGGTTACACATTCCCGAGAGTGTAATTCATCTTGATTTAATACCTCAGCTATGCGTTCAAGTGCTGTCTGTCGCATCACGATTTGTGTTCAACTTCTTATTGTTTCCAAACAATAATGTTTGCGAAACTTGCTACTGTCTTCGAACCTGCTCGGGGTGTTTGTCAGTGTTTTATCGATTGTGCATGAGATCAGCTGGTTTGTTTGCATTGTCTGAATTGATTTCGATGCCATCTGTCCGGGAGCGTGTCGTCGTGTCGTTCTCAAATTTGCCAATCTGAAAAAAAAACAAAAAACAAATGAAAGTTATTTAATTTTCCCTGAATCAAGCTTTTATCTTAGAAAGTTGACAAATATAATATAAAACACCTTAGCGTTTTACAACTAAAATGTTATTTATAAGCACAATTTGACTGTGAAATGAGATACGGCAGATTGGTGAATTTACCATTGTGAATCTTTCTTCACTTACTAAAAATAATTTGACAAGTACTTATATTCTACAAAGTGGTAGTTTGCCAAGTTTACTACCGGCATCTTCTAGTCTAGCTAGTATGAGATCCTTATATAAAGAAGGCAATGTGCTAGACATAAAAAAAAATATGTACTGGTTTTTCATGTAAACAAGTTATACTGTAAACAAAAACTGTGAACAAATCAATGTGGTAGATTGGCTAGTAATGCATCGCATGAATTTTTTTTAAAGAAAATTAATGCCAAGTATATTAGCGTATCTACCACATTGGCTAATTTATTGTAGTGATTTGTTATTGCACCACCCTTTAAATGAAATTAAGTTATAGTTAACTAGTACAAATTATTATTATCATGTTAGATTGGCGAGTGGTCGGTATTACTACCGTCATCTTTTACGGTACAGATACGAGAGTCGAGAGGTTTATTTATTTATTTATTTATTTAATCCAAAACCTCCTATTTACAGATAAATATCCAATTCTTAGGTTAGGATAATGAATAATTAGGTTAATATGAAGCTCGTACTTCGCAATACAACTACATTAAACAGTGAAAATCGCCAAAGTGGCAGATTGGCGAGTTTTACCATTGGACTGACGATGTGTGTCAATTCTGTTGTGTCTTAATTTAACTCTTTTCAATCACATGGATGACATCGTCCGTAACTCCGGACGCAAGATTCGATCCAGTGATTAGATGCCTAACTATACGGGGAAAGATACCAGCGCCTCTAGTGAATGATTCGGGCACTAAAATATATAAATCTTGCGTTCGGTCGGACGATCATGGAACGTACGATAACAACTCGTAATAGCCATACAGACAATTATGTAAGTATATATACCAGAAACGTATTTTCTCTAATAGATGAAATCTTCGAAGACTTCAAGATTCTCGAAAATGTTCACAAATTTTTGTACATTTGCAATTTCAGAAAAACAATTTCTTTTGCAATTCAATTCGGAGCCACCGGGCACCTGTGACACGGTTTCTCCTATTTTATTCAATTTTTTGGATATTTTAATATGTAATTTGGCGCCAAAAATGTTCATGAATTCATTTTGCATGTGTTTGTCGGGAAAACTAGGTCTCGTTTTACACGTGTTCCTAATGTTGTTTTAGAGAAAGAATACTCTGGATTGCAATATAATTTTTTTTTATTTCACATATTTCTAAATTGCCATTTTTTATGCGTTAATTTTCATAACTATCACATACTTACTTCTTAATTTAATTTTAAATTTGTGTCCATTTATTTAATACTTTTATTTTCACACTTTACTTTTGCACTGCATTGTCCGCCCTATCCGCCCCATCCCAAAGGTTAGTTTGTAAAGAATGCTACTTTGCATTAAACTCGCCTATTGTGTTTTTTTATGGTGTATAATAATAAAGTATATTTTGATTTGAATTTATTGAAACGTATTGGAAACCCACCTTTCATAGATGCCACAGGGATTGTTAGACTATTTAGTACTAAATAAGTCATTGTTTACTGCTCCACTGATGCACCAAACAAACAAGGCACATTCCAGTGACTGACGTGTCACTTTGAGACACGTGTTTAGCGGTCACGTGATTTAGTAGGCGACAACAATGAGGCCATTCCATAAAATATCAAGAATGCTAATGCTCAGGGCATAAAAAATACTTATAAAAAACAAATTCCACTCAACTTGAGTGGAGAGAAATCAAAATATGTTGCATAAAGATTAGACCGCACCATGCGGCAGGGGAGCGGAGCGGCGCGGCACGGCGCGGCACAAAACTATCCATACTTGCCGCGTCCCGTCTCGCCACCGCGTCCCGCCCCGCAACGTGCAGTGCCGCTCCGCTGCAGTGCAGTGCCGCATAGTACGGTTTCACCTTAAACGTCCATAAAATTTTGCCTTTTAATTAGTTTTTGTTTACATTATTAATGGTGGGTAGGTAGGGTAGGTGGTTTACATCAGTGGATTAGTTTTTCAAAATTAATTCTGTCATTGTTATTTAAAACAAAAAATTAACATTAAAAAGAAAGGCAGCGTACAAAACATTTTAACAATAACTAAAATAAGTTATGTAAATCTACCTATGTACTTTAAATATTTTCAAAATATAAATATAAAACGTATGTACATATGTATAAAAACAAAATCCCCCAACAAAGAAACGATCTCTGTTGAAATAACAAAGAGATGCTTCCCCTTCCACGGTCGACTGCAGACTGACGCGTGGCGCAGACGTGGAGACACGCGCGCGACGCGTGCGCCATCTAACGAAGGAAGTTGATGGGGTTGGGGGGCACTCGATCCATCATTGTAAAATAAATAAATCGGTTCATGTTGATATGAAGGGTCATGCATGCGTTTTGCAAAATATAGACTTGCAAAATACATAAATGCGTGATTTCATAGTAGACATTTCACTTTTTATACAGCACTAGCTTTTTCCCGCGGCTTCGTTCGCGGTAGACTCCGTTTAATAGCAAACCCGATTTAAACGCAAACATCATAATAAACGACCGCTTCTCTTATATTCTCTCTCTTTTTCTCTCTCTCTCTCCATACAGTACTTTCTTTGATACTGCTCAGTGCTAAGGCTATTTAGCGTAATGGTATATAGCCTATAGTGAGCCTCAAGAAATATTTTTTCCATTGGTGCAAACCGCGACATTTTATAAGAAGTAGATATGAAGTTACATTTCAATAAATAATGTAACTGTATACGTAATCCTAGTGCTGTGAAAATTGGTTACAGTTCCTTTAACGTTACATACTTTCTGTCTGTTCTGTACCTAGTTTTACCTAAAATTTCAAAGTTGGTGCCTCCTTGCCGCGCGACTACCTACATATTACACCTATTTATAAATGTATCTTAGGTCGTAATATTGTCGGTTTGTTTGTACAAGTGCGTGCGCGGAACGCAGCGTCGTCGGGGCCGGGGGAAGGGTGCTTTCGATGCGCTCCGGGGTCACATCTGGCGCACATCACATGTATAGTATAGCTAGTATACATTCCGCATGATTAACATTATTTATACTACATAAGTCATCGCAGAGATGAAAAACATTTCAATAAAATACCCTCGGCTTGGCTCTAATACTGCACACATTCTGGAGATCCGTTGTTCCTACCTGCCCCATTGGGAAACAGGCGTGACGCTATGTATGTATGAGGATCAGCGATAGTAGACCGATATAATTTGTCCACCGCATCGGTAAAGCAAAACATCAAGAATAAAGAGTATAAAGTTGAATTTTGATGCCACCCCAATAATTTCCAAGTCTTCGAGCTCATTATTTATTCTTTATTCATCATCATCCATAGACAGTACACTGCACTCGGATTCGTCATATTTTAAAATTTAACAATTAGCATTTTGCCAGTTCGATTTATCAATCACAGAGAAGAACTGGCACGAAACTTCGCTGGATACTTTTTTTTTACGTCCACTTAGTCTACATTTACAAAAGTGTTTACCACTGCCTACCTACACAGTACGAGTCATTATTATTTCTCTCTTTACAAGTAAGTATGCATACTTGCAGTTCCTTGTACTTTCATGACAAATACAAAAATGTATCACAACTATACATCGCTGCAAATACAACATTTCTTTTCCATAAGCTTCAACCATTCATATAACATGTTGGAGCCAATTGGAGGAGGTCAGTCTCAGGCTCATGTGATGGATGATGGAGCCTGAAGGTAAACAACAAAACTACTCTTTGGCATTAAACGTTAAAGGGGGTAAAAAGAAAACAATAATATTTAATAACAACATATATAATAAAGACTTAAGTATAAAAGTAAATGTTGTAAAATTTGAGTTCCTAAATCACCCCTTTTTCGGTAGTCTGTTATCTATCATCTGTTTAGACGAATGATAAATACAGAAATTTGAATCAGCATAATATAAAACTCGTATTTAAAATACTTAAGAAAAATAAGCTTTTATTATTACTGTTCGGTATTATTACTATAAACTTTGTATTCCATTAATGCTTCCTGATATTCTGATAATTCCTTAATTTCTCACTCGTACTGAAATTCTGAAGTATGTTAAAAATACCTCAAGTTTGGTTTGATGCAGCATGCGTCAGGCTACACACACCGCGCCACGCCACGCCACGCCACGCGTCGCACAATGCGCGCGCCTCGCATGCGCCTGCGCGCCGCAAATAGACTATCTTCAGATGGCTCCTTCCAGCTTCCTGTTTATATCTCGGAAGAGACGGCTCGATAAGAGCCTGTTTGTTTAATTATAGTTTAGACAAATAGATGCGCGCGCGCTCACGGTAAGTGCCCGCGTGCCGCCCATCTGTCCGACGAGAGCTATTTCAGAGTGATCCGCTCCGCGCATTACTACGATAGTCAGACAAATAAATGAAATATCTACAGAAATAATAATATTTCACACAAATATCAGGAGATTTTACAAATGAAGACGCGTACGTAGGCGTTTAGCTCATTGGTAGAGCAACGGGTGGGTAATTTAAGGGATGCCGCTTTTTATTCCACTTATTGGACATTTTCATTTTCATTCTCAGCTTCAATTACGATACGATGTCTGCATAGTTAAGATATTTTTTCAAGATTATATAAAGATAGTAATAATGGCCCCTTGGTTGGTCCTGCGAGTCTTACAAAAATGTCTAACTTGAAAAAAAAAATTTTTTTTTAACTTTCCCATCTCACTTCCCCATTCGAGATTTCGTGTGAATCCCACCAGGACCGGTCGTCCGATGCTTCCGCAGCGTGATTTGAGCATAATTTATTTCTGAATATCCACCGGATGTTATTGAGGATGCTGTCCCAATATCAACACTACACGGCCGCACGTACAACTAGTGAGTACTTGGTTGGACCACCGCGGCACCCACCCTCACATACTCACCAATATCAACACTACACGGCCGCATGTACAACTAGTGAGTACTTGGTTGGACCACCGCGGCACCCACCCTCACATACTCACCAATATCAACACTACACGGCCGCACGTATAACTAGTGAGTACTTGGTTGGACCACCGTGGCACCCACCCTCACATACTCACCAATATCAACACTACACGGCCGCATGTACAACTAGTGAGTACTTGGTTTGACCACCGCGGCACCCACCCTCACATACTCACCAATATCAACACTACACGGCCGCATGTACAACTAGTGATACTTGGTTGGACCACCGCGGCACCCACCCTCACATACTCACCAATATCAACACTACACGGCCGCACGTATAACTAGTGAGTACTTGGTTGGACCACTGCGGCACCCACCCTCACATACTCACCAATATCAACACTACACGGCCGCATGTACAACTAGTGAGTACTTGGTTGGACCACCGCGGCACCCACCCTCACATACTCACCAATATCAACACTACACGGCCGCACGTACAACTAGTGAGTACTTGGTTGGACCACCGCGGCACCCACCCTCACATACTCACCAATATCAACACTACACGGCCGCATGTACAACTAGTGAGTACTTGGTTGGACCACCGCGGCACCCACCCTCACATACTCACCAATATCAACACTACACGGCCGCACGTATAACTAGTGAGTACTTGGTTGGACCACCGCGGCACCCACCCTCACATACTCACCAATATCAACACTACACGGCCGCACGTATAACTAGTGAGTACTTGGTTGGACCACCGCGGCACCCACCCTCACATACTCACCAATATCAACACTACACGGCCGCACGTATAACTAGTGAGTACTTGGTTGGACCACCGCGCACAGTATGAAATTTGACCTGATTTTCGGACATGGTATTTTTATTCCCAAACTAGTTAGTCTTTACTATTTTAAAAGCTAGAGTAGAACTCCCGTGTGTCAGTTACGTATAGTTGCAAAGTTATGAATTTTTGAAAAAGGTAAGTTTTTTTTGGCCGAAAAATAAAAAAAAAATATTACTCCGAGATTATGGAAAATATTAATAATAATATTTTTTTATATACAAGAATGACTATAGCCCCATTTTTTGAAGCAATTTCGAACCTTCTACAGTTAGTACAAAACGAGCAATAATTTTTTTTTTATTTTTCATTTTTATTTTTTTTCTCCTAAACCAAGTCGCATTAGCACAAAATTCTTACATTACAAATAACCCCAGACCTTGTTTAATAAGTGCTAAAAAAACTAAAAGATAATCCCGCTTGGTATAGGAGTTTTAACTAAATAATGTTTAGGCCGACAATTTTACAGTCAGGGTTGGCACTTTTCGAATCGTAGTTTAATTTTATTTTTTGGCCGAAAGTGAATTTTTTATTAAATTATGATTAATTATCATGATCGGATACGGTAAAGCGATTTTTTATAATTGCGTTATGCAGTCATTATATTGATATGGTCCCTTTTGAAAATAATGAAAAATTCCCGGGATTAAAAAAAATATTTCTAGTAGTGATATACCTAGTTAGTAACTTTCGATTGTTTTAACGTGCTCTGATGCACGTAGGTATACGTTAGCTATTGTAAACATTCCAAATTATATCAATAAAAACATTGGTAAGAAATTAGCTGTCATACCCCAAAGCTTTTCTGTTAGAAAATGCCTAGAGATCCTCTCATCTCCAACATTAGGTTGCGCCACAGACAGAAAAAGTTGCGAAAGTTACCACTTCCAGCTCAGGCATTAGCATTGCTAAAACCGGCAGATGCCAACACTTTCGCCGAAGAATCTGCACCGAAGGATGCTGAGGAAATCAAAATCGATGCGGAAAATCAGGCGCTTGATGAGTGTCTAGGTCTGGGAGAAGGTGGCCTATTTCTCAGTGCTGAGGATTAACATCATCATCATCATCATCATCATCATCATCATCAGCCCGTATCGGTCCACTGCTGGACATAGGCCTCTCCCAAGGCACGCCACCACACGCGGTCTTCCGCTCTTCTCATCCATCCACTTCAATTGGATTAAGAGGATTAACAATTGTTTTCATTTCGGAAATATTCGTAGCCTATACTCCGTTCATCCTAGCAACTAATGCCGAGCGGTTTCTCGCTCTCGCAACGGTTATTACCCTTCTTTACACAGGACACAACGTTGTATGTGTGAGTCATAGGTGTATGCGTAAGCCATCTCAAAACCATAACGGCGCGTGCGCCGCTGCGCCTGGGAGTTAGTATTGCGTTTTTATTCTGAGTCAACGCATTACAATCAGTAGCCTTTCATAGGCGTCATAGTCATAATAATAAAATTGTTTTGCATATTTTTCACATGTTGTTTTTCACAAAAACTGAATGGCACTATGCAATGCATGCATGTAACACTCATAAGAAAATTACGTTACTCACTTTATAATAAATGCGAAAGTAAATTGTTTGTTTGTTTGTTTGTTTGGTCATACATAACTCGAGAACCACTGGTGCTAGACCCATCGTGTTGGCACTCAAACTTCAGGTCTCGGTGAGATCTATCCATCTGTCACATGAACTTTTGTGTTGGTCATAACTCGAGAACCACTGGTGCTAGACCCACCGTGTTGGTACTCAAACTTCAGGTCTCGGTGAAATCTATCCAACTGTCACATGAACTTTGGTTTTGGTCATAACTCGAGAACCACTGGTGCTAGACCCAACGTGTTGGTACTCAAACTTCAGGTCTCGGTGAGATCTATCCATCTGTCACGTGAACTTTTGTTTTAGTCATAACTCGAGAACCACTGGTGCTAGACCCATCATGTTGGTACTCAAACTTCAGGTCTCGGTGAGATCTATCCATCTGTCACGTGAACCTTTGTTTTGGTCATAACTCGAGAACCACTGGTGCTACACCCATCGTGTTGGTACTGAAACTTCAGGTCTCGGTGAGATCTATCCATCTGTCACGTGAACTTTTGTTTTGGTTATAACTCGAGAACCACTGGTGCTAGACCCATCGTGTTGGTACTCATACTTCAGGTCTCGGTGAGATCTATCCATCTGTCTAATGAACTTTTGTTTTGGTCATAACTCGAGAACCACTGAAGCTAGACCCATTGTGTTGGTACTCAAACTTCAGGTCTCGGTGAGATCTATCCATCTGTCACATGAACTTTTGTTTTGGTCCTGAAGAGACCTGAAGTTTGAGTACCAAAACGATGGGCCTAGCACCAGTGGTTCTTGAGTTATGACCAAAACAAAGGTTCACGTGACAGATGGATAGATCTCACCGAGGCCTGAAGTTTGAGTACCAACACGATGGGTCTAGCACCAGTGGTTCTCGAGTTATATAGTTATACCAAAACAAAATTTTATGTGACAGATGGATAGATCTCACCAAGACCTGAAGTTTGAGTACCAACACGATGGGTCTAGCACCAGTGGTTCTCGAGTTATGACCAAAACAAAAATTCATGTGACAGATGGATAGATCTCACCGAGACCTGAAGTTTGAGTACCAACACGATGGGTCTAGCACCAGTGGTTCTCGAGTTATGACCAAAACAAAAGTTTATGTGACAGATGGATAGATCTCACCGAGACCTGAAGTTTGAGTACCAACACGATGGGTCTAGCACCAGTGGTTCTCGAGTTATGACCAACACAAAAGTTCATGTGACAGATGGATAGATCTCACCGAGACCTGAAGTTTGAGTGCCAACACGATGGGTCTAGCACCAGTGGTTCTCGAGTTATAACCAAAACAAAAGCTCATGTGACAGATGGATAGATCTCACCAAGACCTGAAGTTTGAGTACCAACACAATGGGTCTAGCACCAGTGGTTCTCGAGATATGACCAAAACAAAAGTTCACGTGACAGATGGATAGATCTCACCGAGACCTGAAGTTTGAGTACCAACACGATGGGTCTAGCACGAGTGGTTCTCGAGTTATGACCAAAACAAAAGTTCACGTGACAGATGGATAGATCTCACCGAGACCTGAAGTTTGAGTACCAACACGATGAGTCTAGCACCAGTGGTTCTTGAGTTATGACCAAAACAAAAGTTCACGTGACAGATGGATGGATATCATAAATCTACGTGAGGATAGCAGTGGCAGTGACGAGGACCTCTGTGACGTGGGGGAATCATCAGACAGTGATGAATATGGAATTACCCGGTATTACGGCACTGCGTTAACTTAGCCACCTACAATACAATAGAACGAACAGCTGAAACGGTGGCTGAAGTAAGTACATTAGGCACAAAATTTAAATAATATATAATTTTAATATTTAATAATTTACCGTGAAAATATAAATATTTAACATGATTCCAAGCAAAAAATAAACAGGTTTATTGCAAAATTTCATTCATCAAATAAATAAACAATAATAAAATACATTTTTTAAATTAAACTATATTCATAACCTCAGTTCACAGTCACTTCAATCACTCTTTGCGAGAGCGAGAAGTATAGAGAAAGAGAAACCGCTCGGCAATAGTTGCTAGGTTGAATGGAGTGTAAGTATTCTTCAATACTGTTATTATTGAAATTATTATTATTAATAAATTGGCATCATTATTTTTGTTCATCCCCTGCCTAACCCTAAAATAATAAATGTAAAGAAATATGCAAATAAATATTATATTCCATAAAACGTATCTTGTTTTTTATTTATTATTTTAATTACTCTGTACTTATCTGTAGGTATATTTTAAGAAATTTTTTTACTACATACATACATACATAACGTCACGCCTGTTTCCCAGTGGGGTAGGCAGAGACAACGGATTTTCACGTTAAAATTTAAAATTTCTCACAAATTTTTTTACTGTTGGTCTATTTCAAGTCTTGGTTAATTTATTCATAGATATATTTGGACAAACTATTATTTAGTTGTTTAAAATTTTCGGCCAAACTTGGGCCGAAATTTTATGGCAACCCTAACGAAAAAACTTGAGTAGCTATAACTCCTATACCAAGCGGGATTATCTTTTGTTTTTTCTGGTACTTATTAAACATGGTCTAGGGTTAATTGTAATGTAAGAATTTTGTGCTAATGCGACTTGGTTTAGGAGAAAAAAAATAAAAACGAAAAATAAAAAATAAATTTTTACTCGTTTTGTACTAACTGTAGGAGGTTTGAAATAGCTTCAAATAAGGGGGGTAAAGTCATTCTTGTATATTGAAAAATATAATTATTAATATATTCCATAATCTCGGAGCAATAATTTTTTTTAATTTTTCGGCCAAAAAAAAGTTTGTTTTTCAAAAATTTATAACTTTGGAAGTATACATAACTGACCCACGGGAGTTCTACTCTACCTTTTAAAATACTAAAGACTGACTAGTTCTGGAGTAAAAAAACCATGTCCGAAAATCAGGCCAAATTTCATACTGTGCCGCGGCACCCACGCTCCAATACTCACCAATATCAACACTACACGGCCGCACGTATAACTAGTGAGTACTTGGTTGGACCACCGCGGAACCCACCCTCACATACTCACCAATATCTCCTTCTTCTCTTTCTTCTGTCCCCCGCCTTAATTTACGAGGTTCTACCCGGCTCCGCTCGCTTTGGAGTTCATCTATGTAAATGTTCGAAAACGAAATCGCAGCACTATTATGCAGTATATTAGTTGTCTCTGCATGAAAGATGAGATGATGGAAGATGAGACAATGATTATAATGAATTATTCAGATAACACGATTCACACTTTCGGTAAGTATCCAGAAGTCATCGTGACATAGCAAACATCCTGCAAGTAGTATGGTTCTTATCTCACCTGTACGAAAAGAAAAAGAAAACTCGCACCAGGTAAGTAATTGAATAAATATTTACAGTTTGTGTATGTATCCTAATGTAGGTGCTTATATTTTATCCTAGGACATTTATAAGGTCTTTCATTAGTAGGTAACGATACGCTAAGGGGTGTTGTTGTTGTTGATTTATGTCGTAAAAAAAATTGGTATGGGAACGTGATCAGTATCTGATACACATACACCCCTTACTTGGCGTATCGTTACCTACTATTGAAAGACCTTATATTTGGAACGACTCGCACATTCGGGGTAATTCCAATCTATAGGATATTTGGACTATTGATGGTTTTTAGGGTTCCGTAACCATACGAAGGCCTAGCCGAAGTCTGTCTGTCTGTCTGTCCGTCCGTCCGTCCGAGGGCTGTATCTTTGGAATGTACCAGATTTCATGTTTTTTCGTCCATTACATTCGGAGTAAAACTCGCGCTGGTTCGATTTTTTATTTAATTTTAAAATGGTAGTGTTCACTTTTATCTCATATCTAGCATGTATCTTGTATCAATATTTCTTTCTATCTTTTATTTTCAATATCAGTTAGTCTTCATGTATCCTCGACAGTTGCTACTAAAAGGTTTTTTATTGTAATAAAATACAAATTATTGAGAGAGTCACATTCCATAAAAGCGAATAGCCAAAAATTAGCCGCAACTTCCTGTCTCCGGCGCATGCGTTGCAGAGTTCTTGTTTCCACTGACTTCTGCAATATTTCGACTTTTTACTGATTATTTGCTTTGCTCCGCCACCTGGTGTAAGATGATACGTTTGCCGGGAATACAGTTACTTAAAATTTTATAAGGACGCGAAAACGACTTCGTGATGAGTAAGAAAAATATGGATGATAAAAATTTAGGAATAAAGAGGACAAGACTTATCCTCTTTATATTATTCCTTAGTATGAGAAAAGTTTGTGAGATAACAATATTCTGTTATATATAACACGTAGGAATATATTTTATGATTTATTAGTGATTTATTATGTTCAAGTTATTTAATGTCATCATTTAAATTTTATGGTATAATTCCTTGATGGAAGTTTTAATAGTTGGTACTTGTTGGTGGTTCGATTGAATGCGCAATGAATGTAGTCTGATTTTATTTACTAGTGCAACTAAAACTATATAAATTATTTTCATTGTCCTCGAGACGACATGGTTTTTCTCTGTAGAATTTTTTTAGCAACATATAGAGTTACGTAATACAAACTGTAATTAGGTTTATGCAGATATTATGACGAGTTACGAGAAAATGGTAATTTTCTTTATAATGAAAGCTTCGGTTGATATAAACATTACAGCACTCTTCGTTATTGGGCACACAAGTTGTCACACATACATATGACAATCAGTCATACCTTCTATCGCGGTTTAGTTGCGACAGGAAGTCGTTCTGTCCTATTTATTTCGGGTGGACCCTTGACATGTGTCAAGCGACAAATAAGAGTTTAGAAGATTTATTTTTAATTTTGTCCTTATATCTTTTGAGTAAGAGCCAGTTTCGTTTGTTAGTTTTTAAAGGATGCGTACATTGATACCCAAATAATGATACCATAAAGTTACTTTAGAGAAGCGATAATTTGCTTAGAAAATTGTATAAGTTATCTTCAATGATATATGAATTTTTTCATAAATCGGCAGACTTTTTGCATTGACCTAGATTAATTCGCTTCGCTAACAAGTAGGTACATATGTAAATATAAATGTAAATATGCAGTTAAATAAAATATTAAAGGTCGTATTGAAAGTGAACATGTGAGAAAGAACTCCTTTTTTGAAGTCGGGTAATTGTTTATTCTTTATTGAGCACTCGTATGGAAGTAAAACAGCACTCGAACTTGTCACATTTTTTTCTATTCGGTTCGATTACACCATGAAGAAGAACCAGTAAGAAACCTCGCAGGGTATTTTTTCATACAAATTATGTACCTATTACAAGCATTTTAGTGACATAATAACAACATCATGTAACATCATCAATGTAAACAATAACCAATGATATTTTAAGAAAAATACGTTGTCTATACGACATTCGGTGCTCACACACGGCACGAACTTGAAACGTTGACAGAAAGAACCATAAAGTGATGCGCCGACTCGAATAGTCTTATTCCAATTATTAAGGGAGGGAATTCAAGTTATGTGGCGGTTGGTATAAATGATAACTACTTTGGAAGTACGACGCACGTCTGAACGCGTGCGTAGTTGGTGCGCGACTAACTTCAAACAGGACTGTGGTCTTGTATTTAATGTGCCGCTTTGGGAGCTCGTATAACCTATCTACCTCCTTTTTAATTAACATATAATATCATTGACAATAACACATAATAACGTCGCCTACAGTCTATCGAAAATACTGCTTAAGAGTAAGATTAGCCATATTACTGAGAGTTCTGGCTACATTATAGTAAAATTTTAACCGTAATCCGTATCAACTCAATAATATAAATGAAATAAGTGAAAACATGAAACCAAAGTAAATTAAAATAAAACCTTACGGTGAACAGGCAATCCGACAGACAGAAACTTAACAGCAAACCGGAGAAGACACTCCTGACAATATTGCCTCTCTAGACACAAAATGTGTCGTTACGAGGAAGGCGGACGGAGTATCCAACTCGTCGCATACGCGTTCAAGAGTGTAGTCGGTAGCAGCAAAATCGAGTATAGTAATCGACATCCTCATTCGTTAGCGAGATTTCATTCCAGAAAAAAAAACGCTACTTCTAGATTGGGCTAATCATTGTCTTCCAGAATAGCGCTTTTTCTATGCGAAATCGCAATGTAATTAAATATACAGCCTATAATAATATTAAAGAAAATTGAAAACCTATGCTACGGAACATAAAATAGTAACATAATATATAAAGTAAATTAACCAATAATAATTAATAATTTAATAATTGTAATAAAAATTACGAATACGATATACGATTGGGCGGGTAGAGAATGACCCCCGCGTATGGCAGATGTAATTTCAGTATGGTCGGAATTTGCCGAAAAATTGATGACATCATTAGTGCTATGCAGTTTTTGTGCAGCTCGGCGTCACGTGGACCGCACGCAGAGATGACAGCTAATGCGAGCAACACTTGTCGGTGAGGATTTAGTGGTAACCAGAATTTGCGGAATTATTGAAGATGGAAAAAAAGTGGGCGCGGAAACTTACGAATTTCCTGTCACGTATAAGTCTTACAAAATATGCTTAATTATTTTACGGTCATATATGTAGATATTTTGGTTTCATTTGAGTGTGATTCTGGACGACTTTTAATGTAGACTTTTAATGTAGACTTTTGAACATTTTTACTTCCTGAAAATTATTCCACCACATACAGGATAATTCACCAATGGACAACAAAATCGTTTAGTGGTGATACCGGAGCATACAACATACAGTTGTTTATTTGAATTTCGAAATGTAAAGAAGAATTTCAAGGACTTTCAGGATTTTTTTTTATTTCGAAAAAAAAAATACAAAGTCAAAGGTGGTTTTTTTAAATTCTGTAAAATCATTCCTTTAAATAATGTTCCTTCTGCAACACAACACTAAACACTTCCAAGAAACTGACCGCATGTCATTGCACCTTACTGTGTTTCGTTTGTAAGTAATTGTGAGATGCATGTGTAGAGATGATTGTTCTGGAGGGTGGGTGGCTCGATGTTCGGGGATGTCGGGATGTACCGCTTCCGGTGTTTGAAGTGACAGTCAATCAAGTGGCGCCCACCCTGCGTATGCGCCGTACGCGTGACCATTTCTGTAGTGGAATTTCTTGATTTATGTGTATATACCTAGTTTTTTCCGCGAAACTTTGGTGGCTAAACGCTGGCAGTAAAGTTATAGAAAAATCTTTATTTTAATCGTAATCTGTTTAAATTTTGTATTTTATTGTTATCTTCACCGAGCCAATTGCATATTTTATTATTTAATCGAAACGCTAATGGACACACAATTTCACATTCCTCTCGACATTGGAAAATAGCAACACCGCCCCAGCTGCTATACTCGTGGTTCCGTTTTTTTTCCTCCCAAGGTGTTTACTAGTACGAGTTACATTCGATTTGACCCTCGAGGACAGATGCCCGCCGCCGCAGATGTTGTAAGTTGGAGGAAACCGCCCGCCGCCTGTAGCAGACACAACACCGGCCGATTAGATCATCCAGCTCAGTTGTTTTCATCTCTAGGTCTGTGAGAATTTGTATTTTTATGTAATACTAGCTTTTTCCCGCGGTTTCGCTCGCGTGAATTTCGTATTTAAAAAGAATAAAGTAAGTAAGCCCCGGCAAGCTTTAAGCAGCGGGTGGCCGAGTGGTTTGGGCATCGCCTTCTCATGCGGGAGATCCGAGGTTCGATTCCGGTCGCCGTGTACCAATGAGTTTTTTCTGACGAAAAAATTTACGTGCATACCTACACCAGCTGCTTCACCGTTCGGAACCGGTGTAAAACTGTAGGTCCCTTCCCTTACCCCTTACTAAGTGGTAGGCTCAAATTGTAGCCGACTGGGTTGGTACCACCGTACTGGATGTAATATGGCTGCATAGCAGCCTCGGTTGTGTTCTCCTCTAGTCCAGTATAGCCAGCAATCCAGGGAAGTCTCCGGTATGGCACCTACCTTCTCGGAGGTGATATTGGCTAGTCAGAGCATGTGCTTTGGCCCCTCTGACTCAGCCACCCATACCGAATTACATAAAAAAAGCCTCAGTACCGTGCCTTTATTTCGGCGCTCGGAGCTTATGATGAGAGCCACACCTTAGCGTAACCGGAACTGAATTTTATTTGGCCTAACCTGTGTCCCGTATAGTAAAATGTGCTTGTACTAAGGTTAATCGAATTCGGATGATTGCTTTAAGAGTTATGGAGGAACATACGTACATACATACATACAGAAAAGATTTCTAAAAATCATCAATTTAGTTTTAGTATCTTACATACTCGTAGAGTCTACAAACGCATTATCTCATAAAACAAAGTAACTTACTCCATGAACATCCCTTACAGATTTATTATTAGTATATTGATGATGAAAATGGTTGGCTACACCACCTGGTACACTCGAATTGAAATTGCAACTGCAACTTGTTCCTGTTGACATTGGGTGCCGTGCCAGTCGAAATCACTGATCGTGTCGGCTACACTTGAACGCAACAAAAACTTGAAGGAAATAAATACGGACTATTTATCTATTCAAATAAAAATTTACACACGAAATATACACAATTGATATACGAAAAAATTCATAGTTCGGTGATACTCTACTTACATGTAGGTGAAACCGGCTGCGGGAAGGCGGCCGCCGATCGTTGTCCTGTAGTAACAACTAAATTCTTTCAACTAAATTCAGAAGGCTGGGGTTAAGACCGGGGGGTTTGGAAATTTGATAAGCCCTGACCGAAATCAAGCACACCTTTTTTCACAAAAAAAGAGAAAGATATAGGGCGACCTTACCTGCTACTTAACCTGCCGTCCGCTCCGCCGCCGCCCCGCGCAAGGTGCACGGTTAAATGGAGGAAAGGTTATGCCATTAGGAAATGTGTTGAAAAATCTGTCTGTATTACTTCATCGATTATCTATTTAATAGTAATTATTATTTTACATAGCTTTATCGTTTAGACATTTACTGTGTTTTTTTTTTATATTTATACATAATATATATGTAGTATTAAAATAAATGTTTTTCTTAGGCATATTTTAATTTTATTCATGATTCACCTTTGGCAGAACGCGGAAGATATATGTATGGAATTCGTTTGACGCTTATCTTATTAAAATACATTCCCAATACTCGGGTACTTTGTGAAAACTTTTTGTTAGAAATTTGATTTTAAATTAAGTATGTATATTTATTGGTTTTCATGCCTAACCGAAATAAATCTACTTACTGTTTAAAAAAAAAATTAGCTGTTAAGATATCTAACAAACAAATCTAATAAAACTAAAAACCTCATTCGTCATCGATTACAAAATTACTAGGGCAAAATATCCCAACAAATAGTCGAACAACAATAGCTGGAGTCCCGCTGTGAAGCGCACCTCGCTATAGCGTGACAAGCAGAGCAATCAATAACCAGAGACACGGCATTGCAGACATTGACACAATTTTATATTGATTTTGTTTATGTAAACCAACATGGGTGTCTGTGCCGAGGGACCAATGGTACAGTCGACCGAGCCAAAAACACGGAAAAGGAATAAGGAATACAAGTTTCTAGGAGCAGCGTCCATGATAGTGCTTGGTGCTCCACAAAAACATTACAAGGTGAAAATACAATAAGTAACATGAGCTACTAAGGCGAACTTAACTCTTACAGATATTTATTCCAATCAACCTTGCTTCCACATTCTATTGTAGGTACTTATGTTACCAATACATAGGCAGTATTGCACTCCACTTGCAAATTGCATCATCATACGCAAGATGCGTGAGTGGAACTGTGACAGTACGTCCCTATATCATCATCATCAGCCCGTATCGGTCCACTGCTGGACATATACCTCTCCCGAGCCACGACACCACACGCGGCTCTTCCGCTCTTCTCATCCATCCACTCCCGGCTACCTAATTTAGCTAGTCTGTCCAGTCCACCTAGCCGGGGAGCGTCCCACGCTACATTTGCTTGCACGTGGCCTCCATTCGATGTGTCCAGCCCACTGACACTTCAGGTAGCTATTTTTCTATGTATATATGTACCTTATATGTATTTGAAGTTTCGGCTATGTACACATTTTCTGTCACATTCTCAACAAGTTTTGGTGGTGGGCGTTGTGCTGTAATTTACCAGAATACTTGTAGCACAACACCAATTACTCTGCTTACCCCGATTGTCGGGATACAGCGTGTGGTATGTATGTATGTTCTCAACAAGTAGATGACTCTTCTAGATGTCTATTTGTTCGGTGATACGTGTAAGGCGGGCGGGCGGCACTGCGGCCGCGGCGCGGCGCAGGTGCGGCAAAAAACGAAAGGATTCGCCTCGTGCGGCACCTGCTGCGTCCATACATTACACAATGCGGGAACAGCAGCCGACGTGGAGTCGGCAAGAAAATAACCATATATAACAAATCATATCATTGACATTGTTACCATGACAAACTTTTGTAAATAAATAATATTTATTCTTATTATAGATAATTAATTACTGAAGACGGCATTCGCCGAAATATATAAAATAAAATAACAAAACATGTGTTCTTTTTAAATACATATCATTTTGTACGATACTTCAGTATAGGAGAAACGCTGAAGAACCTGTTCTCTCTCTTCACCGAATCATTCGTAGAGTTCTTCACCACGCTTGCAGCTCCGTCGTCGCCGTGTCGTCGAGAGATTGCACAAGAAGCAGCAGTAGGTTCGTCGCTCGCCCCCTTCGTTACCCGTGTTACTACCAGTCTTACTACCAGTAGTAAAACGGGAAATTATTTTTGCCGGTGTTACTACTAACTGCTCTAGTAGTGAGTGACACGGGTATTTTTTTTTGTCCGTGTTACTACTAACTACTTCAGTCGTAACATGGGAGAATTTTGCCAGCCAGCCGGCTGCCTACCAACCAAACCTGTTCATGATTCCAGACCAGAACATATAAGTAAATGAAACTGACTGAAAAAAAGAAGCACATTCAGCAAAGTTCTCCTTCTGTACAATACACATTGCATACCTACACCAGCTGCTTCACCGTTCGGAACCGGTGTAAAACTGTAGGTCCCTTCCCTTGCCCCTACTAGGTGGTAGGCACAAATTGTAGCGGACTGGGTTGTTACCACAGTACTGGATGTAAGATGGCCGCATAACAGCCCCGGCTGTGTTCTCCTCTAGTCCAGTATAGCCAGCAATCCAGGGAAGTCTCCGGTATGGCACCTACCTTCTCGGAGGTGATATTGGCTCGGTCGGAGCATGTGCTTTGGCCCCTCTGACTCAGCCACCCAAACCGGATTGCATAAAAAAAGACAATACTAAACTAATTACGCCTCACTGCAGTACACATGAATAAACTGGAAGTTGCTTCCCTTCCACTTACTGGCGAAAATTATCAGGCCGACTACCTACAGGTAGTTATGCTAGCGTAGAGTCTCCTAGATACATCAATGAGCATGGGACTCTGCCTGAAGACTAGCGCTGCAGTCATCGTCTGAGCAGTGGCCAACTGATCTTTTTGTAATTTTCTTACTTTTGTCAACTCCACGTCACTCTGTGTGCTCGCCTCGTGGCCTCCTGCTAACGGTTCGCACTAGATCCACGTGAGGCTAAGAATATATTATCGAATTTATTTGATACTCCTCCGCAGCCGCTGCCCGAATTTCTTGTTAAATAACTTTTATTTGGATGTCGAAGAAACCTACAAAACATCTATAGAAAGTAATAAAACGAGCAAATAATATGTACAGGGACCTTAGAGACAGGTACCTGCAGATTAAATTGTGTAAAGTTTTGTTTAGTTTTGCGAACATATATTTTTTTATAAGTTACAATTTTACATTAACTTGATGCTTCTCTATATTCAACGTACAACGTTTTATGATAAACGGTAAGTCTGAATGGAGAAGTGGAGAATTACTTAAGCTAGTAGGTACTAAAATGTTCAACTAAAATTAAATAAATTACACAATTATGAAATGAACGCGTGCGCACATCCCAAAATAAAAAAATACTAAAATCGGGGGTCTCGTCTGCAATATGCAAGTAAGTATAAAGTACCTACTAATTTGCTAAAAAGCAGGTAAACCCTAATTAAAAAATTAAAAAATATTATTTCCTGCAAACATCGCGGTGGCGGCCGCCTATATTAAGTTATTTGATGTTTATTTTTTGCTTGCGAGGCCGTTGAAGGTGCTCGGGCAGGTGCAACCTTTCTACCTGACCTAACCGCCCCGCCCTCTTATCCCCCGGGACCCCAGCCCCCTCCACAAAACACATGTAAAAATACATGGATAGCAAGTAAAAGTATTACAACATTAATTAGGTATTTTGCGAAAAACAGGAGCATCAACAGACTTAGGTACCGAGGAGATGAAAACTCATTAGTTCATTAGTCATTACCAGTGATCGGCGTAGGTAGTGCCATTTGGGGTCAATGAACATGAATGATGATGTTTGTATGGACATCCCCCGGATTCCGGGATTGATGATCCCGGAATCCGGGGCACGTAGTTCACCAAGGTGTTATGGGCTGACATCACGGATGTTGTAGTGTAGCCAACCGTGTCAGTTTCCATAAAAAAAACTTTTTTTTTATTATAATAATTTGTGAAATATGAAGATGAATAATGAAGATAAGAACAAAACAAATATTCAAAACAAAGCAATATTTATTCGCAGAATTTTTTTTTCTTGAAAATCAGCAACATAACGTTGGTATAGAGGTAAAAGTCATTAACTAGCATTTCGTAAGTTTGGAGTTATTAAAGATTTAGTGAACTTTTGATATCATAAATCGCCCGTTCGTTAGGGTTATGTTTTAATGGTTTTTACTTAGGTCTTAAATTGCTAACATTATACTTTTTATAATTATTATTCTTCTATATATATATTATGGCTGTTAATGGCCAAAATGTACTTGGTTAATTTTACCTCAGCAATGTTTATTGAGAATTTGCACTTATTGATATAAAAATGTACTTAGTGAATTTTAGCACAGAGAGATCTTTATTAAGAATGTTCACTTTGTGAATGTCTGTAACTTCAGTTAATAAAACAAAAAATCAAACATCAAAATCAAATCCAGAAAATCGTCTTATTTAAGTTCCTGGACCTTGTATGACACTTTGGTTTTATTTTCTATCTCCACCGAGATAGTTTTATTTTCTTATTTGGGGTTACTTTGGTGATCTCATCGTCGGAATTATCACAGGTATTACTTACCGGAAAAGGCATAAAAGGAGGATCATCACCTGAATTGTCCGCTGCGAAATCGCCATTACTACTTGTATCAGAATATTGTACTATGTATTTTGATCTACGTCCATTCCTAGGTACGTCACCAGCTTTCTCCATCCTTCTCTCCATTCCAGAAGTTCCTGCTCCCATGTTCAGGTATCCATTTCTCGGTTACTCAGACGCTTCACCTATCGCGCCCTCCATTCCAGATGTTCCTTCTCTCACATCCAGGTATTCATTCCTCGGTACGTCGCATGCTTCACCTATCCCGCCCTCCATCCCAGAAGATCCAGCTCCCAACTCCAGGTATCCATTCTTCGGTACGTCGCATGCTTCACCTATCCCGCCCTCCATTCCAGAAGAGCCTGCTCCCAACTCCAGGTATCCATTCTTCGGTACGTCGCATGCTTCACCTATCCCGCCCTCCATCCCAGAAGATCCTGCTCCCAACTCCCGGTATCCATTCTACGGTACGTCGCATGCTTCACCTATCCCGCCCTCCATTCCAGAAGATCCTGCTCCCACCTCCTGGTATCTATTCTTCATTACGTCGCATGCTTCACCTATCCCGCCCTCCATCCCAGAAGATCCTGCTCCCAACTCCAGGTATCCATTCTTCGGTACGTCCCATGCTTCACCTATTCCGCCCTCCATTCCAGAAGATTCTGCTCCCAACTCCAGGTATCCATTATTCAGTACGTCAGACGCTTCACCTATCGCGCCCTCCATTCCAGAAGTTCCTTCTCCCACATCCAGGTATTCATTCTTCGGTACGTCGAATGCTTCACCTATCCCGCCCTCCATCCCAGAAGATCCTGCTCCCAACTCCATGTATCCATTCTTCGGTACGTCGCATGCTTCACCTATCCCGTCCTTCATTCCAGAAGATCCTGGTCCCAACTCCAGGTATCCATTCTTCGGTCCGTATAGCTTAATTATAGCTTATAAAAGCAACTACAACACGAAAACAACTGCTCACTAAGTGCACTAGCAGCTGACTGACCACTCAGTGCGTAGTATTGGATCGGGTAGAAAAAGTCCGTAAGTACACAATGAATTTTACCTCCAACAACATTTCGTGCAATCAGCACTTATTGAATATTTCCATTCCATATCTATGAATCCAAGCTACATAGGCAATTTCGATTTTCTGGTAAAGATAGTGAAGAAAAGTCATTTTGGCCCAAAAGTGCACTTGATGAATTTTACCTCTATACCATCGATAATATCTTCACTGAAACAAAATCTAAGGACTAGGTAACTTACGTTAAGGAATATCCATGTTAAGATATCGGTCACTAAATCCCGGGAAGAGCACTACCTACGCCGATCACTGCATTACCTATAGCCTATCTATAGTATAGGCCATCCATACTAGGCACCTTCTTTAGTTGTAGGTGTACAAATATTCATTAATTTTTTAAATTATATTACAAAACAACATTCAGACAAAATACATTACCGTCCCTTTGGTTGGATTCACCATAGTTGGGTAAAAATACTGTCTGTGATGGTCTCGGTCACACTTGCTCACATACCTATAGTATAGGTTTTGTCAGCCTCAGTAGCTCAGTGGTGCGACCGGTCGAATGTAGTTCGTGATTCTAGTTCGCAGTTCTAGCCTCTTCACGCGAGTTCGACTCGCATTTGACCGCTTTTTTTTTTTGTATAGTTATTTTTTTACTTTGGAACTTTATTTGGCCACTTTTAATACGTAAATGAACAGTGTATTGATTTTTTATTACATTTCAGTTTATTAATGCCTCTCGAACATCTAATTTTTATAATTTATTAGAGTTCCGTAGTCAACAAGGAACCCTTATAGTTTCGCCATGTCCGTCCATCTGTCTGTCCGCGTCTTAGCTCAGAGACTCTTAGTACTAGAAAGTTGTAAGTTGGTATGGGTATACTTTTAATAACGCCGACAAAGTAGTAAAATAAAAATTTTGAAATATTTTTTTTTAGGGTACCTTCCCTACACGTAAAGTGGGGTGATTTTTTTTTTCACGTCTACCCCATCGTGTGGGATGTTGTTGGACAGGTCTTTGGAAAATATTGCGGGTTTGTGAACATCATTTTTCGATTTAGGGATCCGTTTGCGAATTATTAAGCTTTTAATTTCTAATTTTTGTTAGAGTCAAGTGTGCCCACCCTCTGCCAGCTAAATGGTTTTTATTAGATATGTGAAAAAATTAACAGCAGTATTGCATATATCGAAATTAAAAGGAAAACTATCACAGCTAAGTAGGCTGTACAGGTTGACGAGTAATAGTCGACCAACTTATAAAATGTACGGACGACAGCCATCATTTCACTGTTAAAGAACTTTTTCAAATTAACATTAATTTATTTCCCCTACCAAATTATACTAATAATCAAATAATTTATTTTGATAGGTTTCCGCAACTACAGAACCCTACACTGCGCGTGGCCCGACACGCACTTGGCCGGTTTTTTATTATTCGATATTATAAAGACAAAGAGGTAAAACATTTTATTTAATAATTGATATACCTAATTGTTCAATGTTTATATTACCTATATGTTTATATTAACACTTCGTTATAAATTCAATAATACCTATAGTTATAATAATCCTAGTCATAATAAGAAGTGACGTGTGCGATGCAACATGGATGCAGGTGCGGGGCGCGGCGCAGTCCTATCCGCGGGGCAGCGCCAGGCGCCTGCCACCCCCTCCCCCCCCCCCCCCCCCTTAGTCCCTCACGTGCCAACGCAATATTAACCTTCACTGGACCACATAGATCTCAATTTACCTCACAAAACTCAGAGAGAACCAGATCATTTCAAAATAAGAATCTGCAACATAAAACGCCAATTAAATATGACTTCACATGCTAATAAGATAGAGTAACTTTTAGGATAGAATAGGCGGTCAGGCAGGACAGGTAGGACGGATCGGACTAGTGTCAATGTGATTTGTTTGGGGTGGCTCGGCTACTCTACTGGCGTGCGGCACGGGGGCGCGGGGAGCGAGTGAGGCGAGTTCACAATATTTTTATAGATTAATAATGAGCAAACCGGATTAAATCGAGTCAATTAAGTGCGTTATAATAATAATTATAGTCAGATCGACGTCCGCTCCCACGGAACGTCACACGCGGTGACATTTCTGTTAGCGATTTTTCTCACCTCACTCATGGTCATTGATCACACAAATAATTAAATTGGACATTTAAATTAAAACTCTACATTTAATCAAATTATTAATTTGAATTTGTATTTTATTGAATAAATGTATTTTATCTCTTAAAACTTGTAATTTCCTTGTTGTACATTATCATGTATGTTTTTATCTCAGGTTTTTACATACAAATATCATACCTTGTAGTTAGGTAGAGTCAAAGAGTTTGTATTCCTTGTAGGTAGGTAGAGTCAAAGAGTTTGTAGTAGCGCAGCGTAGGAGCGCAGCGATGTAATGTAATACAAACTCTTTGGGTAGAGTAAGAAATAAATTAAAATATAATTATTGTTTTATTCCGATTAGTGTTCCTTTTGTTATTAAACCGGCCAAGTGCGAGTCGCACTTGCGCGCCGTGGTGTCCGCACCACAAAAAAAAGGTAGAAAAAATTTGTTTCTAGTATGGGGAGTGGGGACCCCCCCTTTATTTTTTATTTTTTTATTATTTGTTGTATCCGCCATAATAACATATTCTGAAAAATGTCAACCACGGTTCCAAAGATACAGCCATCGGGCGGACGGACGTACAGACAGATAGACAGACGGACGGGGCGTAGGCTTAGTAATAGGCTTCCGTACGGTGATACGGAAACCTAAAAATATGCTTGTGTCTGTCCCCGTCTGTTCACGGCAGTTCTTAAACCTACATTCCATTTTTAATCATGTTATATTCGGAGGTTTCTACTATATACCTGATAAATAATAGAAATAACTAAAGATCACGTTTCTCCGAATTTAACGTGTTTTTCTTTCGTGCTCTCGCATAAAACAAACCCAAATTTCAAACAATGCAACGAGACGTGGCGAAGTTCTAATATGCACCTGTAGGCACCTGTAGGTGTCAAAAGCTTTACCTGTCATTTCACGCCTCAGCGGAGGTCCGAATGTTGTTGCCCCGCCTAGCCCGCATATTTACAATCTCATGGATCGTTATGTTTATTCAGGAATTATCCTTTCACACTGTTGCTCAAATATATCGCTAGCTGCTGCCCGAAGTGACCCTTGTACAAACAAACACACCAATCTAGTAATAATTGCTCATATCTACATTATACGTATGTATAGTGTAAATATAAGCACATATAATATATCTATATTATAAAAAAAATATTATATAATAAAAAGGTAAAGTTTGTAAGTTTGGATGTAGGAGGTAATCTCTGAAAATAATCGCCCCATTTAACAAAAATCTTTGACCAATGTTTAGAAGGCGGTACAAAAGCACAAAATGACTTATCTACTATTTTTTTTTTGCGTGTGCTTTTGTACCGCCTTCAACTCAATTATTTAATAATTTTTAGTTTTAAGTAGTTGTTAAGTCGATTCAATGTTTTTTTAAAAAAAAATTTATTTCACTCTTTTTAGTAGTATCACATAAAATAGAATCACATAAATCGGTTGTCGTGGTATAGAATTGTTCGCCCCTTTGACACACGTAACAGCCCATATCTCGAAAACTAATGAACCGATTTTGATCAAACTTACACTATTCCCTAAGTTGAAGTAAATGTAAAGCAATAAAAAAAGAATGGCCTCAATCCAATTAATAGTTTCGGAGAAGTACGTGGACAAACATACATACATACACTTATGAAATTTGGCACATCTGTTTAGAAACCCACATAGACTAGCATATTACGATTATTGTGCAATTTCAACGTTTACATACATACGGGTTGAATTGATAACCTCCTTTTTTATTTGAATTCGGTTAAAAATAAACTGAAACAAAACTGAATCTAGAATTTTAGAAATTTTACCTACTTAATATGTACTAGTCTACCTACGATACGAGTAGAGCAAAGAGTTTGTATTACGTCGCTACGTAATACAAACTCTTTGGAGTAGAGTAAGTCATTGATATAAATGAGTGTCGAAAGGGTGTCAGTAAGCGTGTGTGTATGCGTCCACTGCTGGACATACGCCTCTCCAATTTTCCTCCAGTCCTCCCGGTACGAAACCTTCAGCGGTACGAAACCACTGCTTTCCGCCGACGTACTTGATGTCGTCGAATGTTAGAATTTGTCATTTACTTCCCTATTTAATTTCATTTCTAAGACATAACTATATGATGTTGAAATACCTGTCGACTAGCTCTTTCTTGTTGTTCTATCCAAGGTTGAATCAAACAAACCACGTAACCGAGTCAGCTGCTCAAAATACAAACACCGGTTTTATAAAAATTAACAATGCTAAATTCCAAAACGAGAAACTTCAACACCACGCTCGCCTTCGAGAGAAATGCGCAGGCATAAAACTCAGGCATAAAAGATAAGAATTCCAGAACTGGATTCGGAACTGAAATGGACATTTCCAAATCGAGTCAGTTAAAAAATTATAAAACGAGCATCACCACCGCACCGGTTCGGTCGCCGCGGTGCGGCGCGGCGGAGCGGAGGAGGCGTGCAGGCCTGCGAAGAAGCATCAAATGGCCCGCAAGAATTCTTTCCTGAATGTGTATGTATATTATGAGAGGATGCCTGAGTATCGATGTGTGCGGTGGATACACAACGAAACGGAATAGGAATGTGTGTGTACGCCTGCATGTGTGTGTAGGTGGGTGGACGGACAAGCAAGGCAGCAGGCAGGAGTATACAACCACATGCGTATGTGAAAATACTTTGGAGCCTGAACAAATGTTCACGAGCGAGCGACGACGTACGACAAGTCGCGCGCGAGCCTGTAAAGCGACCGTCTGACTCCGGCCGGCCCCGCGCCGCGCCGTGCCGCGCCCGTGCACTCTGTCGATTGGTCGATACTTATAAATGTTTTGACATTTCCATATGTTATTAAAAAAAAATTATGCACATCATAAATCATAACATATCCTACGTCATCTAGCATTTTGTTTTGTCTTTTGATATTCGTTATTATTTCTGCAGTCAGCTTTTAAAGGCGGAGGAAAGTGACGTTTGGAGTGTTGCCACTTTCCGACAAATTATGAATAGTCATGTAGTTGTTCTCGACTGATCTAATGAAATCCTGTAAAATCGAATAATTTCCTAATTTTGGATTTAATTGACAAAATCCTCACAGCTTCTAGTTATAAAACTATTTAAGTTGGGAGCTACGACCGCGCAGGTTGCGTATATGTACGAAGGTGTGTCATGTGTGTTTATACTAGTAATCTGTGGTGTACATAGTGAAACTAGGAAGGAAATTAATTTTGTTTAACTTCATTTAATGTCAGGGATTTAAGTCGCATTATAACAACTAACACTAAAGATAATTTAGTCGACAAAAGTCGATAGTATTTATACCTACTTAAATCACGAGCTGTGTGAAGCGTGCAATCCTTTAATGTCAGGCATGTCACTTTCCTCCGGCTTAAAAAGCGGTTAATTTTTTTATCAAATAAATATTTATATTTTTTTTTATAAATAAAGGTTTTCCAATTAGTTGGAATGGGAAAAGACATAGCTGTGTAGACCAAAATTTTAACTAAAATGTCAGAAGTCATCTCACAAACAGTTACAATGAAAATTATCAAACTATAAACACCTCAGAGACTAAAAACACAACATAGACATATTTTATTTTATCGATAACATTCCATTCAGCACACGTGCAGGTACTTCACTACGGGCTAGACCATGTTGGCGCCGCGCTTTGCACGTACCTAGCTATGTCGATGTTTATATCGATGCATGCAGGCAATGATCAGTCGGTCCCGAGCGCCGCCGAGGAGGGACGTGTCGACTTCCGCTCCTCGCGCGACGTACCTCACCATACCAACATTACGATAAAACTTATAAAAGAAAAACTAACGAGTGAAATAAAACTGAGAGAAAATCGTGTTCGATTGTTTATAGACTTGTTGTTATTGGAAAATAGTAATGAACTAAAGGTGTCTTAACGAGTGCCATAATATTTGTTGCATTTACTGGTGTATACATGAATACAGTGAAGTTTATTTATAGTACTGAATATTGTTTACATGACAATATTTACTCGTATTCGTTGGAAGCGAACAATCAAAATGTCTGCGATTTCGGGAGAAATTGCACCAGAGAAGTTGGAGGCCAAAGGTAAATATTTATACATATGTAGGTAGTTATTACATTTTGCTTTTGCGAATTTACTCTTTTTAACTGATTAAAAAATCGGTGAATCTGGGAGGAAACATAATCATCATGGATAACAGGTTTACCGTTTATTTATATAGGTACTTAAACCATAAAAATAAGCATTACATTTTTTCGTGAATAGTTACCGAACATTCATCAAATTAAAGAATTAATTAAGATTAGTTTTATGTGTTTAGATAAATGCATTATTGTATTAAAACTTTAATTTGGTAAATAAAAAAACGGAATCTATGTGTATTCGAATTTCTGCAGTTTCTGTTTGTATTCGGAAACTGCTTAAACTACACGCTCCATCAATTTTCATGGCATATTCAGTATATCGTGATGATTATAGAGAATATTTTTAAAACTATAATATTTTATATTATACATTCTAAAATACTAAATTCTTTGGTCCTTAAATTTATTTTAAATATCTAACAGTAACCACTATGTCATTAAATTACTAGAACAAAACGGTTTGTTTAAGTGTCGGCTTGTGTTCTGTTATTTTCGTGAGATAGGTACCTAGTGTATATGAAATGCATAGAATTAGTTTTTCCAATGTGCAGTAGGTATCTACCTACAATGAAAACTTGAAATTTTCCGCCTCCTTATTGATTGAAAAATTTGAACATTAACGATTAACTTCATATAAGGAAACATTTAAAATTGCATTGTATACTATACAATAAAAATGTTAATCACGTAGGTGAATCGCCATTCTCCATACAAGTATAGAAGCCTAAGCGCCACCAGTCGTCACTCCGTATTTTATGAGCTCCAATAAAATCGTTAAATTTATCACTTCCACACTCATACACACACACACCGGCAATACTAACCGGAGAATCTATTAATGAATCTGCCTAATTGAATTCAAAATGTAGTTCCCTGTCAACGCCGCCAGAACAATTAATATTCCTCATAGTTCGGCCACAAATCATGACACTTCCGCCAACGAAACTATTAAACGCCACTCACCGGCCACTTACACCGGCCATTATGGAGCCAGCAGGTGACACTTAGTCCGTCTCTACCTACAGACTACAGACTGCATAGAGAGATCAATTACTTTATGAGTTACGTGAGAGTGCAAGAGTCATCGCATCAGCGTAGGATTGTTTCAGAATTGTAATCTAACGAAGATTTGAGGACAAAACGTATGAACAAATTCACAAACGAACATGACTTTACTTACCTATATCTAGGGGTCGAAAATAAAGTTTAATGTATATTCTGAAATTTAATTCAAACATCTAGTACCTATGTATTTAATACTACTCGTACTTAGCTTTTGCCCGCGGTTTCGCTCGCGTGAAATTCGTATTTGAAAAGAAGAAAGTGAGTAAGCTCGCTACCATACTTTATTTCAGCGCGCAGAACAACTCGGTTTGTATGAGAGCCACATCTTAGCGTAACCGGTGCCTATCCCGTGTCCCGTGTGTTAAATGTGCTTATACTAAGTTTCATCGAATTCGGATGATCGTTATAAGAGTTATGGAGGAACATACTCGTACATATATACAGAAAAGATTTAAAAAAATCCTCAATTTAGTTACTTACTCCATGCCATGACTATCCCTTACAAATTTATTATTAGTATTGATTACACTTCAATTATCTTCAATGACTGCCGAACAGGTTATTTAAATTATATATTTTTATAAATAGCGAACAAATTTTTTTTTTTTTTTTTTATGTAATCCGGTATGGGTGGCTCAGTCAGAGGGGCCAAAGCACATGCTCTGACTAGCCAATATCACCTACGAGAAGGTAGGTGCCATACCGGAGACTTCCCTGGATTGTTGGCTATACTGGACTAGAGGAGAACACAACCGAGGTTGCTATGCGGCCATCTTACATCCAGTACGGTGGTACCAACCCAGTCGGCTACAATTTGAGCCTACCACCTAGTAAGGGGCAAGGGAAGGGACCTACAGTTTTACACCGGTTCCGAACGGTGAAGCAGCAGGTGTAGGTATGCACGTAAATTTTTTTTAGTCAGAAAAAACTCATTGGTACACGCCGACCGGATTCGAACCTCGGACCTCCCGCATGAGAAGCCGATGCTCAAACCACTCGGCCACCCGCCACTTAACGAACCACTACTACTTAACGAACTATTAATATCGTAACAACAAAATTACAAACAACAAAAATAATGTTTAATTAATGTTAAAACAACTACAGCCGGCACATCTCTCATAAACCCGTACAGAGTCCGATTATACTAGTGCGTGTACAATAAATAAATTAAACGAATAAGATACACGGCTTTGATTAGAATTCAAGAGCCGGCTGGCGCCAGGCGTGACGAGACGGCGAGTTACGCGCGGGCCCGTAGGCGGCGCGATCACGCGTTCGACGTTCGAACTTCGAATGGCCGGCCGATGCTACTGGTCTAGTGCGCTCTAGCGCTTTCGACAGTTCCGCTCTTATTCAGTGAGCACTTACTTAAATCGATAAATGCGCGAGCGTTGCCCATCACTAGCGCGATTAATCTCATGAAATATATTAGATCAGTAAAAATTTCTAAAACTAACCGAAAGAACATCTGAGGAAAGAGACACATTTTTGAGAATCAAACTTGTTCGAGATACAGATCCAGACCACAAAATATTTTAGGTGCAAAAGGTAGACTTATTGCTGAATTCAGTGACATCAAGTTCACCTCATATTCAACTACATTTTATTATTGCTTAATCTATAGATCAGTAACGCTGTTTTCTCTTCACCGGAGTAAGAACTACGGTAAACAACACGAGTGATAAATATAATTTTGCATCATTGCGTTTAGAGACCTAGCTAGATACCTTTATTAGGTACCCCAGGATTATAGATCTATGCAGCCGTGCAATGCGTAGATAATGCAATGCTGGGTGAGTAGTAAAGTGAGTAAGTCTAGGTAATATTTAACTAATATGATATACTAGCTTTTGCCAGCGGCTTCGCTCGCGTGAAATTCGTATTTAAAAAGAAGAAAGTAAGTAAGCCCTCTACCGTACCTTTATTTCGGCACGCGGAATAATTCGGTTTGTATGATAGTCACATCTTAGCGTAACCGGAACTATATTACCTATATATTTAGCTTATCCTATGTAAAGTATAGTTAAATTTAGTAATAGTAAATTGTAATAAGTTTCATAGAATCCGGATGATCGGCTTAAGAGTTATGGAGGAATATACACACACTCAGAAAGATTTTTAAAAATCGTCAATTTACTTCTAGTATCATACATAGAGTCTACAAACGCAATATCTCATAAAACAAAGTAACTTATATCCAGATATGATATAGGTAGACATTGATTATCCACCACTGGTGATCCGTCCGACAGAAACGGACAATCTGCGTGACATCCTTCGCCTTCCCTCTTTCGACCTCACGATCCCTTTGACTGGCACTCACATAGCCCCCTACCTACGCTACGGCCAAACCGATTTCCTACTCAAGGTGACAGTTTGAACGCGACATGGTCGGAACATTTCTCACTCGTCGTGACGGACACACAAAGGACGAGGGATAAGGAACGGACTAACAAAGTGAGGGTTTCGGAACGCATCTCCGTTAAACACAATGGATTGCCCGAAACTTACATATGTAAGTGTTAGGTACTTACTATACTTGCCTTTTTAGGGTTCCGTATCTCAAAATAAGAAAAACTAAACCCTTATAGGATCACTCCTGTGTCTGTCTATTTGTTAGTCTGTCTGTCTGTCCGTCTGTCACAGCTATTTTTTCCGAATCTACTGGACGAAAACAGTTGAAAGGAGACGGGGATGTTTGGGCCCGATTGTAATAAAATGAGGTATGGTTAAAAAAATGGTTATACTTTTCTTTATCAAACTGTAAAATATCAACCCAATTCTTAATCTAGAAAACGAGAAATCTTAAAAAAAGTGTTAAAAAAACGATTACGATTAAACTAAATATCTATTAATGTAGATACATGATTTTAAACATTTAAAAATAAAAACGCTAGCATGCACCAAATGAATAACTCAATTAAAGTAATTAAATCCATTGAAATTAACATTTTACTATTAAAATGAAACATTCACAATAATAAATGGACGCTAGTACCCATATTATAATAATATAGTCTGTGATAAAAGGAAATGATTTCTAAAGAAGAAGAGCTGTCATTCATAGCTGTCAGTTGTATTTTCATTTTATAATATTTACAAAACATAAATAACTATAATTCTGAAAAAGTTTCGATATTATATTGAATTATTTTATTATTTTGAAGCAAACATCAACGGCAGATCTATAGAAGTGAATTTTGAGTGGGTAATAAGCGGTGGGTCTGGTTGCTGCGCATATGTTATGTCTAACCTAACTTTGACTAAATCTCTAAAAACTCTGCTCTCAGTTTGCCAAAATCTGCTGAATTTTCAGTGAAGATTTAATGATATTTAGGCTATTAATTGACACCATTTCATCTTTTTACAATCGGGCCCAAGATTGTATGAAAGCGTATCCGTCTCCTTTGGTACATAGATTTTGATGACCCAATCACGCACGTATAGCGCGATTTTGACAGTGGGGGTCAATTTTGGGAGATAAATTAGAAAGTTAAAAACAATGTTTTCAAATGCATCTTGTGACATATCATATATCAATAAAATAGGGCTCGTTATAAGGAATACAAAGATTACTATAGAAAATTATTTTATATTGGCCAAATTATTAATTATAAGAAATCTATAGATAAATATAAAAATCAAAACTGTGGTCGGTTCAATATGTAGAACAAACATCCACATAACATAACCTACGTACACTAATATGTGCAACCCACATAATATACTTACTTACTTACTATCTGCTATAATATTTTTCAGAAATAATTTACCCAGAATCGGGTAGTAATAATATAAATCTTTAAAAAACTTGATCCCCAAACAAGAGATGCACTTGTCGAGCTCCGCACCACCGCATGCCAGACCTGACGGACGCCCCAGACAAAACAGGCAAAAACGTGGCGCGTTACACAAGTGCTTCCGGTTGGTTTAGGTTTGGTTGGTTAGGTCAAATGGCTCCCAAACTTTTTGAGGCCTAGCTCATTTTTACGTTTCCGTACCCGTAACCTATTACTAAGCCTGTACACCGCCGTCCGTCTATCCATATTTCTGTATGTGTGTCTGTCTGTCCATCCTACCTTAACTATTATTACGTAACTAGATTTTGCCCGCGGCTTCGCTCACGTGAAATTCGTATTTAAAAAGAAGAAAGTAAGTAAGCTCCCTACGGTATCCTTATTTCGCCGGGCGGAACAATTCGGTTTACTTGTATGAGAACCACAACTTAGCGTAACCGGAACTGAATTTTATTTATCGTGTGTTATCCTATCTTGTGTCCCGTACAATCAAAATATGTGCTTGTACTAAGTTTCATCGATTTCGGATGATCGGTTTAAGAGTTATGGAGGCACATACATACATATATACATACATACATACATACAGAAAAGATTTCTAAAAATCGTAAATTTAGTTTTAGTTTCACACATAGAGTCTATAGACGCACAATATCTCGTAAAACAAAGTAACGTACTCCATGACCATCCCTTACAGATTTATTATTAGTATTGATTGATATTGATGACTACGTAGTCACATTTATGAGTGTGGTTACGTAAATATACATACATACGCCTGTAACTACCGCAAAGAGAGAACAACTAGGTATTTCACCCAAAGGATTGAATTGCCTAATTTGCAATTATGCACAGGTTGGGAACCGTTGAGTTAGACGGAAGGGTACGAGTGTGAAACACGCATATGCATGCCATTCCCCCCCTCACCCCGTTCTCCCCCCTAGTCCCGCTCATGCGCAAACGCAGTCAAGTGCAGTGCCTGCCTCCGTACCGTGCGGGAAGTCGTTTCTTATATTAGACGTCAATGCGATGCTTTCTTAAGGGTGTTTTAATTAATATGGATTTTTTTTTGTTTATTTCTTGTTTTGGTATTTTTTTATGGAACTTGACATGGTTGACTGCTTCACCTACTGCACTCGTGATGCTAGGCCATAACACCATGGTGAACTAGTTGCCATGTCATTGCTTCCATGGTTGTGCCAAAAATGTGCAAGAACTTGAAATATTTATTTTTAAACAGTGTTTTTTATATAATGACGATGGCTCAAGATCACGATTTTAATTATTTGATAATGTGTGCAAATAAATGGATTTTATTTTATTTGATTTACGTTGTACCGTGTGGGGCCGGTACTTTAAAAGAATAGCCCCACTGCATCTCTCCCCGTGTATGTCGTAAAAGGCGACTAAGGGATATTTATTTATTTATTTATTTATTTATTATGGTATCCAAAACAAAATACAAAATTTCACAAGTACATTTCACATCACATAATATTAAAACTCCCTTCTTATATTACTAGGTGGTAGGGTTTAACCCGCCCGGGTTGGTACCACCGCACTGAATGAAAGGTCGGTCGAAACGGCTATGTAAATAGTTTGTGTTTTCCGTCCAGTTCAGTGTAGCCGGCACGACCGAAAGGAAGGCTGACGTGGCACCAAGTTCACCCGGTGTTATGGGCTGACATCACGGATGTTGTAGGTGATGTAGCCAACCGTGTCAGTTTCCATAAAAAAAAAAAAAAAAAACATGGACACGAAATATTCTGTTTGTTTCTTTGTTCAAATTGTAATATTATTAAGTGAGCGTAAACTTCTATTCATTGCAAATGATTTCACGAAGTCAATAGTGTTGCGCTATGATGGTGTATGGAAGTCATCTGTCGTGCAGTGGCTACACAGCACATGTCCGCCTGTCGGCCGCACCGCCTCCGCCGCCCGCCGCCCGCTGCTCCTGCGCACAATAAAACGCCTACGTCAACAAACCGACACATGTGGAGGACATCTAAGCAACAGATAATGAGTCCTACTGCTTGTAGAGAAGCCACTAATACACATGAGAATGTACCTATAGTATATGCGACGACAATCAGAGACTTCAAATATTCGTTGTAATAAAAGAGTAATTAAAGTAAACAAAGAACCATTGAAAAAACATACCACCATACCAACATACCAAAGACACGCTTTAGTTTGGCCACTGTGTTGCCAAGTGTGAAAAAAAGTTGCTAAATTAGTAGGTAGTATTACACCGCTTAAACGGACGAAAAAAGATGCATTTTGGCGGAATTTATTATTGAAGAATTTATTAATCAAAATAAAAGTTTATTTATTGTAATGTAAAATGAATTTGTCCCACATTATTACCCAAAGATTGTGTGAAGAAATGATTCTCATAGTGTAACTTGTGTCATGCATGAATTACTGCATATTCGTTAGGTAATAGTGATATCATTAGCAATGCATTGAATGCCTAACATTTCCAAGTTTTCAGTCAAATATTTTGAAAACAATCTCAGACTTCAGACTAACAGAAAACATTTCGCCGGTGTGCAAACAACACGTAATACTACACTAATACCACGTGACTCGATAAGAAGAGTTATGTATGAAACCTAACTCCGGATAAAACCAATAAACTGGTTAAACCCATTTTTAGCCGGTCGTCCGCCGCCGCGAAGTTTAATTAAAAGCTATTTCTGTAATCCTTACTTTTTGCATCCGGAATGACTGTCCTTAATGGCTTACAAAAACGTACGAAGTTTGAGTTCGATTCCGGTTAAATATAAAAATAATACATTAATAACGCGGCGAATATTTTAAGCATGTAAATTTTCGCATTGGAATCTACCTAGGTGCTCGCCGCTCGACCGTACTTACGTAAAATACATTCTAGGAATGGAAAATCTTCTTATACCACCAGCTTGGAATTCCCTCTGTCTATGTAAGGTGACCGTTGCCATAGATCCGTTTTCATCGCATCGTAAAATTTCACGCTGAATTTCCTTTAATTTAGGATGTACTAGCTTTTGCCCGCGGCTTCGCTCGCGTGAAATTCGTATTTAAAACTAAGAAAGTAAGTAAGACCGCTACCGTACCTTTATTTCGGCGCGCGGAACAATTCGGTTTGTATGAGAGCCACATCTTAGCGTAACCGGAACTAGGAGCCTATCCTGTGTCCCGTATAGTAAAATGTGTTTGTATTAAATTTCATCGAATTCGGATGATCGGTTTAAGAGTTATGGAGGAACATACATACATACATACACAAAAGATTACTAACAATCATCAATTTAGACATAGAGTCTACAAACGCAGTACCTATCTCATAAAACAAAGTAACTTACTCAATGACCATCCCTGACAGATTTATTATTAGTATTGATGACAGTTAGTTTCGTGTACATTGTTACCTTCTACATTCAAGTAGTCAAGCATCTTGTACTTGGAAGCAAATATAAACAATCGTAACTATCACAATTTACCTAATTATAATAATTAAGAATCGTGCCATCGCCGAGTCGTGTCGTGTCATGTATGCTCTCGGCTCACATACCCTGTTTGTTTGTCGACCGTGGTACTCCGGGATTCCCCACGATGTCATGATATGACGGCAAAGGCAAAAAAAAACCTCATATAAGCCGACTGCCGACGACAGGTTATTCGGCTCGGAGTGTTCGCGGTCAGTAAACAAGGACGAGCATCAACTATCTCTATGAGCAAATTGCTGGAAATTAAATAGAACTTGAACAACTTGAAGGGCAACAAAACTTGAAGGGGACAAGAAGAGGGAGCTTGAGTATGACGCTGGAGCAGAAAAAAATTATGGGTTATTTTCTTAGGTCTTCTCTCAACATTTCGATTTCCTAGGATCCCCCCTCGTTTCAGATAGTGTTTACGCGTATAGTGGAAGTGGAAGGCGGTGAATAAAGATAAACAAGTCCTCAGCAATACTCAAGTGATATTCGAGTAATGTTTCTAAATATTTACTATCTTTAATAAATTTATTTCTTCAACTGTTTGTAATTCTACTAGTTTTTAGTCCTCGTTTCTTCTTTCTTTAGTTTAGATAGTTCTAATGGCATTCATGCAGTAGGTAGCGTATTTCTATGAATGTTTTTTGAAAGTCATACGGCCCTCGATTTTTCCTTCATTATATTTTCTTGCAGTTTTAAGTGGAATATGTTCTTCTGTTCTTTTTATATCTCCGATGTGTGGAAGATGGTGTGGAATGGCATTTGATGAGACGCTAAATATTAGTCTTCTATTGTGTTTGAAAGTGTCTCTATATCTATCCCCAGTTTGTTTGTTTGTTGTTTCTGTAGTTTGTATTGGAGTAACAGAGCTGTCCATATTTTCTCAACGCGTCAGTGTTTCATGCTGTCTTTTTTATTCTATGCTTATGCAAAGGATAATCCGTCACGTTTGAACAACTGGCGGCGGAAAGCGGTTCGCACTGGATGTGCCCGCAGCGTTCATTGTTTTCGCTACGCTCGCTCCAGCTCGCCGCCAGTGTGGTAACAGCTGGCAACGAATGGAGATAGCTTTTATAAATAACCACAAAACACACCAGTTGAAGAAATGGTAATTTCGACTGTTCGACCATTCCTCTATTGTTCCTGTCAAAGAAACCCCCAAAGGAATTGTGCGCGCTACTCTATATTATTTCTGAAATACAACCTGGGAAATTCGAACGTCTGGAGGGCATGACGTTCCTAGAATACTAACTACACTATGCTCTCTAAACTTCATAACCCACTTATCATTAGGCCGCAAAGAAAATTACAAATGGAGCTGTCAGCCATTGTAGCTCGGTGTGATCGCCCTCTTGGAGCTTGGATGGGTAACCGTTTGACCGTTGAGGCTGGCCGTGGTTCGGATTACATGAAAACTGTAATTCCCTTCCCCTTATGTGATAGGGCCGTCCGGGTTGGAATCACGGCACTGAATGACAGGTCGGTCGATGCGCCTATGTAGAGTTGGTTCAAGTACCCACAACATTACCCAGGTCAGTTACAATAACATATTAGACAGACTTATAGTTAGTGCTTTTCGTCCAGTTCACGCAGCCGGCACGACCAAATGGAAGCACTGACATGGTATCTATGCTCTGTTCCTAATAAACCTGGATAAAAAGTCATTTACCTTTGAGTACCTGCGCCGGTGTCGTGGCCCAAGAAAGAGACGGCGCTTAGCGTTTCACGTTTGTGGAAGGGAGCTAGCACTCAAAGGTCAATGACTTTTTATCCAGGCTTATTTGGAACAGACTATAGTTCACAAATCACGGGTGTTTTAGACAACCATATCAGTTTCCATAAAAACACATAACCCTCCTTTTTGCTTCGCCGTAGTCGGGTAAAAAGAAATATAATCATGCTCTCCACAGGGTTTGTTTGAGTAAGTTTGTTCCATTCACAGACATTTATTATTAGGTGGTTGGTTGGTTGGCAACCAGAGCGCTCTTGTAGTTGAAGAAGTTGCGGAAACCGTGTGTAGCAGATGTTCAGTCGCGGCCGCCGCGCCGGTCGGATGTTTCATTGTTTTACTGTAGATTACGAGCCTGACACTTTATCGCTTGATTGCTGCTTATCTACGAGATATCTGGCGCGAGTAGAGTTGCACCGAGCTACGCTGTAGGCCGGGAGACTGTCCACAATTGTACTGGATTCTTTCGTTTATTGTGGACGGAGAAAACTATAATATTGTGTAATAAATAAGTCTGTCTTGTCCTAACTGGGGTTCTCACTCTGTGTAGGTATTTAATATATAGTACGTAAGGCAATATAAAAAATCTCTAAATGTACTCGTATAATGTAGATGGAAGGAAACATTGGTGAAAATTGCGTTGCGGCGTCCTAAAATGGCGTTGAAGATGTAAAGTGGGGGATAAAATTCACTGCTTTTAGAAATTGGTTCTGTATGCAGTTGTGTTGGTAAATGTATATTATGATGTGATTAAGCTAATATTTTACACGATATGTCTTAAAATCAGAAAAGTGTGTAATTGAAATAGTTTTCGCAAAATTAAATTGATTAAAACACTAGCTTTTGCCCGCGGCTTGGCTTGGCGTGACTTTTTGCTCACAGCTCAGAACGCCGATGATGTAGCGTTAGGATTTATGGCCTAAAACCATAATAGTGACAAAATTTAACATTGAAAACCGTATTGAACGTGAAATGTCGCATTAATGTCGGTCTCTCGGTGTAGAGAGCGAGTGCAGGCGAACTCCGAGCAATATCGCGACACGGATGATAAGAGAGAACCACACGTACGAGTACTACTCGGCAGGAATGTGATGGCCACTGTCACCGCGAATTAAATTATATTTTCTTTCTAGAACTACAACGGTTTAGGTACTTGTTTGGCCATGTTGTGTGGCTTTGGCTTTAGGATTAGACATTTTCCGAGGAGCTTGTACGTACAGTTACATTGGAATTTATGCAGGAGTGGAAATATTCAAGAATAGCGGAACAGTAATTTCCTTAGGAATAGAAATTTCAATAAATACGATATTTCCATACGGCATTCGTCACAGTCAGACTCTTGACACATTTAAAATATTATTGAAGAAATATTATTTCAGTAGGTACTTGCTCTGTTGTGGAATAAGATATTAGGTATGTATTTTATGTAGTTTATATTTATAAGGTACAATAATTATTGTATGTTACTTATTACTTTCCTGTCCTAATGTATGCCTCTATACTTCTTCACTTAATACCTTAATTGGTTGACTTAAGAAATCACTTCTAGTGGTACATAAGTCCGCCTTTGCGCGGTATTAACATTTTTATTTCTGTGTGTATTATTGCATATTTCTATTCGTCTTCAGTGTGTTTTCTTCATGTATCATTATTTTTTATAATTTGATATGCAATAAATAATTTATATCTAATATTAATTTCTTAAATGGAATAATTCTTAGCATTGGAAAAGATAATTTAATTTGGAATAGGAATTGTATCGAGGAAGCACGATGCGACGTAGAGGGTGACGGCCAGCACACTTCTGTCGAGTAGTCGGTCGGAGTAGTACCTACTCGCTCTGTCCGCATTTATTGCAGCTATTTGCCTCGCTCTCATTTCTGTTAACGTCATTGGCGTTATTTTGTGTGTTTTTGTCTTTCTGTATTTGCAATGTGATTTGTGAGGGATGCATGCATAGACAATTATTCTTTATGTGAAATCATGTATTTACTCGTTCCTTAAGGGGCACTATACGTGCAAGATGTCATAGAAACAACTGAAAATTATTACTTAAAGGATTTTCGACGAAGGACGACGCTCTACAACCGGGTTGTCTCTTTCTTAAGCTGGAAACGCATTATTTGCTGCCGGGAACCGTACATATTACGCAGTTCCGGATCTTCCTTTAGGCGGAGTAGGCGGCAGCCTAGGGGCCCCGTGGCGTCTAGGGGCCCCGCGACAATTATAAAAATAGTGAAAAATTAAAATTTAATTGAAAACAGGCGCGTTGTCGTATAAGAAAAAGGCATTATGATGATGGTAATGCGCAAGACGTCGTACTTCAAGGAAGAGACAAGTTCAGGATAGAAACTTATCTACCAATTTTGGACAAATTAGAGCTTTCTCGACGTATCGAAGCATATAACAAAGTTCATTCCTTATTTGGATTTCTCGTCGAGTTTCCGTCAAAGGAAGACTCCGAAATAAAAGAAGTAGCTTAACGATTTAGCCAGAATTATCCTGAGGACATTAAGGGAGAGTTCCCAGATAAGATGGTTCATTTCAAGCATTTCTTGTCAGAGCTAGAAAATTTCAAGGCTGCTGAAACATTTCCTGCGACACAATCCTACAAACTCATATTTGAAAATATGGCGCAGTCAACGTTCAGCAATGACTGCATTCTTAATGCAGTGCAGTAATGACTGCATTAAGAATGTGTAGGTGATGATAACAAATGCCACTGGTGAACGATCCTTTTTGAAGTTAAAACTTCTAAAAAATTGCCATCGATCGACAATGACACAAAAGCGTCTAAACTCACTGGCCATAATGGTCACTGAATACGACGTTTTAAAAAAAAATTACTTTCGCAACATTCTGATAGAATTCACAACAAAAAAATTTACGAAAGTGTATGCATAACATTTGTACATTTTCTTTCGTATATTATTTTATCATGAGAAATGTGTTCATTAGTTTAATATATGTTTGAAGTGTGTAATTAAGTTGTTTTATTAATGTCAACTCAAGTTAAAAAAAATTTTATACATTTAGGAGCCAATTTGCGAGGGGGCCTCGAATTTTTACAGCCTAGGGGCCTCCACGAGGTTTAATCCGGCACTGATATTACGTAACACAGGGATTCTAGTAAATAAAGTTTTATAAATTATCTCTAAGCTTTCAAAAACCGTCTAGTACATATAGGTACATAGTAGTACATATCTTCAGTTCTGTTGTGCGGGGATTCCTTTCATAACCAGGGTTGCCAGGTGTCCGCTTTTACCGCGGACAGTCCTCTTTTTATTTGAAGTCTTGTCCGCGGAAAAGTTTTTGACTTACGCGAACAAAACAAAGGGGGGATAGATTTTTCGTAAAAGTTTTACCCGAAAAATCAAGTTTTGAAAAATCAAATCAAAATTATCTGGACCATCTGGCAACCCTCTTCATAACCCCTATCTATTCCCTTACCATTTCAAACTAAGACAACCTAATCTACCATGCTAACATTACACATCCCCTTGACATACAGCGAAATAATTAGACAAAGGACCCAACTCAATTACTGTATCCCAGACTGCGCGTTCCAGATGCGACGCCCCCCGCGCCCCCTTGTGGCGTTTACCGAAACTAATCTTCTAGCGCGACAAGTGTTGCCCGGCTGTCACTGTATTGTGCCATATTTGTCCACATGCTGCACGGCACAAAGCAAGCATTCGTTGTAGGTTCGGATAGATTCGGGTCGCATGTGTGTTACGTACGGCGGCCCCTGCTGTCACAGATTGTCGTAACTGATGCTTCATTTATTCGTTAAACCTTTTCGTTAAACCTTAACTTTTGCGTTGATCATTTAGCATTGTTGCAGTATTTTCTTTGTGTACTATTTATTCATTTGTTTATTTAATTTGTCTCATTAGAACATCAACAACAGAATATACACGACATATAATTATATAGGTAAGGTGTAAGAAAATTTTGTACTTAATCACTTATGCACCCAAATTACATGACCCATAATTCAAATCATACTTCTTTTAGTTCTTTTGTTTCTACATTTTCGGCATATTGTTTACTCAATAACAGTTTTTACATTTTACATATTTTTTGTTTTACACTTGTCGCTTTTTATTTACCTAGATACTTAATTTGTAATTCTCCGTACATATATTGAATTTTACTATTATTTAGTTGAATAATAAAACAAGTTACATAATGAGTAAAACTAATAAAATAAAATTAAAGTAATAAATTACGAATTTAAATATAAATATGCTAAAAATTATTAAGTGGAAGGGGGGGGGGGGCGGGGGGGTTCGTGGGGTACTGAGGACGAGTAAAGTGGAATAATTAATACTCTTAGATTTTTTCGTTGTATAATCATTATGTGAACGTAGATTTCATCGCAATATATTAGACAGAAGACTACATATATTACAATATTTTACGTTACCATGCAAAATATTACATACAGCAAACGTAACCTTTCGTAATACCTAAGGCGGAGTTTACGTTTCAGATGAACAAAACAGGGGCATAAAGAATTGAAGCTTAAGTACATGAATAAGCTACTAATGTAAAATAACTATGGAAAATATAATTATATAATCCTAAAATAATACAAAACAATTACGATTTTATTGATTGCTTTATTTTAGTTAAAATTATTATTGTCGTTTAAATGAATGTCTTTACTAAACTAGGTAATTACAAATGTTTGCTGTAAGATAACCATAGGTAGGTACCATAAGCCTAGTTCATACATAAACTCAAAACGCGCTCTGCGCCGTCCCTCCGGCGGCGGCCCTCCGAGCCGACTGCCAGCGACCCTCCGACCCAAACCAGATGTGGCGTGGCACTCTAAACAGAGCTGTTAATTTATTGAACCCTTCCACAGCTGGTGCGGCACAAGTGTAGGCATTATTCGCCCTGCTTGTCCGTCGCCTCCGTCTCGTATAGTACTATACCTACAGTCGGTTCCGGTAGGTAGAGAGAGAATGGATGGAGACGGGTCGCATCGCTCGCAGCATGTGACCGGTATACAATGCAATATTGTTCTAGTATTTAAACAGCTTATATTTTTATATCCTTCGCATTGTTAGCTTTTACGCTTTTATGTACAGCTTTTGTAGGTAGGTAAATCTTTATTAGAGTGATATACCTAGGTATAATGTTTAACAAGTGAAATGTGTTGTAAATCATTTATTTATTTATAGTTTGTACACTGTGACCTTTTTTTTTTGGAACTACAGAAAATATATTCTTTTAGAGATATAAAAAAGTGGTCAAGTGCGAGTCGAACTCGCGTGGAGAGGGCTCCGTACAACATCCCGATTTCCGTGAGAACTTTAAGACTTAGGATGTTCGAGGCCCTATATTCCCAATTTTTTTGAAGTTTTAGACTTAGTAGTTTCGGAGACAATGGGGGGGGGGGGATGCTCGAATTATTTTAAAATTATAAAAAAAAAACATTTGCATTCCTTATAACGAGACCTTTTCATTGTTTTATTTTTATTTTTTTATGTACGTCTTTAGTACGTATATACCTTGAATTTCCCTATACAATCCCGGAATCCGAACATTCCAATAATCCGGCAACCCTGGTCTTTAATAGTGCCAGATTAGTGGACTCTACATAATGATTGGTTCTTCATTCAGCCTCTACAAATTTCGTCTTCAGGCGACGCGACGGCCGCGTGTCCGCGACCGCGCCGCGAAGGCCGATAGGATAGTACACCGCCCCGTGTTCAAGTTAATTACATATAAAATGTAACCACAGTTTTTGCATGTATATGGGTAACTATGTATTACACTTATCTACGGTGCAGAAGGCGGGCTTATATTTCTTCTAGTGTACAGATTTCCTTACGGCAGCGATGCGCGGCGGTGGTGCGGAGTTTTTATATGAATTCGTTTTTATAGTGTTCCGCAACAAAAGGGAAAATTTATCTTAAAACTGAGATATTATCCAACTGTTGTAGGTATTAAAGGTGAAGCCAAGAAATATTACCTACATTTACCAAGTGTATTGTATCCAGATATTTCGGTCCCAACGGATAATAATAAAATACAAATATTGCCAAATTCAAATAAATGTGGTTTATCCCGTCTTTATTTATGTTCTATCCAGAGGAACATTTATTTAAAGAAACCACATATGTAAACGTGTCACCTTACCTACATCACCGGTTGAGCTTCGTTAATTCTTTAGTAATTAGTTCCCTGTGATATCAGTCATAATAATAATAATTATTATTATTAATTATTATTATTTTTGAAAAAAGAAGAAAGCTGTCAAACCGACAGGTTGTGAAATTTTTCTCTCTCGCTATGAAATAAAGTTAAAAGGCTACGAAGGCGTCCTGCCGGGTCTCCGCTTGACGCGGACTCACCAGCAACGGCGGCGCGAGGTCCTGCAGCATGCGGACGTTACTAGGCCGGAGCCCGGCATCGCAACCACAACGTAGCCAGCGAGTGAACAACACAGCCTCTCAGCAAGCAGCAACGCAGGAAGACGACGGCGGACAAGAGCGGCAACTGGTCGCAGTACTGGAAGAGGACGTCCCAGGCCAGTGCGCAGCCACCAAGTGCAGCCGGCGCGGCGCGCCGCCAGAGCACCTCGTCGTGCAGTACCGCGCCCTCTTCCCCTACACCGGCGACGGTGCGCCGTGCCCGCCGCTTCTTAAACTGAGACCTGCATCTTCTTCCACTCCTGCACGCCCACCATCCACGTCCAGCTCGCCTTCAAAAGAGGACGGCGGACCGTCGACACTGCACTCGCCACAACCTCCACGACTGGGACGGTGTCCGGCACCGGCCGGCTTGGGGCCGTCGGGGTCCCGTACCCCACTTACAGCCCCCGCTGCCGGTGCCATAGTGCACCACCCTCGCGGCGCGCGCATGATGATGGTTCATCGACTTAAAGTGCTGCGCGTCGTCGCTTCGCAGTAAGTGGATACGGAGCTCTCCGAGATGGGGGTGGTGGTGGCCTACGTGTCTAGTACCACCACCTATCGCTCGAAGCTAGTCTCGCGTCGTCCCGGAGAGCTCCGTAGCCACGGCCTGCACCCGCCGGCGTGCTTGGGGCTTGTCTCCCGCCGTCGGCGGAATTTTACCGTTTTCTTTTTTTTGTTTTTGTCTGTATTAATTTTGTATGTATTTTTTAAATTGTATAGATAGAATTAATATAGATATGTAAATAGAATAAGAAAACGTGACAATAAAGAAATAATTATTAAGTAATCCTTACAATAAAGTACTAATATACATATAAATAACACTTACCTATATCGAAAGTATTGTTAGTTTTCTTGTAAGGACGGAAGGCGTACGTCTGTGTAGCGTGTCGTTATCCGGCTCACCATCTGCTCCGGATTAATGGCCGGTAATCTATTACACAGTAGGAGTTTAGATCGTGAGAGCTCTGTGGTGAGCAGAGCAAATCACCTCCGACGCGCCGCGAAGACAACAACGCCCTCTCGCGGCGAGGACGACCTCCATTCAAGCGGTCGCGGCCTACTTCCGTATGAAACTCGGAAAGTTACTTGACAGTGAAAAAAAAACATTGAGCCGACTTCCCTAAAAAGTATTAAATAATATTTTAATATTGAGTAGAAGGCGGTACAAAAGCACAAAAGGGTCCATCTAAAAATTTTCAGGTGCGCATTTGTACCGCCTTCTACTGAAGATCAAAATATTATATACTTTTTAGGGAAGTCGGTTCAATATTTTTTTAAAACAGTTTTTTTATTTCACGTAATGAAATACTAATATACGTAACTTCAATGGTCTATAAAATGCATGTGTCATACCTCCAAAGTTTAAGTCCGTCTTTCAATAACGCGAATCTTTTCCGCAGAATGGAGCGAGAGTCTTATTTTTTACATTAACTTAGAAAAAAAAAACATATTTATATAAATTTCTAATGGTAATCTGAGTATGAAATCCGAAATAAGTGAATTATTTACCTATCATGTGACCAGATGTCATACATACATACAATATGTAATATTGATCGTGTGCACGTCAAGTGAAGCTTGAAACGTGCAATCATTTTGCGAGGCGCGGCTGAGTGAGTGCGCGAGGCGCTAGTAGCAGTAGGTATTAATAACCAGGCGCGGAACAGGTGGTCACCACACGACGCCATTTCCTCTGTCTGTTTACTCTAGCTAAACGCATCTCTCCCGGTCAGATTTGGGATCGAATCGAGTGCTAGGTATATTGCTCTTGGTTTTTTTGTGATGAATCTGCGCAAGCGGCCGCCTCCGCGCCCCCCGCGCCTGCCCGTCTGCCGTTCCGCCGCGGTATATCGTGCGTGCGGTTCGGTTACTCGCATTTTAATTAACATGTGTGTCATCATCATCAACATCATGGTAGTACTATATATCTACGACAATAAATAGAGATGGGCGATGACTCCATATTTTCGATAAATTATCGATTTATTGAATTTTAATATTTTTGTTATTTCGATAGAAATTATCGATGCTGGGTGTTACAGAATAGGCTTGAGAAACTTCAGGAATAGAAAGTACTCATTATTAGAAGAAAAAAATCCTTATCACTCAAATCGAACTTCCGTATTTTTTCATACAAAAATTGAAAATTGCAATAAAAACTCGATGGACAGTGTAATGGGGAGATTTGCTGTCTATGAAAGCAAAAGGCCGCTGAAGGCCGGGAGGACTGGAGGAAAATTGGAGAGGCGTATGTCCAGCAGTGGACGCTTACACGCTGACTAACTGACTGACTATAGGTCTAGGGAGTGCAATGACCTAGTCCAGTCCCCTTTTTCCCATCCAGATCCTTCAGCATGTCGGCCATACTAAAATATCTTAACATTATCTATTTTACCTACGCGATGAATGCACAAGATACTCTTGACAGACAGCTTCTGAAACTTGTGTGGTGTTGTGTTGTGTCCGAAGTGAGTGGTGAATCCGTTTTCAAATGTCAAAAGTGCTGCCGGAGTGCGTAAAAAGCTTCATACGAAGCTTTATGATTGGCTTTCCTAATCCCTTTTGCCCCCATCCATATCCGCCACACCGCGCTACCCGCCGCGTGTCATTGACGACCTTTTTGTATACCTTCGATTCAGTATACATCATTTAAAACTTCGTTATATATTATTTATTATGGACTTAAATGACTTGACTTTACGTTCATTTCGTAAATTCACAAGTTTAGTAAGGAGTGTATGTGCTGTTGTATTAAATAGGCAGGCATGTAATGAAGACGTTACTAACAAATTATACAAATACGTCTCAGCTATCCGCTTCTGCATCATAAAAGCAATAATTTAACCAGCAATGGCGGCCTTCCTTAATTAAACATAAAATAAAAGTAAAATCCACCGATCGCAGATCGAAGGCGCTTCGAGTTGTGGCGGCGCGGCGCGGTTTTATCTGCGTTCGATAATTGCATTTGAAATGCCGCCCTCTGATTGGTGGTGCGTTTTACTGCGCTCATAAAATCGTTTTCGCAATTACATGTCTATTGTGTTAGGCGCAGATTTGGTGTTACGTTTTGATTTTAATTGTTCACTTGGCGCCGTCTGCCGCTGATGGCCAGTGGGGCAATTCTGTATATAAACACGCTCCTGAAGTGTATATTACCGCTTCCTTCGTTACGATCTTGAAGTTGACGTCTGCTGACAGATAATTTTAGCATATTTTAGCTAACCCTAACCAATAGGTATAATAGCAAAAAGAAAATATGTAAAACAAACACCTTCATTATCACTATAAAATGTTATTGTCAAATTTATAGATTTTATGAGCAAAACCAGGCCCAACTATCTAACCTACCCCCGTCTCAAATAGGTGAAATGACGCATTAAAGAGTATCGAACGCGACAGACGGACTGAGCGCAGAATATTTCAGTGATTCAATCGTTAAATACAAAACTTTTTCAGCCAAGAATAGGTATCGTGTGTGTACCAATATCAATGCAGACACAATAAGATGTTGTGGAGCTGTCTACACAAGTGTAACATGGGTGTCTGTCTGTCCGTGGTACGTCTCGCTCGGCGCGAGGCGGCGCGGAGGCGACGCGGCGCCTACCAGTCGCATGCCTTGCTTTATTTGTACAAGATCTTGTGGGCAATTGCAGTCTTGGTCTTGGTATGCGGCTGAGGCTGGTCCGGTAGCCACGTGCTAGGCCTGCGAAGTGATTTTAGTATCGATACTCTAAACATAGTTCAAAAATATCGATGTTTAATCAAAAAGTCCATACCTAAATCGAAAATGAACCGAAATTGTATTGTATCTTTACATTTACATTAATTTTATTTTAAATTTATCTTTAAATCCCTAATACATACAAATATCTTAATTAATGTATTTTCATTCAGAAATGAATAATAGTACCTATATCTCGAATAATATATCGATAATACCATCGATAATTTGGCAACGACATCGGCGATCTTTCGGTGTACCTATTGTATCGTTGCATCTATATAATTTGATACATCAAAATTGGTTGTTCAAACTTTGTCATATTCGTTTATGTAGGGTTGCATACCGTTTTTATTTCGCCCATCTCAGTCGCTCGCGTTTATTCGAGGGGTTGGTTCTGTCTGTCCGTCCACCAGCCAGGGTTGCCAGATATCCGGTTTTGGATCGGACAGTCCGGTTTTTTGAGGCTTGTGTCCGGTTTCCAAAATAATGAAAAACCGGACACCAAGACGTCCGGTTTTTTCTTCATATAACGCAAATATTTACATTTTTCAGAACATTTTAATACTAATCTTACTGTGCTCATCGATTTTGCAATCAGTTTGATACATTCAACCCTTTTATTGATTACTTTTATCTCCCATTCATTTTCAAAAGTAAAAGCGATGAAAAATTTTGTACTTCAAAATCAAAGGCCCTTTGATGAATAAATGCCCGTTTTTTTTTTTCAACTGACCCATCTGGCTACCCTGCCACCAACGCATGATGCGTCTGGGGGGAATGCTTCTACTGTTAAAATAAGTATCACAAATCGCAATCTCCATTTCCCTATAATACGCCGACATGTAAACGAAAAAGTTCAATAAATGTTCAAGAAGTGACACATTACAAAATACTCGTAATATGAAGGGAAGCTTCAGAAGAAACTTTTCAAGATGACTCTTACAGTCTTGTTTATCACACAATTTGTTTTATGTAATCCGGTATGTGTGACTGAGTCAGAGGGGCTAGAGCACATGCTCCGACCAGCCAATATCATCTCCGAGAAGGTAGGTGCCATACCGGAAACTTCCCTTTGGATTATCGAAAAAAAATATGTGTTTGACAAGTCAAAACTGTGCGCAGCAACTATACATTTCCACATACATAAGGCGACCCCGAGCAATATTACAAAAAAATATAAAAATTTTACAAGAAAAGCCGAAAATGTTCATGAAAGTTTCCTCTAAAGCAACTCAAATAATATTCATAGTTACGCGAGAAAATAAACCATCAATACTAATAATAAATCTGTAAGGGATGGCCATGGAGTAAGTTCTTTGTTTTATGAGATACTGCGTTTGTAGACTCTCGTTTGTAGATCTGAATTTGATGGAACTTAGTACAAACACATTTTACTATACGGGACAGGACACAGGATAGGCTATAGGATAAAATTCAGTTCCGGTTACGCTAAGATGTGGCTCCCATACAAACCGATTTTTTCGGCGTGCCGAAATAAAGGTATGGTAGCGGGCTTACCTACTTTCTTCTTTTTAAATACGAATTTCACGCGAAGGAAGCCGCGGGCAATAAAAAATAAAATTAAAATTCTGCGACTTATAAATTGGCCAACCTCGTACAAAGTGAATCCTTTTCTCCAACCGGATCTCGTCGGATTATCGTTCTAAGAATTCTTGAGTCAGCATATATTATTTCTCGTATTAAAATACATTTATTAACATATACGTAAGTAAATTAATGACATTTGGTTCGTAGAAGACAGACTCTGGCGCCGGCTGGGCGATATACGCGACGCCTTCATTAGTCCCGTGCTCTATCTACCTACATCGCACCGTGAAAACCATATGGTGATAACTGCACATTTTTGGTGAAATGACCTTTGAATGCAGTCTAACTCCAAAAAAAAAATACTTTTTAATGCTATATGGCACTATCTGCTATGACGTTTCAATTGGACGTGAGAAATGTAAGTCCTTGTGGTTTTTTTAAAGAAACATCAGTTGCTTTAAGAACCATCAAGCACTATCTGCAGTTATGACCCTATGGCTTTAAAATACTTTTTGCTTTAAGAACCATCAAGCACTATCTGCAGTTATGACCCTATGGCTTTAAAATACTTTTCCAGATCCATATGATCACATTTGCAGTTACGGATAAATGGTCCGTAATTTACGTACCTGGCAAGTGGCAAAATTTCAACTTTTTTTTTAATGCTTCCGAACCGGGTGGCTCTGCCCGAGGTCGAAACCTCAGGCGCAGCCAATTTCACCGCCGAGGAGGTGCCAGTCCGGTTTGGAGGTGGACTAATGTTGTTTATTTGGAGCCATAATACCATATCGGTCAAAAATTTTAAATTTCTTTAAAACCAGACGGTCATATGTGCTGAAATACCTACTTCCTGAAGTAAATCTTACATCCTACAACATATTAAAATTCAACATATTATGTATAAATATCAAGTTTATAGTTTCATTTCTGGAATTACAATAAATAATATTAACTTAAAACATATTTCATATTTACAAATATGACCCTATGGTTTTCATGGTGCGACATATACATACAGCCATACATACAATAACGCTATTTATTCACGCATTTGTTTTGGTCTTTATTGTCGATGGTCGATTTTACTTAGTCTTGCCAATTCCGAACAGCAGCGGAGAAATTCGAAGCTGGCAATGAAAGTATTATTTCTTAGAAATGAGTGTATTTTTTTTATACAAAAAAATCAGACTTCTGTCATTTTCTTTTCATAATTCCTACTTACTCAATAAAACCTAAATTTACCTTTAGATATTATTACGAATCAAATTTTTTCTTATAAGTATTGGTGGTATTGGTTTCTATTGATTAATCAATTTTTTTCAAAATCCGCACTTGCAGGTATCTATGTACTATCTACTTCCTCTCTTGTATAGCTAGGCCAACGCAGCGAAGTCCGGCTCTGAGTTGTGATAAAATTATCATTTACATGAATACATACAACATACATAGGTAGGTACATTACATAGTGCATAGCGTCCGGCCAAGTCCGGCGAGGCGGCGACCGATACTGGCGAAGTATCCTTGTAAGGCCGTGGTTTTATGTTATTTACAAAATAATATCACATTTTAGTTTCCTACATAGTATCATTATGAATATAATTAAGCTGAGACGGCCGGTGCTGGGCGCTGTGACGTTGTACTGGCGTCAGAGATCGGCGCGGGCGCGGGGGGAGGGGGGGGGGGGGGGGGGCGGACGTAGCTTGTTTGAATGTGATTCTGATTACTTATATTATAGGCTGTTGTAACGGCCAGTACATTAATTTCGCCAGCGCAATCCTCATGTTTTTCTGAGAAAAAAAAGTCAGTAATGTTTTTCTCTAAAGTCTCTATTTTTTGAGATATTAATTTTTGAAATTTATGTTTTCGTCAAGTGTAATATGACGCGCGCGGGGGGAGGGTGCTGGCGCGGGAACGGTCGGGGTCGAAGCACGCCGCGCCTCCGCCGCGCATCTCCTCGCTCCGCGCACTGGTCCTTGCTCGCTCACTCGCGCCTTTCATTCCCACGTTCGTGCGGAACATTAGATCCTTTTTACACTAAATTAATCAATTAGTTTGTATGAAAACTGTAACTTTTTATTAAAAGGGAATTCAGAAAAAAGTTATTTGACTTTTTTGTTACTACTGATCCCAATAATCATTTCCTAAATGTTATGTAGTGGCCGTCACAGCTAATCTAGTCAGCAGGAAAGGATAACAATCCGGAAACGAGTTTGTTTGTACATATTTCACTTTTATTCGGCTCACGGGAAGGTCCCATTAGTTTCTGAATGCAATAGCTGAGAAAACGGGAACAAGCTGAGCTTTTCTGACCCTCGCATGCACTGCGCGACACTCAGTACGAAGGGCCTGTCAAAATACTCACGAATTTCAAAGACTTCGAACTTCTTCATATCAAGAGTTCTATTTTGAACTATCTCCTTGTCTCTGTCGTTGCTGCTATCGGTTTAAAAGTAGAGGAAGTAGAGCAATCCCTTTAAAAGTAGAGGAAGTAGAGGAACGAATTTTGTGAAGGTAAGTGCGAGTTTACGTTAAATAGTTTTAAACGTAAATGAAAGTTCCATAAATAATAAAACAGCTAAATGTACTATACCTAGAAAGATAGTACATACACACATAATATACATACACACATAAACACCTCCTCCTCTTTTTTGGCATCGTTAATAAAACAATTATCAAAATCCATCAATTCTCACGTATAAGCGTTATCAGATTCCATCGTTCTTTTATTATGACTATTTATGACAAATAATGAAGCAAGGGCGACTCCAAATTATCACGAGAGCTCGTAAACGAGTCACTCCTACTTATAAACATAATATTTTCCACTCGAGCCCGCCATACAAATATTTCGCATAGTTTCGCCATATGCAAACGACCTCCGTTTCATGTGTGGTTTTTTTTTAATGATATGCGAGATGTTGCCGGCCACGCCACCAGGTGGCGCCGCCGTATCATCTTACTTGCTGCCGGCGGGCGGGGGAGGGGACAGACTCGCGGGGTCACGGTTTATTTAAAATTATTCCGCATACTTAGGGATTTTCCAAATAATTTATATCTTCAAAGCGTATGCCTACTTTGGTATGTCATTAAGGAATCTTGTTGGCAAAGACAGATGAGAAGCAAATCTGTTAGCTTTCAGAAAAAACAATGCAATATTTCCAATTCTGATATCCGGAATCCATATGAAATGTAGAAATCAACCCCTAAAGCACAGACGCATCGTTGGGTCATTGAGCCTGTTTTATCGGTACTACTATGGCCGCTGCTCTGACGAAATTGCTTCCCTTATCCCTCCTTCTCCTATTCGCCTTCGCCAAACCCGCCATACTCTTGCGGAACACCCCTTTGTAGTGGACAGAAGAGTGCTTCGAACTGCACGATTCTCTAAATCGTTCTTGTGCCGCACTGCAAAGGTGTGGAACGGGCTTCCGGGGAATATCTTTTCCCACTCCTACAATCCACGGATCTTCAAATCGCGGGTAAATAGCCTTTCCCCAGCGACATTAGTCCACCTCCAAGCCGGACTGGCACCTCCTCGGGGGTGATATTGGCTGCGCTTGAGGTTTCGACCTCGGACACAGCCGGCTAGTTCGGAAGGAACAAAAAAAATAAAAAAAATCAATTGAGACTGCTACATTTGTTCAATGCTTTTCACCAATGTTCTCCAACATTCAGCCGGTAGTTATCAATCAATTTGCGCATTTGCATACGCCTCACTCAACCTAACGGTCGCCCGCCGCCGCCGCGCCGCACCCGAACTATCCTCCTTATGTCGGCATTATATAAACGTCAGGTATCCCACAAGTCCCAGAAACAAATCGCTCCTGCCAAGAAAACTGCTGCTGGCCATTTATCTCTAGTTCCAGGTGGAACATGCATTATTCATCGTAGACATCTCCACGCGCGAAAAAATTGGCAATAATCATAGTAAAATGTTGATCGTATTTTAAGTGTCTCCGTGGTGAATTCAATTGGCTACCATTGTTTTTTCGTAAATTGAGGGGAATCCGTTACCTTTACAGTGTGCACGTAATATTGTTATAAAATTATCATCGTGTTATACATTAGTAGGTAAATTACTATTGTGTAAAAAATCTAATTAATGCAACCTAAATTTAGACCCATCTTTAAGTGACTTCAATATTATAATTTTTGTGTAATTTCGAAAAGAACCTAACATTTCAGAAATGGGCAGGTAATAATACTGTAGTTTACTTATTTAACATTTTTAAAAGTCACGAAGATTTGAGCAAATCAAACTTTCGCCTTGATTGGAAAGTTTACTTTCTTCAAGTGCTCGATAGGTAGGGGCCGGTATCTGCGAGCGTTGTGCGGGGGTGATAGGGGCCGGGCGGTAACGACGGCGGAAGGGGGGGTGTGCATGGCGAGGGGTTCTAGGAAATGTCAATACATTTCATTAGACATGGTGGCGCCTCACGGAGCAGACGTACCTACTTACTTGACTTGGATAGTTGCAGGACCGACGTTTCAGGGTTGCCAAAAACAATAATTGGTCTGTTAATCTTTCACGTCCCTTTAAAAAAAACTGCAGGCTGTAGTTGAGATGAAATGGAGGTGCAGGCAGGGGATGCGTTCCATGTTTTCCCGGTTCTGTGAATAAATATATGATATGCCCTTTTCCATAATTGTTTATGTCGCCATTTTTATTCCATAAAAAGTAAACTGAGAAATGACCTTACTGGTAGTAGAGGAGACATATTATTAACAAGCAACTTTTCAGTCTTTTCCTGTCAACTGTCTGGTAGGTGCAGTGTCCCTGACTGTTCGCGTAGTGTCGCTGTCGCGCTCCCAGGATTACGAACAACAACGCTATATACATTATTTATTTGCGATCACTCTTCCACATTTGCATAATCTGCGGGCGTGGGAATATTAAGGCAACACAAGGAATCGTTTGACGCCAGGAATGTATCTGGATAATCATGGAGGTGTTTTAGTTTGATTATTTAAATACCATGTGAAGCATTAGGTTCATTAGATTTTAGGGTTCAGTTCCTTTTCATCTAAGAATATGGTACTGAAAAGGGACCCTTACGGTATACTCCCTTGTCTTTCTGTTCGTTCGAATGTCGTTTTCATCGAAACAAAGTTAAATGATTCTTGTAATTTATCTTATAATTCGAATTGCCTGATCTAACTAAATGGTAGGTCGAAGTTTTCATTGTATTAGCACCAACTAAAAGAAAGTTCAGTACAGCCAGACAAGAGTAGGTATGCATAAGCATAGCACTTTGTTCAGGTAGGCACACAGTGTAATAAGCTGGAATAGTGAAACCGAAGGAATATTTTATAGGTAGGTACACAATTTTGTGTCACAATGTGACCCATTTCGTACCCAAAAGGCATTTTCTTCTTTCATAGCTCGTGAGGTCCACATGTAAAGGAGGACATTAGTATACCAACATAATTACATGGTTTATTAGCAAAAATAATGATGAAGAATATGATAACTCTCGCCGATAAACATAACTGTTAACACGGTGGCAATATCATAATATTTATACGAACGTGCATCTCAAATGTTAAACCTTATAATAAATCTAAAGAAATAATTCATTAAGTCGTCTAGTAGTAATGCGGAATTAAATCGATTGGGTTCAAGCTTTTCCGAGAAAACGTGCCACCTACCTGCATAATAATGCCGGCGTTATGTATTGTGGGAACCTTCTCCGCTGCTCCTCGGCTGTTGCTAGTTATTGTTCCTAGCCACCTGTGTCTGCCAGCATATTGTTGATAGACATCGTTTGCTGATTTGGCCAAAACATTTTCAAAATTGCATATTACGTCATCATCAAAAACTTCTGAGTTTTAGTAGAATTTCTTATTTCCTAAGCAAACTTTATGCGTCAGTGTAAACTTGTCAAACTAATGTCCCCACACTGAAAATTGTGAAACTGAATTTAGAGGGACTAACTGAAAATGAAACTGTTCTATAACTGAGTTACACCTCAGCAAGTAAGTACACTACATAAGTGGCAAATATGCTTACTTTTCTTACAGACATCACGAGAGTGATTCGTCCTTTCCTTCTATGTTTCGTTCCCTCTAAAGAATTTATCCGTTTTGTCACAGCTTTCATCCTCCTGTTCCTCTCGTGTGTGTATATGGAATGTGTCCACTTGTGTGTATGTGTGCGCTATGTATGGTGCACTGGTGTGGGTGGCGGCGGGGTGGCGGTGCGACTTCGGCGCCGACTGGTTGGCGCCAGGCACCGGCGAGCCGCATACACGATGAGGACTCCATCCTACACTCAAATACCTACCATATTCGTCAGCACTAAAGTCCATTTCTCCTTAATCAAAATTTACCTTACTTATGACGTTTTACAGGTTATACCAAAAGTGTAAAAGACGATGCACCGGCAGTTATTTCAGACTTGCAAATGGAGTTTAGTAGTTTGAAAGCTATGTTGTTGCGCAGAAGGTTGATTTTGGAAAGGAAAGCGGTACTTTTAGAACTGGATTTTATGGCGACAGTGCGGTCTGGCTCTACAAATCACACGACGGAAACCCTTTGAGTTCCATATGGGCAGCACAGGTGTTCTGGTCGGATTCTTTCCTAAATGCTCTGTGACTATAATATTATATGAGCATAAGTGTCACAGTTAATATTTAAATCTGTCGTAAAAATATAGAAACATAAGAATAGTACAAAGCAAAGCATGTACCTATGTAGAGTAAATACGATACGAGCACTGTTTTGAGATCGAGATTTGCGAAAAGAGGGCACAGAAACGGATGAAATAAAAAAAAAACAAGGATATTCAACTGGATTTAGAAACAAACTATTATTAGTGCTTACTAAATGCTCTTGAAGACTATAAATAACATTTAACTAAATAAAACTATTATAAGTGTATAGAACGCAAGATGGTTCTCAGAATACAACATGTACGATACCACGAAACTCTATAACTAACATTCCAAAAAGAACATTTCCCCAAACGCAAAACACCTTTGGACACACTTTCTGTCTTTAAATCGATTGGAACAATAACATTAATACCTACATAGTAGGAATATTAAATTGAAAAGGTTTTTATTTCTTTTTTCTTTTTTATCCCAGCCCACTGCACAGCCCAAGTCAGACACCATTGTTCTCGCCAACTGGTCCTCTGAAGGTGTCGCTCTTTCGCCATCCAAGGTCCTTCGCGTCGGATTGCAGCCAAAGCAAAATGCTTATTGGAAGTTTAAAACCTTATGTTGAGTTGTTTATTATTACACTGGATAAACTAATGTTTAATTCAGTTTAGAGCTGAGTTTTAGCATAAAATAATACAGAAATTGATTACAGATAATGTTTTCTTTGGCTTTTCCGTTTTAACCCTTGGTCGAACAAGGTAGTGTTTTTTTTATCTAAATTGTGATTGTACATAGTTTAGTATGCACACAAGTGTTATTTTAGTGATATCAGTATAAACACAGTCATTACTACAACAATGTATCGGGTGTGCGCGCATGCGTCGATGCGTAAGTACGCCTCGACCGGTGCAGTGCAGATGACTTCGGAGATAATACCGGAGTATGTACGACAGTACGATGGTCCATTCATTTACATAGAACCTTGTAACAGTGACTGTTTGGCAAAACACTTGTGAAGACTGAACACTACAAAAGAGCATGAGGTCGATAAAGTTCTTCCAATAAACCTGCACTATTACACGATTTACCTACCTTTGGTACAGAGGAGAGGTCAAATCAAAACAGAACATGAATAAATTATGTTTGTGCTAATTTTGTTATTAAGCACGAGTAAATCTTCAGTGTTGTTCCTTATTGGCCCTATATACCAATTTGTTATGTTATGTATGTATGATGTATGTATGTAAAACTTTATTTGTTTCATTTTCTCAGACATTCTTTTAATGTTAGGTAGGTTAGATAGACTATGGTTTAAAACTCCGTTGTCTGACTGTTCACCTTTCGCAGGACCTTAAATTTGTTTTGCTAAATATTAATGTTGGTTTTCAACAAATTCTCAAGACCCAGACCAAGACACGGACCAAGATTTCAGCTAACACTTCGATTTGTTTCGACGAAATTCAGGCCGAGATTCTTGTCCATAACTAAACAAAGAACTGTCAAAGACCACACGGCAAAAATCTCCTCGGTCTCCGCCTACATCTCTTCTACCTACATCCTATGTATGCACCTACATGTTTCTAATAAGCCGACACACCGTTTGGCGTCGAACAAAACCAAACCCACTTATTTCGTTAAAGCTTTTTTGTTGCCCTTTAATCGGACAGTTTTCTTGAACGGACCGAGATCTTATCTCGCTTTGGGTGTCTCGGCTGCCGCGATTTAATCTCAGCTGAGAAATCCTATTGGGAGAATGCTCGGGCTTGAGTGCGCGCCTGTCATAACTCATATCATAACTTTAAAGTTTAAGCCACATAGGGTGTTCCGAGGATGACCAAGACAATCTTCGGGTGATAGCATTATTGTCATTTACTCTGCAATATTTTCGAATTCTAGACAAAATCCCATCTTCCCCGCAAATGTGTCAGCCCCGGTAGCTCAGTGGTGCGGTCGGTGCAACGCTGAGCGCAGTCAGTACTTGGATGGGCGACCGCTCGACCATTGGAGGCTGACCGTGATTGGGATTCCACGTAAAACTGTAGGTCCCTTCCCTTTTTTATACCTTAACTAGGTGTTAGGGTTTATCCCGCCCGGGTTGCTACCACCGCACTGAATGAAACGTCGGTCGAAACGGCTATGTAAATAGTTCGTGTTTTCCGTCCAGTTCAGTGTAGCCGACATGAAATGAAGGGAAGCACTGACATGGCACCTATTTCACCCGGTTTTATGGGCTGGCATCACGGATGTTGTAGGTGATGTAGCCAACCCTGTCAGTTTCCATAAAACAAAAAAATAAAAAAAATCTGTATGTCAGGCAGTCAGCGTTTATGTGTGCACTGCTGGGCATACGCCTCTCCAGTCTTTCTCCAGCCCTCCCTTCCGGCATTCGGCGGCACGGAACGGCGTGAACGGCAACGGACGAGAATGTGGGAGTAGTTTTGAGATTTGGATTTTTTTAAAATACTTATTCTCATCGTCGTAGTAAGTATTATTTGCGTAGGTACCTAGATTATAAAGACAATACTTATTGCTAATAAAATCATACATAAGTCAATAAAATAAATGTCACTCGATTGACAACTAAATTACAAATTGCATACAGTCTAACAAGAGACCAAATATACCAAACCCACCTAAATATAAGTTCTGATAACAGATTAGTAAATAATCATACATACATACAGCGATTCATACATACTCGTATATTATAGTTATCTAATGCATTTTTAATATGGTTTTGTTGTGGTTATTAAATAGGTATGTTATTATAACATAGTCTGTATATGTAATATAATCGGTCAAGTGCGAGTTTTACTCGCGTACGGAGGGGTTCGCTATACCATACTTGTCAAAAAACCATATTCGTCTATATTTTGTCTTTCTATAATGCAAAATAGAAATACCTGTGCGCGATCTAGTATTCAGTAGCGTGAATATGCACTAATCGATTCTCAGCACGTTTCTTGTATGGGGTTGGGGACCCCTTAATTGTTTACTTTTCGCTTTTTTTACTATTTTTTGGCATTCTGTGAAAAATTCAGCCGGCTACCTATTCAAACGATACAGCCCTAGGACGGACAGACAGATAGACGGCGTAGGTTTAGTAATAGGCTTCACTATGGATGGATACCAAACCCTAATATACTTTGACTTGACAAGTGTGTGTATGTGGGCTGTGTGTATATGTTATGGACCAAGTGATTAATGCGGACATTATATATAATGCCCGGGCATTATGAATAATGACAAGTCAAATCGGGCAAAGTGATTAATTATTAACTAAACTTCATTATTTATCATAGTGTCTGGTCATTATGAATACTGCTACGCTATCGTCGGGCAATTTGATAATTTAGGTACATTCGGCAAGGCGCGGGCGCGGGCGCGGGGATAGACCATGTCTATGTTTATTGGACCTAGTTCTTAGGTATGAGGTTGACAGGAAAGTGGAATGGGTGAATGTTTTGGTGGTTTAAAAAAAAAATAACCAGGGTTCATTTATAGAAGATGCGTCGCGCGACGCATCTTCTATAAATTAACCCTAACCTAATGTTGAGGCGGCGCAGGTTTTGACATGAGGGCTATTCGTAGGTTTCATTGTCGGACATTAAAGGAATCTTAAATAAAACACGTATTTTTATTATCCTGCTCAATACGAGATAGACATTATTCATAATGCCCGGGCAATTTAATTATTTCAACAGTAATCATCATATTGCCCTCTCATATTGGGCATTTTTCATAATGCCCGGGCATTATTTATAATACCCTATTAATCACTTGGTCCATAACATATATACTCGTATATGGTCTGTATACATACATATGGGCTAGATCACAGAGCATGCTAGATTAAGTTGCTTGTGAGTGCAACACTCTTTTTACAGTCCATAAAAATATTGTATTGTCTTGTATGTGACCCCGGATGCGTGATTCGTGGCTACTTCAGTAGCACGCTTACAGTCCGTAATACCAATTAACCGTAGAGCTACCGACAGGGCAAGCACCACACCGCAACTCTATCATAAAGTCATTAAAATAAAGCTCATTATCGATTGGAAGCTTGTTCGTAACTTACGAGCACCTTACATACAAGCGAACCGTCGTCGTTGCGTCGCTCGTCGCGACGACGACGCATGAAGATAATCGTTAATAAAATGGTTGTGCATATTTTGATAGAGAATCAAATTAAATAAAGTTTTTTAAGGTCATCTTTGAAACTCGATTTTAACGTTTATGTTTCAGTGCAGTCGCTCGAAATGTTAGAGTCGGTGAAAACTGTGTATTAAAATAATGTATTATGACAATTTTTCTTGGAAATTATCTGTGAATAAAATTAAAATCCCGATCGAGAATACTGGGCGAAACTGTTACTTAGAAAAAAAAAACTTAATTTTTATTTAACTTTGTCTTCAGCAAACCAGGGCACTGGGTCCAGTCATTGCTATAGGGTATTCTGTGGTATTACTAATGCAATACCACATTAACCCGCACATAATAAGCCGCTTCCTTTGGCTTCGCCGAAGTCGGGTAAAAAGAAGTGGAGTGCGCAAAGGTGGCTGCGGCGATAACGATATCCTTCAGTTAACCACTGTCGACAGTCACCATCGTCATACAGTTCTACACACCTATGTATGTTGAACCGTTTAGAATGATAATTTGATAATATAAGTACTGACAAAGACATAGAGCAGTGTTGTGACAAAGTACCTACATATAGACGAGATATGCCCGTAGCGACAGCCCTGACAATGGGCCCTGACGCGCCGCGCCGCCGCCGACGCGCCGCAAGCCGTCGCGCATGGTATGGCGCCGGCGCCAGGTGCGGAGTGCGGAGCCCCCGCGCCGCCCCGCCGCACCGGCCGCCGCGGACTCCGGTTCCGAGCCGGTTTGTTGTTGCTCGATAGCCATTACCATTTTATTTATCACTGATCGCTGGTCGCCTACCGCCGCCGCCTGAGATTTAGCGCGCGCCGTTTTTCTGGCGTGATTACAGGTGTTTCGGATGGCGATTTTGTTATGAAGTGGAGTTGAGTGAGGTGCTCTTTTTTATTTTATTTTATTCTACGAAAGTGTGCACTTTTTCCATGTTAAGCTATTACTTCAAACTAATTAAGCACGAGCACCCACGCGGCTCGATCCAACACCGAATGACTTACAATGGATACGATAAAAAAATACTCCTACCTACGGATATAAAGCAAAGCAACAAGGGACAACACAGGATCCCGCAGACAATAAACCGAGATGGTATCAATCTGTTCCCGGAGCAACTCCGCCGCCACTCCGCATGCGCCTCACGTAGCGGCTCCTCTGTAATGAGCGGCGCGGTCTGTTTGTCCGTCTGTCTGTCCGTTTGTTTACGTCCGACGCACCATATTAGTTCTACTGTCTAACGAGCCAGCGGAACAAGTGCAGGGTACAAAGGCAGGGTTGCGCTACCGTACTCGCTACATACGCTACGTGCCTACCTACTTAGATCACTCAATCAATCCCTTTATAATTTGACTGAAAACTAACTCTCCAGGATTTTCCTGGAGTAGACCCAAAGCTACATCAGGATATTATCAAGAACGGATGGAATGCTCTGCCTGAACCTTATTGGGGGAGTTCATAAGGATGATGATGAAATTCTCGTAAGTAATAGATTGCATGTGAATGTTTATTCGTAACAGCTATCTATGTGTTGTTACAGAAGGCGCGGCCGCAGCGGTGGAGCGCGATGCGGGCTTCGTGTCCGGCGGTGACGACGACGACTCGTGCTCCGGGCCGGCGCACTCGGACGACTCTGGCGTGCGGCTCGCCGAGCCGCGCGGCAAGCGCGAGCGCACGCCGCCGCGCCTCCAGCCGCCCCAGAAGCGCGCGCGCCTCGGCAGCCGCGACGAGCTGCACAGTCCCGACGCCGACCTCCCCGCGAGCCCCTTCCGACCCTGGAGTCTGCGCGAGCCGCAGGTCGAGCCGCTCTCGCTCGTCAAGCGCTCCATCGCCGAGCCGGTCTCTCTGCTCCGTCAGAGAAGGAGACCGCTCGCGGCGCCGATCGTCGCGGTCACATTTCCGGTGCCGCCTCCTCCGGTGCCGGCGGGGCCGCCGCGCGTGCCGCCCCACCCTGCGGTCGCGGAGCCCTACGCGGAGCCGGAGACGGTGTCGCCGCAGACGGCCGGCTGCTCGGGCGCTCCGGGGCGGCCGCGCGAGCAGCGTAACTACAAGAACATGACGCGCGAGCGGCGGATCGAGGCGAACGCGCGCGAGCGCACGCGCGTGCACACCATCAGCGCCGCGTTCGACACGCTGCGCCGCTCCGTGCCCGCCTACAGCCACAACCAGAAGCTGTCGAAGCTGTCAGTGCTGCGCATCGCCTGCGCCTACATCTCCGCGCTCTCCTCCGCCGCGGACCCCACCAGCGAGGGGCTCGCGGACGCCGTCGACGCCGTCACACAAACCATACACACCGAGGGCAAGTTGCGCAAGAAAAAAGACGATCCATAGCTTTAGGCGGCGGCCGCTCGCAGCGGACGAGGCCTCCAGTAGCAGCAGTGACACCGGCCCGTGAGACGTGTCACGCGGCGTCGACCGGACGGGCGCGGGGCCCAGTGCGTGCGTCCGGAGACACACTATTCCTATAACGTAGACAAAGATTCTAAACCTAGCCTCAAACACTTAGCATGTATAGAGTGGCTTGCGGGAGGAACGATGCCTCAGAGATTTGACTGAAGACGGTTAAACCATCGAAACAATAATGTAAGCCTCGTACGAACGTGGAGCCGTCCATTCGCCGTTGAATATTTCAAAAACTTTTAATGGTTATCTACTGCGCGTGAAGGCAGCTACTCGCGTTTCAATAACTAAATTAGTACAAATTGTATTCGACAATAATGTTTACTCAAAATGAATATTCCTATAGTAATTGTAGTCGTGTACGCTTACGAATCTTGTAGAGTGATTGTGACTTTACAATTTGTCAGAGTGAAAGTTCTTGAAAGGCATTAGATGCAGGGTAGGGGGGGATGCTCCTCACGTCTAGGACAGTCGAGGGTTAAGAAACCCCTCTATGTCGACAGTCTCAGTATGCAGGTCGTCACATCTCGTCTAGGTCTCAACCATCTTGCACAAATTGCCGAATGATGCTGAAATAACGAAGTTAGATTGACCTGACGAGCGTATAAACATCGAAGCCTTTATGAGAAATCGTAAAGATGTATGAGCGAGCTGATGAACGCGATCAGTACAAATTACGATAAGAAACGTTATTCTAATTCAAATTCAAATTAATTCTAAGCGACAAGATTTCCTCTGCTTCTGAAATATTCCTAATTCTCAATCAATCTCAATAGTAATAAATTAAGTGATTTTCTAGGAAATTAGGTTGCTACGTACAAATTGGAAAATTGATTTAGCCACAGTATTAAATTGAATTATATACTATTTATGCTTTTATAGTTGTAATGGTTTAATTTAAAAATAATCTCTGTAATTCAAATTCAACTATTTTGTATAAATTATTGCCAAAACGCACATGAAAACTGAAATTCTTAAATGACTTCGATAAACGAAAGAAATGGCCTAGAAATTTAGAATTGTAGCTAGCGAGTAAGTCCGAGTCAGTAGAGTAAGGCAGCTTTCTGAAGTAGTAAATGTTTCGTTCGCTGTGTGTGTGTGAGTATGTGTGAGGGTGTGTATGTGTGTGTAATATATTTTTATTATCGGCTGATGTTATTCTTATGATGACTGTACTTTTAATAGGGTTACTCACGTAGTGTTGACCCTTGGAGTGTCGACATTAGTAATTATCGCATAATTGAAAAAAATTATTAAATGTGGTGGTCGGTGTTGTGCTGTATATCACTCGAGTTTTAGCAGCACAACAGCGGTTGCTCTGATTACCCTCATTATCAGGATACAGCATTTATACTATATCTGTACCTATGTAAATGAGGTGTAGAATAAAACAATGTGTGACGTTCACTCGTCTCTGATGGATGTCTATCATTGGTCGATCTCATTAATGGCATAATAATAGCATAATACATTCTGATTAATGATTCCATGTTTCCAACCTAACGAAGTCAAACATTTTGATTGTAATTGTGAAATTCTACATAGTGAAAATCAGTATGTACATATGTACGAATTATGTAAAATTTTAAGCATTACGGCTTGTATGTACCTATTATGAAGTTTTATGAACAATTATGAAAAAAACATAGGTAATTGTTTCATTATTTATGAATAAAAGTTTTGTGATTTAAATAATAAATAACCGTACACTGTTTCAGTATAAAATTGTGTTTCTTTTTTTTTAATACTGGATTCAGAGATCTTTGTGAAATTCTAGAAATTAACCGATAGAAAATTATGTATTAAATTGAGTTTCGTCGATGGGATAGAAACTCTTTGAAGGTGATGATGAAGATGGGAAACTCTCTCTTTATTGCACACAATATAACAAATATAGAAGTGCCCCAAGGCGGACTTATTACTGAGTGATTCCTTTCAGTCGACCGATGGATAGTTCCTATTAGTGTAGAAGCAATGTCGACACTCCTGGGTACACACATCATGTTGTTATATTATCTGACCACGGTAATCTGACCGCATGTTAAGACCTTCAAGAGGTCAGCTTAGTGTGTTTGGGTTATAGAGTTGGAACTTTAGGATGCCTTTGTCATGTATTGTGATATGTATATAGCGATGTTAAGTATATAAGACTATTTGTTGATAGAAGATGAATATAAGGAGAAAATAAACAAAACCATCCAGTTAACTAAACTACTTCGCAGTTTTAATTTATCCTGTCTATTATTAAATATTCGGTTTTTGAAAACCGCTGCATGAAAATCTTTATCAATTCATGAACTATAAAATAAAAAAAACAACTTCATGATACAGATTTAATATGAAGCAACATATTGAAACATTAAAACAGGTGATCTGTTATGAATACAACACTGAATTTCTTACCTACATGACATTTAGAATTTGGTATTACGAGAATGTTTTCGTAAGATAAGGTTTTCCTTCACCAGAATTGCACGAAAATATTGAACTTTCGAACTCGATCTTCACCAGGTTTCAAACCCCCACAGATCCTTTAAAGTATGTTTAACTACCTGTTAACCATCATACACCTGTCTTCATCCTTGGAGCAACCACCTTCTGGAAAACGCACAATAACAAAAAGGTCAAGTAGTCACTCTTCAAGGGTTCCGTAGTAAAATACAGCAGTTGTTCATCATTAGCAATCTCTTAGATAAACTACGAGTCATTTTATAAAAAATATATAAAAATATTTAAGGCGGAGGAATAATAAATTGATAAACAATAATGAAAAAATAACCGATAATGATGTAGGCTGAAGGTGTATTTCTGAAATCTATTCAAGATATGATACATACATAAATACATAGCGTCACGCCTGTTTCCCGGTGGGGTAGGCAGAGACAGCGGATCTCCACTTGCCACGATCCTGATTCCTGACACACCTCTGCCGCCTCTTCCACTCTCATAATGTTCTTTATGCATGCTCTTCGGTTACGGGTACTACGCACTTGAACCTTTTTGAGCACATCTGGTCATGTGCAAAAATATCACACATACAAAATTTCACCCCTAGTTCATAGAGGAGAAGATGCTTAAAAAATTGATTGTCTTTCAAATTTTGATGACATTTTGTTATTCGAGAGCTACATTGTAAAACTTCATCTTCACAGAACATAAAGTCTCTAAAAACTGGGAGCTAACTAAATGATAAAAGTGTTCCTTCTACAAAACGGAACCATAAAACCTAACTGTCGGTGCACTTCTGAGATACGTAACAATAAGTTGTAATTTTGCCGATACTAAAAATAACCATCCTTCTGAAACAATACGGCTGCTAGTTTGAAAACAATCATAAAAGGACTTCATCAGACAACCTGCAGCTCTATAGAAAACAGCGAAACAATAAAATCGACTTCTGCCGGCGACGGACGAAGGGCGCACACAGAACGGGAAGATTGATGGATAGAACCTTCTCAAATTCACTAGTTTGCTGCTCGTTCTTTTTAAAACTACTCGCGAAAAGCAAAGAACAGAATTACAACGTTCTAACTAATTTCACAGTTTTTCATTATCCTACCTACTTTAGAACGGCGGCTCTCGGCTCCGAAGATCAAAGACAAAGAAAGCACCTGTGCCTACCTGAGAGAGAACCCAACCAAAATGAACCTGTGTGAAAATAATAATTAAAATTGTTAACTAAAACGGTTCTTTATGCAGTACGTGACTGTGAACACAGTGAGGTTTTATTTATTAGTACGTAATAGTATATGGCAGTAAACTATGCACCTGCAGTAAAAGCTATACGGAACAATGTATGCAATTTTAAGAAAGAAATATTATAGAAAGGAGAAATATGAAAGAAGACAGAAGTTTACATACAAACATTAGACGTACAGACAAGATGTATAGCCGGGGAAAGCGTGGGAACAGGTCCACTCATTTCAGGAAGGTATATAGTTTTGTATGTAATAGTAGCACACGATCCTGCGGTTTCACTCCTGTGAAATTGTAAGTCTAGTTGCTGAGTTGGATGGAACATCATCTGAATCTATATTCATTTTCAAGGTGACAGGGTGGCCTAGACTCTAGACAGCGCTTAGACGCTTAGGTGTAACACAGCAAACAGCCCATTTCTGCCTATAAACACGCTTTCAGGTTTCATAATAATATGGTTGAGGGAGGTCTAGAGGTAGGCGATGACTGGCACCGGTGTGGTGCTCGTGAACGGATGCTGTTTGTAGAGACTGGCCTGCTTCATGTGGCAGTGTGGTAGGATTTCCTCCGAGGTGGTAGGTACATAAAATTTTATGACAAAAAACATTTTGTCATGAATTCTGCATCTGTCCTCATATGCACATATAGCACATGCGTGTTTAGGTCGTATCAAACATTTTTGTAAAGTAGTGAATCATTGAAAATGATTTATTTATTTATTTATTTATCTATTTTAGACAGGCAGCCTAGGCTGATACGTCTAAATCCAGTTAAAATTTGTTGTTTTTCGTCATTATCTTAGATTTTTTTGTTTTATTTTTTTTTCGTTCTTGAGCACTCTTTTTGAGATTATGTTTTATTTGTTAAATATTTATCTTGTCTATTTTTGAATTGGTTGGTAGTAAGTGCGCTTATTACTTCCTCTGGAAGTTGGTTCTAGTCGTCTACCACTCTGTTTGTTATGAAATGTTTGCGAGTATTGCTGTTAAAGATTGTTCGACTTAGTTTCATGCTGTGGCCTCGAAGATGAACGTTTTGGTTTAATGTGAACATTTGGATCAGCTTCTTCACATTCAGATTCAGATTTAGAGTGAATTTTCTTGCAGTTCTTCTTCGCTGTGATAATCGAACTGGCGGAATGTAATAATGTAAATATGACAAATCTGAGCGCAGTATACCGACAAGAGAGGATAAATAAACAATAAACAATTAAGTAGCTAGGTAGTATGAGTTATTTGTATATATAATACGCTTAAGGCACTAACAAAACGTTGTGACTTGCGAAGTTTGTTGTCAGTTCTTCTTCGCATTGAAATAGAACTGGCGGAATTTTCGACATGTCCGAGAGTAGGTTACCTACCTAATTAATTATACATTGAATTGAATCAAAATTTTCGGTCATATTTCTACCGCCTTACGGATTCTACTTATGTATTTGCTCGAGTACTGCGTATATGGTGAAAAACGTTGAAAACTAGCCGGAAGTAGCAAAGCGGAAGCCGTGGGCTGCATAACGTATTGGCTTGTCAAACTTAGGCTATTTGTACACTGATACCAGATGTAAGGGACCGCTTACACTGCGTACATCTTCCCTTGACACGCGACTTCGGTTTATTTACCACAAGCAAATATACCAGTAGGTACATCCCGAATATATCTCTGCCGCTGTGAAATAATTCCAAAAGACTTACAGTAGAAAATTATCGCATTTGGCTGCGTAGCTACCTACAGGAAGGGACGAGAGGTTTTGCCCCTGATTATTTATAAATCCAGGTAGATATTCAAAATGACTTAAGCGTATAAATATAACAGAAACCGACGCATGTGACAGCTAGTTACCATCTTATACGTTTTGTGTGAACGTTCACTGTCCCTAGCTTTGGAAATGAAAGCTTATTTACTTTTTTTTTTTTTTTTTTTTTTATGGAATCCGGTATGGGTGGCTGAGTTGGAGGGGCCAAAGCGCATGCTTCGACCAGCATATATCTGCCATACCGGAGACTTCCCTAGATTGCTGGCTATACTGGACTAGAGGAGAACACAACCGAGGTTGCTATGCGGCCATCTTACATCCAGTACGGTGGTACCAACCCAGTCGGCTACAAGTTGAGCCTACCACCTAGTAAGGGGCAAGGGAAGGGACCTACAGTTTTACACCGGTTCCGAACGGTGAAGCAGCAGGTGTAGGTATGCACGTAAATTTTTTCGTCAGAAAAAACTCATTGGTACACGCCGTCGGGATTCGAACCGCGGACCTCTCGCATGAGAAGCCGATGCCCAAACCACTCGGCCACCCGCCGCTTACTTAGGCCTGGCTCCTTGTTCTAAAGAAAATATTAGCCAAATGCATGTACTGAACTACCAGGCATCTGAGGGCCTAGTCCGAGTTTACGTGACAGCTACGTAAACGTCAAATACCGATCGAATTGAGTTTTTATGTATGGGAGCACAATACGCTCACCGCGGCGCCACTAGAGAGCTCCATACATAAAAACTTAATTCGATCGGTATTTGACGTTTACGTAGGTGTCACGTAAACCCGGACTAGGCCCTCTGGGCACTAAAAGCGTACCTACCTACCTAATGTTTTGCGAAAGTATGAAAGTCAAAACACCGGACGAGTGAATAGTTTTTTTTGAAACCTCAATACTGTGTGTGTGCTCTCTCTACAATACCTGAGCCAGTTCAATAGTGCTGCGAAATCTTTCTTAGATTTATATTTAGGGGTAAAACGTTGTACCTAGCATGATATTATTTTACTAAGTAGAGGCCCCACCCCACGCTCTGTATATCAAGTCAAGTAGAGCACGTGCCGTTTAGTACCTACAGACGGACAGACGGACAGTCTGTCACACGCATGCGTCAACGTTATCATCCGCGGAGGGCACCCGTCTGTTTGAGGATTGATACCATAGACTACATTATTGGTAAGGGTCAAATCATCGAATAACATCCGATAATAAATACATTTGGTCAAATAAATCAAAAGAGAGAACGATATAAGCTGTATAAAATTATATAGCGATAGAACGAGATAAAAGATAGTTATTATACGTACTAACATAAAGATAAAGAAAATCGGGGTAAGCAGAATAATCGGTGTTGTGCTGCAGGTCTGTACTCTTGTAAATACAGCACAACACCGACCACCACGTTTAGCAAAGCATTCGGTCGGACAGGACAAGATAACTATCAAGCAGCAAGTAAGGCATGAAGATCCACCTGCTGCATGACCCGGTAGAAAGACCGCGCCAAGGTGAGTTATTTTTTTTTATGTAATCCGGTATGGGTGGCTGAGTCGGAGGGACCAAAGCGCATGCTCCGACCAGCCAATATCACCTCCGAGAAGGTAGATGCCATACCGGAGACTTCCCTGGATTGCTGGCTATACAGGACTAGGAGAACACAGCCGAGGCTGCTATGCGGCCATCTTACATCCAGTACGGTGGTACCAACCCAGTCGGCTACAATTTAAGCCTACCACCTAGTAAGGGGCAAGGCAAGGGACCTACAGTTTTACACCGGTTCCGAACGGTGAAGCAGCAGGTGTAGATGTACGTAAATTTTTTCGTCAGAAAAAACTCATTGGTAGGTACACGCCGACCGGATTCGAACCTCGGACCTCTCGCATGAGAAGCCGATGCCCAAACCACTCGGCCACCCGCCGCTTAGCCAGGTGGCTAGCCTGTCGCCTTTTAGCACGGCATCTCGTCCTTATCCTTTAGTCGCCTTATCCAATATGCATGGGAAGTTATGCAGTGGAGTTATTATTTTAAGTAGCGGCCCCACTCGGTTTGATCTACTTATCTATGATGCACTTCACATTGTTCCAACATTATCTGCAAAGTGCATGAGACGGCTCGTCAAGTATTGATACACGGGTCTACGAGTGCAACAGAGACATACATATGTGTGGGACTCCGTCTTTGTGAACGCCACTTGTCGTTTCATCTGCTCAACGAATCGATTCCTCCTATCGTTTTGAATTGTTTACATTGATGGAAAATGTTATTGTGTGAGGATTTTAATTTAATATCATTACCTATCTTCAAATTAGAATAATTAATTGACAAAAGAAACAAGGTACATTATAGTAAGGTAATTATAAAAATATAACGACTAAAGTAAGAGGACAGTTTACATTTTTGGTGCTCGGGTCATCGATGCTCGGATGGAGGGACTAGACTTGTGTCTGTGACGTGTCGATCCCGTTTTTTTCGGCTGTACTTATAGGTATTATAAAAGTAATTCATAAAGTTTATTATATTATAAACCTAATAAAGGAATTGTTTTGAGTTATAATCAATATATGCAAATATCATCATCAATCAATATCAATCAATCAATCAATACTAATAATAAATCTGTAAGGGATGGTCATGGAGTAAGTTACTTTGTTTTATGAGATATTGCGTTAGTGGACTCTATGTATGATACTAAAACTAAATTTACGATTTTTAGAAATCTTTTCTGTATGTATGTATGTTCCTCCATAACTTTTAAACCGATCATTCAAATTCGATGAACCTTAGTAACAAGTACATTCAACTATACGGGACACAGGATAGGCTAAATAAAATTTACTTACGGTTACCCTAAGATGTGGCTCTCATCTAATTGTTCCGCGCGCCGAAATGTACAGTAGCCATCTTACTTACCTACTTTCTTCTTTTTAAATACGAATTTCACGCGAGCGAAGCCGCGGGCAAAAGCTAGTGAATAATAATAATCAAGGACGCCGTGAATGTTTGTACTTAATATGTAAGTAATTTAGTTTTCATATCTTAGGTACATAATATTGATGTGTAACTTAGTAAGTAAATAGGTAAGTACTGACGTACAGACTTACTGTACTTCTGACGTTTTAGAGTTTATAGACAGACAGATAGACACTGCATTTTATAATATTACCTACCTACACAGTGCGAACACGGCGGCAGCTGACAGTTGTCTGCCTACACGTTGATATCGATAAAACTGCTGCATTGTGAAGATAACAAGGGCGGGGAGTTCGGCGGCGCGGCGCAGATGTTATTAGCATAAGGACATAATTCCTGGCGAATGTTCCCGAGACATCTGTGCGACCCGCGGAAAGAAGGACGTATTACACATTTCGATTATTTTCAATGTAATAACCGCCTATATGTAGGTACCTACAGCTATGGAAAATGTTAATTGGGGAAGTGTCCAGTATAGCCAGCAATCCAGTGAAATCTCCGTTATGGCACATACTTTCTCGAAGGTGATATTGGCTGGTCGGAGCATGTGCTTTGGCCTTTCCGACTCAGCCACCCATACCGGATTACATAAAAAAAAACCTGTATGAAATAAAAATCTTTCGGAAGCCATTAGCAGGCACGTAAGATGGTACGAGGATGGCAAAGGGATACTAGATTCGTTATTCTGGTGCATGCCAGATGCTTATATATAATGCACGATCCAAAATGATTAGAAGAAGTACAAACTAAAATATTCCGTTGACAAAATCCAAACATACAAGAACTAAGTAGGTAGGTAACTAGGTACTTATATATAACTAAACGAGGTCTGAGAACTCAACCGACAAAGAAGACAAAGTATCTTTTGAACACCACAAAATTTAGCCACAAAATTAACACCTCAAAAAAAATAAGCACATAGACAAAAAACGCGCACATTTTCTTTTTTATTCCAATTTTACGAATTAATACTAGACCGCCATGTTTGCTCGTTCAGTTACAATGTGCGTCATTCCATTTAGAGTTAAAAATGGTATCTTTTCGCACATGTTCCATCGTTGTAATTGTGAGAATAAAGAAGCATTATCTATCGGAAATGTTTGTAAATTGTGTCAATTTGCAAGTAGTGTTTTTGTCTCTTGAGTCAAATCAAATAGGTCCTAATAGTTATAACACGTCCCACTCAAGTTTGACGCTGTCACATCACTATTCACTATGGCGATAGCATCTATATTTGCATTCCACTGACCGGCAAATTTGAATGGTGCCTGTTGTATATAATGTACCTACGGTAGATTTAGTATAATTCAATCGTTCAGTTCATGATGCGATATGAAATTCATTCTAAGCAAAATTTCGGAAACATTACATAGGTACCTACCTGCCTAATGCAAAAGATAATACAAATTAAGTTTACATGCATTAGAATAGGCGCACAAATTCTGGGCTCGTAAAATACTGTAGGCTAAGTTTTAATATGAGCGCCATCTGTTTTTCAATAGCATAACTTTCATTTTTTAGACCTATTACAGTGCCATCTATCGCCAAGTAGTTGTTTTATTCATAGGATAAAACAGTGACGTACGTCGCCGATAAAAGCAAACTTCACTAACCAACATTAGAATCGTCATAATGTATTGAAGGATTTTTTTTATTGTTTTAATTTGTTTAGTTTTACTTATTAAAATTTTAAGAATGTAGACATAGCACGATTAAACCAACTGATAAACTTACGTAATCAACATAACACAAATTATTGTTCGCCGTATGTAAAGGAAAAAAATTTTACTTATGAGAATCTGACAGTTTGGCGACGCATTTGCATTTGGCGGTAAAACCACCACGGACGAACCGTGTGCGAACCCCACTGAAACGTCAAATAGAAGAGAAGAGATTATAAACTAGGTACTGATTTCTGGTGCAAGTGCCCAGTAAAGTACATAATTAAATACCTACTTATATAGGTTTATTACTTGTAGCTTGATAATTACTGTAGATTTTTGTGGTTATAATTTCATCCTTTCTACACACTTTTTATGAAATAAAAATATTGCCCTCCTTTTTGCTTCGCAGAGTCGGGTAAAAAATAACAAGTTTCTTCTTCATCAATTTATTCACACATTGCTTCAAACAGTTCAAAAAGCATCACTCTATTACAATTTTCGTTAATCACTACAGAGGAAAGTACGGCATTACAATTAGTGACATTACTGTGAGAAATAACAGCTCTCTCATTCTTAGTTACTTGACAGGGTGCCTTGTCATCTTGTCTACGCAGTATACTTGAGGCAGCGTGTGTCGAGGTGTGTTCCCAGGCAGCGCACGCAGCAGTAACGTGCACCGCACGGGATGCATGTGTACTTAGACGGGAAGCCACACACCGCACAGAAATGCCGCTCGGGAAACCTGCGCAAATATGGCCATTATTTCAGTTTCATTTAAGTTTGTACCCAGATTTAATATACTTTTGTATTTATAATCCCACGCGAATCATGGTTCAAATGTCGAGTCATTTAAACACAGACTTGATAAATACATTAAAAATAAAAAAGTGCTATGATATTACTAGATAAATCTGCTTTCTCACATGAAGATACACATTTTTTGTTTAATATTTTTGTTAGGCCTTTTAGCTAAATTTTTTATATTTTGTGGTCAGTATTCAAAGGTGAATGTGAGTCAGAAGTGATATGGTAGTTTACTCTGCCATTTAAACAAAATCTAAACAGATTGTCTTTCAAGCTTTTTGTTCAAACCTTGCCATACATTAATTGTCAAACACAAAAAAAAAATAATCATAGCACACCTTGAACGCCGTGGAAAAAAGTCAGAGTTACTTATAAAATAAAAAAGATTGTAATTTCACAAACGTTATCTAAATATAACATTGGCACTAATATTCTCTGAATGAAGAAGGAGCACATACTTGGAAGGTGCAACTTGTGCGGAGATGTAATTAGGCGGATCGGGATTGTACGCGCCGTCCTCCTCAACGAGCTGTGCGAACGTCTTCCTGAAGCGCAGCTTGTAGTACTCGGCGCTCTTGCACTTCTTCTTGCGCGTCTTCTCGTTGCTGTCCTGAAACTTGGGAACCTTCTTGGACATGACCAGGTCCGCGTGAGGGTCGTCGTGGAAGTTATCCTGTTCGAGGGCTTCTAATGCCTTCCTCGCACGCCTCTTTCTCGAAGCTTCGTCCAGCACTCGCCTCTTCTCGGCATCCTTCATGCGACCTGATTCTCTGGTCGCCATTTTGTTTTGGGTTTCAATAAATGGCAGATTTTTTTAATGTTTCTTTACATTTGAAATTTTCTTATACAAAAATGTTACATTGAAATTAGTTTATTCATGTGTGTTATATTTATTTTTACATAGTAGGTATCACACTAATATTTATTTCAAAATAATTTAATCCAATACACCAAAGAATATTTTTATTTTCATAAAATGTGTCACTTCGCAAATTATATTCCCTTATCGTGCACTGGGATACTAATTTGATCCATTAAATCGTCGACTCTCGCTTGCAGAGTTGGCACAATGTCTGCAGATATAAACAGATGTGTCTCGTCCAGGTCCTGAAGGATAAACTTCCTGCCCAGCGCCAGAGTCTCGTCGAGGTGCAGGAGGAACTGTTTCATCGCGGAGTCGCTGCAACGAGAGAGACATGTCTAAGAAGCGGGGCCTGAGCGCTGATGAGAAGAGAGCCAAGATGCTAGAGATTTTTTATGAAAAGAAAGACTTCTTTCAATTGAAGGTGATGAAATTGTTTTTAGACCTGTTTTTTTTTAATGGAAATTGTTGTTTTGACGATGGCATAATTTTGCTTTGATAGAAATAGAATAAGAATAATTTTGACTTGTCTAAGTGTATAAAATGTAAAAAAAAAATAACGAAAAAAGAATTGAATTGAATTCATTAACTACGACCAATCGCTGTATCTAGTAACAGACTTATCGCTAATTTTGAAATAATTCAATTCAAAAACATGTATCAATCCATGTGATTATTCAATATTTTGATTTGCAGGAATTGGAGAAGATAGCTCCTAAGGAGAAGGGCATCATTCAGCAGTCTGTGAAGGAGGTGGTTCAAGCCCTCGTCGACGACCATCTTGTCGAATCGGAAAAAATCGGTACATCCATCTACTTTTGGGCCTTTCCAAGGTAAACGAAAATATGAAAGTTTCAATAAATATTTAAGTATTTAGGTTCTAGTATTCTGAACTAAAAGTAACATAATTCATAAGATATGTTAAATTCCAGTAAAGCGATACACGCAAAGAAAAGAAAACTCATCTCACTCCAGACAGAAGCAGAGGAATGCGCTAAGAAACTGGAAAAGACTGAAAGTTCTTTGATTGCTGAAAAGGTTTAGTTTTTACATATATATAGGCTTTATTTTGGTTGCTTTGCATTATTCATATTATAATTCTCTTCATACATAATATTGACTTCATGTACGTTCATTCCTTAACACACTTATTTCGCTTTTCCAAAATCCAGCGATCATTCAGTTTCTACTGCTTAGATTTTTTTCTTATCACCAAAATAGAACTCCGCTTCAAGCTCATTCTCTTTTGAACCAAGTTTAACCCATTTGATCTTGAAATCTTAATGAGTTTTTCATACATCCATCCATTTTAAACGAAGACATTTTTAATTCATGATGTCGAAGAATAATTGTTTTTATTTCGAAAGATTTAAGAAGAAAAAGTTATTTCATTTTGTTCATTCCGAAATGATCATTTCGCTTCTCATCCGATTCATCATTGACATGACCCCTGATATCGGTGTGAAGTGTGGCCGCGAAGAGAGCGAGGAGCGTAGCCAACTTCTGCAAGAGTTGGAGTGCGTGGCTCGGGAGGAGCGAGTGTTGCACGCCGAGCTGCAGAGGTATCGGGACTCGGACCCCGACTACATCAACCAGCTCGCCAGCGAAACTACTGTTTGTATACTCTTCTTTAGCGAGCATTACCGCTACGTAATGTTGGGGTTTAACCTTCAAGCGGGCGCGCGGTAGTTTGTAACGGCAGCGGTCGCGCGTAACCTAAAAGACCTGTGGGATTTTCAGGGATTTAAAACACTAATTAATTAATAATAATTAATGTTTTTGTATTCAGACACATTATCATTATGTTAGGACACAATTTGTTGAAAAAAAAGAAACTTAAACTCAGATAAAACGAAATTATAAAATCAATAACATAGCTCAAATTTTCTTTTGATTAGAAAGCAATTTGACAACACAAAATCTTCTTATATACCCCTAACTAGCTTTATATAGTCTGATACAACCAAAATAACAAAATCAGTTGGCTCCATTAGATCACATAATAATGATCAATTAAAAATCAAATTAAATATAATATTATATCATCAATTTACGTCTAGTTTTCTTCAGAATCTGTTTCTTAGCCAAGATAAAATTCATTTCAAATTAATGTAACGTGGGTCCTGCAAATATTTGTCAGACATGATGTGCATTGTGTTTTCGATTGCCTCCGTTTTTTTTTTTGCCGCGCATATTTTGCACCTTCATCTGCATGTGCTAGAAATACTGCTTAGTTCATTACCAGCAGCGTCTTCAACACTCGTTGTATTTACGCAACTATTTCACTATGATTTAGCGGTTGACGAGTAATTTTTATAAAAAAAACACAATTACAAGCTTAATTCAATTATATTTTTTGATATTCCAAAAAATAATATCTCGCGTTGAGCGTCGCGCGTAACCTTTTCGACGACAGGCGCGTGGCGTCCTATCAACGCCTGCGCCGCCACTAAAACAAATGCGACCTGTGCCCTCCGGCGGGCGCGGTGAGGGTAGGTAAACCGTTTATTTCGTGAACAGTGAAATAATGACAGGCTACTAGGGATAGGAAATACATCCGACAAGAAATAACGATATTATGAACGAAAATGTATTGATTGCGGTCGATTCGACGCCGCGCGACCGCTTGAAGGTTAAAAACTAATTTGGTCAATTTGTTCCATCAGCTATCGTCATGCGAACCTGCAAGTTTAAAACTGACTTGCAAGACACGTTAAAGAGTATCAAATAGAGAGACATCATTGGAATTTGAATAATAGCTAGTATTTATACTACATTAGCGGCCGTGGACAGGAAGATGGAGTGTGGGAACACCATTCGTCAGGTGGAGCGGTGACATCCGGTACGCCGGGAGATGGGCGAAGCGTATGTCCAGCAGTGGACACTAGCTGACCTACAGTACAGATACACTACAGATATATATTTTACAGAGGCTACAAAGTTAATAAGATATAAAAATGTTTTAAAAATTCAAGTATGTAATTAAAATGTATTTGCACAGGAGCTGAAAGAAGCCATCAACCGCTGGACCGAAAACATTTACATATTGAAATCTTTTTGTAAGAACAAATTTAGCATCGAAGAGAACACTCTGAACAAGAACTTTGGCATTCCGGAGGACCTCGACTATGAAGACTGTTGACTTTCCATTACTTAAAAATATTTATGTCTCTAGATAGGTCTAATTAATTGTTATCATAAGTGTGTTCATTTTATATGCACAATTTTGTGAGAATGAAACAATAAAGATTTTAGTAGGTATATAAGTTGACATTTTAAATTCATTTTAAGTATATTTACTGGCACTGGACTGACTAAAAAGGCAATTAAAGACGAATATGCTGTGTAATGTGCATAATTTCTTTACACAAAGATTTTCTCCAATATTCGGCAAAGTTAGGTTATGTCTAATTTACCACTCAACTAGAACTCCTTTCATAACATTCACCATCCTGCATGTTGTAATATATCTCCTACTACAGTACGTAAAGATCTAAAGAAACTATTATATCACTCAAAGTAGGAAAACTCGGAAAGATATTCGTGTTGACCAACAAACGCTTGAGCAACGAACGAAACGAACCAATCAAAGAGCGTGTTTGTTTGACAGTTGACTGACACTTCGTTTCGAGTTCAAGGCATCACGATGCAAGCGGCACATGATAGAACAAAGGAACGCTTGCGCTGTAGATCAGCTGATTGTAAACGCGCAGTCGCAGAAACGAAACTTAGGTAACAAAATCGACATGCACCGCCTCAACATTAGGTTACGCGACGCATCTTCTCTATATTAAACCCTGGTTATTTTTTTTAGCCTCCAAAAAATCACAGCTGATCTACAGCGCCATCGTTCCTTTGATCTCTCCTGTGCCAGACCCCATCACGATGATGGCATTTTGAGCTCTTCACTTCAAGGATCAGAAGCAGACTGACATTCCGACTAAAACATACGTGAAAAAATCACGTAGAAATTATTTGCACAATTGGGGTTCGAGATCAGACTGACATTCCGACTAAAGATACGTACGTATTAGTGAAAAAATATGTAAATATTTGCATAAGTGGGCTCGCTCGAACTCACTACCTTAGTTAGATAGATCTACCCAGCAGAGCAATGCATTCGAATGACCCAACGAATATCCGATTCAGATATTCAGCCGCACGCAACAGTGATGTGCGTTGCGTAACGTGAAAACGAGTGTCTCTTTATAGTAAACACCTGACAGCTGGTCTGAAAAAAATATCTTACCGCACGCGGCACGCCGCACGCGTAGCTGCGCGTAGCGTAGAACGAGAAGCGAAGAGAGTTCAATCGAACTTCGTGCCTATTTTCATCATAGTTCATACATCGGAGTACGCCCCGACAGGTCACTGGTCAGACATGGCTACTTTGCGGAAAAAATAAATTCACCGCCCCGACATAACCTGTTAGTATGGCTATTCCCTAGAGTGTTTTTATAAGCCGTAGGCGCGGAGGGAGTGCAGCCCCCGTCCGCTGTAACAAAGCGCAGGCGCCCGTGTGAGCCGTAGTGGCCGAAGCTGCGGAGGCGAGCATGGGTGCCTGCGCTTTGTTACGCAAGGACGGAGGGGCTGCAAACTAAAAACTTTTTCTGCTCCCTTCATTGTTTTATATGCTTCATTTCTCATTTTCGCTCCCTTTTTTGAAGTTAGATTTATGCTCTCAGGAACATGACATGGCTATACGGTCACAAGATCGTTGCCTTTCCAAGAGGAAAAAAAAAACAAAAAGTCTACTGTCAGGTGCAGTGCTTACTAAGTTACTACAAAGAGACACTCGTACAAAGAATATACTACTGCACTCGTACGTGAAAGGGTTAGATCGTGCCGGGCTGATCCTTTCTCGAAGGACTCTTAATTTATATTGTATTGGTAGCATTGCGGTGTGTGCGTGCGGCTGTCTAGTTGGCTAAACTGTAATGCGAGGAATAGAGATGAATAACGTAACGAGTGAAGAATAAACAAGAACGGGACAAAACTATAAAAAAAATTCACAGATTTCGTGCCTCACACGACCAGGGAACATACAATAATACTCATATCGAATCGAGAACATTGGAAGAATCTACGGAATTGGAAAAAAAAATTCGTTCTGACTTTTTTCAAAAAGGTTAGGCTACAGGGCAAACCCTTAACCCGATCGTCTTTGTTTATTACACATTTTCTAGGTACCTACTTATTTTTAATGCTGTATTAAATATATAAAAAAAGTACAGAGAAAAAATTTGAGAGAAAGAAAGAACATTTATGTCTATAATACTCTAAATGACCAGAGTAAGCACGCTACTAACTCAATTACAATACTTTCAGATTTGAACCAATAGCCGTGTCGGGTACATTACCAATTTTTTTTTATACTCACATCGCCGAATTTATAATGCCGTTACAGGGGCAGGTGAGTGGTCCACTGTATGTCTTTATACACTGGTAGAATAAAAAAAAAGCATTCATTAGAAAGCTTTACTGCTAGTTATAAAAATTTCAACAATCAAAAAGGCACGTACAATCCACAAACACAACATACAACCTTTTTCTCATGTTGTGATTGTGTTCATTCAGACTAAAATCACATATTTAGGTAACACACTCATCATTAGGCGACTGTGCATTTCTTCATCCTTCATCCTGCTCTGCTGTGGCCAGCTTGTGCTGCTCTGTCCAATGCTCTGGAGTTTTACCTAATGCCTGAAAACAAAAGTTATATTTATAAGCATGCATTGAAAGCTATGTGTTGAAAGCAATAGTTTTGTAATTTCTTATGCAGTTCTAGGGAAGGAAGAGAGGGCATTATTTGATTTATGTAGGTATCAGTGCTCTGCAGATCCTCAGGTGACTGCTGGGCCCGGGCGTGCCTCTTGCAACGAATGAGCGTGGCGGTGCAGCCAACGCCGGTAGTGTCATGGGAACTTCCGCTCGTCCTCCTCTTTGGATGAATTTTTTTATCTAGCGAAGTGAGGCCGTCGAGGGAATTGCTCTATGACTCTGGTCAACCAGGATCGTGCCAGTCTCTCGGGAGGTGAATTATTTTTGACGTGAATTTGATGAACGTCTTACGCTTCGCAACAAGGGGGGCATTCCAAAAATTTGGCGACATAAAGTATGTACTTTCGACGGCTTCGTGCTGCCAAACTATACAACCTACAAATGTGAACGCTACCACACCTAAAAGACCCATCCGGCGACTACACAAAACCGTGTACTCGATCCCCCCCACCCCCGATGACGTCGCCACCATTTCCCCAAGTGTGCTATTGCGCTCAGTGCAACTTGTGATAGCGTTAAAGTACTCTTCTCATTTTCACCAAATAAACACTTACGGACAGATTCAGGCTTAACATACATTTTGGCGCAAGATATAATAATTTTCATCGAATTCACGAAACCAAACCAACCGGGCGTTAGTAGCTCACCTGCTACTTAGAGATTTTAATGTTTGTTTTGTTTTAATTAGCAATTTTATATTATTTAATTCCAGTAGGTAAAAAAAAGTAAAAAGTAAAGTAAAAAATTTCTTGTTACTATTGTAATTAGACTAAATAAAATATAAACTTAAACTACCTATAAAAATAACTTAAATGTATGTATCTACCTATTAAATGATTGATTGCACTCAATGCACGTATGAGTGAGACAAATTTGTATTTTTCATACCACGAAATGCTGGAATCGTTTTGGAACATTGTATTATCCATTGAATGAGCGGCAATGACCGTCAAAGAGTAAAAAGTTATATTATAAAAATACCTCGGCCATTTTCTGCAGCATGAACATTTTGCTGGTTTCCTCAGAGGCTCGCTGACCCCACCGGAACACATATCTGCTGAAATCCCCTTCACCCTCCTGCGCAAATACAGAAATATATCAACATTATGTATGGAAACATGCATCGCAAATGTACAAGATTGCTATAGTGATACAACAATAAAAAAATAAATAAAGAATTGAAATGATGAAACTGTAGGTCCCTTTCCTTCTCACATTACAAGGTGGTAGGGTTTAACCCGTCCGGGTCGGTCCCACTGCACTGAATAAAAGGTTGGTTGAAACAGCTATGTAGTTAATGTTTTTCGTCCAGTTCAGGGTAGCCTACACGACTGAAGGGAAGCACTAACATGGCACCTAGCTCATCAAGATGTTATGTAGTAGGTGATGTAGCCAACTGTGCAAGTATTTATAAAAAATAAAATAAATCGGCGAGAAGAAATAATTATGGCGTGCATATTAACGGTATTAATAAAATCATTGGGTGTACCATCAGGTTAGAATGAGATCTTTCTATATAATTTTATTTATTTAATGCAGCGTAAAAATATTATTAAATTACCTTTACATAAGTCAGGTACATCTGTTTTGTAAAAGAGTTTGTCAATATTTTTCTTCCCGTGTGGTCGGTTTCTTCAAGTAGGTGTGCCTTTGCCAAGAACTTCCACATATCCTCTGAAAACAGAACGTTACAAGGAACATTTAAGATAATCCATGCAGTTTTTTAGACAGTGTATTTATAACAATGAAGCTCAGACTTAAACTCAATGATTGCAAGGAGCACAAACTTCACAGTTCTTGTTCGACGTAACTAAACTCAGATATGCGCAGTATCTGTAAATCATCATTGAATGAGATGGTAGACATGAGTCTGAATCATATGAAGTGTGCAGTCATGTAGCTGCCTTCCTTATCTGACGGCGCTAGAAGTCATGCACGATGGGCACCTCTTGAAACTTGGATCATTTCATTGTGATAAATCTTCCCCTTTACGAATACAGATTCCGCGAAAGAAAATTTTTTAAAAGAAAAATCTTGGCCAACTTTGCTCAATTTCAGGTAACCAACAATTTAACCCTAAAGTAGATTGTCCTAATTGTGTTATCAATATGTATGTTAAATAAAGCAGAGGTCAAGTGTGAGTCGAACTCGCGTAGAGAGGCTTCCTACCATTCTGTTTTCCATGAGAACTTTAAACTTAGCATTTTAGTTTAGGTTTTTCTGTAAACTATAAGAAAATTCACTGTTTTTTCGAAATTTTAGACTCAGTCGTTTTGGAGATAAGGAGACATGATGCTAAATTTATGTATATATTTTTTTATATCTTTGAAACTACCTATGCATTTTTAGATTACATAAAAAGTCTATATTTGCATTCCTTATAGAGAGCCCTTTTCATTAAAAGTTCACACGATACACTTGAAAAAAAAATTTACTTATTTTATATTTAATTAATTTGCCCCCCAAAATTTACCGCACAAATAGAAATTCGTTCATTTACACCATAAGTCCGTGGATTGGGTCATCAAACTCTATATTAATATGTACCTAATTTCAACTTTTTTCGTCCAGAAGATTCGGAGAAAATAAGCTGTGACCGACAGCCAGACAGACACGAGAGTGATCCTATAAATAAGGGTTAAGTTTTTTCCTCTTTTGAGGTACGGAACCCTAAAAATAGTAATAATATTGTTAACCTTCCTTAACGCATCCTCCGCTCATAAAGATATGCATAAGGGCGGTGGTGAGGAGGGTGCGATGAGCGACCGACACGACCGGGCACTCCACCCCCGTCGCGTCTTCACACGACACCACGATGTACTGCGTACCGCCTCGAGCCTCCACCTGCACTAGCTTGTACCCGTACACCTACCAACAGGAGAAACAACCGCTCTAAATAAATAATTCATACTACCTACTACATACACTGCAAAAAGCTCATGGTAAGTAAATCTTAATCTTATCTTTAGACTTCCAAAATTTTTAAATATGCTTACCCCCCTGGCTTTCATGCCATTTTCGCCGCGCGTCATGCTAAATATGTAAAAAATAATTTTCGTTTATACGGAACGCTAAGTAAAAGTTTTTATATTTTATTTACTTTGCGGACCCCGACTCCTACCCTTCTATTTTGGGAGCATTAATTTTGAAACTATGCTTTACCTACACCAGGTGGCGGCCGCGAAAGGCGTCTTCACATTACTCTAGAAAAAAAATCATTGAAACTTTATGAACTAACGAATGGATTGTATTTACAGATAAATATTCTAGCTAGTTATGTAATGAGGGCTGCAAGGTTGGAAGGGGGAAGGGAAAAATAGAACAATATTTCAGTAATAAATTAATAATACAACATGCAAAAATGTGAACGGGGGACGTCACAAGGCTAATGCAAAAATGTGAACGGGGGATGTCACAAGGCTAATGCAAAAATGTGAACGGGGGACGTCACAAGGCTAATGCAAAAATGTGAACGGGGGACGTCACAAGGCTAATGCAAAAATGTGAACGGGGGACGTCACAAGGCTAATGCAAAAATGTGAACGGGGGACGTCACAAGGCTAGCGCAAGCCCCTCGGTTTTGCATGAACATTCGTTATTTTAATTTTAAATAAATTTTTTTATATGAATGAGCGAATTCCAGCAAATAAGAACTTGTGTTTCAATTTTTTCTTCTAAAGAGTACTTCTAATTATTACATCTACTAGCTAGTTGCTAGCATATAGAAACGTCGGTCGAAACGGCTATGTAAATAGTTTGTGTTTTCCGTCCACTTCAGTGTAGCCGGCACAACCGAAGGGAAGCACTGACATGGCACCTAGCTCACCCGATGTTATGGGCTGACATCACGGATGGTGTAGGTGATGTAGCCAACCGTTTCAGTTTCCATAAAAAAAAAAAGATTGAAGTGTTGAAATTTTCAGCCGAAGGCTGTGTGTATTAATGTCGGGTCCAACATACATGCACACGTCAAAATGTTTTTCCTGGACGAAACAAGTCTGTGCTTCTGAATAAGGAAATCCGCACTTGTTTCACATACTGCCTTTGTTTTGTAGGTTATTTCTTTGGCTTTATGTGCCAATAGAGTTTATTGATGACTTACATTATTTTACGAAATATTTGAATTTATGTGCGCCGCGCCGCGCTGATTCTGTGCGCGGCGAAATTGGCATGGAAATCAAAGGGGGTAAGCATATTTTAAATTGCAGTAATGCAAAGGGATAAAGATGTGAACACAAGTACGAAATAATTTTACCCTCTTTAGACGCATGTTGGCAGCTGCCAGGACTTCACCGACTCGCGCAGACGGTAGAGCACACACGTTGGTTAGGTGCTTCACGATTTCTGTTCGCTTCACCGGCGCCTTGCTTCCCTCCCGGCACACTATGAACCGAACGCACGCGTTCACAGCGGCGGCCTGGCCGCCTCCACCGCCATCATCTTCAGGATCCGAGGCATCGTCATCCTGACGCTGGCGCCTCTGACTCATTGTGTCTCAGATAAATAGTGAAAAAGTAAAGGTTTTCTTTAAAAAATTGGGCTATTTCAAATATACCGACGGGTGAAATTTTTCGCGTTAGCGAACGGTGGTTATATCCTCTTTGCCTTGCCACTCGTCTCTAACTGCTTGACTTGACTGACACACTGTTGCCAACTGGTGAAATAGAAAAGTAGCTAGTTGAGAATCTGAAAGTAGCTAGAAGTAGCTAAATGTATATAAAAAAAATACCTGTCCTTTGTCATGGTTTTTTTATGAATCGACTTATTTCTAGGGTTGCTATGTGTACAGTAAGGGATAAGTCCGCCTTTGCCCCTCATGTAAATTACTTATCGTTTGTTACTGTTAAATGTTTTGGAGCAATAAAGTATTTCTATCTATCTTATTTCCTCATACAGATTAACCCCCTCAAAGGCTATAGATTTATTTTATTACACCTTATAAATGTAAGTAGAGAAATAAAAAAAAAACTTACTATTTCAAAAAAGTTTTCATCTTCTAAAATGTCTGTTTACATATTAGTAAAGAGTGCGCCCAGCGCCAAACGAAACGCGTGATATATATATGACACGATACGATACTACTAAAACGAACCAACTAATATTGCGAAGAGGTGACGAGAATTCCCCCGATTCCATAAACAATGCTTTCTGTTCAAAACTCCCATGTGGGAAGTGTTGCAAGCTATAAATCTTACATATTTACCAAAGTAGCTAGAAAAGTAGCTAGATTTATTTTGTAGCTAAAATGATTATTTTGTAGCTGCGAACATCCAAAAGTTGCTAGATCTAGCTATAAAGTAGCTAAGTTGGCAACAGTGTGACTGACACCACGACCACAGATTACCAATAAATAATGTCTGGCTGGACTGGGTCCGGCATATCGATGAACAAAGGAATAGGATTGACTCTTGCGCTATAGATCAGCTGTATCAATATAAAGAAGAAGATGTGTCTTCTCTATATTAACCCTAACCAAATGTTGAGGCGGTGCATGTCGTTTTTGTTGCGTTTCGTTTCGTACCATGTGGGTGGACGGACAATGGTCGACACCAAGCGCGCGAAAACAGCTGATCTTCCTTAGTTCTTTCATGTGCGGGTCCGGGCTGGACTGGACCACGCACGACACGACCAAAACTAATCTGCAACAATATTACGCTAGGCTAAATCAATGGGCAAAAAAAGACGTGTCTCTTTGTAGTAAGCACCTGAAAGCTGACGCTGCTGAAAAAAAAACCATACTATGCGCTTGCCTTGCCTTGCCACGCACAACGCGTACATTGTAACGAAAGTCGAGAAGCGAAGCAAGTTCGTCGTTCATCGTACAGAATGGTGTATAGATAAGGTGTGTGTTGACAAGATTTGAAAGGATGATGGAGGTAATTGACGATTGATACTTTGCGGAAAAACTAAATCCACCGCCCCGACATAACCTGTTAGTGTGGCTATTCCATGGAGTATTTTTATAAGCCGGAGGCGCGGAGGGAGTGCAGCCCCCGTCCGCCATCATAACATAACACAGCGTCGGCCCCCGTGTGAGCCGGAGCGACTGAGGCTGGTCGCCGAAGGCGACCAAAAAGCCGAAGCTGCGGAGGCGAGCTGTATCTTCTGTTCCTGTATCTTTTTTTATGAGGTGCAACAAATGCAAATGAGAAGAAAAATGAAAAAAAAAACAAGACATATGGCTATACGGTCACACTATCCTTGACTTTCCGTAAGAAAATAAAAAGTTAACTGTCAGGTGCTTACTACAAAAAGACGCTCGTCAGCAGACAGCTGGCTGGCTGACGTATTCGTTCGTAGCTCTATTCATGTGTTCGTAGTTCGTAGTGTTTGGTATATTCTATTCTCTTTGGAGTCTATTTGGAACAATCAAACGATGAGCGTGGTTTTGTTGTTGTTTTCACAAATTTTCAAAATTTAACCAAAACTTGTATGCTAAAGAACCAAGTGTCTAGACTCTAGAAGCAGTAATAAATGAAGTGGTTATTTTATCTTTGATAAATGGTTTGCTGTGCGCTATTGAAATGGTTACGAAGGAATTCGAAGAAAAAGGATGAGGAAGAGACGATCGGGTGAGCGAAGTATTTCGTGTTCGATTCAAATTTATCAATGAAAAAGGTTTTTTTCCAGTTATTTTAGCAACTCCCATAATTTTTGCTCAAAGGATTGTAAAGGAGTATTGATTTACGTCCTCTGCTGCGTTTGCGTAGCCCGTACCTAATCTAAATGAACAATTTGCATGTCTCAAGGCCGCAGAATAATTGGGCGAGTTTTATAGGCTATAAATAACGTTATGTTTACCCGAGCTCTGTACGCCGCGCCGCCGCTGTGTCGGCTCCTACCTACCACAGCTCTACTGATAACAATATGTTACTTGAGTGAGTTATTTATTGCTTACACAAAATGCCTACTCAACCACTAACTTATCAACAGAACATTTTGTGGGTGAGTATTTCATAAGCGGGGATTAGATCGAACATTGCTGGTATGCTTATTGTGTAGGCCTAGATAAAATATGAATTATAGTGAAAGAATTGTTTGCCGGAAATGCGTAGTTTTGGTGAAAAAAAATTTTTTTTTGAAAAATAATTAATTTTTCATAACTACTTACAAAATAATTTTTTTTAATGCACCTAAACAGTTATTCAACTCTGCCTACACGTAAGCATACCAGCAATATTCGATCGATCCATTTTGTAATATTATAGTTTCAATGTGAGAAAGTATTCATTAATTCCAATATTTTTAAACTTGACGAACAACCTAGCCAAAAGTAAAAGTATATTATTGAATTGAAGCAACGGAGCGTGTGTTCTCTGTGTGCAGATATGTCCCGGTGCAGGGTCTCGGTGAAGGCATACAGTTGCTGCTAGCTTACGGAAATAAGAATAATGAGGATGTTACATTCAAGCAAATACAGTCTGGACCAGGTATGCTCTCTTTTTCTGTTTAATCAATTTAACAGTAGAGTTAGTTTTGGAAACTGGAAATTTAAATGGGATTACAAAAAGATAATTTTTTTTAAATAAAAATAATTTCTCCCTTTTTTTTCTGTAATCCGGTATGGGTGGCTGAGTCAGAGGGGCCAAAGCACATGCTCTGACTAGCCAATATTACCTCCGAGAAGGTAGGTGCCATACCGGAGACTTCCCTGGATTGCAGGCTATACTGGACTAGAGGAGAACACAACCGAGGTTGCTAAGCGGCCATCTTACATCCAGTCATGTTTTGTTCATGCATGCTACCCAACATTTAAGTAGGCATGTATTACAACAATTTAACATGAAACACTTGTGTTTGTTGCATTATATTTTTATCATTATTTTTAAAGTTGCCAATGTTCACCTTTCGTGGCCAATGTGACGTCTTAAAAGATTGAACACAATAGAATTTGTACCATATTGCAGAGTCGTCGAGTGTGCTCGACAACGGCCGGCCGCTGCTGGAAGTGCACCGGAAGCAGTACGTGCAGAGTACGGCCATCTCTCGCTACCTCGGCAAGCGGCTCGGTCTCGCCGGAGCCGACCCCTTCGAGGACCTCGAGATCGACCAGATTGTTGAGGCCTTCAGTGACTTTAGACTACGTCAGTAGCGTTCATCTGTACTGTACCCCTTGTTCATAATCTTGTTTTTTTTTTTTATGGAAACTGACACGGTTGGCTACATCACCTACAACATCCGTTATGTCAGCCCATAACACCGGGTGAACTTAGTGCCACGTCAGCCTTCCTTTCGGTCATGCCGGCTACACTGAACTGGACAGAAAACACAAACTATTTACATAGCCATTTCGACCGACTTTTCGTTCAGTTTGGTGGTACCAATCCGGGCGGGTTAAACCCTACCACCTAGTAATATAAGAAGGGAATCATCTTGTTACAATCTTTTGTTAATTTCTAGTAATATCAGTGCTTTTTTGTCATAAGTTATCGATGGTTGGGATTCCGTGTGAAGGTAAACACCCACATGTTCACATCACATGCATCGGACTGATGGAATCAAACCGATTTTAGTATTCTTTGTATAGTTTGCCATAAATTCTTCCGGGCACACAACCAAAGCAAGCAGCATTGGTTCCATCTGCCCGGGCAGAAGCACGCGAAGGCACTATTTTCTTTGTACTCTCGTAAATTCATTTCCGGGGTATTAAACCTAAACCGGAACGACATAACACCTACACCGAATGGGCCTTAGCGACACACCGGGGTGCAGGTTCTGTATAAAAGAGGGTGAAACGCCAATACACATCCTTTGTGAATGTGAAGTGCTCATTCACAGTGGAAGCCGTATTCTTGGGAGTTATATTTTTAACCCATGTTAAATAAAGGCACTCAGCCCCAAGAATATAACTCGGTTCATAGGGGAAATCGGACTTGGGGGTGAGCTCTAAAATTTTGAGAGATCAAAAAGAACTCCCTAGATCGCAGTGACAACAGGGCTCAGGGGCCCTAACTCTCACACTTTAAATCATAATCATATCAAGCAGCAAGTAGGGCACAAAGACAGATGACAGAAGACAGGTGAGAGGTGGCTACCGGTCGTCTTTTAGCACTGCATCTTATTCTTATCCCTTAGTCGCCTTTTACGACATGCACGGGGAGAGATGCAGTGGGTCTATTATTTTCTAATACCGGCCCACACACTCAGGGTTGCCAGATTTCCGGTTTTGGACCGGACTGTCCGGTTTTTGAGGCTTGTGTCCGGTCTCCAAAATAATGAAAAACCAGACACCAAAACGTCCGGTTTTTTCTTCATATAACGCAAATATTTCCTTTTTCAGAACATTTTAATACTTACCTACTAATCTTACTGTGTTTTTCGATTTTGCAGTAAGTTCGATCAATTCAACCCTTTTATTTATTACTCTATCTCCCATCCATTTTCAAAAGTGAAAGTCATGAAATATTTGGTACATAAAATTAAATTTCATTTTGTACCTAAAAAAACAAAGGCCCTTTGATGAAAAATGTCCGGTGTTTTCAACTGAAGCATCTTGCAACCCTGACGGTACTACTCATAAATACTCATAAAATAATAAAAGAAGCTGATAGTGAATGTATTGAACCGACAGAGCTGGTGGGTGTGCAGTGCGAGCAGGACGCTGAGCTGAGACAGAGGAAGCTGGAGAAGTTCAAGACTGAAGCGCCCAAGTATCTCGACAAGTTCGACGCCGTCATAGCGGCCAACAACGGACATCTAGCACTAGGCAAGGTTCGCTACTCAACAAACACTCTTTGCTCACATTTTTAATAGTTGCTGGAATTTTTGACTGGAAAAAACGAGCTTAATAGTTAAGAAATTGACCTCTGGTTCAAAAGGAAATTTTTAAATTCCCAAATGCTCCCAAAGACACCCAGGGTCTTCAAAAGTTGTATTAACACCCTAGCAACAGTCCCCCCACCCCAGTCACCGCTGGCATGTTGTGGTTTTACGAGGAGTGGTGCTTTTGGGTTTGTCGAGTGCACCATCGTTACCTTGGTACAACCATGCATGTTGTTTAAAAAAAAATTGTGTAATAATTTTGCTGTATTTTTTTAAGGAAAAATATTTGCCTATCCTATTGTAGAAACAAAAGCAAGCTTAAATATAATTTGTCGGAAAATTAATTTTTAATGCGATATTGCTGCATATTTTTTATGTAAACATAGGTACTTGTAATATGTCACCATATGTTTTTATTATTTTATATTCTTTATTTCACATTTTTATATTACATTTATATTAATTTTACATATATTATAACTATAAAAGGTAATAAAAATACGCAAGCCTCCAAGCACGCCGGCGGGTGCAGGCCGTGGCTACGGAGCTCTCCGAGACGACGCGAGACAAGCTTCGAGCGATGGGTGGTGGTAGACACGTAGGCTACCACCACCCCCATCTCGGAGAGCTCCGTATCCGCCTGACTGCACGGCGACGTCACATCATAGGTTATCTCTAGAACTGTAAATTGTGTGTGTGAACATATGAAGCGCTAGATATTTCATTGTAACACAATTCAGTCTATAGTTCAGGCCGGCTACAATACTGCCCCAATCCCGCAATAAACATTAATGTATTTGTTTGCCAATTTCTCTGTACGTCCTTGAAATGAACGGATATCAAACGGAATTCAAGTTTCCTTATCGAATGTGGTTGTGCATTATCAATTTAATCGAAAAGCAAATAATTATTTATAACTGTGCAGTGTTCGCGCAATCTTCATGCGAATACACAGATAAGAACACACTGCACTCACAAAGTGACGTAAACCAACATTCTCTGTGTGCCTCTATTATTATTATATCTTAAATGTTACAATTACTACAAGCTATAAAGGCATATTATCATATTATCTATATAAATTATTTGCTTGAAGTACTACAAGCTGTGAATTTCTAAGTTTAATGTTTTATGTAAAAAATATGAAATAAGTATTCTCTGCAAAGGGATCTGATAGAAGCCTAATGGATGAAACCACAGTCACTCAAACAAGAGGTCTAGCTTGCAACATTCAGGATGCGCAATATAGTGGTAACCAAAGGAGGAAACCTCCATTGGCACCTGGTGTCCTTTAAGAAGTTCATATTAAGCCGCGTCGAAAAGGGTCAAGAGCGTAGTACCCTTAACCGATGAACATATATGAAGAACTTTGTACTAGTTATTATGAGAGGGAGAGGCGGCAGAGGTGCTATTATCGTGGCACATGGAGATTTTTTTTTTTTTATGGAAACTGACACGGTTGGCTACATCACCTACACCGTCAGTGATGTCAGCCCATAACACCGGGTGAACTAGGTGCCATGTCAGTGCTTCCCCCTTTGATCGTGCCGGCTACACTGAACTGGTCGGAAAACACAAACTATTTACATAGCCGTTTAGACCGACGTTTCATTCAGTGCGGTGGTACCAACCCGGGCGGGTTAAACCCTACCACCAAGTAAGATTAGGAGGGAAGGGACCTACAGTTTTACGAGGAGTTCAGCCTCTAACGGTCAGCGGTCACCCATCCAAGTACTGACCGCACCCAGCGTTGCTTAACATTCAATAGCGACAGTTGACTGTCTGCACCACTGAGCTATCGAGGCCGACAAACTAAGATCCGGAGATCCGTTGCCACTGTCTAACCCATTTGGAAACAGGCGTGAAGTTACCTTATGTTATTTATGTATGTATGTATAAGAGTATTTATGTCCAACGTCCAATTGCCACTATGGATACTCGGATCACCTATTTATTACCTACATAATCTGAATTTGTACATCGAGGTAGCTGATTGTTCCAACTCAGAGAATATGTTAAAAATTATGCAGAACAAAAGTCACAATAAAGAATATAAGGTTGTTTTTAATTGCAGCTGACGTGGGCAGACTTCGTAGTGGCCGGCTTGTGGGAGGTGCTGAAGGTGGTTCTCCGGCCAGATCTGGAGCGGCGGTACCCCAACATCGCCCGCATGGCGCGCGCCGTGCTTGCCATACCCTCTGTGAAGGCGTCGCGCAGCTCAACCAGTGTAGAATATTGAAAATATTGTCAATTACCGACGTTCCTTCCTATGCATTTTTACTGTTTTTTTTTAATGTAACATATTTTTATCATCGTCTATCATTTGTACTAAAAATAATACAAGGCATGAAATTATTAAATAATTGAATTGTGTAACAATTGGGTTAAATGATCCTTTATCAAATTGGCGAAAAAGTACTTATTGATATTGTATACATAATGTGTTTATCGGCATCAGTACAAACAAATTTGTTATCTACCTATGATAATCTTGCCTTATTGTTGTAAATAAAGTGGAAAAACTTTAGGAACACAAACGAAGTTATCTTAGATCTACAAATACAAATGTATAAATGTTGTGTAATTTATGTTAAGTATAATTAAATCGAATTTTATAATACATACCTAAATATGTGGCATTTTCTTAGTTCTTTGGCATTAAACTAACTTTTCATAATGATGAATAGCGAAAATAATACATATAGGTGTCATAGTTTGGCAAAAATGTCTAGGTACAGAGGTAACTAAAAAGAATTTCCCTCTTCACTAGAACTAAAACGAACGCAGCAAGGAAAATATTGTATCTATTTTACCCATACATCATCATCATCATCATCATCAGCCTGTATCGGTCCACTGCTGGACATAGGCCTCTTCCAAGGCACGCCACCACACGCGGTCTTCCGCTCTTCTCATCCATCCACATACATACATAAATAAAATAATATCGGCTGAGTGACATTGATACTTGAGGCATCTTCGGAGATGAGCATTCAACGTGTTTGTATGCTGATCGTTCGCAGACGTCAGTCGTGCGCTGCGACGTAAGTTACCGACAGATTCAGATTCAGATATTTATTTCGCCATAAAGAACACACAACAATAACTATATTACATTGAGACATATGCATATTCAGTATGGTTCGTCATAGTTTTTGTTTTATCCCGTTCAGCAATGCAATCTATAAGGAAGAATCGGGCAAGAAACTTGAGCTTTTTTTAAAAAATACTTTAAATATAACTTAAATGCTAATTTTTTATTATGTTAACAATAACATACCTACTACATGTCATCTACATCTACACACATCGACATCCCGCAAATATGGACTCACTTATTTCGGAGCCGACTAGTGACTTCCGTGTACAACACCTCTTGGAGGATGGAATACCGAAGGATGTTATTTTAGAATGTAGACAATATAATATTGATTAATTCTGTATTCTTTATTACAAATGCATTCTATTATAATAATAGTGACTGATGGGGTGATGCATTATTGTCTATGAAGACAGTAGCCACCAAAGAGCTGGTAATGTCAAGGTGGCCAACAATATTGTCCCACTACTACAAAAAAAAAAACGGCCAAGTATGTAGGGAACAATCCCTCGTAATGGATTGTTCCCAGTAGTACGATAGAATGAAAAAAAAAAGGTTATGTGATATAACCTACACATTAACTATTTTTTGATTTTTTTTCCTTAGTGCTGTGAGAACCTTGCTTCTTGTCAAATTTCACGATTCTAGGTCAACGGGTACCCTATAGGTTTTGATGAGTGAGTTTGCGTGTATATAAATATGTACCTATGTGACATAAAGGGCCGTATCTTTTAAATTGTGTTGACTTAGAATTTCATACCTCGTCGTCAACGAAATGATCTTATAAGGATTCCGTTTTTTCCATTTGAGGTACGGAAACTTAAAAAAAAAGACAACAGTTGGACTGGGGAAAGCTGCGGTGCAATGCAATTTTCACAGGACAAAGAGACGAACATAGTGACTTTTACTTAAGAGACTACAAGGTGGAATCAATAAAGATCAATAGCCAAATGTATTATTTCTGAATGAATTCACTTCATTGTGAACTCGTTTAGATCTTAATGGTGGTTATATTTATAACCATATACTGCAATCAGTGTTCAATTATCTTTGACTGCAATACTGATTGAATGAACGTTTAGTGTGTTGCTGTTACAGTGGTTAAGGCACTCACTACACAAGATTTTCTTTTCTCTACACTCAATAAATTGTTTTCCCAATTTATGCAACCTACAGTTACATCACATGATGTGTATTTAATATACTTACACTCGTGATGTTAGCCCTTTACACCATGTTTCTGTCTGGAAAAGGTGCCATTTTCCAACCCTTACGAAGTAACTAATAAGTAATCTATGCCCGTACCAAAACCCTAGTCGGGGGTTTTTTTTATATCTTCTGAACTGGGTGAACAATTTCACGCCCGAGAAGATGCCAGTCCGGCCGGCTTGAAGGTGGGGGAAGACTATTAACCCGCGATTTGTAGATCCGTACATTGTAATAATTTGAATGCCTATACGCAAAATATGTCTGATTGACATTACACTGTGTCATTGAGTGATGCGAGTCTTACTTAGCTTTATCTTTACCAACTGGTAACGTATCTAAGTATCTACACCTTTTAAAGGTTTTTCTGAAAATTTATTTTCAAATCGTTTGATAGGCATGGTATCACAATTTTTATTTCCACGACTTTTTTATATGGGAAGCACGACATAATGGCGCGCGTCAGACTAACGCAGGCGCAGTCCGACGACGACGCCCACGGCCATTTTACCGCTAAACCTGTCGTTGGTTTTCATAATTTTATTTCAATTTCCCTGCGATTGCTGGAGGCGTAGTTGAAGGGTTAATGAACAATATTTTTATTGTTTTCAAAGAAAACCTTGCTCGTACGAAATAAACTTTAAAATTCTATAGCAAATACAATATTGTCCACAAAATCTGCTGACCGTCTACCGTAGGTACATAATATAAAATGTAAGTCGCGCTCCGGCGACACAAAAAGGGCTCATTGCTACTGGTTCGAAGTAAACTCCTAAATATTTTGTTTTATTAGAATGGCAACCAAATGTACTATCCTCACGCGTGATCAGAAAAAGAAAATTTAGCTTAGAAACAAAAAATAAAATGGCGTCTCTCTCACATCTTCACTCTTTCAGACCGTTTTCGGATAATATTTTCGGATAACACGTTATCTACTTCTCACAAAGAGCCACTGCTCAGGTACCCCGAGCAGTGGCTCTTTGTGAGAGTACCTAGTCAATCTATACAAAATATGTGACTCGGTAAATAACTACAACAGCACAACGATCTATCTAACTACTAAATGGTAAATCTACTTTTATGTAATCTGGTATGGGTGGCTGAGTTAGAGGGGTCAAAGCACATGCTCCAACCAACCAATATAACCTCCGAGAAGGTAGGTGCCTACCGGATACTTCCCTTTGTATTGCTAGCTATACTGGACTGGAATAGAGGAGAAACAGCGCAGGCTGCTGCAGGCTATGCGGTCATCTTACATTCAGTACGGTGGTACCAACCCAGTAGGCTACAATTTGAGTCTACCACATAAGGAGAAGGGAATTGCAGCATATAGGTAGGTAAAGCCTGACCAGGAATATATGAGAGCTGTCAAGATGGAGCCACTTTTTAGATTTATATAGCTACATTCAGTATAGTACGCACATATTGAATTGGCCGATGTTTTTATTCAAAATGTACTTTTGCACTGAAATACACAATAAAGTATACAAAATGTATTTTAATTTAATGCATCTGTTATATATATATATTTATGTCAATGTAAAAAGAACTAGGCTTGCCAATTGCCAGAAAAAAAATTGTGAACATGTACACAATTTTTTTTCCATTTATCTGCACATATGTGCTGAAGCAAAGTGTACAAATTATTAGAAAAATAATAAATCGACCTTGCAGAAACACTAAACTTCGAAATAAAAATTCTAGTTCAGAAAAACTTAATTCTAAGCTATTTTTATTGGGACGTTTCGTATTTCTGTAAAGTCAAAAAGTATTTTTTGTTCAGAACGAATAATATTTACGTCCCTCTTTTGTTTGGTATTCGGTAAATAGATGCTTGAGATACACCTAGATAGAACAAAAAATAATTACCTAATTGTACATTACGGCGGCCAATTCATGACAATCTCACTACAATGACTTAACGTTTTACCGAAATGTCAGTTCAGAGCTTTTTTGTCTTGCAAACACTTGAAAACATTAGACACAGTATTCCGCTCCCTACTATGACTAGTTTTTGGAATTTTATAGTGTTATTTTATAGTTTAACGCAAAAACATAATACCAAGAAATTATGAAATTTTGACATTGACAACTGATTATCAAGCATCAAACATCATTGTGGCCAGTGTAAGAAATTACTTCCAACGCAATTCCGCAATATGGCGGCCCCTCATATATTCCTGGTCAGGCTTTACATGAATTTTCAATACTGTGGATATTTTCATCATTTTTATTCATATTCGTCCATGATATTATATATAGTAGGTGGTGGGAAAACTAAAGGAAATCTGACCTTGGTGCCTTCGACAGCAGGTGGAGCAACGGGAATGTAGGCGCTGTTTCAATAGACTCCTCTCAGGAGATCACGAAACATGGACTTTCGAACTGGCAAATTGTTTACAGTTCGAGCCTTCGAGCACACAAAATACTCTTCATGTTTCACTCACGGCCGCGGTCTTCATTTAATAACGTGGGAAAGAACCAGGGGCGGCCCGAGCAAACTTGGCGCTCTAGGCGAAACACTGGAATGGCGCCCTTTCAATTTTTTTTTTCGACAAAATAAAACACAAATAAAAACAGATAAGGTGTGTAATTTTTAATCAAATAAATAATTACAGCACATAATATATGATTTAGTTGCATAAAATAGAATTTCAGCCAACTTCTTTTGTTTTATAGAGTGAAATTTGAAAACTTTTTAAAATAAAACTAAATAGAGGGTAAAGTTATGTTAACGCCCTAGGCCATAGCCTAGTTTGCCTATATGAACCGGCAGCCGTCCCTGGAAAGAACAAGGATCACCTGATCTGCGAGAGTTCCAATTCGACACTAATTTTCTCGTTCAAGTCTACAAATTTTCTTCCTTCCGCTTGCCTTTCTTTCTTGTCGAAGCGACGAAAAGGGAAGGATAACGTCAGTGAAGAGTGAATTTGTGTAAATAAACATATTTATGTACCTACTGAGATCGTTTATTTTTTTTATTTGAAAATAGGCAAACAGAATGTAATGGCTCACCCAGTAGGTGTACCTATACTCTAAACGCTAATGTAACTTCATGCCTTTAATAAGTATGCGTACTTTATAGTTACGTTCAGTGGTACAGTACCATGGTAGTACCAATTTATGTTTCTCTATTTTTATTAATAACACTAGCTTTTGCCTGCGGCTCCGATCGCGTTTGTTTTTCGTTTTGTTTTTTGTATTTTTGTCACATTCCCGGAAGCGCGCAGACCAACCTACCAAAGTTTCATCGTAATCGGATGAACGGTTTAAGAACGCATAGAAGACGAACGAACGAACAAACCAACAAACAAATATTAATTTTAATTTACCTAGTAGAGTAGGTAGATTTTTCTCGCTCATGTTTTAGGTTTCCATATTCCGTACGGAAGCCTATTACTAAGCCTACGCCGTCTGTCTGTCTGTCGGTCCTACTGCTGTATCTTTGGAACATTAATAGGTATTAGCCGGTTGAAATGTTCACAGAATATGTGTTATTATGGCGGATATAACAACAAATAATAAAAAATAGAAAAAGTTAAAAATTCCCATACTTACAAGAAACGTGTTTTTTTCAATGTTTTTTTTTTGTGATGCGGAAACCTCGGTGCGCGAGTCCGACTCGCATTTGGCCGGTTTAATAAAATAACGCGCCTTGTCATGTCCTGAGATAACGCAGGCATTGCCTCACACAAGCTTATCATATCTATCAGTGTTTTTTTCCTTTCTATAACAACAAGCAAGTTTTCATAACATCATGTAGGTATCTAAGTAGTTAAGTAAGTACTACAGTACTCGAATGTTCAAAATAGGTACCTAGATGTTCGTGTTTCTTTAAAAGGAAACTTTAAATCGTATGTAATACAATTCAAAATTGCATGAAAAGCTGGTTGCTACGCGCTTTTGATAAATTATTGAACCGCGATAAAACGACCACCTGCCTGTAGCCATACACGAATACATACAGCGACCCACTTCCACACATTATCACATCAACATCACACGCCACTCCCCCTTGAACGTAGCGCCGTTCTCACTACTATGTACCATTATAATAAAGTATCGATAGTTTAAGTTACTTACTTTATTTGCCTGCGGACAATATGTATACTTACTTCTTCAAACTATAATATGACCTCTTACGGGTTATGCTAATAAATAAAGCAAAGTTTCTACGGGCATCTACGGGGGGCGACTGGCGGTGGCGCGGCGGCCGACGGCCACCGACACTGACGCTTTTTATTAAATTCTTAATTTAATCAAAATGTTTTAAACACTGACGTAAACAATGGTCAATTAGTTCAAATAATTCGAATGTGACTACCTATTATTTTATAGATTAATGTTGATGATATACCTTAAGTGATTCTAGGACCAATTAACAAGACCCCCCAAAAAAGAATCATCACCATCAGTCATATATGCGGAGCGACAAATATCTACTGCGGCCAGGTCATTCATTTTTATCATTATCCAAGGGAAGATCTTGGAAGACGCCGCGCCGCCGCGACGCCGCCTCCGTCGCGCCGCCCCTCCGCCGCCGCCGCGGCCGCCGCCGTTATATCGTGTGGCTGAAGAGCCTGCGCTAGCGTCACAACCGTAGCACGCGGTCAGCAGGTCTATTCTTGTAAATTCTGACAGCGGACTCAGCGCTGATGTGCCGCTGAGAGCCACTTTCCAAAGTGGCTCTCAGCGCCACATCAGCGCTGAGTCCGCTGTCAGAATTTACAAGAATAAAGTGGCTCTCAGCGGCACATCAGCGCTGAGTCCGCTGTCAGAATTTACAAGAATAGACCTGCTGTTCCGAGTTGAAGTCTCAAAAGTGGAGATCGCCTTATGGTAGCCAACCTTCGTTAGAAGATAGATGGCATCCTAAGAAGAAAAATAATATTTAAAGATAATTAATATATTAACGTAATAAATATATAGGTAGGTAGTCTCCGCTTCAATATTATGTATAGGAATGAATGAATTAAAATGGTCTTACGCTGCAATCTCATACTGCTGTTACACTATTTGAAAATAATTAAATAACGCTTTCCTTTGTTCTAACACAGATGAGATACGTTCTACCTAGTTTCTAAGATATTGTGTAAAATGTATAAGTGTTTGTTATGGCCGGTTGCTTGCTACCACAAACTTATCGGTAATAAAAAAAAACCTTTTAGTAGTTTAGAGTGTTTTCCTCAGAAAACTTTTTTACATGGGTAGGTAAGTGTGTACAATGTACAATGAGTACTATTCATATATTGTTGAACAAAAACTTGTTCATCGATGATTTCAACATTTTTTGAAATGCTAGTCAATCAGTTGTGGAGTACGTATTGATAAAGTGTCGTCATCTAACGTTGGATGATACGGATTCGATAAGGTCCTGATAAAGAATACCTTTATATTTGGCCATTCACACTTCCACGATTATTTCTCTTGCACAACTCCGCTTAACCTCCGCTAGCTTTATAGTACAAGCCCTAGGGGTTTAGGTAAGTATTAACTAATAAACGTTATGATTTGTGTTTTTGTTTGTTTGTTAAAGAGACTTGAACGCTTTTTAACATGGCAATAATATTCTTGCACTATTTTGTAAAAGTTCTGTCAGTCAGTCAGTCAGTCAGTCAATCAGCGTGTAAGCGTCCACTGCTGGACATACGCCTCTCCAATTTTCCTCCAGTCCTCCCGGCCTTCAGCGATACGGAACCACTGATTTCCGCTGGCGTACTTGTCTGTTAAATAATTTACTTTAATGTCAATTACCTATGTAGGTAATATAAGCTTGCTTTTAATTAAATTATTTAATTGTTTTGTATTGAAGTCCGGAGTTTCAGCAGACAAAGTTATAACTGGTGCACGTTTCTAAAATAGGTACTACACAATAAATAATAGGTATCTGTAGTAAAAAAGTAATAACTCCAGTTGACGTATAATTTCAATGTTCTTGAATTTCATATTAGGTAAGCCTATAAGTAAAGATAATTTCTTTCTTTCACCAGTTCAACTTCAATTTGATATCATCTTACGTGTCTCTTCAGTTTCGGCAATGATAAAACAATTGTTTACTCTGCAGAGAACTAAAACCACCAAACGTTTATAAATTACAGAACAATGCCTCAGTACACCTTGAAATACTTTCCTGTGAAGGCGCTAGGCGAATGCATTCGTCTCTTACTCGCTGCCAATGGAGAAGACTTTAAGGACATTCGCTTGGAACCTGAACAATGGGCTAAGGAAAAAGCCAGTAAGTACATAATACCGTATAGTTATCAATATCAATATTCAATATCAATAGGTAATAATAATAAATGTGTAAGGGATGGTCAATGGTCATGGAGTAAGTTACTATGTTTTATGAGATACTGCGTTTGTAGACTCTGGTAGGTACTGAAACTAAATTGACTCTTTTTATTGGAAATATTTTCGGTATGTATGTATATTTCTCCATAACTCTTAAACCGATCATCCGAATTCGATGAAACTTAGTACAAGAACATTTAACTATACGTGACACAGGATAGGCAAAATGAAATTCAATTTCGGTTCCGCTAAGATGTGGCTCTCAATTCTCATACAAACCGAATTGTTCCGCGCCTCGAAAAAAAGGTACGGTAGCGGGCCTCGCCCTTAGTTACTTTATTCATCGAGGATGTTTATTGTTTACCAGAATCGGTCTTCCTTTTTTACTTACTTTCTTCTTTTTATTAAATAAGAATTTCACGAGAGCGAAGCCATGGGCAAAAGCTAGTTCATTATAAAGTGTTGCGGTTAATTCATAAATAAAATTAACATGCCCACCATCAGCATAAGATCATCACTGTGAGAAACTGTTATTTATGTTGTGAATATTGTTGTTATATTTTTCGTTTGTATAGACAATCTGTAAAATAAAATTGTGGTAGGTACCTAATTATGAATTGGGAGAACGTAGCACGTGATATGTGATAGAGTTTTATGCAAGCCGACGTATGAGCTCGACAATATAGGTATGCCGACAGACAACGTGTTGAATCTTACTTAAAAGTCTAAAAGTGTTGAATACTTAGATGTTTGATTGAACGAGATCTGGAATCTATATCTGAGTCTATATAGTACGTATACATGCCGTCTTCTTCTCCTTCTCTCCTCCATCTTCTTGGTGGGCATTTTCGGCATGTAGGTCGCTCTGATTGGACCGGTTGTGCGTATCACTGCCGCTACTCCATCCAGCGCAGCTCCTTCCAGAAGTCCTGCAGGCGGTCGACGTCCTTGCAGGCCTCTCGGAATGTCCTCGGGTTTTTGATAATGTGTGCCCGCTCATTTGCTTTTTTTTTTTTATTGATAGCGCGACATATTGCGCCGAGCCACCCATAAGGTGTCTAACGACGCCCATGGACATTCGGTCGTATGCGGGGGTTGCGAATGCCATGCCGGCCTGACAGGTGCCCATTCACGCCCCTCTTGAAGGACCCGAGACTGTACTTGGGGGGAAATATATGGGCAGGGAGAGCGTTCCAGAGTTTACCGGTTCTGTAGAGGAAACATCTGCAGAATCGATTGATACGCATCCGCGGTAAGTCCAGCGTGTAGGGATGCAATCCCTGCCCAGTGCGCGTGGTGCGGAGGTGGAAAGGGGACGGCGGGATCGCATTAAACAGCTCCTCCGAGCACTCCCCATGGAATAAGCGATAGAACACACTTAGGGAGCCGACATCCCTACGGTGTTGCAGTGGTTCTAGATCGCAGGACACTTCGGGGTCACCCACTAGTCGCACGGCTCGACGCTGGATTGAGTCCAGAGGCGCAGGCTGGTATTTGGTACGTTACGTACGTACCGACCCCCTCCATCATCCGAATGGGTTGGCCTCGATTAGTAATCAGGCTGTTAAATTATATTATATTGTTTCTATTACCTTCATATTTAGCAACTTTTTATTACGTACCTACGGATCGTCACTATGGGCTTTCTTTACCGCTGACTCAATATCCATTAGGTATAGCATTTCCTCCAAGGGTATAGCAGGTACGATGTTGACGATGATGTTGTTGATTTGGATTGGGGTTGGCTCTAGGCCTGCAACTAATCCCGCTTGGTTTGGGACCTTCGTGCAAAACTCCGTGTCCAGCTACTCCAGTCAGCCTATGTCTTCCATGAAAACCGCAAGTCGACCGGGGTCTCTGCAGGCCGCTGCAACGGAAGATGGAGAACGGAGTATGTCCCTTCGTCGGTTGTCAAGCACACTGCGCTCCAACAAAACATGCTCGGCCGTTTCATCCGTTGCCAAGCATCCTCTGCATAGTGGACTATCCGAATACCTATGGTGTGTAGTTTAGTGAGCAGTGGCCGCTCATCAGACCAACAGCTATTCTTAGTTTGGCCCGGGCCAGGTTGATAAGCTTCCGAGCCAGCCTTCGGTCTGGTTTAGGAAGAGCAGCTCTCGACTGTCTGCACTCTGAGAGACCCTTCCACCCGTCCCTTCGTCTCCGTGATGTCGACGCAATCTTACCGCGGTAACAATGAGTTAACTAATGATTTTATGAATTTGGCTGGATTTCGAAGATTTCCATTATCATCATCATTATCAGCCCGTATCGGTACACTGTTGGACCTAGGCCTCTCGCAAGGCACGACACCACACGCGGTCTTCCGCTCTTCTCATCCATGCACTTTTAGACTTCTAAATTGATGTCAATTTATTAACTTTTTTTTCTTATGGAAACCTACAACATCCGCGATGTCAGCCCATAACACCGGGTGAACTTGGTGCCAAGTCAGTGCTTCCCTTCGGTCGTGCCGGCTACACTGAACTGGACGGAAAACACAAACTATTTACATAGCCGTTTCGACCGACCTTTCATTCAGTGCGGTGGTACCAACCCGGGCGGGTTAAACCCTACCACCTAGTAATATAAGAAGGGAGTCATTCCCTTAGTCGCCTTTTACGACATACACGCGAAGAGATGCAGTGGGGCTATTATTTTAAAGTACCGGCCCCACACAGTTCAATACCTACCTACCTACTACCTACCTAATTTCTTGTTTTAGAATCTCCATTCGGACAGATGCCCATTTTGGAAATAGACGGTAAGCAGTACGCTCAGAGCATGTCAATCTGTCGTTACCTTGGCAAGAAGTTTGGATACAGCGGTGCGACGCTGGAAGAGGACCTGCTGATTGACCAGGCCGTCGACACCTACAACGACCTTCGAAGCAGTAAGTGCATACTTTCTACTTCAGAGTCTTCATTGAAATTTTCAGTGCGATGCGCATTTGTTTGATGACTATCAGAGCAAATAATGTGTTTTTAGGGTTCCGTATCCGTCCTACGGGACCCTATTACTAAGCCTACGTCGTCTGATTGTCGTCTGTCTGTCCGTCTGTCTGTCCGAGGGCTGTACCTCTTGAACCGTAATAGGTAGGTAGCCCGTTGAAATTTTCACAGAACATGTGTTATTTATTATGGCCGATTAACAACAAATAATAAAAATAAGAAAAAGTAAAACATTCACGGGGGTCCCCATAAAAGAAACTAAAAAGTGTATGCGCGCCATCTACCGAAAACAGTATGAAGCAGCACATGGCCATGACATGGCGATACGGAACCCTCGTTGCGCGAGTTCGACTCGCACTTGACTGATTTTTTAATTTATTGTGTTGATGATCAGAGATAGAGAGAATAATATATAAAATTGTCTGCAGAACTGGCGTCTGCTCACTACATAACCGGTGCAGAGCAAGAGAAAAAGTATGAAGAAGTCATGCCTCAAGCCGTTCAGCTGTTTGTCAAGCTCAACGACATAGCCGGATCCAACAATGGTCATATTGCTCTTGGCAAGGTATGCTAATATCATTACAATCGATACGTTCAACCATTTTTAACCGACTTCAAAAAAGGAGGAAGCTCTCAATTCGACTGTATTTTTAACCGACTTCAAAAAAAGGAGGAGGTTCTCAATTTGACTGTATTTTTTTTTTGTTTTTTTTTTATTTTTATTTTTTTTATGTTTGTTACCTCAGAACTTTCGACTGGGTGAACCGATTTTGAAAATTCTTTTTTTATTTGAAAGCTGGTGCTTCCCGTGTGGTCCCATTTCAATTTGGTCAAGATCGGATTGGAAAACGAGGCAGAATCGCGAGGCCGAAGGCCGAGCGATTCCACCGAGTACATTAATAGCAAAATATTACAAAAAAAAACTGTAAAATAAAAAACTATTTAAAAAAATATAAAAACCGCCTTCAAAAATATATGAAATAAACAAAATCGAACCCTAGAGTTGAAGGCGTTGCTAAAGCAAGCAAAAAAATTACCGACCGCCTTCAACTCTAGGGTTAGATTTTTTTATTATTTCATACATTTTTGAAGGCGGTTTTTATATTTTTTTAAATAGTTTTTTTTATTATTACAAAATATGTATACCTACCTATAATCACAATTTGTCTTGCAGTTGACTTGGGGTGACTTCGTTGTAGCAGGGATGTACGACTACATGAAGGTCATGAGCCGGATATCTGACATGGACACCAAGTACCCCAACATTAAACAAGTATCGGAAAACGTCTACTCAATTCCCAAGGTGAAGGCGTGGTCTGACAAAGCACCTAAATCCTCATATTAATTTCTGCGAAGGTTTCAGCAGGTTGTAAGCATATTTCCTGTGCCTGATTTTGTTATTAACTGATGATACTTCCACTTGAATATAAAATATTTTAGGTAATAGATTATAATAATATAAAAACTTACCTAAGTTCTTTATGGTGAGCAATTATTTAATAATAAATAATTCGATTATACAATGCACACTTTTTATTTATTTACTTTTGACAAATTCTACACATTTTGTTAATTATACCCATCGCGCGCCGGAGGGTCTATATAGGCCAAAATTGCACATCAATGCTAATAATAAGGAATGGTCATGGAGTAAGTTACGTTGTTTTATGAGATACTGCGTTTGTAGACCATATGCATGATACTAAAATCAAATTGACGATTTTTTGAAATATTTTTGTATGTATGTACATATGTTCCTCCATAACTCTTAAACCGATCATTCGAATTCGATGAAACTTAGTACAAGCATATTTAACACGTTCACTGTCCCCATACAAAGGTATAATTTTGATGCCCTACGCCCCCGATGTTATTTATAAGTTTGAGTGAAATAAAAAAAACATCATTTTGTATGTTTTTTTTATGATTATATTTTTGCGCATATATGATACATGGGCGTACAACAATAAAAACTTAACCACACGCTCATGTATCATATGTGCTACATTGGATCATGTAGCATTTTTTTCACACTAGCAACCCCGTTTCTAGTTTAGTAGTTAGTTTGTTTTTTCTTTAGTTATTTGTAACAGTAGAAACGCAGTCTTATGTTTGATATAGTAAGGAAGGAACCATTTTTGTAAAAAAAAAAAATTCATAATAAAAAAAACTTAACCACACGCTCATGTATCATATGTGAACAAGGTCAATGTCAGCCTCGATAGCTCAGTGGTGCAGACAGTCAACTGTCGCTATTGAATGTTAAGCAACGCTGGATGCGGTCAGTACTTGGATGGGTGACCGCTGACCGTTGGAGGCTGACCGAGGTTCGGATTCCTCGTAAAACTGTAGGTCCCTTCCCTCCTAATCTTACTTGGTGGTAGGGTTTAACCCGCCCGGGTTGGTACCACCGCACTGAATGAAACGTCGGTCTAAACGGCTATGTAAATAGTTTGTGTTTTCCGACCAGTTCAATGTAGCCGGCACGATCAAAGGGGGAAGCACTGACATGGCACCTAGTTCACCCGGTGTTATGGGCTGACATCACGGACGTTGTAGGTGATGTAGCCAACCGTGTCAGTTTCCATAAAAAAAAAGGTTTGATTCTTGCATTTTTTTCACACTAGCAACCCTGTTTCTAGTTTAGTAGTTAGTTTATTTTTTCTTTAGGTATTTGTAACAGTAGAAACGCTGTCTTATATAGTAAGGAAGGAAAAAAATTTCAAAAAAAAATATTTCATAATAAAAAATTCTTATATCACTCGGTTGTTTGAACTCATTGTAATATTTAGGACTTGCTCTATACGCCCAATACAATTTCGTAAACGTTTACTACAAGCTCAGTAGAAATATTTCAGCGTAAAGTCCAGGTGGCCATGTATCACATTTGATACATGAGCTTGTGGGAATAAGGACAAAATTTGTCGTATGTATCATTATGTGATACATTGGACAGTGAACGTGTTAACTATACCTGACACAGGATAGGGTAAATAAAATTCACTTCCGGTTACGCTAAGATGTGGCCGGATGTGGCTCTCATTATCCAACCTCCAACCCAAAAGCGCGCCGAAATTAAAATACGGTAGCGGGCTTACTTACTTTCTTCTTTTAAATACGAATTTCACCCGAGCGAAGCCGCGGGCAAAAGCTAGTATTAAAATCAGTACCTAGATAAGGATACATACATGTTTAGTTGAAATCGCAAGTGTGCTCTAAAAATTTGCTCGGTGTTATAAAATATCTATGTGAAAACATTTCCCTTGAAATGAACATTCCTTTGTTTTATTTGTTTGTTGTTTGTACAATCCATATAAAAATAAAAATACATACAGTTACCGGCAGCAAATAATGCGTGTCGAGCTTTAGTACATCACATTGAGAAATTAATTAAAATTATTTTGATAATTTATGATAAACTTAGCTCTAAAATCGTCAATACATTTTGTTTGAGACGTATGGATAAGATTTTATGCGCTTAACCTTGATGTTGTACGAACATCACAATCTCCACCAAAGAGAATATCTCCACCACATATTAATGACATATACAGGTTGACTGGAAATTCTATCTATTCCTTGAAATTGAACAATTTAAGTCCAATCAACAGGGGGAAATGAGCGGTTTCCGAGATATCGGGGTTTTAAGATTTTTTTGAAGTTTCCGACTTGTAAACGAAAAAAATCAGTTGTAAAAAATATCCTTATTTTTGGGCACTCCATTGATATTTTTTTTAAAGCTGGTAAGCTACCAATCATTTCAAATAAAAATATCGGCCCAAAATTCTCAATATCTCGAAAATAAAAGGTCTTAAATGAAATTTATTTAATTTTTTCCATGTAAAAAAACCCTGTTGATGGGGGTTAAATTGTTCCAAATAACCTCTAGCTAGTATAACCCCTTTCAACGAATAGATCGAATTTTCAGTCACCTTGACTTGTAATATCTCCACGTGTGTGCTTGTTTTTGACGTGAATACGTCTTTAAATTTGCTTCCATAGTGGGACCAATCCAGAAAACTGATGATAACAAAATCGGGGGATACAGTTTGGTGTTGCAGCTTCATATCTATCATCTACATCAAAAATTTAATTACACCATTCGATAGCTAAAGGATCAAAGAATTCGTTACGTTGAGTGATGACTTTGAAGCACCGAGCGCGGTGGAGGGGGAAGCGCTACCATTTTGAGTTCATTTCGCTGCGTCTCATAATTTCAGTTTGTTATAAATTTTGACTCAGAGAAGCTACGACTTTCGTTTGAATTTCAATCATTAGCTCTCGTCAAGATCTATCGATTGCGTGTATAAAACATTAGTGTAAAATAGTTATATTGAATATATATGATGTTAAAGTAAAAAATTATAATAAATAATACAATGTCGGCCTATACTCGTAAAAAATCCAAATCAAAATATAGAGGTCGTATACGGTTGGAAAGGGCTTCTCAAGAGCAATCCAGTGATACCCATAAAACACCACATGACCATTGCATATGACAGAGTAAAGCGGTGCCGGGAACGTAAAAGAATGAAGGCGTCCGAGCGGATCAACGAACGGCGCCAGTACATCTGCAGCTGGGGCGGCCGAGCCTATGCAATAATTACAATGTGTTTTATACAAAACGAAAGTATAATTTGAACGTGTTATGAAGACATTGGGCAGCAGCTAGTGCACGTTACACCGCTACGTTTGTCAACAATCCATTCGGACATAAGTGTTATGTGCGTGAGCGGCTACGGTTTCTGCACTCATTGAAGCCACCAAAGGATAGACACTTACCGCTGCTCAGACATACATAACACGCTCTAGGAAAATGTTACCCGTTACGTACACGTAAACGTAAAACACACGGCCGTGTCCATGACACAGCCACACCCAATGACGTATCATGTATTCTACATAAAATCTCTTGGTTAATTTGTCCCCTCCCGAAACAGGCAAAACTCATAAGAGTATACAGCCAATTCTGTCGTACGTTAAAATCTACATAAAATCTCTTTGGCCACACCCCGATTTTTTTTTAACTACTCATTGCCCATAGCAACAAGATTGGAATTGCCAGTTGTGCGTTTTTATCGCCAGATTAGGCTCCAATGCCGGGCTATCGGCTAGGTATATTTTATCTGCCGAACTCATTGATATTTTATAATAGGTATATCTATGTTTTATTGAAATAATCAAATATAATTTAAATTAGAATTTAGATTTTTAACTACATAAAGACTAAATTAAAAACCTTATAATTTTTTTAAACTGACACAGAACAGTTGGCTACATCACCAGTCACCTGCATTGGTGAACTAGGTGCATGTCAACCAGCGAATGTCAACGCTTCCCTTCGGTCGGACGGAAAACACGAACTATTAACATAGGTAGCCGTTTCGACCGACTGGTCATTCAGTGAGGTGGTATCATGGGTGATATCAACCCGGGCGGGTTAAACCCTACCACCCGTAGACGGAAAACAATTGTTTAAAAAAAATATTTTTATGATTGAAGCTACCACCTAATAAGGTAATAATGGAAGGGAGTAGGGACAGACCTACAGTTTTACGTGGAATCCGAACCACGAGCAGCCTCTAACGGTTGAGCGGTCACCTATTCAAGTACTGACCGCGCCCAGCTGTGGCTATGGATACGATCGACAGTCGACCGACCGCACCACTGAGCTACCGAGGCTGATGAACACACTGCCTATACAAATACAGACACGTGAGACGACGTTGTTGCGCACACACGCATTTCATACGAGTACTTACATAGATGAACAAACATCACGTCAAGCTGCTGTCAACAACTCAATATTAATTTTTTTCGTTATACACGGTGTTGCAATTGCCCCCGTAATTTTTTAACTGACATAAGGGGGTTATTCTATATGTGAAACTAAATAACTTCTATGGCGAAAAATTTTTTTTGAAACAAAAAAAAAAAGTTTTTTTTTTTCATACAAATTTTAAATACTTATTCTCAAAATGTATGGAGAAAAAAAATTTTGTTTTCTTCAAATTAAAAAGTCGTAGAACAAAAGTTGTTCTATTTCACGTACAGAATCACCCCCTTTCGGGTTTTACGGTTGGGGTTGCAACACCGTGTATTTACCCGACGGGGCCAAGCAAAAAGAAGGGTAATACATACATACATACATAGAGTCACGCCTGTTTCCCGGTGGGGTAGGCAGAGACAAAAAACAAAGGTTGGCTGGGAGAGATCCTTGTAAGGGATAAGTCCGCCTTTGCCCCTCATATCGTTTGTTTCTGTAAAATGTTTTTGGAGCAATTACATGGCAATTGCGGTCATTTTGACGTTTCGGACTGTCGCGTGTAATCCATCAGGCACAAATTTGTGCTTCAGGCCCACCTGTGGCGCCCCGCCCGGGTGACTCTCCGGACATAAGATGTAACGCAAGCCGACGCATACAAATAGATACTTGCATACTTGACATCGGGATAATCCTCTGTTACGATAAAGATGATTATTTGGTGAATACTATGAAAAAAGAACCAATTCAATCCAAGCAAATTAGCTTGAGTAAACCGATAAATAATATTATGAAAACTAAATTTCTTATTACTAAATATTAAGATTTAATTGTGTGTTAGCGCAAATTAAGATTTTTCCTACTCACAAAATCGGAATAAAACGGATTATGCTGGGCTGGTGGCACTAATCGCCTTAGCACCACCATCCAGCTCAGCTGAACTGTCTGGTCAAGTCTCGTTTGTTGCTTGCGGAGCGGATATGCGATTAGGGCACCTTCTTTACCATCATTTAATTTGCTTTCGATTACGTTTTGTTTATAGACGTCCAGAAATACCAGCCTTGCGGCTACAGAATCCAGACGTCTATCCCTGCACTCTTGCGAGTACAGTGATCATGTATGCCAGATCGAGGCCCCATAGCTGTACCGTTCTTTCGAAATAATCCCATGGGAAAAACACAGACTGAAGCCCTCCCCCAGCCGATCCGAGCCACCACCCGTCCACCTGAAGGAACCTCCGACCGAAGTCGAGAGCCGGGGGTGAAGCCATCACTGCCACTGGAGTCCAACAACAGCCTGTGCCCAGGGCCTCAGCGTTTTGTTCTAGCCGCAGCTTTTGTTTTCACTAGCTATGTGGAAAGCGTGGAAGTGCATATGACCACCACCTAATGTGTACCGGGGATCCACCGGTCTTGAAGAACTTACAGCGTCTTTGAGTCGTGAGAAATCCAACCCACATCCACATATAAGTGTGTGTTGCACCGACATACCAATCTACATTATTCGCATGTCTACCAATTCTCCACATTGGTTAAGGAGCTCTTAAGTGGCTAAACACTCGCAGCTTTCGCTACTTATTCCGATTTATTATGCGATTAGGGCAGCAGGAACAGGAGAGAGAACTCGCGAAGAGAGTTTTGGTCCAGAACGGATACAAGGGTAGAGCTTTGGCTCTCGCTTTGGCTGGCTTGTGCAGATCTTCTAGGACCACTACAAAACAGGAGCCCCAGCGACAAAAGCGTGCCTTCCATACATCAAAGGATTTTCGGTTCGAATAGGGAGGATATTGAACAAATAGCATCAGAACAGTGCCTGTCTGCCCGCAACTGCTCGACCACGTTCCTCATCTCACTCGGTGCAAGTAGAAACATGACAAAATGTTGCACAACACACCGAAAGTTTAGTTTGAAACTGAACTAACGCGCGCAGTTAGATCCGGTCGTTTTATTTTAAGTTTTTTCTCTTTCTTTCTTCGGTGATTAATTTAATGAGGCATTAGGCACCTTATGGGTGGTTCGGTGCCACGTGTCGCGTTTCCTATAAAAAACAATCGAACCGTTCGCTCAGAATATTTCTACCAGTGTCACTGGGATCGCCGACTGCGATCAAACTATCGCTGCATCAAGCACATATGTAAAGAATACCCTTGCTTCACGTGGATGAAAGTATGTTCTGCATATTTTACCCGTGGTAGTGGAAATTATGTATAAGTAACTGTTGTACTTGTAGTGATAAATCCACCTTTGCCCACTCCTTCATTTCTTGTTTCTTGTCGTGTACTGTTCTTCCTTCAATTTGTGTGCAATAATGAGTTTCTATTCTATTCTATTCTAAAAACATGTTCAAATATTTCGTACAGGGAAATAGTACGAACGAACCAATTATGGCAACACAGAGCTCAGGTTAGCCAACTTGATGGCTCGAGGTAAAATAACTGTGAACGGTCTATACGTATTACCGTACAAAAGATACAGCCCTTAAAGTAGTGCGGACTGACGGACAGACTGTCGTCGTAGGCTTTAGGGTAGTCGCTGGGGAGCGATCGCAGTGGTTAGACTTCGGTCTACCCAAGGTGTCGGGCCCGGCCACTGGTGGCCGGGCCCGACACCTTGGGTAGACCCATAGACCCGTAGATCCATAGACCCGTATTATTCGCAGAGGCGTTTAGTCGTCCAAGGTGTCGGAGTTGGGTACTAGTATCCGTGACGTTTCCCTATGCAGACCACACGGTGGCTACCCTTAAAACTAGCAGTTGGCTACCCTATCCCGCAACTGGGCGGTGTAACGGGCGTCACTGTTAGAAATAATGTGTGGTAGAGAACTTGTTCTCGACGATTACTCATTAAACGTTGCTAGTCTAACATGAGTACTAAGTTGGGGGTTCCTCTTAGCTCACGCTGCTGACTCCACTCAGGTCGGTGGGTCAAATGAGATACTACCCTAAAGGCTGGGTTGAGTACTGCGGGGTTCCGTTAAAAGCCCCAGAATGCTTCGTGCTTCTGCACGGAACACTGGAGTTGGTCTCGCAGGGGTTGTGGTTTAGCGTTGATTCCCTGGTGCTTCCGTACTTGTGTAGTTAAAGCACCTAACACGGGAATAAGTAGCGAAAGCTGCGAGTGGTGAGCCACTTAGAGCTCCGTAACCAATGTGGAGAATTGGTAGACATGCGAATAATGTAGATCGGTATGTCGGTGCAACACACACTTATATGTGGATGTGGGATGGATTTCTCACGAGCTAATGACGCTGACGTAAGTCTGTCATTCGAGACCGGTGGATCCCCGGTACACATTAGGTGGTGGTCATATGCACTTCCACGCATATACATAGCTGGTGAAAACAAAAGCCTTTGGGCTAGCACAAAACGCTGAGGCTCTGGGCACAGGTTGTGGTTGGATAGGGTGCTGACCCCAGTGGCAGTGAAGGCTTCACCCCCGGCTCTCGACTTCGGTCGGGGGTTCCTTCGGGTGGACGGGTGGTGGCTCGAATCGGCTGGGGAAAGGTCGCAGCCTGTGTTTCCCATGGGATTTTTTCGGAAGAACGGATGTTCGACAGAGCAGCTATGGGGCCTCGATCTGGCATACATGATCACTGTACTCGCAAGAGTGCAGGTTGTAGACGTCTTGATTTTGTAGCCGAAAGGCTGGTATTTCTGGACGTCTATAAACAAAACGTAAATCAATAAACGATAGTAAAAGAGTGTCGTCGTAGGCTTAGTAATACTACTGATTATTACAAAGCATACATGTAAATAACATTGTTTGATAACAAAGTGTTCGTTCGGTTTGGCCCGCCCGGTAGACGGCTGGTTGGTCGATCGATTCACGCACACACAAATCCTATCGTATAATGTGTAACTTGAGAAGGTGGTTGGTTGATTCACATACAGTTCATTCATTGTGTTGTCACCCTACCGACATATTTGTTTGTTACTTCACTCATACCACTTTCCTTCGAGCAGAAGTATGCCGAAGTGTTCACGAAAGGAGCCGCAATGTCTTTCAGGTGTCCCACCGGACCCGTCGTCTGAGGGCCTAGTCCGAGTTTACGTGACAGCTACGTAAACGTCAAATACCGATCGAATTAAGTTTTTATGTATGGAGCTCTCTAGTGGCGCCGCGGTGAGCGTATTGTGCTCCCATACATAAAAACTCAATTCGATCGGTATTTGACGTTTACGTAGCTGTCACGTTAACTCGGACTAGGCCCTCTGAACAGCGGAAGTAGCAATGACAAATTAGGGGATGTGACGCGTCGGAGACTGGGGAATCGGGTAGTAAATCATTAGATGGGTTGGATCGTTGCCAAACGTTCAGATGCCATAAAGGCGAAAATCTGCAACGTGACAGTAAGCTGACGAGTGACGACTTCAAAAGATAATCATTTTATTTTATTTACTGAAGCGATTTTATTGCCATGCTATAAGAAAAACAGGTCGTCCTAAACGATTATTTCCATCCATGAATCAATTGGAATTACACACAGAAGGCCTAGTCCGAGTTAACGTGACAGCTACGTAAACGTCAAATACCGATCGAATTGAGTTTTTATGTATGGGAGCACAATACGCCCACCGCGGCGCCACTAGAGAGCTCCATACATAAAAACTTAAATTCGATCGGTATTTGACGTTTACGTAGCTGTCACGTAAACTCGGACTAGGCCCTCTGATAAAAAAATATTTTCAGCTAAAGGTATAAAGGACATAATCTTTCATCCAAGCTTGAGAAGGTGTCTAGTAGCAAGTGAGGTAAGCCAGTACAGCGGCGCCGGCCGCCAGGGAGAGGGAAGCGGCTGTGCCGGCAGCCCCGTTGCATTTTTCCCCGCTGCATACGCTGCAGTGCTTGAGATTGGTCTTGATGGACTGCGTTAGGGCTAGGGGGCCTTGGATGTTATTCTCGAATTCCGAGCAGGTCTTGTTCATGTTGTAGGAAGGTCCTTCCACACACGTACGCATTATCGTAACGCCTATCGCGTTGTCTGAAACGAATATAAGTACATTTTCCAATGAAGTCCTGACAGTGAAAGTGTAAATTGAAGAAAAACATTATTGTGAAACACCTAGGCATGATAAACAGTAATGGGGCTTAAGTTGTGGTATACATCAGTTTTTCTCACGTACGAGAGTAAATGGAGATTTAATATAAGTAACTGAAATGAAAATATCTGCTTGCCTTTTTAACTCATTCAGGCAGGTTACAACAAACAAACAAGAGGCTGCGTCTGACTCGAATTTCAAGAAGTTTACCCACAGAGCATGGAACTGCGCGCAAATATTACTCACCTGACAGATTCAGTTTTAATATATGTAATACTTCATCTATCAGCGCAGATCTATAGCTTTTTGAAAACACGATTTGTGCGACAAGGCTTCAAATGAACGTGGGTGACAGCTGAACTAACGCCGCCACAGTGCTGCCAGATGACCGTCTCGCGTTTCCCCCGTTCACGCGTAGTTGTGGGAATAACGGCTGTTTTTCAACAGCACGTTAGAATGATCTGCTGTTTTTATATAGCTGCTGTTTCAAAGTGCTATATTGCTATAATGCTGTCTTTGGTGCTGACGTTGGAATTTGAACGTAACGCTGTTGGAATAACTAGCATAATTGAAATAAGAGATAAATATTAGTGTTATAACAATCGCGGGAATACAGCAGGCAGACAGATCATTAATCTGTCTGTGGTAATTTTTTTTTTAATTATTGGCTTGGATGCCGGGTCCTTCTGCCATTTCTTTAAAATTTATATAATATTTTCGACGGTATTTATTATGTATTTGTAAAGGGTTTTATAATATTTTTATTCGGTTAATAAATCAGTAATTTTAAGATTGCACAACTTGTCATTGTAATCTTGGCATTTTCACAAATATTGCTAATCCTATGGTTCAATCACTATATTATATAAGCCATGTTTTTATTCCTATTAAAATATATCTAGTAAACAGTAGCTAGACACGTTAAGTTGCTATATAAACTGCTGTCTGCTGCTGCTGTATAAGTCTGCTCATAGCAAGCAACGAGCGCGCACTGCTATACCTACTGCTGTTGTTGCTGTTGCTGTTTCTAACAAACAGCAGTCCAATTATATTATAATATTTCTAATGTGCTAGTCCGCTGTTTTATTTAATTATTTAAAATGTAACCTTTAGTCATTGTATTAAGGGTGTTACAAAATACTACTAACACTGTCCTCTATCGAGCGAGAGCTTCACATACTTACAGGCTACACTACAAATATTTTTTATTATATCAACTAGATGGCGGTACGTACGAGTATAAATAGCAAAACAGCATTATAGCAAACAGCAGGAAAGGTGGAATATTTGTAACGTTATAACTGCTGTAAATTTATAATAGAATATATTGCCTGCTATATAATAATTTCCACGCGTACGTTAGTATCACTTCTTAGACTTCGATTTCTGTTAACAACACCAAAGATTATCTGTTATTTTATTAGAGAGCAAGTCTTCCTAAAATTCAATACATAAAATAAAAAATAAGTAAGTACCTACTTACTTTATATGTACTACTTATACATACATTTTCTTTTGCAAAGATATTTTCCCCTAGTGTAAGGAAATTTTCAAAATTGACAACATTAATGCTGCAACAGCGCCCTCCCACAAACGTCATCCACGTTCATTTCAAGCCTTGTCGCACTGTAACTTCGCTCGATAGAAAAAAATCATGAACATGCCAATGACGTATCATGTAGAACATGCCTCTGAATTTAGTTATAAAACGTATTTAAGACAACGTGACCAAATCAAAGCTTTGGAAAAAGTTTATTTTATTTGGTGAATATATCCGTAGCTTTTTACTTTTTTGGGTTTGGAATAGAAAAATAAAAACCTAATTTTCGCTTTGATTGTTTTTTTTTTATGTAATCCGGTATGGGTGGCTGAGTCGGAGGGGCCAAAGCGCATGCTCCGACCAGCCAATATCACCTCCGAGAAGGTAGGTGCCATACCGGAGACTTCCCTGGATTGCTGGCCATACTGGACTAGAGGACACAACCGAGGTTGCTATGCGGCCATCTTACATCCAGTACGGTGGTATTAACCCAGTCGGCTACAATTTGAGCCTACCACCTAGTAAGGGGCAAGGGAAGGGACCTACAGTTTTACACCGGTTCCGAACGGTGAAGCAGCAGGTGTATTGTGTTGCATCCTACTCCAACCAAAGAAAGCGGCGCCTTGAAAGAGGAGAACGGGTGAATACGGGTTGACAGGGCCTTAATAATCTTTTAAAATTTGTTTATACTGTAAATAATAATGTTCTTGTGAGCGGTAGGTAGTACGGGTTAATTATTTGTAAGTAACTATAATTCTTATATATATAAGGTACTAACAGAACATTGTGACTTGCGAAGTTTGGAGTTCTTCTTCTCATTGAAATAGAACTGGCGGAATTTTCTACGTATCCAAAAGTAGGTTACCTCCGTGCAATTATACAATACACAATCAAAGAGGGGACTTATTCGTTTCATCTTCATAAATGAAATGAGAGATACACTGTATCGAACGCTTCAGTTGGGTTTTGAATCTTGAGAAAAAATAAGCCTCACCGAGGATAATTTTGACGCAGTATCTGGGGAGGTCCGTTGTCTGAGGAGCTGGCAAAAGTTTCTGCAGATAGGTTTGGTAGAAGGCATTAACTTCGTACGACTCGCAGTTCTGTAAACAAGATAATAATTTGTTTACAGTTGAGCCGATTTTCGGAGACACGTTTGTTTATTGGTAGCGCCACATGACGTGGTATCGTTGCATCTACTGCAGGTGGCCAACGATACCCACGGACATTTGGTGAAGATAGGGGATGGCGAATGTCATGCCTGCCTGACAGGAGCCTTTTCATGTCCTAGGTTTACTTGGGAGGAAATATATAATTTAAGCTTCGTGCCATCTTTAATTTATAATTTCTGTCCAGATGTGACGTGAATTTATTTAGAAAGAGACATGCGTTGTAGTATATCTCCACGTAATTATTGACAACATCGTCTCCTTCATAGTACATAAATACAACTTACTTCACACTATACACAATTTACTCTTTTCATTCTTCTTCTTCTTCTGACGAATTTCTGAGCAACGTGAGCGCCGGCAGTGCTCTCCCTCTAGATGAGCAGCTTAATTCCACATTTTCCAAATACCTATCCTAAAAACTTAACTTCGTTCATATTAATGCTCAGAGCATTCCCTCGCACTACGCCGATCTCCTCACGACGTTTTCAAGTAATCACATCCACGTAGTCTTTGTTTCTGAGACCTTTTTTTTTATCGAAAGCGCGACATATGGCGCCGAGCCACCCATTAAGTGTCTACCGACGCCCATGGACATTCGGTCGTATGCGGGGGTTGCGAATGCCATGCCGGCCTGACAGGTGCCCATTCACGCCCCTCTCGAAGGATCCGAGACTGTACTTGGGGGGAATATATGAGCAGGGAGAGCGTTCCAGAGATTACCGGTTCTGTAGAGGAAAAATCTGCAGAATAGATTGGTACGCATACGCGGTAAGTCCAGCGTATAGGGATGCAATCCCTGCCCAGTGCGTGTGGTGTGGAGGTGGAAAGGGGACGGCGGGATTGCGTTAAACAGCTTCTCCGAGCCCTCCCCATCGAATAAGCGATAGAACACACTTAGGGAGCCGACATCCCTATGGTGTTGCAGTGGTTCTAGATCGCGGGACATTTCGGGGTCACCCACTAGTCGCACGGCTCGACGCTGGATCGAGTCCAAAGGCGCAAGCTGGTATTTGGCAGAGGAGCCATCCCGCAGGTGCGAGTAGTACTCCAAGCAGGACCTGATCTGCGATTTATACAAAAGCAGCGTCCGCATACGACACAAACGACAGTTCAGGTCGTGCAACAGTTCGACTCCGAGGACCCCGAGGTGTTCGCTTAATTTAAGCGACGTGCCTTGGAATGAAGGAGCCGGTGTGAACGCCGCTCTCTTCTCACTAAACGCGCAAACTTGTTACTATAGCCCTAATTTGTCCATTAACTACTTTTCCTCTTTTGAGACATTCCTCGAAGAGCACTGTCCCCAGTATGCTCACACTATTATAATGGGTGATATCAACACATGTCTTATCAGGGATGACCACTGAGCCAGAAGGCTCAGGTCTCTGATCTCCTCGGTCAACATGAACATTCTTCCACTTGATGCCATGCATCACCTTCCTAACTGCGAGCCTTCTTTGACCTCATTATATCTTCCTCTACAGATCACGTCAGTGAACATGGTCAACTCACGGCGCCCGGTTTTTCTCACCACGATCTCATTCTCTTATCATACAAGATACGTCCTCCCAAAGCCAGAAAGAAGGTTCTTATGCAGCGTAACTTTAAGGACTTAAATGTGGAGGGAATACGCACGCAGCATTGACTGGTCCTCTGTCCTCACTGCCTTCACTGTCGATGTGATGGTGGACGTATTTACTGCTAAATGAACTGCTCCCTTTGACATTCACTTGTGGATTAGTATAATATTTGTATGTAGTATCTACGTTCTATACACGTGTGTGTATGTCTATGCTGTTTGTATTTTATGTATTGTATAAATTGGTATGTATGTTACATGTAGGTATATTCATAAAAATAATTCCTCCTCCTTTTCGCTTGCACTACCCATATTTTTTCTCTGTATTTTATTCCTCATCACCCAAAGGTTGACTGGAAGAAATCACGTGTAGTGATAAGTAAGCCTTTGCGCACTCCTGTATTTCTGGTTTTTTGTTGAGTACCTACTGTTCTTCCTTAAAGGACAATGGGCGTTTTGGTACCCCCCACCAACCACCACCAACAGCAATGAGTCATATGTCGTTGGAAAGGTCTTTTAATATGTATCAATACTTACTATGACGGCTCAGCCCAAAGAGTTGTGCTTTCGGAGATATACTGATTTTTTTATATAGGTATGCTTTAATAGTCTTCATTATACAAAAAACATGTTATAACATGTGAATGGTGTTGTATTATTTATTAACTCAGACAGAACATCGACAGTAACCAACCGCGGGCTGTATTATCCCCTCCCCCGAACCCACCAACACCCCACCCCCCTCCCCCGCCATTCCTCGATGCGTGCGTATGCGCAGGCAGCATACAGGTAAGGTAGGTAGTCCTTCGATTGTATTTTTTTTTATGTAATCCGGTATGGGTGGCTGAGTTGGAGGGGCCAAAGCGCATGCTCCGACAAGCTATCACTTTTTTTTATTTTTATGGTAACTGACACGGATGCCTACATCACCTACAACATCCGTGATGTCAGACGGGCGTGTCATGTCAGTGCTTCCCTTCTATCGTGCCGGCTACGCTGAACTGGATGGAAAAAACAAACTATTTACATAGCCGTTTTGACCGACCTCTCATTCAGTGCGGTGGTACCAACCCTGGCGGGTTGAACCCTACCACCGAGTAAGGTAGGAAGGGAAGGGACCTACAGTTTTACGTGGAATCCGAACCACGGTCAGCCTCCAACCTGACATCACGGATGTTGTAGGTGATGTAGGCATCCGTGTCAGTTACCATAAAAATAAAAAAAAGTGATAGCTTGTCGGAGCATGCGCTTTGGCCCCTCCAACTCAGCCACCCATACCGGATTACATAAAAAAATACAATCGAACGACTACCTACCTTACCTGTATGCTGCCTGCGCATACGCACGCATCGAGGAATGGTGGGGGAGGGGGGTGGGGTGTTGTGGGTTCGGGGGAGGGGGTAATACAGCCCGCGGTTTGTCACTGTCGATGTTCTGTCTGAGTTAATAAATAATACAACACCATTCACATGTTATTAACATGTTTTTTGTCTAATGAAGACTATTATAGCATACCTATATAAAAAAATCAGTATATCTCCGAAAGCACAACTCTTTGGGATGAGCCGTCATAGTAAGTATTGATACATATTAAAAGACCTTTCCAACGACATATGACTCATTGCTGTTGGTGGTGGTTGGTGGGGGGTACCAGAGTCCATACATTTTTGCCCATCCTCCTTTGTGTGCACTAAGGAGTTTCTATTCTATAAAAACAAAATATTCTCTCAGATGGCTGCTGCACCGACGTCGGGTCCGATCCCGAACGCTTGGGTTCGTCGACAGAGGGCGATTGCCCTGTTATTAGGCCACTTTGCGAGTGAAGTTTATTTCTCAGTTTCCATATTAATTTCGGTGATGTATTTTCTGTCTCATGCGACATACTAGAGGTTAAACTAATTGTCAATATCCCCCAAGTCAATATCAAAGTCTAATGGCCTATTTTACCACCTTCCGTTAAAATGTAGCTGCTATATTAATCTGTCAAATGCCTTTACAATTAAAGGTAATGATAAAAATATGAGCTGACACTGGTCGTGACTGCTTTGGTTTTCTTGTCGAAGGGGTCCTTGCAGTTTTCGCTGGTGTCAGACGAGCACTGGTAGCAGTTGAGACATAGTCCTGTAACGACAAAAACACACATCACATTCTGTTTCATTCCATTTTTGGTATTTTGAAAATATTATCGACTAGCTTTTGCCCGCGACCTCATCCGCGTGGATAACTGAATATGATAAATTATTCTTTCAGAACCACATTCAAATTAATAATTTCTGATACTAAATCCTAAAAAGAAAACAGTTAAACTAGTTATGCACTGAAAAGATTTATTAAATTATAGCATAACCCCGCAGCTTTGCTCGCGTGAAATTCGTATTTAAAAGGAAGAAAGTAAGTAACTAAAGGCGAGGCCGAAGGCTGAGCTACGTTCAGGTTAACGATATTCTATCTTGATCTAAGGCCCACTTGCACCAACACAAATTTAATATATAAACCAGTTTAACTCGTTAAACTAGCACCCGTTGTATGTGTGAACCGCGTTTAAATCCATAACTCGCTACTTAACTTTAAACTCGTGTTGGTGCAAGACGCGCTAAGTAACTAAAGGCGAGGCCGAAGGCCGAGCTGCGTTCAGGTAAATTATAAACCTTCTCGAAGAAAGTGACCAAGAGCGAGGTCGATGGCCGAGCTACGTTCAGATAAACCATAAACCTTCTCGATCAAAGTAACTAAGGTCGAGGCCGAAGGCCTAGTTTCGTTCAAGTTAACGATATTATTCTCGATGAAACCAAGGGACTAAGGGCGAGGCTAAAAGCCGAGCTGCGTTCAGGTAAACCATAAACCTTCTCGATGAAAGTAAGTAACTAAGGGCGAGGCCGAAGGCCGAGCTTCGTTCAAATTAACGATATTATTCTCCATGAAACTAAATAACTAGGGCGAGGCCGAAGGCCGACCTGCGTTCAGGTAATCGATATTATCTCTCGATGGAAGTAAGTCACTAAAGCCTAGGCCGAAGGCCGAGCTACGTTCAGGTTAGCAATATTCTTTCTCGATGAAAGTAATGACCTAAGGACGAGGACGAAGGCTGAGCTCCGTAAATCAGGTAAACGGTAAACCTTCTCCCGTACTCGGGCCTCGCTCTTAATGACTTGCTTTTTTTCGATATAATAATATAATATCGTTTCCGCGAACTCAGTTCGGCGTTCGGCCGCGCCCTTGTTTACTTTCTTCGAGAAGTTTTATCGTTTATCTGAACGCAGCTCGGCCTTCGGCCTCGCCTTTAGTTCGTTACTTACTTTCTTTGAGAAGGTTTATTGTTTATCTATCGATGGTTTATCTGAACTCAGGTCGCCCTTCGGCCTCTGCCTAAGTTACTTACTTTCTTCTTTTGAAATACGAATTTCACGCCAGTGAAGCCGCAGGCAAAAGCTATCGATATTCAAATAAGAAACTTCAGTTGAGTAACTATCCGCTCGATATCGACTCGTAACGACTCTTTTACATAGGTTTGCAAAAATCAAATAACTACTTTAGATACCTAACTAAGTAAAATACTCCAAATACCTATTAGCGTAACCGGAACTGAATTTTATTTAGCCTGTCCTATCTTGTATACTAATTTTAATCGAATTTAGATGATCGGCTTAAATTTAATGGAGGAACGTACATACACACATTCATACATTCATATCATACATAACATAACTCTTACATATTCGCCTCGCCGCGCTGCCCCCAGCCCCCGCCCGCACTGCGCGCCACCAGGCGGCGCCATGACATGCATGACACGCAGTTCATTGTAATACAGAGGCACAGAATAGAAAAGAGTACTCCGTACAGAGGGCCTAGTCCGAGTTAACGTGACAGCTACGTAAACGTCAAATACCGATCGAATTGAGTTTTTATGTATGGGAGCAGTGGAGCACAATACGCTCACCGCCGAGCTGTCACGTTAACTCGGACTAGGCCCTCTGTATCCAATTTAAATGTATTCACTATTTTGGCTATAGTGGCACTGGCTTCCACATAAAAGGTAGATAATTATATGCTGTCGCGGACTTTTTTTAGAGCTATTTAAGAGAAACAACCCCACCATACATTATCTTCGTGTACCTACCTCTAACGGCAGCGCACGCCGAGATAGCTATCAGATGGCAGGATTTTTTTCCGATTTTCTTGGCATTTATCGATAAATTAGGGCCAATTTACACAATGTCTTTATAAATTATAGCCTTTATGTTATTCTGATGTATAAGCTATGGTACTGTAAAGTCTCATTAAAATCCGTTCTGTAGTTTTTGCGTGAAAGAGGAACACAGATCTGTACATCCATCCATACATCCATCCATCCATCCTCACAAACTTTCGCGTTTATAATACGAGTATTAGTCAACGACATTCTACTTTATGTACGGGCCCTCGTTATACATTTTACCGGTAGAAAGAGAATCTCTCTCACAGATGCACACTAAGCTAAAATTTTACACACACACGTAACATAGGCTAGAATAAGACGTGCAGATGCAAACTCCGTGAACGGAAAAGGGATAGTGCGATTGGAGTCATTCTATATAGAGCATTGATTTTATAGGGGGAGTCAGATGTACCGTCAGCGATGTTTTAAAGGTAACATGAAATTAGTCTTCAATTATGTCCTAAGATGGCGCCAGGAGTATCGAATTTGAATTAAATAATTTATTATATTTTTAAATCTGCTAATTATAGAACGATGCTAAGTGGGAACAGCATAGTTAAATTTAAAGATTATTTTATATTAAGTAAAAATTTCAAAATAGTGTATTTTAAGGTTTTCATAATTTTTCCAATAAATATTTTCATGTTTTGTCAGTCCGTGAGCTTGGCGGATAAAATGTATAATTTCGCCGCTTCTGCATCATAGATGTCAGACCAAAGTTAAGTTGTCCTATTTGTCTATAGATGGCATGCCTATTTCTTATTATATTTTCAGTTGCCAAATACCCACCAACCAAACCTGCGTGCAATTCAAATACGCGCGTGCGGTTAGGATAAAGTGGAGATACCTTCTTTAAAATTATATTTTTTTACCTCACCACCTTTGAAAACGGAAACAAACACGATGGATTAAATATAATAATAATAATAAAAATCGTTAGCCATTTATAAGAAAATCGACCTCATCGAAATAATTTGTATGACAGCTACCCTTATTTTTTTAAATAAAAAAAAATTAAAAAAGGTACCCCTAGATAATCGTTTCAAACTACTAAATATGAATTTTCAACGAAATCGGTTGAGCGGTTGAGGCGCAACGTCGCTGGACACATTGCCATAGACAAATTTGTATGACGGCTACCCTTATTTTTTCGAATTTTGAAAAAGTAAAAAAATTTACCCCTAGATTATCATTTCAAACTACTAAATACGAATTTTGAACGAAATCGGTTGAGCAGTTTAGGCACAAGGTCGCTGGACGGACACACACACACACACATACATGTTTCTCAAAACCACTTTTTTGGGATCGTTGACAGATATATAGCCCAAATCTGTACTGTGTGGGGCCGGTACTTTAAAAGAATGGCCCCACTGAATCTCTCCCCGTGTATGTCGTAAAAGGCGACTAAGGGATATGACCCCCTTCTTATATTACTAGGTGGTAGGGTTTAACCCGCCCGGGTTGGTACCACCGCACTGAATGAAAGGTCGGTCCAAACGGCTATGTAAATAGTTTGTGTTTTCCGTCCAGTTCAGTGTAGCCGGCACGACCGAAGGGAAGCACTGACGTGGCACCAAGTTCACCCGGTGTTATGGGCATCACGGATGTTGTAGGTGATGTAGCCAACCGTGCCAGTTTCAATAAAAAAAAAAAAAAAATCAGTCGCATTCTCAACTTCGACATTTTGGACGATCACAATACTTCCTTTCTCCTTACAGTCGCTCGAAAGTAAAAAGCCACCTCCATAGTTTTTAGCTGTTGCGGAAATTTATCGATCGACGCGCGACGTTCGCTTGTTTTGGAACACGCAAATGTTTGCGTGGAGCGTGCAGGCAAGCGATACGGGTTACTGCGCGTGGAAAAAGGATGACACAATATCGATGCGATCTCTTGAGACGGTCGGTTCTGTATTCACGCGATACGCACACTACCATAATCGCGGTGTCTCGTTTTAGTAATAGTCAAAGACATTAAACCCACCCTCTTCTTTGGTAATAGTTGAAGTATAAACAAAATGTCTTTGAGTATGAAGTACGGAGTCCAGGCACCGAATTAAAAAAAGTTGAGTCCAGGGCTATTTTTTCCATCTACGATGCTGCTGGTGGTGTTATACCAAAGAGATTAAAAGAGGGTGGGTTTAATGTATTTGTGTTATACTTTACAGAATATATAAGTCAATGATACGAGTACGTTATATAAAATTGTAGATTTTACCGACGACGACCAATGACGTATCATGTATGTATGTATGTATGTACATAAAATCTCTTTGACGACGACGAATAAAATAAAAAAATAGTAAATCTGATTTAAATGCAAAATTGATAATAAACCATCGCTTCTCTTATATTCTCTATCTTTTTCGGGAGGAAGGAAGGGATTCCTTCCTCGCCCATCTCTCACTCACCTCTCTCCCTGTCTTCTCTCCTCGATCCCGCCTTCCTCCCCTCCTTCCCCTCACCCTTCACGGACCCCCTCTTTGCCACCTTCCCTTTCGCCCATTCCCTCCCTCTCTCCCTACTTCCCTTCCTCCCCTCATGCCGCCCCTCCTTCCCATCACCCTCGCATTCCATTCCTCCCCTACTACCCCTCATCCTGTCCGCAACCCCCTCTTACCCCGCCCCTTCCCCCTTCCAACCTCTCACTCCCTCGATATCCATTCCTCCTCGTTCCCTCTACTACCTCCCTCCCCCACACCTGCCCTCATTCACTAACCCTTCCTCCCTCCATACCTCTCCTCCTCTTCTTCTTTTTTTTATGGAAACTGACATGGTTGGATACATCACCTACAACATCCGTGATGTCGGACATGTCGTGCCGGCTATACTGAACTGGACGGACAAAAACGAAAAAAATTACTATTTACATCAAATCTCTTTGATTTACATAGCCGTATCGACATACGTTTTATTCAGTGCGGTGGTACCAACCCTAGTAAGGTAAGAAGGGAAGGGTGCTACAGTTTTACGTGGAATCCGAACCACGGTCAGCCTCCAATGGTCGAGCGGTCACCCATCCAAGTGTTGACCGCGCCCAGGGTTGCCTGCACCACTGAGCTACCGAGGCTGACAAACGTACCTCCCACCCACTCCCCCTTCTTTTCTCTCCCCCTTCCTCTTCCTGACCATTATTCATGATTTCTTACCAAAAGCAGTAACTATTGAGTAATCTGTGCCAAAAGCCTAGATAATAAATTTTCATATCCTTACCTAGAGAAATCATGGATTCCCCATACAAAAACTTTCACCCCTATTTCACCCCTTATTTTTAGGTTTCCGTATCCCTGTACGGAAGCCTATTACTAAGCCTCCGCAGTCTGTCTGTCCGTCCGTCCGTTTGTCTATCCGAGGGCTGTATCTCTTGAACCGTAATAGGAAGCCCGTTGAAATTTTCACAGAATATGTGTTACTATAGCGGATATAACAACAAATAAGCGGAGCTAGGTACAACCAAAGAGTTTGTAAACTCTTTGGACCGGAGTAAAACCGCAAACAGGAAATTACAATCTTACACGTTCAACGCCACATGAAAAATCCAGTATTTCCGTTTGGGCCACGGGGCTCACCGCTCACCGGTGAGCCTTTCCTTACTGAACTATTCAGGTCATGGGGGTCACCGGTGAGCCGCGTGAGAGGTCCTACGTAAACGCTTCCTACAAGCCACAGAGCGCAGCTACAAAGCCAATATGGAAGTGAGCCGCATGGCCTTGTAGTCGAAGCGGACGGCGTGGTTTTCAAATCCAATAGAAACTTGTAGTTTTTTATTAAGTTAATTGTAACGATGCTAGGGCCGCTCTTAACGATAAGGTAGAAAATAATATTTTTATTAATAGAATTAATAAAACCAGAAAATAATAAGAAAATATTCGTCAAAATAAAAATGAACATAATATTTTCTTCATTACCAAATAAGAAGACATTATTTATTACGAAAATAATTTATGAAATTGAACAAAAGAAAATATTTATGAAATTGAACAATCACAACATTATGACACTTCAGTATTTAAAATAATCATCTTAACCCTTTGGCTCTTAACCATAAACAAGAAAGAATTATCCGTGAGTCTTGTTAAAACAAGGCAAACAAAGGAATGGTTTAGTTGGGCTGCTTTGGCAATAAGTGGATACTTTTTTCGACTTGGTTTTAGCCTGTTTGCTACCCATTATTGGTACGTTCTTTGCATAACATTGGTGACATGTTCTTCTCACTTTTCTGGCCAATCCCTCTTTCCTTTCCAGAGTGTGTTTCATTCTCTTCCGTCTTTCTATACGCATTTCATCGTCGCTATCCTCACTCTCCGACAAAAGAATTCGACAGCATCTTCTTTTCGTTGGTTGAACTACGTCTTCATAGAATCTATTCCGAAACTACGGTTCAGAAGATCTATCTCGATGTTTTCTAACTGCGTTAGCGCTTCTTGTGTTAACTCGAAATCTTCAAAATAATCCATTTTTGGCGAGAAAAGCGTAAAACATCCTCAATTGTCGACGCAGCCGGACCGGGATTGATCGCTGCGTCCGCGGCGCGCGCGCAACGGGTGGGCCGCGGCGTGACCCCGCGGCCCCAGCCAACAGAAAAATACAAATCCTTCATAGGAGGCCACACGATCCACCCGTGAGCCTTTTGCTATATCTCGAAAATTAGACGGTAAAAGTCGCAAATTTTTATTTTCCTTACAAATTACCGCATTTTATAAACTTTGTGATGAAAATCTCAAGTTGATGAAAATTACGGATATAATGAGTTTGGCTTGGCCCGAACGGAAAAGTACGCTAGGCCCACCGGTGGGTCGTATGGCGTTCAACGTGTTAATTGTGGGCTGATTTTGAAAATTCTTTTTTTGTTTGGTAGGTCATACTTCAGAGGTGCTCCCATTGAAATTTTATTGAAATTGATTGAGCGGTTTATGAAAAAGCAACAAAATACTATTGGTGTGTGGTTACCTTCAGCAAAACTTTTGTGATGTGGACTTTTTCAGCAATTTGCAGTTTGACACATGGCGAATAATTCTGTACCACTTCAACCGATTTCGATTATTCGATTTCGATTATTGTTTTTTATGTAATATTGTTTTAAAAATATAAAACCGACTTAAAAAAAATAAACTAGAACTAAAAAGTATTAAATATAATACCAAATATATATAATATAACCTATAACCTAATATAGTATATAATATAATAGTAATTAATATAATATAATAGTAGTAATATAATATACCTATATAAATATATAACCTAATATTTTGAAATTTTCTCTGTCATTGTATTGAAATACATGAATCGATATTGTCATTCATATTCGGACCCTTGTTTCATGAATATTCTAAATTTGAAATCTTTTCCGACCGGCCAGATGCGCTTAATATATTATAATACGAGTACGAGTACCATCGAGCTGGTCTGATGACGGAGACGGAAGGTGGCCATAGGAACTCCTAAACTACACATGATAAACCCATCGTGTTTGGGCTCGTTGAATTTGTCTTCACGAGCAATTTACTTTAGACCTAGGAGATTCTCAATTCGACGGTATGTTTTCTTTTTTTGGATGTTTGTTACGCGATTACTCCGTCAATTATTGTGGGCCAAAGACATTAAACCCACCCTTTGTGGGCCGATTTTGAAAATTCTTTTTTTTTTTTTTTGAAAGGGGATAACCATGAGGTGGTTCCATTTTAATTTGGTCGAGATCAGATTGGAAAGCGAGGCGGAATCGCGAGGCCGAAGGTCGAGCGATTCCGCCGAGTACATTAATAGCAAAAAATTCCAAAAAAAAACTGTGAAATAAAAAACTATTTAAAAAAATATATAAAAACCGCCTTCAAAAATGTATGAAATAAAAAAAATCGAACCCTAGAGTTGAAGGCGGTGCTAAAGCAAGCAAAAATGATACATGAAAGAAAACATGCGCGGATGATATCCTTTGTGATTTGTGTTTTGTGTAGCCTTCTTTAGCACCGCCTTCAACTCTAGGGTTCGATTTTTTTAATTTCATAAATTTTTTAAGGCAGTTTTCATTTTTTTTTTTTTTACCTACAATGCTGACATTATTAGAATGAAGAGTGACGAGTATTTGTTTAACTGTTCAACTTCCTCTGAGTATTCAACTAAATAAATACGTTCTATCCACAGAGCACGGAATACCGCGCGCGCGCGCGCGGGGGTATTCCGTGCTCTGTGGATCTATCTATTAAAAGCGCACAAACAGGAAATTACAATCATAATAATATTTTGTTCCGTATACCAAATTATTTTCAAAACATTTTTTTATTTTATTTAATTTGATAAGAAGTGTTAGTTTAATTGTAAATTGTCATAATTTTATTATTCAAATATAATTAAAAAATTTGGAATTTACATAAATAATGTTCTTTATAAACAAAGAGATTGAGGGGGTTTAATGTCTTTGTTTATAAATATAAATGAAAGCGCCATCTTTTGTCTAGTAGCAGTAATTCTACAGCCTAGTGACAATTAAAGGTACCTAGATACTGTTGTATTTCAACTAGATAGCGCCCTTAGTATAGAAGTATTAACAAACATTAACGCCACCTGTTTGTTTTACGACAACATCAAGAAAAATTATTAACGCCCTCTGTTGGTTTTACGATTTACAACGTTACCAAATTTTTTATATGGAGTGGTCTATCTGTCCCGACAGGGTTATAAAATCAATGATATAGAGCCAATATTTCAAAGAGCGTAAGTGCGCGAGCGCCTCATACATCACGTTACGTTTCCGCTCTGTGAACGTCGATAGAGTTAATGAAGAGAAGACGGTTAATGGCAATTTGATACGTATAAGGGAGACAACGATTGCTCATTCCAAATTAGAATTCGTATACTTGAACTTTGCACGTCGCGGCTTGCGCGTGTGTCTTTATATTCATATAAAGACTTGTGTCATGCGTTACAAGATAGGTTTAGAACCCTGCATGTCGCCACTGCATGTTCTCAGTGACTGACTCTCGTATGCTCTCGTCTCGAACCAAGTAACGTATAGCTATCCTTTTCCGCTCATATTTTGTGTATGCGAATGCATGATATTCTATCTCTCTCTTTTACGGACGGACGGATACAAAAACGTGACCTGCCTGAGCCGCGCAGTGCGGCGGACTGACTGCTCGCGAAAGAGAGGGTGCCGAATGCTCCCCAATAGCGCGCCTCAGGCCTCAAGTCGGTGCGTTGTATGTATGCCACTTCCCGATACTTTTAATTCGTTGGTAACTCTTTTCTATTCTGTGGTATTAGTAGGAAGTAGGATAGTAGGATTTAAAAATATCTTTGGTTACGGTGAAATATATTCTCTAAATATATATAATGGGATGGCATTATCCGTGGTTGGCAACATGGTGGCTAGGAGGTTTGGCAAATGCCCTGAGGAGCTGAAAATTACCCTTTTCAGGGCATATTGCCAAACCTTCTACACGTGCCAACTGTGGACGGCGTACACAAAAGGGGCGTATAATGGTGTAAAAGTCCAGTACAACAACATCTTCAGGCAGCTCATGTGCATCGGGCATGTTTGCAGATGCAAGAGTGCAGGACTTTTACGCCATTATGCGCTCCAGGGTATTCGGATTCCGACATAGACTCGTGATGAGCTCGAACGAGATTCTCGCAGGGCTTTCACAAAGCCTGTGCGGCGGAATGTTTGCCCACTGGGAAAAAATTATGACTACACCCAACGAGGTATGAAATGTTTGCTGTTTTTTTATTGTGTATTGTGTATGTATTGTGGAGTGTGGGTTTTTTACCTGAATAAAGAATTTTATTATTATTATAAAAATATTCAAATAGAAAAATCCTTCTTTATAAGGATTTGTAGATATACCCCCGTTTTCACCATCTTCGTTTCAGTCGAATCCAACTGTGATGATATTTAGCAAGTGCACTTTCTAGACATTTGATATTACCATTCGCAAGGAGGTTACATAAAAATTACGCACTTAGAAAAAATATATACCGACATGTATTTATTTTTGCGGCCATCTAACGTCGAGTACGGTGGTACCAACCCAGTCGGCTACAGTGTGAGCCTACCACCTAGTAAGGGGCGAGGGCTACCACCTGGTCGGCACTAGATGCCATGTCGGTGCTTGCCTTTGATCGTGTCTGAATTAATGTTTATGAACAACAGGTTCAAAATGTCTGCAACAAGTAGTTATATAATTTACCTGGACTTTGAAGGAAAATCAGCAGAAAAAAGGTGATAACTTTCTTCATACTCGATACCATTTTAACTTCTAATTACGTGTTTGCTCGAACTTTTTAATAAATATCTATTTTATTTTAAATTGACCAATGCGACCGACCGTGTGCAAAGCGACCGAACGAACTGATCGTTTCAAAGGCAACTGTGAGATAGAAAATTAAAACATTAATTTATAATATACATATATTAACTTTTGCCTCGGCTTCGCTCGCTGTAGACTCGATTTAATAGCAAATCCGATTTAAACGCAAATATGATAAATATGAGATCGCTTCTCTTATATTCTCTCTCTCTCTCGGGAGGGATCGCTTGCTCCCCCCTCCCTTCCTCTCCTTTCCTCCCTACAATCCCACCGCCTCCTCTGAGACCTCTCTCCTCTCCATCCCTCTCTCCCCGTCTATCCCCTCCCCCTCACTACCTCCCATCGCTCCTTCCTTACGTGCCCATTTCCTTTCCTCCCTCCACCTCGCTCCACTCTGCTCTCCCTCCTTATCATCCTATCCAGCCCCTCCCTCACCCTTCCGCTTATTTCCCGTCCTCCACCTTCCCCCTCCCTCCCCTATCTTCCCCCTCCACTGATATTTAGGGAAAATTAAAAAGTATTTCTGCAAATAGCTTTGCATCAAGTTATTGGAGGTATTTGTAAACGCTATCACAACTTTGGACACGTGAGCTTAGCATAAAATTTTTCCGACGATAAGCAATCTTTTTATGGTTAAAATGTTATAGGTATTACCTACTAATTAACCTCGACATATTAAAATTAATCGTGTAGACGTACCGTGTCTGTACATTAACTATTTTTGCAAAACTATAACAGGGAGACGGAACGAATAAGTAATAGAACGTAAAAATATAATTTTTGAAATGTTTGTCTGTTTGTTTGTTTGTTTGTTTGTACGCTCATCACGCAAAAGCCACTCATTGGATTAAAAATCTAATTATAATAAAAATGAAACTTTATTCTGAGTAACTTTTAGTGTTTATTTCATTAAAATCAACCCACAGAATCAAAAGATAATAATTTTTAAAATTTAGTTAGAAAATATCTTATAGCAACACGCCGCGCCACGCCACCACCCGCTCCGCAGCGCCGCGTCGCGCCGCACAGTGGCATTATATTATAATGTAAAAGAAGCTCTAACTGACAAAATATTGTACTCTGAGGCTGACCGTGTATAGATTAACATAGTGTACTCGGTGCTAGTGCGAGTGGTATCAATATCAATCATCATCATCAATCAATCAATACTAATAATAAATCTGTAAGGGATGGTCATGGAGTAAGTTGCTTTGATTTTTGAGATATTTGGTTTGTAGACTCTGTGTATGATACTAAAACTAAATTTACGATTTTTAGAAATCATTTCTGTATGTATGTATGTTCCACCATAACTCTTAAACCGATCATCTGAATTCGATGAAACTTCGTACAAGTACATTTACCTACACGGGACACAGGATAGGCTAAATAAAATTCACTTCCGGTTACGCTAAGATGTGGCTCCCATACAAACCGATATGTTCCGTAGGCGCCGTAGTACTATAGGTATTTACCGAGCCGCCGCCGGCCGGCAGCTGGCGGCGGCGCGGCGCGCGGGCGCGGAGGAGGCACGGCGAGCGAACTGAATAGCCGCAATATGATAGAATGGATCTCTGTTCTTCTTTCAAGCAAAAACTACTGAACAGATTTTGATGAGCCTTTACAGTACATCAATATAACATATAGGCTATAATTTATTAAGACATTGTGTAAATTGGCCCAAATAGGTATATCGATAAATGTCAAGTAAGTCGGAAAAAATCCTGCCATCTGAGAGCTATCTCGGCGTGCGCTGCATAAACCGTTAGAGTTAAACGAAGATAATGTATGGTGAGGTTTCTCTTAAATAGTTCTAAAAAAAAGTCCGCGACAGCATATATCTACCTTTTATGTGGAAGCCACTATAGCCAAAATAGTGAACAATAAATACATTTAAATTGGTTACTGTATTTACAATGCACATTTTATAGTAGGTATTGAATTAATCCATAATACATATTTTTATCGCTTCTGGTAGATAAACTTTGGCTTTTAAACTAAGTAATTTGGACAAATAGTTTAAAAGTTACGACGATGAGAATGTCTTGATATGGCGTCCTACGGTGCGGCACACAGTACGGGCGAGGCGAGGCGAATATGTATGTATGAATTTCCTCCATAACATTTAAACCAATCATCTAAATTTGATTAAAATTAGTACATGCACATTTAGCTATACGAGACACAGGATAGGCTAAAAAAATTCAGTTCCGGTTACGCTAATAGGTGGAATATTTTACTTAGTTAGGTATCTAAAGTATTTGATTTATTTTAACTGAAGTTTCTTATTTTAATATCGATAGCTTTTCGCTCGCGTAATATTTGTATTTCAACAGAAGAAAGAAAGTAACTTTGGCCAGGGCCGGAGGGTGAACTGGATTCAGATAAACAATAAACATTCTCAAAGAAAGTAAGTAACATAATAAAGGCGAGGCCGAAGGCCGAGCTGCGTTCAGGAAGAGTATAAACCTTTTCGAAGAAAGTAAGTAACAAAGGGCGAGGCCGAAGGCCGAGCTGCATTCAGGAAGTCTATAAACCTTCTCAAAGAAATTAAATAATTGAGGGCGAGGCCGAAGGCCGAGCTGCGTTCAGGAAGACTATAAACCTCCTTGATGAAAGTAAGTAACTGAGGGCGAGGCCGAAGGCCGAGCTGCTTTCAGGAAGACGATAACGTTTTCGAAGAAAGTAAGTAACAGAGGGCGAGGCCGAAGGCCGAGCTGCGTTCAGGAAGACCATAAACCTTCTCCAAGAGAAGCACTGACGTGGCACCAAGTTCATCCGGTGTTATGGGCTGACATCACGGATGTTGTAGGTAATGTAGCCAACTGTGTCAGTTTCCAGAAAAAAATAATTTAAAAAAAGTAAGTAACTAAGGGCGTGGCCGAAGGCTGAGCTGTATCCTGGAAGACGCTGACAGTAAGTAACTATGGGCGATAGTTACATACTTTCTTCAAGACGGTTTATAGTCTTCCCTAACGCAGCTCGGCCTTCGGCTTAGCCCTTAGTTACTTACCTACTTTCTTCGAGAAGGTTTATGGTCTTCCTGAACGCAGCTCGGCCTTCGGCCTCGCCCTATGTTACTTACTTTCTTCGAAAAGGTTATCGTCTTCCTGCCCGCAGCTCGGCCTTCGGCCTCGCCCTCAGTTACTTAATTTCATCAAGAAGGTTTATAGTCTTCCTGAACGCAGCTCGGCCTTCGGCCTTGCCCTCAATTACTTAATTTCGTCGAGAAGTTTTATAGTCTTACTGAAAGCAGCTCGGCCTTCGACCTCGCCCTCAGTTACTTACTTTCTTCGAGAAGGTTTATTGTCTTCCAGAATGCAGCTCAGCCTGAAGCCTCGCCGTTAGTTACTTACTTTAGTTGAGAAGGTTTATTGTTTACCTAAACGCAGATCGGCCTTAGTTACTTACTTTCTTCTTTTGAAATACGAATTTCACGCGAGCGAAGCCGCGGGTAAAAGCTAGTAAGTAATAACAGGATAAACAGAACCTGTACATATTATGTGTATACAGGTTTATAGAACTTCATATTGCTTTGTGATCGGGAGTGGCGGCTGGTGACTTACGTGACCGGCAGTGCGCTAAGTACCTACCTAGGTACTTAAATACCAAATTTCTCAACACATTCCCGTCATGTTATTTTAAGATCGGGACTTACGAATTTTTTAAACGCCTGCGTACGTACCTAGCATGAATATTCTTAAGACACTCAATGAGTTGCAAAAAAACAAGAAAAAAAATCCAAACAAGTTTTTTAACTCATTTTTAGTACCTTTATGAACACACCCATAGACCACAACACTACTGCAGCTTTCAAAAAGAAAACAGTAGTAATGTCCCAAAAATACTTCAAAAAGTATATAAAAATAAAAGCATTTGAAAAGTAGGAATTGAACCCGGGATCACCTGATTGTAAAGCCTTACCTTTATCCAACGCTTAGGAAAATATCGGCACCACTTAATTCACAGTATCACGCGACAGAAAGCACAAAACCTAACCATATTCCATTTTAAATATTCGCGCGCTAACGGGTATGTGACATCATCACATGACAGCGCAGCGCGCTGACTCTAGGCAGACGGACTCACAAGCAGAACGAATCGCCCGCGACGTGTCGCACGCGCGTCTTTCTACAATATACTGTCCTTCTTTTTCCGTCGTGTGTCACACGCAGAATGCAACCTTGTTCCACACATAATCGTATGAAGAGTGTTTTGTTTCACGCGGCGGGGCAGCGGCGTTTGACATTTTCTCATAGTAGACGTTCGCGGTGTTTTGTAATGCACTCGGCGGCGAGCTCGGCGGCGAGCTCGGCGGCGATACGTCGTATGTAGTACGTATTACGTACAGCAAACTCGTGCCTTGTTGTATAGGAAATAGGAACGAATTCAGTTTGATATTTTTACTTCGATCGGTGACAATCATGGAGAATGTTTAATATTTTAATTGATTTATTTCTTTCGGGTGAAAGCGCTATATTTTGTGGTAGTGCGGCGCACGAGCGCACTTAAGGGCCAGCCGCCACTGCGGGGCACTGTAGCAGTTTGTGACAGAAGCAGTGGTATTATGTAAAACAAAATGCAAACATATCGTAGAAGTTTCATGTTACCACTGGAGTAATGCATCGCTTTAAGGTCTTTGCTTACGGTGACGCTTGGTCCGGGTCGCCTCTCTCCCTAAAATATGGTTGAGGGAAGCGATGGCTGGCCCTGGCGTGATGCTCGTGAACGGGTGCTGTTCGTGGAGACTGGCCTGCTCCAATTGGTAACATTGTATATTTTATATGTTAGGCGTATATTTTTAAAAGGAACTATAGTATCTGTCATGAACTGTTACATTTGTCGCAGATTTATATTTTTCATCACATTACTTTTTGGTCTTTGAGATTTGTACTACCTCGTATTATGACTGGTATAAACTGAAAATGCTACAAACATGTTCACTTGAGATTCTGACTGCCTACAAATTTTTAATTTTGACAGGGTACAACCTGTACCTTAATTTATACTGCTGAAGCATGCTAAATATTACTTTGACTAATTGATACATTAAGTATCAAGTTTATTTAGCACGCATACTAAAATATTACTTTGACTAATTGATACATTATGTATCAAATTTATTTATTTTATTTTTTTGACATTGTACTACAATGTGGTATGAATATTTATAACTGACATGACTTGATACGATATGTATCAACAATTTCTGACAAAGGCTCTATACACCTGATTTTATCTATACTTTTACTTTAACTTTTGATTTTATGTGGTCAGAATTATCAAGCTTAAATTATAGTTATTCTAGCTCTGAAACTATATCTTAACACTGTAAGCGGTGTCTATTATGTAGCTAGTCACAATGTATTGTAATTGAAGACGTTAAAAAAAGAACCCTGCGAAGTTTCTTGCCGGCTCTTCTTTGTGGGTGTAATCGAACCGGATTGTAAAAACTAACAGGACAAATTCAAGCGTAGTGTACTACCATACGAATGATGAATAAAGAATAAAGAATAAAGAATTATTACTCAAACTAGCTCCTGGTATATGAAAAAAATCTAAATAAAATTAATGATTCGGTCTAGAAAGAAAAAAAATACTTTTTTAAAGATTTATATGAATTGTTTAATAGTTAGGTATATTAGACTGTCTGCTCGGTTCTAATTCTAACTGATCAACGAAAAATTCATTTACATTAGGTTAAAAATATTTATTTTTACAAATTAAAAATTACCACAGTATACTTAACTAAATAATGAATGTATAATATTACTATAAATCACTAGATATCGATTTTATAGGCTAGATAAATAAAGTACCTAAATCATTGATTATGACCTAAATAAAATTATCCTCTCCTCGAGATCGACTGCCTATCGACCTATTATAAAAAATCATAACTCTGAAAGGAGCAGAAAGGTAAAACCTATATACAACATATACCTGTGTATAAATACTATTCATAAAAAAATATTTCGTCGTAATTACTCGTAGTTCATAACATTGGCACTCTGACAAAATATTAAATTTGGGAATATTTAACAAAAATGTAAGAATAGTTCAGCGCCACGCCATGCCTATAGACTAGAAAAATAGGTTAAATATAATATAAGATATAATTTTTTTAAATAGGTCATACCTTCATCCAATTTGTCCATGTCAGCAAACTTCACTACAACTCACAAAACTCTACTAATTGTAGTCCCGCTAATAACTTCACAAAGTTTGCGAATGATTAATCAAACGTGAAAGTTTTAAAGCAGCTACAATGCATTTCTATGCTGCGGGGAAATCCCTAATCATGTTTCCTTGAAATTGTGAGGATTAAAAAATACTGTTTTATAGGAGCTAGTTAAAAAAAAATGCCATTGTGCGCCGCCGCGACCGACGCAGCGTCGCGCGGATCTTTTGTTTAGTGTCCTGGAAAAAAATTATGAAATAAAAAAAATCTAACCCTAGAGTTGAAGGCGGTGCTAAAGAAGGCTACAAAAAAAAATGTTTTAAAAAACATAAAACCGACTTCCTAAAAAAAGTTAAACTAAAAAACTATTTAAAATAAAAATATAAAAACCGCCTTCAAAAATATATGAAATAAAAACCTAAAAAAAAAACGAACCCTAGAGTTGAAGGCGGTGCTAAAAAGGCTACTCAAATCACAAAGGATATTATCATCCACTCATGTTTTCTTTCATGCATCATTTTTGCTTGCTTTAGCACCGCCTTCAACTCTAGGGTTCGTTTTTTTTTTTAGGTTTTTATTTCATATATTTTTGAAGGCGGTTTTTATATTTTTATTTTAAATAGTTTTTTAGTTTTACTTTTTTTAGGAAGTCGGTGTTATGTTTTTTAAAACTTTTTTTTATTTCACAGTTTTTTTTAGTAATTTTTTGCTATTAATGTACTCGGCGGAATCGCTCGGCCTTCGGCCTCGCGATTCCGCCTCGCTTTCCAATCCGATCTTGACCCAATTAAAATAGGACCACGTCAGCCTCGATAGCTCAGTGGTGCAGACAGTCATCTGTCGCTATTGAATGTTAAGCAACGCTGGGTGCGGTCAGTACTTGGATGGGTGACCGCTGACCGTTGGAGACTGGCCGAGGTTCGGATTCCTCGTAAAACTGTAGGTCCTTTCCCTCCTAATCTTACTTGGTGGTAGGGTTTAACCCGCCCGGGTTGGTACCACCGCACTGAATTAAACGTCGGTCGAAACGGCTATGTAAATAGTTTGTGTTTTCCGACCAGTTCAGTGTAGTCAGCACGATCAAAGGGGGAAGCACTGACATGGCACTTAGTTCACCCGGTGTTATGGGCTGACATCACGGACGTTGTAGGTGATGTTGCAGAACTTAGTAGAATGGACAGACATAAACGTGTTACGGAACCCTACTTTTATTATAAAATAACCGTCGGAGGACCTTGGTTGAAAATTGTAAAATTTAGTAGAACGGACAGACATACATTTGTTACGGAACCCTACATTCATTTTGAAATAAATGTTAAATTTGTAGAACGGACAGACATGCATTTGTTACGGAACCCTACATTCATCTTGCAGAACTTAGTAGAATGGACAGACATAAACATGTTACGGAACCCTACATTCATTTTGAAATAAATGTTAAATTTAGTAGAACAGACAGACATGCATTTGTTACGGAACCCTACATTCATTTTGCAGAACTTAGTAGAATGGACAGACATAAACGTGTTACCGAACCCTACTTAACAGTTGCACTCCGGGAGTGCCGGCAGATCCCGTGCCGCTCTAACTTAACCCTTAATGCAATGACTTAAGGTTTCATTTTAAAAATGACGCTGACGCGATGTCGCGAGTTATACATTTTTACCCACCTAAAAAAGGGCCAAGCGCCGCTAAAGAAGTTTTCACTTCAAAAACCTCAGGGTTATCCCCTTTCAAATAAAAAAAAAAAAAGAATTTTCAAAATCGGCCCACAATTGACGGAGTAATCGCATAACAAACATCCAAAAAAAGAAAACATACCGTCGAATTGAGAATCTCTTAGGTCTAAAGTAAATTGCTCGTGAAGACAAATGCAACGAGCCCAAACACGATGGGTTTATCATGTGTAGTTTAGGAGTTCCTATGGCCACCTTCTGTCTCCATCTTCAGACCAGCTTGATGGTACTCGTACCATAATAAATTTAGCGCACCTGGCCGGTCGGAAAAGATGAAAAATTTCAAATTTAGAATATTCATGAAACAAGGGTCCGAATATGTATCACTAGTATATCGATTCATGTATTTCAACAGGACATAGAAAATTTCAAAATATTATGTATTTAATACTTTTTAGTTTATTTTTTTTATTTTTTGGAAATCGGTTTAATATTTTTTAAAACAGTTTTTATTGCATTCTTTTTAGTAATATTATTAGTAATATTACATAAAAAAGAATAATCGAAATCGAAATCGATGGAAGTGGTACAGAATTATTCGCCATATATGTGTCAGACTGCAAATTGCTGAATAAGTCCACATCACAAAAGTTTTGCTGAAGGTAACCAGTAACCACACACCATACTAATTTATCAAACTGAAAATTGCCGAAAACGACCACATCACAAGTTTTGCTGAAGGTAACCACACACCATAGTATTATGCTGATTTTTCGAAAACCACTGAACCAATTTCGATAAAATTGAAATGGGACCACCTCGGAACTAACAAAAAAAGAATTTTCTAAATCGGCCCTCAATTGACGGAGAAATCGCGTAACAAACATACAAAAAAAAATTAATAAAAAAAATAAAAAAATAAAAAATAAAACATACAGACGAATTGAGAACCTCCTCCTTTTTTGGAAGTCGGTTAAAAATCACAAAGGATATCATCCACTCATGTTTTCTTTCATGAATCATTTTTGCTTGTTTTAGCACCGCCTTCAACTCTAGGGTTCGATTTTTTGACGTGATAACATCACGTCTTATAAATTGATGAACACCGGCTGCACGCACGAAAAAGTGTCACGTTCCATCTGAGCCTATGTGTGCAAGCGAGAGCGCGTAACAAGCGATAGAGAGGCACAATCGGCCCTAGCGTCAGCTTGCACACATTTATCTCTCTGGTTCTAAAGTACCAGGGCAGCAGAAATTTAAAGGAGGTTACTCGTACCATTCCCGTTCCATCTGAGCCTGTGTGTGCAAGCGAGAGCGCGTAACAAGCGATAGAGAGGCACAATCGGCCCAAGCGTCGGCTTGTACACATTTATCTCTCTGGTTCTAAAGTACCAGGGCAGCACAAATTGAAAGGAGGTTACTCGTACCATAATATATTAAGCGCATCTGGCCGGTCGGAAAAGATTTCAAATTTAGAATATTCATGAAACAAGGGTCCGAATATGTATCACAATATCGATTCATGTATTTCGATTCAATACAACGACAGAGAACCAAATATTAGGTATTTAACACTTTTTAGTTCTAGGTTTTTTTTTGTTTGGAAGTCGGTTTCGTATTTTTAAAACTGTTTTTATTTCATTCTTTTTAGTAATATTAAATTTAAAAGAATAATCGAAATCGATTGAAGTGGTACAGAATGATTCGCCATATGTGTCAAACTGCAAATTGCTGAAAAAGTCGACATCACAAAAGTTTTGCTGAAGGTAACCACACACAATAGCAATTATCCTCCTTTCAATTTCTTCTGCCCTGGTACTTTAGAACCGTTCCCAGTAGTCTTACCACTTTATGACGTTATCACGTAAAACTATCGTCCGTAAACCGACTTTACAGACAACAAATTTTTTTATTTCATCCATTTTTGAAGGCGGTTTTTATATTTTTTGAAATAGTTTTTTATTTCACTTTTTTTTTAGTAATTTTTTGCTATTAAAGTACTCGGCGGAATCCGGAATTCCGCCTCGCTTTCCAATCTGATCTTGACCAAATTAAAATGGGACCACCTCAAGGTTATCCCCTTTCAAACAAAAAAAGAATTTTCAAAATCGGCCCACAATTGACGGAGTAATCGCGTAACAAACATCCAAAAAAAGAAAACATACCGTCGAATTGAGAATCTCCTAGGTCTAATGTAAATTGCTCGTGATAACAAATGCAACGAGCCCAAACACGATGGGTTTATCATATTGTGTAGTTTAGGATTCCCTATGGCCACCTTCCGTCTCCATCATCAGACCAGCTCGATGGTACTTGTACCATAATATATTAAGCGCATCTGGCAGGTCGGAAAAGATTTCAAATTTAGAATATTCATTAAACAAGGGTCCGAATATGTATCACAATATCGATCCATGTATTTCAATACAATGACAGAAAATTTCAAAATATTAGGTATTTAATACTTTTTAGTTCTAGTTTTTTTTTAAGTCGGTTTTATATTTATTAAAACAGTTTTTATTTCATTATTTTTAGTAATATTACATAAAAAAGAATAATCGAAATCGGTTGAAGTGGTACAGAATTATTCGCCATGTGTCAAACTGCAAATTGCTGAAAAATTCCACATCACAAAAGTTTTGCTTAGGGTTATTATCACACACCATAGTAATTATCAAACTGAAAATTGCTGAAAAAGACCACATCACAAGTTTTGCTGAAGGTAACCACACACCATAGTATTTTGTTGATTTTTCAAAAACCGCTAACTCAATTTCGATAAAATTTAAATGGGACTACCTCCGAAGTACAACCTACCAATCAAAAAAAGAATTTTCAAAATCAGCCCACAACTGGCGGAGTAATCGCGTAACAAACATACAAAAAAAAATATACACTCGAATTGAGAACCTCCTCCTTTTGGGAAGTCGGTTAAAAAGAAACACGGGTGTAGGCAGACTGGTGAGGTGAAACATTTCGTGTGACATTTATATTTTATATTATTTAATAAAAACACATATTTTTATGATATTTCGACAAATTTGTCGTCTTCAGATAAAACTGTTTATATATTTAATTTAATAAGTCAAATAATGAATGATAGATGGCGTTGTTATCTGGTAATTAAATTTATTAGTTCTTTTATCCTTTCATTTCATCTTTCTTATTCTTTTCCTAAATTATATTCTTTAACCTTCCTGATTTCAACAGTCTGAAACTAAGATTGTATGCGAGCTGTTAGGTGTAGGTTTTTTCTGTTAGGTTCTTTTTTTTATTAGTTATATTATTACATTTTTGTCAGCCTCAGTAACTCAGTAGGTCGGTCGACTGTTGATAAGCAACCCTGAGCGCAGTCAGTACTTGGATGGGTGACCGCTCGACCGTTGGAGGCTGACCGTGGTTCGGATTCCACGTTAAACTGTAGGTCCCTTCGCTTCTTACCTTACTAGGTGGTAGGGTTTATCCCGCCCGCGTTGGTACTACCGCACTGAATGAAACGTCACTCGAAACGGCTATGTAAATAGTTCGTGTTTTCCGTCCAGTAGCTGAAATGAAGGAAATCACTGACATGGCACCTAGCTAACCCGGTGTTATGGGCTGACCTCACGGATGTTGTAGGTGACGTAGTCAAACGTGTCAGTTTCCATAAAAAAATGTGGCGCCTAGCCACCCATAAGGTGTAACGACGCCTATGGACATTCGGTCGTATGCGGGATGGCGAATGCCATGCCGACCTGATATGGTGCTTATTCACGCCCCTCTTGAAGGATGCGAGACTGTCCTTGGGGGGAAATATACACGGTGAACAAAAAACCTGTCGAACACCCGAAGGCAGGAAGTACAGTTTCAGATACTGAATTGGATAGGCTAGTTTTTTTTTTTAATTCGGACAAAATTTTTCAAAAAAAAAATTTAATTAGTATCACGACCTTTTACTTCTAATGCAAAATTCTTTACTCTAGTCGGCGCGGCGGTGGCGGCGGCGCGCCGCCTCGCCGCCAGTGTCAGGAATCCTGACACTGGCGGCGAGGCGGCGCGCCGCGGCACGAATACGACCTTGTTAGGGATTGACTACGGCGATCAATAAACAATCGACACTGTTATCGATACTCATATTTATTTGTTTATTGTATTTTATTCATGTCATATTTCAGACCTGAATACTTATATACCTACAGTACTTATATAAACATGTATACTTTATGTTAACGATTAAGTAAATATAATACATATTTATATAAGGTCTTTCAAAATTAGTTCATAGTACGCTAAGGGGGGGTTCTGTATCATATAGGGAGTAAAACCTATATAAAAATTGTTGGACCTTGGGCTTTTTAAGTAAAAATTTTTTTTATGTAGGTATTTAAATAAAAAAATAGGTGGTTGATTTTTATAACCTAATCGATTCAGTTACATAACAGTAACAAAAAAGTCTTCATGACCATTATGATGTAACACGTGTAAGTTGGTAAAAAAAATTAAATTCTGTCTATTCCATACTAATAAAACTAAAATTGTGGTTTTTCACAATTTCTGAAAGAAAGAGATATACGTGTTGGAAGACTTTTTTGTTCCTAGCACGAAACCGAAACGATTAAGAAAATTTTTTTTTTACATTTAACATTAAAAAAAAAATTTTTGTGAAAAAAAAAATTCTTTGTTCTTCAAAAGTGATCTATTTCCGATACAGAACCCCCCCTTAGCTTACTATGAACTAATTTTGTAAGACCTATTTTTTTGGACCTTGGCCTTTTTTTTATGTAAAATATTTTTTTATGTGTTTAAATAAAAAAATTGGTGGTTGATTTTTATAGCCTAATCAATTTAGTTTCATAACAGTAACAAAAAAGTCTTCAATATCATTATGATGTAACACGTGTAAGTTGGTAAAAAAAATCAAGTTCTTTCTATTTCATACTAATAAAACTAATATTGTGGTTTGAACAGATTTGTATTGTACCTACAAAGTAAATACAACATTTGTTTATTATATCTTATTTTCTATAGAAATACTCTTACTTTTAATAATCGACATTATTTCATATTATTCTAAAATAACGATCGATTTTCGATATTTGTGGATACATTGTCCCATCACTAAACAACCTTGAATCATTCGTGCCCCGCGGATTCCGATGTATATGACATATCTATCATACATAACATAAATTATCTTGAGGCAGCATTCAATGATGTGAAGGCAGACAGCGTGTTCTTATGTCTTTAGTGAGATTCTTTGTAAAATAATTTGCCGATTTTAATATTTTTTTGGTCTTCTGTACTAAAAATGAAGTCGGTAAGTGCTTTGAGGTGTGTTATTGTGCAACAAACTATTATTTTGTATACTATTAGGTTTTAGAATATTACCTAGGTAGGTACCTAGAAAACTGATATCACGTGCTTAAGACATATGGTAGTAGGGTTTAACTTCACCTCACTGTTGACATAATTTAGTTATTTCAAGACATCTTGATACTTAGGAATAATTGAAAAAGGGCATATTTTCATTTAAATTTCGAAAAAAAAACTAGCCTATCCGATTCAGTATCTGAAACTGTACTTCCTGCCTTCGGGTGTTCGACACGTTTTTTGTTCACCGTGTATATACCTTTATATAATTTTTTTTGTTTTTCTGCTGCTTATGTGCAGAAATACGAACTAACCTTTGGGATGAGGAAAACGCGCTGACAATGTAATACCTTACCACCTAGTAAGGTAAGAAGGGAAAGGACAGGCAGTTTAACGTGGAATCCTCAAATTTCTTCAAGAAAAAAAAAAGAAAAAAATTATGTGGTCGACCTATACGCACCTCCGTCTTCGGATTCGGAGTCACAATCAGTTACTTACTTAAAATACTTACTTTCTTCGAGAAGAATATCGCTTTCGCTTGCACATCATTGTCACCCATGAGGTACATAGATTTGTAAAAATGTATGTCCAGGTGTCGAGCGGGAACATGGTAGAAGTGCTCCTACCCGATGATATATTTTCCCTTGCATTTTGGCATATATTTTGCTTGGAATACTTTCTCGGCTCCAAATAATGTCATTTGAAACGCCTGAATGCATTTTCGAACGTTTAGTAAAACGTGATTCGAATCGGCTGATTTACAACAGTGTTTCAGGGTGTAAATAAACGACCAATATCCAGGTGTAAATAAAGGAAATTATTTTTAGGGTTCCGTAGCAAACGTGGCAGAGACCCTTATAAAATCTCTTAGGTACGGAGCGGTACGCGGTAGCAGTGCCCAGTCGCTATGGTATGCACTCACCACCATCAGGTATACGCGGAAGTAGCGCCCACTCGCTATGGTATGCACTCACCACCACCAGGTAAACGCGGAAGAAGGGGAACGTTACGGAACTATCTGTGTGTAGGCACAACGATTTTAACCACCTAATTATTTACATTACATACGATGATATATACGTTACGTAACACTATTATTTGGCATATACCTTTCCCAGCTGCTCCATGAGGTCTCCATGTAAAAACATAAATCCATCGGGAAATTGCCTAAGGTGATTAACAGTACCTAAACGACGTATCAAACAGGGTAGACAGCCTAGCAATAGTCCGCAAATATCTGCCAATAATATTCCTTCGCAGATTCCAGATAGAGGTGTGTTTCACTTTGTCGAATGTGTCATTGGTCCCTCGGTAGTCATCCAAGTTAGCTTATCCTTCCTTTCTTACCTATAAAAAATCCAACGTCTGCTTTCTGTCTGTCTGAGTGTCTGTCTGTCCGCTTATAACTCGAGAACCACTAAACCGATTTTAATAAAACAAAATTCTACGGATAGCTTGATTCTTCTCATCAACTATAGGCTACTTACTATCACGCTAAATGGCTTATGAGGTTAGCAGTGAAGTGAAATATGAGAGCGGGCGGAGCCGCGGGCACAGCTAGTATAAAACAAAAGGCATTATGTCCGCCCTTGCGAGTTGCGACACATTAGGTAAGTGGCATAAGGTGTAATCATCAATTCAATACTAATAATAAATCTGTAAGGGATGGTCATGGAGTAAGTTGCTTTGATTTTTGAGATATTTGGTTTGTAGACTCTGTGTATGATACTAAAACTAAATTTACGATTTTTAGAAATCATTTCTGTATGTATGTATGTTCCACCATAACTCTTAAACCGATCATCTGAATTCGATGAAACTTCGTACAAGTACATTTACCTACACGGGACACAGGATAGGCTAAATAAAATTCACTTCCGGTTACGCTAAGATGTGGCTCCCATACAAACCGATATGTTCCGTAGGCGCCGTAGTACTATAGGTATTTACCGAGCCGCCGCCGGCCGGCAGCTGGCGGCGTGGCGGCGGCGGCGGCGGCGGCGCCGGCGGCGCGGCGCGCGGGCGCGGAGGAGGCACGGCGAGCGAACTGAATAGCCGCAATATGATAGAATGGATCTCTGTTCTTCTTTCAAGCAAAAACTACTGAACAGATTTTGATGAGCCTTTACAGTACATCAATATAACATATAGGCTATAATTTATTAAGACATTGTGTAAATTGGCCCAAATAGGTATATCGATAAATGTCAAGTAAGTCGGAAAAAATCCTGCCATCTGAGAGCTATCTCGGCGTGCGCTGCATAAACCGTTAGAGTTAAACGAAGATAATGTATGGTGAGGTTTCTCTTAAATAGTTCTAAAAAAAAGTCCGCGACAGCATATATCTACCTTTTATGTGGAAGCCACTATAGCCAAAATAGTGAACAATAAATACATTTAAATTGGTTACTGTATTTACAATGCACATTTTATAGTAGGTATTGAATTAATCCTTAACATAATACATATTTTTATCGCTTCTGGTAGATAAACTTTGGCTTTTAAACTAAGTAATTTGGACAAATAGTTTAAAAGTTACGACGATGAGAATGTCTTGATATGGCGTCCTACGGTGCGGCGCACAGTACGGGCGAGGCGAGGCGAATATGTATGTATGAATTTCCTCCATAACATCTAAACCAATCATCTAAATTTGATTAAAATTAGTACATGCACATTTAGCTATACGAGACACAGGATAGGCTAAAAAAATTCAGTTCCGGTTACGCTAATAGGTGGAATATTTTACTTAGTTAGGTATCTAAAGTATTTGATTTATTTTAACTGAAGTTTCTTATTTTAATATCGATAGCTTTTCGCTCGCGTAATATTTGTATTTCAACAGAAGAAAGAAAGTAACTTTGGCCAGGGCCGGAGGGTGAACTGGATTCAGATAAACAATAAACATTCTCGAAGAAAGTAAGTAACATAATAAAGGCGAGGCCGAAGGCCGAGCTGCGTTCAGGAAGAGTATAAACCTTTTCGAAGAAAGTAAGTAACAAAGGGCGAGGCCGAAGGCCGAGCTGCATTCAGGAAGTCTATAAACCTTCTCAAAGAAATTAAGTAATTGAGGGCGAGGCCGAAGGCCGAGCTGCGTTCAGGAAGACTATAAACCTCCTTGATGAAAGTAAGTAACTGAGGGCGAGGCCGAAGGCCGAGCTGCTTTCAGGAAGACGATAACCTTTTCGAAGAAAGTAAGTAACAGAGGGCGAGGCCGAAGGCCGAGCTGCGTTCAGGAAGACCATAAACCTTCTCCAAGAGAAGCACTGACGTGGCACCAAGTTCATCCGGTGTTATGGGCTGACATCACGGATGTTGTAGGTAATGTAGCCAACTGTGTCAGTTTCCAGAAAAAAATAATTAAAAAAAAGTAAGTAACTAAGGGCGTGGCCGAAGGCTGAGCTGTATCCTGGAAGACGCTGACAGTAAGTAACTATGGGCGATAGTTACATACTTTCTTCAAGACGGTTTATAGTCTTCCCTAACGCAGCTCGGCCTTCGGCTTAGCCCTTAGTTGCTTACCTACTTTCTTCGAGAAGGTTTATGGTCTTCCTGAACGCAGCTCGGCCTTCGGCCTCGCCCTCTGTTACTTGCTTTCTTCGAAAAGGTTATCGTCTTCCTGAACGCAGCTCGGCCTTCGGCCTCGCCCTCAGTAACTTACTTTCATCAAGAAGAGAAGGTTTAGTCTTCCTGAACGCAGCTCGGCCTTCGGCCTCGCCCTTAGTTACTTACTTTCTTCGAGAAGGTTTATGGTCTTCCTGAACGCAGCTCGGCCTTCGGCCTCGCCCTATGTTACTTACTTTCTTCGAAAAGGTTATCGTCTTCCTGCCCGCAGCTCGGCCTTCGGCCTCGCCCTCAGTTACTTAATTTCATCAAGAAGGTTTATAGTCTTCCTGAACGCAGCTCGGCCTTCGGCCTTGCCCTCAATTACTTAATTTCGTCGAGAAGTTTTATAGTCTTACTGAAAGCAGCTCGGCCTTCGACCTCGCCCTCAGTTACTTACTTTCTTCGAGAAGGTTTATTGTCTTCCAGAATGCAGCTCAGCCTGAAGCCTCGCCGTTAGTTACTTACTTTAGTTGAGAAGGTTTATTGTTTACCTAAACGCAGATCGGCCTTAGTTACTTACTTTCTTCCTTTGAAATACGAATTTCACGCGAGCGAAGCCGCGGGTAAAAGCTAGTATTATTATAATTAAATATGAATCAGAATATGAACAAATTTTTCATTTCTCTTGTAAACAATTTATCGGCTCTACCGCTTAAAATTTTTCGTTACAAAAAGATATGAAGGCCTCATTTAAAAAAAAGCTTTCTTTTATCATAGGCAGAGTACCTTCCTAACATGATTCTTGGTTCATTTAAACCCTGCATATCTATCTGTCACACTCTTAACATCGTCATTGCATTGATATCTAAATGTTAATTGGGAAATTTGCTTTGAGTCAATTATCTACTTGTTGAATGGAATTTTCACGTTCTTCCTCTCCATATTCAATGTTCTATAATCCAACATGAGACACTGCAATAAGATCGGATAATTAAAGAATATCAATGGTGTTTTTTTTCGTTAAAATTGTTTTAATTAAAACGACCTTACAAACCATAATCTCTAATCTAATCTAATTTCACAAATCTGAATGGTTTTTATCCTATTTTTTTATCTGTAGATGTAAAAAGTAAGTTCGACAACTACAGGAAAAAAAGAAACAACAATAAACTTCGCTGGGATTGAGTTAATAAAGACTTTATTTGTTTATCAATTCAGGTTCACAGTGCATCGATGCGAGATAAACAACGAATGATGTTATTACATTTCTTATTATCGTGAACTGGTGACGCACAATTCAACCTCGAATCACACAGAAAAATGCAAAGTTTAAACTATACACACATTAACAGACAATAAACACTACTGCTGTGAGCGGGAGGAGGATCTACTCCGCCGACCACGATTCTCAACTCACTCGGTGCAAATACAAAAATTACAAAAAGTTGCACAACATACCGACATTTTAGTTTGAATTATAAGCGCGCAGAGTTAGACCCGGCTGCTTTATTTATAGGCACTTAAATCTAATAAATTGTTTATAGGGTTCCGTATCCATACAGCCTATTACTAATCCTACGGCGTCTGTCTGTCTGTCCGCCCGTTCGAGGTCTCAATATTTTTAGTCGTAATTGGTAGCCGGTTGAAATTTTCACAGAATAAATGTGTTATGTATGGCGGATATGTCAACAAATAACAAAAAAGCAAAAAGTAAAAAATTAAGGGGTCCCCATACAATTATCATAATATGTGGAAAAGCGCCCTCTACCGAATAATCACTTAACTAGCATTTTAACTACAAAAGTATGAACGGTCACCGAAAGATGGCGTAAGGGATACGGAGGAGTCAATATATCAATACAAACTAAGCTGTGCCGAACGCGAGACACGTGCGAGTGCGACCGCGTGCTTGCTGCACATATGGCTACGGAACCCTCTGCATGTAAACAACGTTCTCATATAACAGGGTTTTCTTTCTTTCTTCCATGATTCATTTAATGTCCAACTGCTCAGTATATTTCCACTAGTGTCACTGCGATCAGGACATTAACCACTGAAGTAAAGAACCCCCTTGACCTGGATGAAAGTATATCTCTACTTTCTGTCCGGCGATGGGACAACGCGAAATTCTTCGCAACGAGCATTACGCGAGCTGACCACTTTAAAAGATGATTATTTTATTTTATTTACCGAAGCGATACTATTGCCTTGCTATAAGAAAAACAGGTCGTTCTAAACGATTATTTCCATCCATGGATCAATTGGAATTACATACTGATAAAAAAATATTTTCAGCTATAATAAGGCATAAAAGACAATCTTTCATCCAAGCTTGAGAAGGTGTCTAGTAGCGAGTGAGGTAAGCCAGTACAGCGGCGCCGGCCGCCAGGGAGAGGGAAGCGGCTGTGCCGGCAGCTCCGTTGCATTTTTCCCCGTTGCACACGCTGCAGTGCTTGAGAGTGCTCTTGGTAACCTGCGCTAGGGGGCCTTGGATTTTCTTCTCGAGTTCCGAGCAGGTCTGGTTCATGTTGTCGGAAGGACCTTCCACACACGTACGCAGGACCGTCTCGCCTACCGCAGAGTCTGAAACGAATTTATTATATTCCAATGAAGTTCTGATAGTGAAAGTAAAAATTGAAGAAAAACGTGAAATGAAACACTTAGGTGTGATAAACAGTAATGGGGCTTAAGTTGCGGTATACATCAGTTTTTCTCACGTACTAGAGTAAATGGAGATTTATTATAACTCAAATGAAAATAGGTGCTCGACTTTTTAACCCAATTAGATTACAACAAACAAACAACCTTAATAATCTTTTAGAATTCACATTTATACTGTAAATAATAATGTTCTTGTGAGCGGTAGGTGGCACGGGTTAATTATTTGTAAGTAACTATAATATTTATTAGGTACTATACCTAACAGAACATTGTAACTTGCGAAGTTTGTGAGTTCTTCTTCGCATTGAAATAGAACTGGCGAAATTTTCTACGTATCCAAAAGTAGGTTACCTCCGTGCAAATATACAATACACAATCAAAGAGGGGACTTATTCGTCTCATCTTCATTAATAAAATGAGATATACACTGTATCGAACACTTCAAAGGTATTTACTATCATATTTTGTCTTTCTTACGTTTTGTAGACGTCCAGAAATACCAGCCTTGCGGCTACAAAATCCAGACGTCTATCCCTGCACTCTTGCGAGTACAGTGATAATGTATGCCAGATCGAGGCCCCATAGCTGTACCGTTTTTCCGAAATAATCCCATGGGAAACATAGGCTGAAGCCTTTCCCCAGCAGATCCGAGCCACCACCCGTCCACCCGAGGGAACCCCCGACACTATCGAACACTTCAGTTGGGTTTTGAAACTCGAGAAAAAAATTAAGCCTCACCGAGGATCATTTTGACGCAGTATCTGGGGGCATTGGCTGTCTGAGGAGCTGGCAAAAATTGCTGCAGGTAGCTACGGTAGAAGGAATTAACTTCGTTCGAGTCGCAGTTCTGTAAACAAAATAATAATTTATTTTAAGTTCAGTCGACTTTCGGAGACACGTTTGCTTTGTTGGTAGCGCCACATGACGTGGGACCGTTGCATGCTGCATCTACTTGTAGGTGGCTAACGATGTCCACGGACATATTTTATTGCTTTGCTCAAGCGCAGCCAATTTCACCCCGAGGTGGTTGGTGCCAGTCTGGCTTGAAGGCGGACTATATTCTGCGAGTGTTGACAGTGACTCATAGAAAATAATGAGCGTTTACATATAGGCGAATTCTCTGAACCGGTGCGAACAGGGTGAACTTTTATTGTCAGAGTTAATCCTTTTGCAAATTAAATTAGGTAATAATGTCTGTCAAGAAATAATTAATTTCCACAGTATTCAATTGGGATTGAATACTATTGAAAACCAGCTAATAGTAATATGTATCATACTGGTAATTTGTTTTATGAATTACGGTAAAAAATACGGAAGAAGAAAATACACATCCGTTCGTCCGTGTCGAGTGACTTCTGTTCTGTCTAACTAAATGAAGACTGAGCTATGTAAATACGTACGCATATTCACCCCCTCGGGTGTTGGAATGGGACTTGGGAGGCGCGGTAACCTGTGATTAGTCACTCTCAACACTGGCCGAAATATAGAGTATAGTGTGGCAGGGTTTGAAGATCCGTGGATTGTAGGAATTGGGAATTACATTTGGTGACGATAGGGGATTGCGAATGCCATGCCTGTCTGACAGGAGCGTTTTCATTTACTAGGCTTACTTGGGAGGAAATACATCATCTAAAAGCCTCATGGTATCTTTCATTTATAATTTTTGTCCACAGATGTGGCCATAGCCATACAGATTGACTCTTGACGAAGCAAACAAATAGAAAAAAAGGTTATTTTATTTGTTTTAGTATATAACTGAAATAAAAGCTTTTTTTTTAATATTGTTTATGTATTATTTCCTTTTTAACCCCCGACGCAAAAAACGGAGGGGTGTTATAAGTTTGACGTGTGTGTGTGTGTGTGTGTGTGTGTCTGTCTGTGGCATCGTAGCTCCCAAACGGATGGACCGATTTGGATGCGGTTTTTTTTTATTAGGAAGCTTGTTTAATCGGGATGGTTCTTAGCTATGTTTGTAATCAAGTAATCAAGTAATTAAGTAATAAAAAAAATTATTATCTTAAAAAGTGGACCGATTTTCATGCGGTTTCTTTTAAAAAGCTTGAAATAAAAGTTAAATTACAAATTTAAAAAACCCCCGACCCTTAAAAAGCAAAAAATAATTTCCGTTTACTTACTTAAAGGAGTCGGGGGACCGCTAAGTAAATAAAATATAAAACTCAGAGCTGCGCGGGAATTTACTTAGCGGTCTCCCGACTCCTTTAAGTAAGTAAACGGAAATTATTTTTTGCTTTTTAAGGGTCGGGGGTTTTTTAAATTTGTAATTTAACTTTTGTGCTATTTACTCGTGGTAATTTAGTTTTTTTTTTTAGTATTATTATATACTGTATTGTCACCAGCACGAAAAGGGTGCGCAAACTTTCAGCTCAATCATTTGGTGGAAGTGGATTAAAATTCAGTTGAAAGATTTGACTCACACATAATACAGGTGAACCTAAATAAAAGATGTAATAATAATAATAAATATATGGTACCGATGTGTCTTACTATTAGTACAATCCACCGCCAGTTCTCGAGAACGGTCATGTCACACTCTACTGGGACCGGTCCATTATCTATCACAGACAGGACTATTCTCGCGAACAGAACTGATATTGTGATAGTGGACCGGGAGGGAGGCAAGGCGCGCAACGCTCGTCGATATCGCCGTGCCGCATGATGGTAACCTCGTCAGTAAGGAAGCAGGGAAGATGTTAAAGTATCTGGATCTGCAGCACGAGATTACCAAAATGTGGCCCGTCCGCGTCGACTCGACGATCGTTGTGCCCATAGTCGTTTCGGCGCATGGGCTGATAGCGAAGAGCCTCGACGATCACCTTGAGACGCTCTCGCTGAGTAGTTGGGTCAAGGGCCAGATCCAGAAGGCAGCCCTTCTCGACACTGCACGCATCGTCCGGAGGTTTCTCTCCCTAGGGCCCGACCATCGGTAGCTTGGGTTCGCCTCGCCGCCGCCGGTGGTGGAAACTCCGTTTATTTTTATATAAATTTAAGATTTTAATTAAAAAAATGTAAAATTTATATAAAAAGGAACGTGTAAGTAAAAGAATAACAATAATAAAAATATGAACTGACAATGCTCGTGACTGCGTTGGCGTTGTTGAAGGGGTCCTTGCAGTTTGGAATGTTGGTAGACGTGCACTGGTAGCAGCTGAGACATAGTCCTGCAAAGACAGAAAACACACATTCAAATTCTGTTTCAGTCCGTTTTTGTATTTTTGAAATATTATTTATTTTAATATCTCTTTGCGTATGATGAAAAATTATTCTGAAAATATTCAAACATAAACATTCTTCTTTATAAGGATTTGTAGACCTACCCCCGTTTTCACCATCTTCCGTTCACTCAAATCCCATATTTATTTTGCGGTTATAATACCTAACACTTCCCTTACATTTGACAGTAGTTAACTGTCGGTTACATTGTAGCTAGAGGTGGTGAAAACGGCCAGTATTGGATTGGTTTACTTTCAGTTAAAATGGATGAAATTAAAAATATTTGTTTTTAAGCGGCGGGTGGCCGAGTTGTCTGGGCGTCGCGTCGGCGGCCCCTCTTCCTAGTGGTCCGAAGTTCGAATCCGCTCGGCGTGTACCTACCATGATTTTTTTCTGACGGAAAAAATTACGTATGTTCTCATATAGTTCAGTTCATATAGTTCAATACGCTCCATAACCTTACTCTATGAGTATATATATATATGTATATATATATATATATAATGTATATATATGTATGTATATATATATATATATATATATATATGTATATATATGAGAGCGTATTGTCAACTCAGCGCTCCTGACGTACCTAGAAGACTCTAAACTCCTCGACGACAAACAATACGGCTTTCGCAAGCAAAGGTCGACTGGAGATCTTCTAGCGTACGTCACGCATTTATGGGCTGAAAGGCTCGATGGTTTTGGGGAATCGCTGGCGGTCGCTCTGGACATATCCAAAGCATTCGATCGCGTCTGGCACCGGGGACTCTTAAGCAAGCTTCCGGCCTACGGTGTCCCTACAAAACTGTGCACCTGGATCTCCAGCTTTTTGAGTGGCCGGTCGATATTTGTCACCCTAGATGGTGCCTGCTCGGCCGACTACTCAATCAATGCTGGTGTTCCACAAGGATCCGTGCTGTCGCCTACGCTGTTTTTATTGTTCATCAACGACATGCTCTCGCTCGGCGAAATACACTGTTACGCGGACGACAGCACGGTGCACGAAGGGTTCATCAAGGACTGGAAGGGTAGAGAGGCCTCAGCAGCAAACGCGAGACGCGAAACTGTTGCTCGGGTTGACCAGGTTCTCGAAAAAGTATCCTCTTGGGGGAAGAAGAACTTGGTCAACTTCAACGTAGCCAAGACGCAAGCTTGTGCCTTCTCTACTAAGGCTGATCCGTTTCCTCTCCAAGCCACTTTTCAGGGCAGCCAAGTCCCCAACGATGGTAGTCTGGGCGTCCTGGGTATGGAGGTGTCCAGGGACGTTGGGTTTCGATCGTTCATAGAGTCCAAGGCGAAACTAGCGTCTCGAAAATTAGGAGTCCTTTACCGCTGTCGGCGATTTTTCACGCCGGTCCAACTGCTTACACTCTACAAAGCACAAGTAAGACCGGTGATGGAATATTGCAGTCATCTTTGGGAGGGTTCCCCTGAGTACCTTCTTTCAGCCTTGGATTCTATTCAGCGACGAGCCATTCGCCTCATTGGTGACTCCGTACTCACAAAGGACCTTCAACCTCTAAAGCACAGACGTATCGTTGGGTCATTGAGCCTGTTTTATCGGTACTACTATGGCCGCTGCTCTGACGAACTTGCTTCCCTTATCCCTCCTCCTCCTGTTCGCCTTCGCCAAACCCGCCATACTCTCGCGGAACACCCGTTTGTAGTCGACAGAAGAGTTCTTCGAACTGCACGATTCTCTAAATCGTTCTTGTGCCGCACTGCAAAGGTGTGGAACGGGCTCCCAGGAAATATCTTCCCCCACTCCTACAATCCACAGATCTTCAAATCGCGGGTTAATAGCCTTTCCCCAGCAACATTAGTCCACCTCCAAGCCGGACTGGCACCTCCTCGGGGGTGAAATTGGCTGCGCCTGAGGTTGCGACCTCGGACAGAGCCACCCAGTTCGGTAGCAATAAAAAAAAAAAAAAAAAAAAAAGTATAGCCAGCAAACAAGCCACCCACACCAGATTAAATAAAAAAATTGTACCTACAACATAAAGTTGACATAAGTAAGGCCTAAATGCATTCTATGCCTAAATGCATTCTCTGCCAGTCATGCCTGCCTGAAACTTATTGAGTAAGTAAGGGTAGAAATTAACAGAGGTTAGATTAGATTTAAGTTGAAACTTATTATATTTTGTAATTATGTTTTAACTAAACGTTTGGTACATTACGATTGAATTTTCAAGTGAAAACGAGCACAATAGATATTACACACAAAGTAACTTTGTACATAAATTATAGCACTGAACGAGTACATTGAAAGTACTCATTCAGTACTATAATTTATGTACTATCGTCATATCTATTGCTCACTCCACTGCGCAAGGCGTTAGACCAGTCATTAGTATTACGTACTAGTACCTAGTACGATTCTGTTGTGTACAAACCTTCACGATACTTAGTCACAGAAGGGTTACTTCAGGTCAAGGCCCTATTTATACAAACAAGGTGATTCACAGAAGTTCACCATCTGAGCTCGCATCTGAGTCAGACTCACTCGTTTCTAAGTAATTATCCCAAACAATAAAGAGAAATGTGATTATTGGCAATAGAAACAACTATGTAGGTACTACAAATAGTTCGTGTTTTTCGTGTAGTTCAGTATAGTCGTATAAAAAAATAGAAGGGAGGCAAATCAATGAAATCAAGGCCGGTTTTGAGTTTGATATTCCCAAATTTTATTCGATAAAATATTTATTTTTAAATTGACTTAATATACTGGATTAACTCATTGTCGTTATGGATAAATGAATTGGACTTATATTAATTGGATTTTTGCAGTGTTTTAATTTCATTGTAATAATTTACTTAGATTCAATTTATAATTATAATAGATATGTACGAATTATAAATGTTTATGCGTAGGTATGCAACACTCTCGGCAACACTGTATAGGCCCTGTGCAGTGGCGGCTGGTGACTTCAGTGACCGGTAGTGCGCTAAGTACCTACCTACTTAAATACCAAATTACCCAACACATTCCCCTCATGTTATTTTATGATCGGGACTTCCGATTTTTTTAAACGCCTGCGTTTTATTATGTAAGTACCTAGTATGAATATTCTAAAGACACTCAATGAGTTGCAAAAAACAAGAAAAAAAAATCCAAACAAGTTTTTTAACTTATTTTTAGTACTTTTATGAATACACCCCATAGACCACAACACTACTGCAGCTTTCAAAAAGAAAACAGTCCAAAAATACTTAAAAAAAAAAATATAAAAATAAAAGCATTTCAAAAGTAGGAATTGAACCCGGGATCACCTGATTGTGAAGCCTTGCCTTTAACCAACGCTTAGGCAAATATCGGCACCACTTAATTTATTCACAGTATCACGTGACAGAAAGCACAAAACCTAACCATATCCCATTTTAAATATTCGCGCGCTAACGGGTATGTGACATCACATCACATGACAGCGCGCTGACTCTAGGTAGACGGCAAAGAGTTTGTAAGACGGACTTGTGCAAAACGAATCGCTCGCGACGCGACGTGTCGCACGCGCGGGTATTCACGATATAGCGTCCTTGCTTGGCGCTCGTGCGCCGCTCGCAGAACTCCTTTCGGCCCATACTGTTTCTATGAAGTATCTTCTGTCTCACGCGCCAGCGGTGTTTTGCCGATCCCCATACATTCAGTATGGGAGACCCGCGTGCGATTTATATTCCGCACGGCGCGCGCGTTTACTCGCAAAAACGTGCCTTGTGATCTATAAAATAAGGTCGAATTCACATTCGTATTTATTTGGAGTACGATCTTTATGGTTTTAATGTAGTATGTTGTAAGGTATTATTTATTTTGAGTGAAGTGAAGACTTCTCGTGGTATGGTAGTGCGGCGCACGAGCGCACTTTAGGACCAGCCGCCAGTGGCCCTGTGTACTGGCATTAAATAAATGAAATGAAATGATGTAATTTCAAATGCCGATCTAGTCTAAAAATACATGGCTCTGTCTGTCTGTGCGTATGTATTATGTATTCTGGGAGCGTCGTTTTTCATCGTCGGCCTATCACTGTTGAGTTGAGACACAGAAGAGAGATATAGGGCTAACGTTGAGATCACAGACAGTGTAGTTGAAGCAACGATACTTGATGCCATTGGCTAGTTACTAGGCGCCAGTATCATCAGCGAGAGCTTCGGAAATTACATACTTTCCTTATCGATAAAATAAATTATGATATAAAAACATTGCACCAAGGGTCCGAATATGAATCAAAATATTATTATTTAACACTTTTAAGTTCTAGTCTCGGTTCTAGTTGTTTTTTGAAGTCGGTGCAATTTTTTTATGGAAACTGACACAGTTGGCTTCGTCACCTACAACATCCGTGATGTCAGCCCATAACACCGGGTGAACTTGGTGCCACGTCAGTGCTTCCCTTCGGTCGTGCCGGCTACACTGAACTGGACGGAAAACACAAACTATTTACATAGCCGTTTCGACCGACCTTTCATTCAGTGCGGTGGTATTAACCCGGGCGGGTTAAACCCTACCACCTAGTAATATAAGAAGGGAGTCATATCCCTTAGTCGCCTTTTACGACATACACGGGGAGAGATGCAGTGGGCTATTCTTTTAAAGTACCGGCCCCACGCGGTACTACCGGCCCCACACGGACACACGGTACAGTGTTTTTTAAAACAGTTTTTTATATCATTCTTTTTTATTAACCGACTTCAAATAAAAAAGGATGTTATAAATCCGACCCGTACGTACGTAATACGTTGGAATTGCACAATAGGTATTATATATTATAGGCGCCGAGGCACCCATGAGGTGTCTAACGGCGCCCATGAAAATTCGGTTGTATTCGGGCATGTATGTTTTTTAGTTATTTATTAAATATCACATAACATTTTCTGCGTAGAATTGAGCGTTGAACCGACGACGACGTGTTTTTCCAGTGATTGGTACACACTTAACAGTCCATATCTTGAAAACTGCTGAACCGATTTTGATGAAACTTGCACTGTTCTCTAAGTTGAAGTAAATGTAAGCCAATAAAAAAATATGAGATTGTTGAGATTATAGAAATAGAATAAGAAAGCAATAAATTATTCCGTTTGAAAACTCTTGCAATGCATTTTTGTCAAATCTCGATGTTTCGAAGTAGCATAATTAATTACCAAATGCCCCGTCTTTAAAAAATAGGGCAAAATTCCTAGCATGAATACGGGTTCTAAAAACGCAACCACAAAACCAATTTTGCGTCCGAAAACGTTGCTAGAGCGCGGCTTAGGTTGCCCCCATGATGGCGCACATGCAAACAGTATCATTTCGCAATATGATGATATTAATATCACAATATTATTATGTAAAAAAAAACAATATTTAGTAATTTTCGTAGTTCTCCCATAAGTAATTTTCGTAGTTTTATAATCTCCAGTATGTCACCCAATAGCGATTGTATCTCAAACCTTAAAACTAAGACGTGTAATAAGTCAAAGAGTTCGTGACATTTTCATTTTATCCTCGATTTTATCTAATTTAATATCAGAATTTGCGCCTGCCCCAAGACAATCCTATAGTCACTCATACATAAGTTTTCCATCTGTATCAAGGCGCTAGCTAGGACAATACCATACTGCAGTGGGCCTAATTCTAGACTCCTTGCTAAGTGAAGGTGCTAATTGACTGTTCGCCGTATCGCTGTAACTCAGTTGATATTACCATATTTAATATGGTCATGACAGAGATAGGATAATCGGATACATATTTACCTAAACTTGAGAGGTTGGATAAATATGGACACTTTTAATTTTTTTTTACCCGGGATTGACGTATTTTAATTGTAACCGTACATTTTTGTCTTAAGTAACGTTTTAACATTATTATTATATTATTTATCTTTTATTTCACTAAAATGTTATATTAATTTTAGATTATTATTTATTTACATTATTTTGTATTATTTATTATTTTCTTACATTAATATTTGATTCACGTATAGGGACATAATATACAAATTATGTTGGTGCTTCACTAAAACTGATATATATAATAATAAAAACCGCTAATTATGTATAGGTTCATGATAAAAGGTGGGCCTAAATTATTTTTGGAATTTCAGTCCCAAAAAGTAACTATATACCTACTTAGTCTTAGTGACGCAACGCAGTCGCATAAATATTCTCGCAAAAGAAGTCGGGACTGAACGCTAGAATGACAAAAACTAATAAAAAGTGTATTAACAACATTTATCTCTTCTAAGTTTTATATAGTAGGTATAGTAACATTCCCGGGAATCCCAGGAATTATTTAATTAAATAATTTTTTAAAGAAGCCACTACCATATTTATTAGAATTTAGGCAACTATGTATCCGATTACCCTATCTCCATGAACCAATGGGGGGTCCATTTAGGCAATAGGCAGCAACATTGATTGAACATATCAACATGGAATGCCAATAGTATAGAACCAAAAGTAAAAATTACGAGTGGAACATATTTAGTAATTATAATCGCATTAATATTAGAAATATGTCAACAATATCAACACACACAACTGAACAGTCAACACATACGATTACTATTCATGATCGCTAGGGCGGGCGGATACAATGACCATAAACGTAATCGGGGGGATATGGGAGTGTTGCCATATTGACTCACAAATCTGTATGTGCACAATAGTCACCATGGCTAAACCAAGTCCTAAACCAAGTAAAAGGAACAGGGTGCTATTAAGAGTCTGTAATACTTCTGTAATACTACTTACTGTCATTAATTCCATTAAATTTTCCCGGTAAAAAATAAGTAAATTGCAAAGTTACCTCTACACAGTACAATAAAACCGCTAGTATACAATAAATACTTTAGATTAGATCATGAATCTTTGCATAATAAATAATTGATGTCAATATAAAGCAGGTCCTATGTTGTTTAAGTTATAAAAATAACCTTTATAAAAAGACAATTACCTAAATTATAGCGCGTTGCACCCAATTTTGCACACAATTTTATTACTTAAGAGTACCCGTCCAATAATAGTGTAGTTTACACTATAAAAGCGCTTTGACCTCGCATAGAAGGTAAGCACTGGTGTGCGAGCGCAATAAAGAGTGTGGTGGCGCTGGCGCGGTGATGGAAGTGGGGGCGAAATTAGAATTCGAAATGAGGCATTGTACGTTGTACGTTGGAATGTAGTATTTTTGTGGGAAGTAGAACTCAGTTTAAGGGATATTTTTGACCTAGACAGAGCTTCCACTTCGGCCCAGAAAAGTAATAACAAAATAAATAGAAAAATCTGAAAAAAAAAATTATTCTCGTTTCTGTCCTTATTTTTGATTAAATAAAAACAGAATAATATGCGCCAGGAATCGCTAAATACACCTAGGATGCATCGAACAATTAATTTTACATAGTTTTTTTTATAAGAATTGATTTAACTGTTTCAATCGTCAAGGTCACAAAAACTTTATCAGGTCACAATATTTAAAATAAAAGAAAAAGTAATCGAAATTGATATCTGGGAGTTCTACTCGTGCATTGGAAAGCTCAGTAGATTTATTCAATAAAATGAGAATTTCACTTTTTTGGGCTAAAAAAAACACTGCGCGGCCGCAAAGCAAAAGAAGGGTAAGTAATGTTTTTCAATGTGTAAATCTCGTGAAGCAACCGTGTTCAAAATAGGTATGCTCTGTTCTAATGAAATGGTCGAAGATTGATAGATTTTATAAAAAATCTCGTAAAAAAATATATCATGTACCTAATGGGAGTAATTTTGGTGTCTATAGATGGCACGGCTCATAAATCGACATATTTATCCAAATTGTGTAATAAATATCTTAGTGAATAATTATTGTTTAATAAGTATCAGTTATACATATATAATAATAAATAAGTAATTCATAAGAACGACTGACCTTCAGTCGTTGGTCTTATTGTGAAAATTCGCAATAAAACAACAACGCGTCCATCACTAATAATAGGTGCTGGGATAGCCGAGCGGAGACTGCTGAAATAAAATTCTATTTGCGTGAAAGCGGAGCAAAGTACGAGGAAAACAGGAAAAGAGCGAGGGGGGATTATGCGAACTAGCTGTATGAGTGTACTAACCTACACAAGTTTGTATCTACATATGTATGTATAACTGCTGGTTACATGACATCTTATCTGAATAATAATAAGATTATGTGGGCATGTTATTTATAAAAAAATATATATTTATCTGATAGTAATATCCGACCATGAGAAAGCGTTCGGTTTTTATTTAAACAACTTAATATATTATTAAATTATATTAACTATTACCATTTTTTGTGCAGTTTTAAAAAAAATAAATTTCAGTAAAATAATGTAATGTTAATTATTAACTGTGGCGCAATATAATCTATTGCAAATAAATGTATTTCTTTCTCTGCTCATTTTGTGTGTGTACCAAGGCATGTGTTAAAATATCTGTTATTTTTAGAAGTGACCAATAAATATTACTACGACCTATGAATCACCTTTGAATAAGCGAGACACACCAACCAACCATCACATTATCACATCACACTTTTTAAGACTTACATTTACATGTGCGTCGCCAACAGGATGAGATGAATTGTTCGCTCGCTCCACACTTTGTCATTGCCACCAATTAGTGATCATTTGACGCAAATTTTCGCCAGTCCAACGTCTGTAGTTTGTCTGTACATTAATTATGTTTTGACCCAGTTAATATAGAGAAGATTTAGATCCTTTAGTTAGAACCTTTAGAGGTTGACTGGAAGACACGTATAAAAGGATAAGTTCAACATTGACCCTCTTGCTAAAGATGTGGAAACTAACATTATGTTGTGCTGTTTCAGTAAAATGCTTATGGAACAATCAAGCATTTATATCTTTATATCTGTCTACTTACCTAATTCAACCTCATCTCTTAGGGCATTGTTTTCGTCTTAACATTTTCGAAATCTTTCTATATATGGTTAAGGCCAGGAAGTTTTAGCAATACATAGTTGTTTCGTTTTATAGAGACCTCTTCTTCGTTAGTTCCTAGTGTTTTGAAAACTACTGGTCTTTTATACTTTTCGATTATAAAGTCGATTATCGAAATTGCAGCAGTGCTGTACGCTATCAACGGAAGCAACTGAACTGTCGCGGAGTTCCCCAATTTCCGGCTACTTTTCTTTGAAATTAGATCGAATCGCATCCACAGCGAGGACGGCAATGATAAAATTCAGCGACGTATCAAAATCCACAAAGTTTCGTCAGAAAACATTAAATCAAACTAGCTGAATTTTCAGTTGCAGTAGTCGGCTGCGAATTCACGACGCCAAAGTACCTAATAAAGCGTCCAACTAGTACTAGCAAGTTATTGATGTTTGTGTCTCGAAGTCTGACATAAAATTCGGCTGCTATTTGCGTTAATGTCCTAAAGTACGGTGAAATAAAAGATAATGTCGCCTCCTAAATTAACGATTGGACTACGACAAACAAATATATTTAGTCGTTATTGAATTTGTTTTTATATAGGGAATCTAGGGGGCGCGGTGGACTCCTGGGTGCATCCATCGAACAATCAGGGACATCCATAGGTATCTATAACACCACTCCTCGCGAAACCAAGATCAGTGAGGCGCCAGCGAATATTATAGGTAATGCTGTAATTAATTGTTTACGCAAAACTAAATATAACTCTTAAAACTATTGACAAAATTATAAAATATATAGGTATTGCTAAACACAAGTCACTTAGATCGCGTTGATTCGACCGACTTTCAAGCTAGCTTCACTCCATATGAACATTATTATTAGTTACGTTCAAGCTTGTTAACCTTCACAGGCCTTAAGCTAGATTTAACTTAGTAGGTTCTAGTTGTACACTATGTTATATATATAATATGTTCACTCTCTATTAGTCGTCAATACAGACAATTGTGAAATTGAAATAATGTACAAGTGCAATGCCATTGGCATCTAATTTTGAAATGCAAGGCCGGTACTTAAAAAGAATAGCTCCACTACATCTCTCCCCGTGTATGTTGTAAAAGGCGACTAAGGAATATGTATGGGCACGATGCCCACCCGTCAAATTGGCAGGGTCCTTCTACCGAGTTGTCAGAATACATTGTGAAACGGTGGTGGTCGGTGTGGTGTTGTAATTTACCAGAGTTCTTGCCACAACACAGATTATTTTGCTTACCCCAATTTTCGGGATATATACATATATAGCGTATGTATGCATGTATCGGTTTTTAAATTACCTTTTTTTTTTATGGAAACTGACACGGTTGGCTACATCACCTACAATATCCGTGATGTCAGCCCATAACACCGGGTGAACTTGGTGCCACGTCAGTGCTTACCTTCGGTCGTGCCGGCTACACTGAACTAGACGGAAAACACAAACTATTTAAATAGCCGTTTGTACCGACCTTTCATTCAGTGCGGTGATACCAACCCGGGCGGGTTAAACCCTACCACCTAGTAATATAAGAAGGGAGTTTACCTATGGTTATTTATTATTGAACATAATTTAAAATGTTACTGCTTTGTCCGCTCCCATGGTTCCCCATCGGGAACAATTACGATCTCCGCTCGCTCCCCGCGTTCCCGTTCGGTCACAAGATTTATGCGCAATTTACGGCCGCACTATTTGACCAAATTCACTTTATTTTGCCCTGATCCTCTCTTGACTCAGGCAGCATTTTTTGAAAGGATTTGGAGCCTGTCTCCAAGAAACAATAATATTGGCTATGGAAACAATAACTTGCCGTCAGTGGACATATTGATAATCTGTCCGTGTGCGTATTTTTCAAGTAAGAGCGCCCCGTGAAAATAATGTTTATAAGTGTATTCAAGTGCATCTATGAGCTAAAGGTTAGTAAATAGTGTTATTTATTAGTTATTCTACCAATAGAAGATGCATTACGAGTTCGGGTGGCGACAAAAGTCATATTTTTCGTCGCTCAAAAATGTTTGTTTATTTTTGTATGAAATGTGTAAACAATGACTTTGAGGGCATATTTTTCATGGAAATATAGCTTATTTTTCCAATTTTCTTCGCATTATTATACAAACATACGACCAGTTGCAAAATAAAAGAAGGTTTAGTTCAAATAATATATTTATAAAATTGGTAAAAAATATCACGCGCGTGCCATCTCGGACTGTCCTGATGCTCTCAGGATGTTCATGTTGAACATCCGATTTCGCCGATTTCTGTAAAGAAAACGTATATTATACTTTACTATTTCTAAAAGTATGTTTCTTTACGAGTATTCTAATATAAATATTGTAAAGGTATGTTTTGAATTTATATTATAATGAATTTTTCAAATTTTTTTTGGGATTTTTTTTTCTATCTAAAATATCTGTTACTTCTAAACAAGGTAAGCCTCACTGTTTCACATGGATTTTAGGAAATTTTCTAGGCTTTCTAGGACAGAAGAGTTTATAGATCTAACTTTATTAGTTTCCGAAATATCTGCGTTTATGTCGAGGTCGGCGCTCATGTGCGCGCGCGCCGTCCGCGGGCCACGCCCATGCGGGACTAAGCGGTTTTGGGGCTTTATAACGCGGGAGCGAACAGGATCAATCGTCGTCGCTACGGTGGCGGCAGAGTGCGTTTGGCCCGAAACGTCGAGCCACATCATAGGTAGTACCGAGAACGACCGTTAGTAAAGCTGTAAAAAGTTTATTAATAATTTTTAATAAGTACCTAAAACAGTACAGGTGAAAGCGAGGGTGAAAGCCTTGTCCTACTCCCGAATTCATACGTAGGAATAACCTAGACCAGCGGTTCCCAATTTTTTTCGGGTACGGAACCCTAATAAATGATCATCCTTCTGTTGGCGGAACACCATGTCAATTAACAAAGTTAATTAGCTATTTTGAACATAAAAAAACCGGCCAAGTGCGAGTCGAACTCGCGCACCGAGGGTTCTGTATCGCCATGTCATGGTCAGCGCCACTCACGCCATCTATGGCGTGTTTATGAAATGCTTCATATTAGTTCAAATGCATGATTAGTTTAAAATGCTTCATACTCTTTTCGGCAGATGGCGCGCATCCACTTTTTAGTTTCTTCTATGGGAACCCCCGTTAATTGTTTACTTTTTTTATTTTTTGTTATATCAGCAATAATAAATAACACATATTCTGGGAAAATTTCAACCGGCTACCTATTACGGTTCAAGAGATACCTACAGTTCTCGGACAGACAGACAGACAGACAAACAAACATACAGACAGACGGCATAGGCTTAGTAATGGGTCCCTTACCGGATACGGAACCCTAAAAACTAAATGTATGTGACCTACACCTAATTTTTGATACTAAATTGTTTATCATGTTTGATTTGAATAGCAAGACTAGTTCGAGTTTAAAAACATATTACACGTTTTTGATTAGGGAGAGCGTTTTGTGCTTTTTCCACCCAACCACCCAACATCAAAAGGTGTTCTGCGGAACCCCAGGGTTCCGCAGAACACCTTTTGGGAACCGCTGGCCGAGACTGTCTATATTATAAGAGCTGCGTTTTCGGAACAATTTTAATCAGAATTTGGTTTTGAGTTATGAAATTTTCTTTGCTATAGCGTTTATAAATATTAAAATAAAAACAACTTATGTAATTATTTTTACGTTTTTAAGGCTGTTTTTTTACACCCCGTCCTTCGCAGTGCACATATGTAAATTATGACAACATTATTTCTACTTTCTAATCTCCAGTCAGTGTTTGAGAACACGCCAATTCCGTCTCGACCTAGAATTGGAGCGTCACATGAAAATGCCAGGAGTTTCCGACCCAGTGCGATAGCGTTCCACTTTGGCACGTGCATTATGTTAATTCCTGTAAAGGAAAACATCCATCTGTCGTTAGTCGCCGAGCTAGTAGGTAGCGATAACGCCCGTGGTAATGTGGCGTGAGGTAAAATTTCCAAGACTTCGTCGCCCATTTTTGTTGAATGGAACGGAAGAGGAAAAACAGACAATAACAAACAAAATTTCGTGCTTCTGCAGGTTTCGAGGGTGGAGTTTGTGACAAGAAAGTATACAAATTTGTTTTGTTTTCAATAGCAATAAGTATAATCAATCAATATGTATTTATTACTCAGCTCAGCTAGATTAGAATCTAATTTATCTAAAGCATTTGGGAATACTTTTTGGGAGTACCTAGTTTTTATGAAAACCAGCACGGGTTGCTGTGCCGAGGGGCAAACCGCAGAGCCAAATTCTACTCTCCTTGCGAAACCACTCTCAGAGATATGGTATACAAGCAGATTTGAGGACCGTTGCTGGACTGTCTAGCCTATTAACACGACGTTGGAAGACACCCAGGTAGAAGGATTCGGAAACTACAACTACAGCCGTGCGGTGAGACAAATGAACGATTTTGAGAAACGATGAATTCTCAAAAGCTCAATACCAACAACAAAAGGGCACTGACTGAGTGAGCCTCTCTGCGACGAGTGTTGCGAACATAGCGCGGATGGCAGGGAATAAGGCATACATACTAGACCCTCAGTGCAACTTCCACGACAGTACCTGTACGAACACACACCTACACCTGTTTACCTACCTACACAGAAACATAACTTGATGAGTAACGTCCGTTGACGAAGAGAGGTTTCATAATCCTCAATCCATCGGAGCAAGAACTAATCAGAGTTCGAGGCATTCCAATCAAGAAAGGGTCGACCCTGGATACTACGGAAACCGTAAGCAGAAAATGCGAAAGGGAGCTGCGCCCATGGAGATTTTTGGTGACCAAAAATGGTGATTTGGAAAATTTGAGAAGTGGTTGAGATTGCTCTGACCTTCATGGGCGTAGCCAAAGAGGGCGCAGCTCGCTTTGGTATTTACTGCTTTACGATTTCCGTAATATTAATCTTACTTTTCTATCTACGAAAAATGTAGCAGGTACTTACCTAGAAACATGAATAATATATTTAATAATAGACTCATACACCATGTTATGCTATAACTAAATGTTACAGTCGATTATATTCTGGAAAACTATTTAAAAAAATATAAAAACCGCCTTCAAAAATGTATGAAATAAAAAAATAAAATCGAACCCTAGAGTTGAAGGCGGTCGGTTATTTTTGCTTGCTTTAGCACCACCGCCTTCAACTCTAGGGTTTGATTTTTATTTTTTTATTCCATACATTTTTGAAGGCGGTTTTTATATTTTTTTAAATAGTTTTTTATTTCACAGTTTTTTTAGTAATTTTTATTTGCTATTAATGTACTCGGCGGAATCGCTCGGCCTTCGGCCTCGCGATTCCGCCTCGCTTTCCAATCCGATCTTGACAAAAAAAAAATGGGACCACCTTGGAGCTAGACTGAACCGAACACAAAAAGAATCATCGAAATCGGTTCACAATTGGGGAAGATATTGCTAAACATACATAAAAAAAAAATACATACAGCCGAACATAGAACCTCCTCCTTTTTTGAAGTCGGTTAAAAATGCAAAATATTGCAGAGACAAATAAGTTAGCGAATATATTGCAATAGCTAAACGTTTTTCCCTGTTATACTATGGAAGGAAACATTTAGTTTTTAAGTCTAAAAATATTCATATAGGGGGGAGCTGTGCCGACCGAAGCACTAAATGTGCTCGACACAGCCAAATCCACCTCACGTCGTCGTCGTCGGATGGTGCAAACCACGCTCATCCATCGTTGCTGTAAGAAAAAATATATCTACACATATATTATTTTTTTCTAACATCAAACTCTGTGGTTTACGTGAAACATCAAAATATATTCCTTGCCACTGTTCTTCTTCACTTACTATCATCGCCCAAACGTTGACTGGAAGAAATCACTTATAGTGATTACCTTTGCACGCTATAATGGTTCTTTTGTTTCTCTATGCATTATTGTATAATGCTATTGTTCTGCTATTGTTCTGTTAATGTTTTGGTGTGCAATAAAGAATTTCTCTCTCAATCAATTGGGGAGAAACCGATTTTTAGGGTTCCGTAGTCAACAAGGAACCCTTATAGTTTCGCCATGTCCGTCCGTCTGTCCGTCCGTCTGTCTGTCCGCGGCTTAGCTCAGAGACCCTTAGTATTAGAAAGTTGTAAGTTTGTATGGGTATTAATATTAATAACGCCGACAAAGTGGTAAAATAAAAAAATTTAAATAATTTTTTTTTAGGGTACCTCCCCTACACGAAAAGTGGGGATGAATATTTTTTTTCACGTCTACCCCATCGTGTGGGGTATCGTTGGATAGGTCTTTGGAAAATATTGCAAGTTTGTGAAAAGCATTTTTCGATTTAGGGATCCGTTTGCGAATTATTAAGCTTTTAAGTGCAAATTTTTGTTAGAGTCAAGTGTCCCCCCCCCCCTGCCAGCTAAACGGTTGTTATTAGAAATGTGAAAAAATTCACCGCAGTAGTATATATATCGAAATTAAAAGGAAAACTATCACAGCTAAGTAGGCTGTACAGGTTGACCAGTAATAGTCGACCAACTTAAAAAATGTACGGACGACAGCCATCATTTCACTGTTGAAGAACTTTTTCAAGTTAACATTCATTTATTTCCCCTACAAAATTATACAAATAATCAAATAATGTATTTTGATAGGGTTCCGCAACTACGGAACCCTACACTGTGCGTGGCCCGACACGCACTTGGCCGCTTTTTTTATAGTGCTTTTTTATGGCGCTGAGCGACCCAGAATTTGTCTAACAACGCCCATGGACATTCGGTCGAGGGTATTTGCCACCAATTTTGATCGTCAAATAATGTTTTAATCTAAGGCAAAGAGATTTAAAAAAGTTTAATGTCTTTGATCTAAGGTAAGGGGTATGAAATAATTCCCCTACGTCATTATTTGTTTCGATCCTTTCCTATAAGTTTACTATTACGTATATGTCTCCAGAGCTATGTCACTATGGCTATGTAGCCGGTTTCCACAGCTAGTTTAGCTATGTAGAAGGACAACACCGAGGACAACACACAGGGTGATGTCATCGATAACATCACGTTCTACTTTACGAGCCTTTACCGCCGCACGGTGCGGTGCGTGATCCGATCCCAGCCCAGCCCAGCGCAGACACTGTTTACTAGGCTTCGCCCGCGATATTTGTCTAAGGGCCAATTTATTGCGCGTAGCAGGATATGCTCTGATTGTCTTTGCTTTTACTAATCTTAGAATTATCTACGTGCGGGGCTGGTACTTAAAAATAATAGCCCCACTGCATCCCTCCCCGTGTATGTCGTAAAAGGCGACTAAGGGATAAGGCCAAGATCCCGTGCTAAAAGGCGACAGGTTAGCCACCTCTCACCTTCCTACGGTCCTTCCACCGAGTCATGCAGCGGGTGGGTCTTAGTACCTTACTTTTATTTTTTTTATTTTTATGGAAATTGACACGGTTGGCTACATCACCTACACTACAACATCCGTGATGTCAGCCCATAACACCTGGTGAACTAGGTGCCATGTCAGTGCTTCCCTTTGGTCGTGCCGGCTACACTGAACTGGACGGAAAACACAAACTATTCACATAGCCGTTTCGACCGACGCGACGTTTCATTCAGTGCGGTGGTACCCGGGCGGGTTAAACCCTACCACCTAGTAAGGTAAGAAGACAAGGGCCCTACACAGTTTTACGTGGAATCCGAACCACGGTCAGCCTCCAACGATCGAGCGGTCACCCATCCAAGTACTGACCGGCCCAGCGTTGCTTAACAATCAATAGCGACAGTAGACTTCTGCACCACTGAGCTATCGAGGCTGACAACTTCCTGTTTGATAGTTATCTTGTCCGTATACTATGCTAAACGTGGTGGTCTTTTTTTCTGACAGAACAATTTACGTGCTTCACCGTTCGGAACCGGTATAAAACTGTAGGTCCCTTTTCACTTGCCCCATACTAGGTGGTATGCTCAAATTGTAGCCGACTTGGTTGGTACCACCGTACGGGATGTAAGATGGCCGCATAGCAGCCTCGGTTGTGTTCTCCTCTAGTCCAGTATTGCCAGCAACGCAAAGGGAAGTCTCCGGTATGGCACCTTCCTTCTCGGAGGTGACATTGGCTGGTCGGAGCATGTGCTTTGACCCCTCTGACTCAGCCGCATTATATGAAAAATGCTTCCAGTATTCCATACAAAGAGGTAACAGTACCTACTAACTAATCCTTTATAGCAGTGGTGCCCAAACTTTTTTCTATGAAGATCTACCTACTAAATAATAAAGGTTGTGTGTGAGATCGACACTTGTATCATATTTTTTATTTTATTTTAGAGTAAATAAGCCCATCACATCACATGTTGTCGGTCGTGTATGCCAGTGCTTCCCGTACCTACGTGCCGTTTGCACTAACTGGATGGAAACCACATAGTCAGTTCCATCGTCATTCAGTGCGGTGGTACCAATCTGGACGGGCTTTTTGTTTCGTATTCTGTCAAGAGAACGTATTTTTTCAATGTTTCTTGAAAAGTAATAATTAATATTTCGCCCGCTCTATGCGGTGGCACGGTTCTGCCTGGTTTATCGGTGGGCCCTGCTTGTAAATTGTTTCCTTCAAGGAAAAGGATCAAATAAAATGAATCACAGCTAATTGTATCGTATTGGTAATTCCTTGATTATGTGCCTGGTTTTTCCTATGTTCCATAGAATAATTACCTTCGTGACAATTATTACAATACTCATTGTTTCCATGTTTTTGAATTTCAACTTCATTTGACTCTTCAGCGATCGCAATTCTGTATTTCACTTCTTTAGCCAACAGGACATGACTTAAGGGAACACTGGCGTGGCACCTAATTTAGCAAGAAGAAACATGATATAAATAGCTGGGTGACAGTCAATGGTTGGCTGTGAACACGAGTCAGTAAGCCTGGAGGCGCTATACATAGGAGGACAGGGGTAGCCGCGCGTCGGCGCACACGCGCCAGCGCGTCAGTCTAGCGCCGGCGACCGATCTTAGTCTCCGTCCGCCGCTCAGGCGGAGCGAACGTGCGCGTCTGTCACAAAATGCCTCATTGTGCAGTGCTTTGGTGCAAAAAGTCGTCGAAAAATTCAAACTTGAACACAGATGGAGTCACCTTTCACGAGTAAGTACTTTCATTCAATTTGATAGCATTTTTCGCTTGAATTTCAGTAACAAACATCGGCGTAAATATGTATGGAGAGCTCTTTTCTGCTTACCCACCATAGGTCGACTATCGTGTTGGATGCAGTTAGCTCTTGTAATTTTTTTTATTTATTGATAAATATGTATGTTAAATGTATACAGATATTTCATGCATTCTGCCTTATTGCCAAAGGACATTTCTTCTAGTCAACCTCAGCAGGTTTCCTCGTTCAATATTCGTTTATCGCGCTTTTTTCATTCAACCAGTACCTACCGGTTTTTACTTTTGAGCGACTCTAAAGGAATTAATTTCTTTAGGTCATGCGTCTACCGGGAATTAGTCTTGTTATGCTTAGCATTAACAAAATTAATTCATAATGAATACCCCGTTAGCATTTAGCACTGCTAAGCGCCCTAATGAATAAAAATTAATGCTAAATGCTAAGCAATAATCACATTTAATTTTAATTAGCATTGCTGTTTCGTTCGTAAAACTTTGTTGGTTCGTTTGTTTTGGAACGCACAAAGCAAGAAGTATGTGCTATTTATCTGTGGTACTGCTAAATGCTAAATGCTATATAGCGCCTGCGCTCCGCTGCTAGCTAGCTAGCTAGCATCTAAATGCGAAATGCGATGCGATCATGCGAGTGAGGGGTCGGAATTATCATCTGTCACGTGATCATTAGTTTTGGTCATATCTACAGAACCACTGGACTTAGACCCATCGTGTTGGTACTCAATCTGAACGTCTCGATGAGATCTATCCATCTGTCACATTAACTATTGTTTTGGGCATAACTCGAGAACCACTGGTGCTAGACCCATCGTGTTGGTACTCAAACTTCAGGTCTCGGTGAGATCTATCCATCTGTCACATGAACTTTTGTTTTGGTCATAACTCGAGAACCACTGGTGCTAGATCCATCGTGTTGGTACTCAAACTTTAGGTCTCGGTGAGATCTATCCATCTGTCACATGAACTTTTGTTTTGGTCATAACTCGAGAACCACTGGTGCTAGACCCATCGTGTTGGTACTCAAACTTCAGGTCTCGGTGAGATCTATCCATCTGTCACATGAACTTTTGTTTTGGTCATAACTCGAGAACCACTGGTGCTAGACCCATCGTGTTGGTACTCAAACTTTAGGTCTCGGTGAGATCTATCCATCTGTTGCGCGACCATCTCTCGAGACACATGTTAGTTCTTTAGTTCTTTAGTTCAACAATAACAATGTAAATGTCAACAATGTAAACAGTAACAATGTAAATGTCGTAAATTGTGCTTTTAAATTTAATTCAATTGTTCAAAAGTTACCAAATGAAAATTTTAATATAGATACCGATCTATAAATAAATAATTAAGTAAATTATTGTTCTGTTTCAAATATATGTTTCTATTACAGACTACACAGCCTTTCATTTGTTATTTTATTAACCCTTATATAACGAATTCACACCGTCAAACTGACAGAGAGACGCATGGTACATTTTATAAGGCTCTAGCTGCATGGCTGGTTAGTTTGTTAAAAAAGGCAAAGCCTGGAAAACCTCATTTTACCCTAAAAAAATTAAATATCCAGGTGGGTATGGCTGGTTAGTTTGTTAAAATAGGCAAAGCCTGGAAAACCTCATTTTACCGTAAAAAAATTAAATATCGAGGTGGGTACTCATAAATTTTTTATGGTAGGGTAGATTTTCGCGAATTTTTCGCGAAGTCATATTGCAATATAATTTGTCATATCGTTGGCTAAGTAATTAGCAAATAGTTGTTAATAATATAATAATTATTTTTTTTGGTTACAAAACTTTTCGACTTTCTAACATTATTTTTTTAATTTTGGAAAATTCCAATAACAAATACTCCAATAAGATAATACCAATGTACGAGGTCTTACATATCATTGTTTTGGAAATTTGATGTAGATTTATAATAAAGTATCCGAGGTATCTCAGAACTTAGAACTATTATCGTGTTTATGCGAAAATCTGCAAATTCGCAAAATTGTGAAAGGGGCGTTGCCTTTGTTCATTTAAGAGAAAGTTATATTATTCCCTTGATGTAAAGAAGGGTTAAATATTGTTAAATCCGTTTCATCTTTTCATCGCGAATCGACACAATGAGCGACTTATTGTATGAATCCCGTTCAAACGTATGGAAGACTGGCGTCACGTGGCTACCTACTCGCTCGGCCAATCACGGCGTTCCATGCGCCGCTCCCGCCTCAGACTTCACACCCCTTTGGCGGCTACCTCGGTTCTCATACAAACGATGCCGTATTTCGTATCCAGGTTTACTGACTCGTGGCTGTGAAGTTCCATAAACCATTCGCACGGCATCTTGTCCCTAATCCCTATCCCTAAGTCGCCTTACGACCTACAAGAGGAGAGATGCAGTGGGCCTATTCTTTTCAAGTGCCGGGTCACACACTGTACAAAGGTATCATGTTTGGCGTACGCAGTGGATAAATGAGATTAGAGTGGACGCCGGACGGGTCACGCTGTCGATTACATTTTGCGTTTTGTTGACAATTTCCTGTCCACTCGATACGCATCGTTCTAGTTCGTGAACAAGCATTTTTTGTTTGTTAACTATAACGGTTATTTCGTTTTGAATCACGCTGTGTTGCTGGAAGTGGAAAAAATTAAGTGGCTTCCGTGGGACTTTTTTATAGGCCGCATGGGGTGGCTGACCTGTCGGTACATCTCGTCACACCAATTTCCCAATGGCGTAGGCAGATCGAATCAAAATCACGAGATTTTATTTTCAGAGCAGATCGTCACACGTATCCGTATTTCTGTTCTAGGCTGCCATGGTCTACAGTACAGGAACTTCTATGATTTAATCTGCTTGTGCCAGTACGCTTACGTATAGCGTTACCTCTTTGAATTTCTGCTCTAGGCTGCCATGGTCTCCAGTACAGGAACTTCTATTATTTAATCTGCTTGTGCCAGTACGCTTTGGTATAGCGTTACTTCCTTGAATTTCTGCTCTAGGCTGCCTTGGTCTCCAGCACAGGAACTTCTATTATTTAATCTGCTTGTGCCAGTACGCTTAGGTATCGTGTTTCCTCTTTGAATTTCTGCTCTAGGCTGCCATGGTCTCCAGTACAGGAACTTCTATTATTTAATCTGCTTGTGCCAGTACGCCTTTGTATAGCGTTACTTCCTTGAATTTCTGCTCTAGGCTACCTTGGTCTCCAGCACAGGAACTTCTATGATTTAATCTGCTTGTGCCAGTACGCTTAGGTATAGTGTTACCTCTTTGAATTTCTGCTCTAGGCTGCCATGGTCTCCAATACAGGAACTTCTATTATTTAATCAGCTTGTGCCAGTACGCTTAGGTATATTGTTACCTCTTTGAATTTCTGCTCTAGGCTGCCATGGTCTCCAGTACAGGAACTTCTATTATTTAATCTGCTTGTGCCAGTACGCTTAGGTATAGTGTTACCTCTTTGAATTTCTGCTCTAGGCTGCCATGGTCCCCAATACAGGAACTTCTATTATTTAATCTGCTTGTGCCAGTACGCTTAGGTATAGTGTTACCTCTTTGAATTTCTGCTCTAGGCTGCCATGGTCCCCAATACAGGAACTTCTATTATTTAATCTGCTTGTGCTAGTACGCTTAGGTATGGCGTTACCTCTTTGAATTTCCAGGCGTATGTGGCGAATGAAGAAAACCTTGTTACGCCACGTCACCGGACATATTCACTAGCAGTTTTTTTTTTAATTGAAAGCGCAACATATGGCGCAGTGCCACTCATAAGGTGTCTAATGACGCCCATGGCAGATGGTTTCAGAAAAAACCCGTGCATCCGGTGACCACGCACCAAGGGTTTCCGTCGCAAAGTCTAGAATTTTTTTTTAGGAAATAATTAATATTATTTTAATTTGAAATAAATACTTTTGAATTTGAAAATTTGCTACAAGTTTTAAGAATTTTCATTGGAAGGAATATTAAAATATTCCATAAATATAATGCCATTTTTTTCTCTCACAGTAGTTTGCGAGTAAAATCAAGCGGACCTGATTTATGTCGTAAATGTTTTTTACATTTATAAAATTACATTTTGTGGAATGAAACGGAAAATCTGGACCGTCAGACTGGCGGCGCGGCGGTGGTGGCGGCGGCGCGGCGTCTCGTCGCCGCGGCGCGTCGTCGTCGTCGAGTTTTATGTTCCTATGTTATCGATTCACACACATGGGGTTTCTTTCACTGACATTTTCTGGCACTCCTAAGGATGAGGATATTTTGCCGCTAAGCGAAGCCTCGAGAACACCTTTTTCTTTTTTTTTTATGGAAACTGACACGGTGGGCTAATAGATATCGATGGTTGGCTACATCACCTACAACGTCCGTGATGTCAGCCCATAACACCGGGTGAACGAGGTGCCATGTCAGTGCTTCCCCCTTTGATCGTGCCGGCTAAACTGAACTGGTTGGAAAACACAAACTATTTACATAGCCGTTTCGACCGACGTTCCATTTAGTGCGGTGGTACCAACCCGGGCGGGTTAAACCCTGCCACCAAGTAAGATTAGGAGGGAAGGGACCTTCAGTTTTACGAGGAATCCGAACCTCGGTCAGCCTCCAACGGTCAGCGGTCACCCATCCAAGAACTGACCGCATCCAGCGTTGCTTAACATTCAATAGCGACAGTTGACTGTCTGCACCACTGAGCTATCGAGGCTGACAAACTACAGAAAACGTCAGTGAAACCCCATGCGTGTGAATACCTAATTGTATAGGTAGTGTTGGAATTACAAGCGAAAATAGAATCGACGACCCGACGACGCGTCGGCACTCGGCGTCGTCGGAGACCCATCCAAAACTGGTACAAACAAAACGGCTGATTATAGATGGAACTAGAGCGAAGCTAGAGACGTTGGTAAATAAACAGGTCACGCGTACAATGGCGGGTGTCTATTCGCGGAATTCCGCTCTGACGATTCAGCCACAGATTCGCGGAGGCGAGTTTTTACAGCGGCTGATACTAGTCGAGGCAGTTCGCGGACGCACCAAAGAAGTCGATATTGGCATTGGACCGGGCACGTCAGCCGAAGAGACTGCGACCGTTGGAGTAACCCGTGTCCTGTCCATCCGGCGGCCGTGGACAGGAAAACGGAGCGTGGGAAGACCACCCGCCAGATGGGACGGCAAAATTAAGTACATCAGAGGTAATCGGCAGTTCCGTATCGCTAAAGGCCGGGAAGACTGGAGAAAATTGGAGAGGCTATATACAGCCTGACTGACTGACTGACTGATGGATGGATGATCCAAGTATGGGCCACTTGTGCTCACAACGAAGCTTAAAAAAGTGCAGTGAGTGAAGTTTGTGTTTTTCATCCAGTTCTGTAGCGGGCACGACCATATCGAAGCACTGACATGGCACCTACGACAGGAACATTGATGATGAGCTGATATCACAGGTGCGCCATTCAATCATGTCAGCTTCCATAAAACATACTGCCGAAAACTAAAATATCATAGCTGTTATTTCTAGCTCACGGTGTATGACCTAACCTAACCTAACGCATAGTACCTAACCATACCTAACGCAAGCCCAGCTAGGGACGCCCAGGGATATAAGTGCCTGGCAGCAGGTGCGCCTCTTCATATTTTTTTACTGTAAAATTTTAAATTTTCCACGACAGACGTGGCGGAAGGCCAGCCGGCCGGCCGCTAGTATCGATGGCCGGCTATTTATTTAGCGTAAAACAGTTCATGCGCGCAGCGCCGCTCGCGATATTGACGGGTTTGGGCGAACATTTAGCTTAAAAGTTAGCTGCTACTGCAGACATTTTATAGGAAATACAAATACAAAAATTATTTATTCGTCATACATTTTGTATCAAAACAAATTAATAAAAAAAACTATTTATTCGTCACACATTTTGTATCAAAACAAATTAATAAAAACACTATTTAAAAAATATAAAAACCGCCTTCAAAAATGTATGAAATAAAAAAAATCTAACCCTAGAGTTGGAGGCGGTGCGGTCGGAAAGCCTTCTTTAGCACCGCCTTCAACTCTAGGGTTAGATTTTTTTTATTTCATACATTTTTGAAGGCGGTTTTTATATGTTTTTAAATAGTTTTTTATTTCACAGTTTTTTTTAGTAATTTTTTTGCTATTAATGTACTCGGCGGAATCGCTCGGCCTTCGGTCTTGCGATTCCGCCTCGCTTTCCAATCCGCAGGTCTATTCTTGTAAATTCTGACAGCGGAATCAGCGCTGTTGTGGCGCTGATTCCGCTGTCACAATTTACAAGAATAGACCTGCTGATCTTGACCAAATTAAAATGGGACCACATTGGAAACACCAGCTTTAAAATAAAATAATTATTTTCTAAATCGGTTCACCCAGTCGATAGTTCTGAGGTAACAAACATAAAAAAAATTATTAAAAAATAAACAAAAAAAATTACAAAATACAGTCGTATTGAGAACCTTCTCCTTTTTTTGAAGTCGGTTAAAAACACCTACAAATGGTGAAGAAATTACTACTCATGTGATTCACTATTAAAGATAGCGAAGCTGGTTTTTAGGTGTTCCTCTTTAATAAAAAAAGCGGTCAAGCGAGTCGAACTCGCGTGGAGAGGGTTCCGTACCATAACGTTTTCCGCGAGAACTTTAAGAACCATTAAGTACGTGTCAGTTTCATGTGGTGTGTGTGTACGTATGCATTGATGGGGACGGGCGGGCCGTATGAAAGAACGGTATGACTTGACTATTGTTTATAGAGAGATAGGTAGTTCAGGCCGGCATGGCATTCGCAATCCCCGTGCATCACAGAATGCCCATGGGCATCGTTAGACACCTACTTGTATGTGAAAAGATGCCACATGTCGCGCTATCCATAAAAAAACTACTTTTCAGATATAAACAATCGACTGGGCCTGTCGCGCCGGAGGACAGATCGTTCCCGCACTTGGTGACAGAGGAAGGAGGAGGTTATCAAATTCTCCGGACCGGTATGATGGTATGTATGTTTTTTAACGAACTAGCTTTTGCCCGCGGCTTAGCGCACATGAAATCCGAAAAGGACAAAGTAAGTCACATTTGTACAGATTTATTAGTCTGACAATTAGAGCCACTGCTTAGTATGTAAAGTAGATAGCGTGATGATATATATAGTTATAAAATAGTTGCTGAATCTAATATAATAATCACCATGCTGTTCTGATTTGTAGATTTTTAGTAAATCGCGAACGCAAGTCTGCGGAAAAACAGACAGATAGGCAGACACCAGCTTTTTAGGTTTCCGTATCTCGTACGGAAGCCTATTACTAAGCCTCCGCCGTCCGTCCGTCCGTCTGTCCGATAGAGTTGAAAATTCCCGAGAACATTGGAAAAATTTCATAAATTCTCGAGAATGTTCTCAATGTTGACGAGAAGATACGAGAAGATTCGTCAAGTTCCCATTTTCCATGTAATTGTATTTTTTTATGTAAGTTAGGTACATGCGTCTCGCCATTCTTGTTTCAGGGGAAGCCTGAGACACTGCCTACTTAATACAGACATTTTTTTACATTTAAATTAAACACACGCATACACGGACGAACACAAAACCACAGGGGTAATTTGACAAAATTTAGTGGAAATATTTTTATATATCTTAACAATTACAGCTCCCCTTCAGCAATTCCCCGGAAACCTCCGTGCGCGAGTAAAACTCGCACTTAACATATTTTTTATTTTCTTGAGTTCCTAAGCGAAATTTTCTTTTTATGCCAGGAGGATAGAACCTACCTTTGTTTGCCATCCTAATAAAAAAATTATGTTGGAAATCGACTTAGAACTTAGAACCTAGAACAGACAGACAGACGTTGCATAAAAGCGGATAGGATATTTAGCAGTATGGGCGTGGCGCCAGTGGATGTAAGTAAGCTTGTGTACGCGTACGATAATGGAACAAAGTGTAAACATCCGTCGGTGTGTGGAGGTTGTGATTTTTATTTTTGGCGCAGTTTGGTACATATGGCGTGAATTATCAATTTTAAAATCTTGAGTGAAAGCAGCAGCGGTTTGTCCGTCCAATTAATTAGATTGTGTACCTAGGCACTTATTCATATTTTCCTAGAATTTCGAACGCACACTAAATTATTAATTCTAATTTTATTACTCGTTTGCTCGCTTGTTTGTTGAATATTTTAATTTAAAATTTAAACAACAAAATTGTTATTACAGAAAATACAAACTTACAAAACTTGTCTTCTACTTAATAAAATTCTTAAGGCGCAAATAAGATTCAATAGGTCAACTTTAAACGAAATTATAGAGCTATTGATTAAGAAAAAATATGTAAAAAAATATGTTATGTATTGATCTTTAATTAACAAACAGCCAAAAAAAATATATTTTACTACTTTGGAAAGGTGTTAAATAAATCTCCAAAAAATAACGAAAAGTACGAAAATTGTACTTTCAAGTATCTTGAGAAGCATACATTGTTTCAATACAAGACCCTCATAGAAATATAGATAACCTTTTTCCCTACAATCGTAGCGAAAAAATATTGTTTTCCATCTTTCTAACACATTAAATTAAATAGTGTGATTTTCGCGCAAACGTTCATCGTCGGCGCGATGATCAGCCACCGCACGAGTAGAATGAATCTCGCACCTATTTACATTTGCATACGGTTCGTGTTTCAATCATCCATCAGTGCTCGGGTAGCACGGTTTGAGTCTTATTTCCGCCTTAACACTGGCAGACTTACCCACAGACAACGCACAGCCTAAACCGGTGGGTCTAAATGCATGAGATTTTGCATAGGAGTTCCTTGTATAACGTATGTTGGTAAAATATGGACGCAGCGCACTAAGAAATAATTTTGGATAGGTACCTACCCCTAAGGGGGTAAAATAAGGGACGACGTATGGAAAGTGCGTCACTTTTGAACTTATAAATATGGAACATTGGCTTCTGTTTTTAAAATATAAGTTAGTTGTATTGTAACAGCATTTTTTGGAAATCCATCCCCTATAAGAGGGAGGGGGGAGCCGCGGCCGCATAACTATTGTTACTGAATAATCGGGGGCGGGTTTCCATTACGAACTAGTAAAAAAAAAGCCATAAAGAACCCCAAAACACTGCTCTTAGAAAAAGACTTAGCCTGCGGAAATGAAAACGGGGGCCAAAAATACAAATAAAAAAATAATAGCGAATTAGTAGGATTGCCTCTTCTCCTGCTTATAAAAACACACTAGGGAGTGGTCATGTCAGACCAGTAGCCAATCGGGGCGTCGCGATTTTATTTTTTTTGTGTTAAATATCCAGTGGTGAATGTATAAGTCGAATCAACTCATTTAGTTTTGCTTACTTTTATCAAATTCATTATTATTGCTTTATTGAAATTACCACGAGTACGGTAATTTTCATGATTATGGCAACACTCAATTTAACCCAAGAAAGCTATGAGATTGTATGTGTGAAACTGATCTCGCTGGCAACCCACACATGTGTGCAGCAGCTCGACAATTTACAAAAATATACGTACTCCTCCATGAATAAAACAATATTCACATGAAATACTAATTTCCGCAAAATAAAAATTATATCGCTAGAATCGTAAAAGCCTAAACTACACGCCTATCGTACCAGTTAGTAGAAAGAAAATGAGAAATGGGCTATTTGATAAGTAGACCTCTGGCGCCTGATCGTTTCCCTTCATTTAAATAATGATTTAATACTAACTAGCTTTTCCCGTAACTTCGCTTCCGGTGGCACATATCCTACATATAACTACCGTTAGATGTGCCAGGAAACGTCAGTGAAAATATCATGAGAGTTTATTCAGCAGTTCTCGAGTTCATACAATATGGCATCATAGCCGGAGCGCCGCCGCGCCGGCGCCGCCGCCGTGACAGATTGTCCGTTATTTTGTTAGGTAGGATAAGAACACATTCGAAATTCGAATAATTTTGCTGGAACTTTTCGGTGGCGGATGTTTTGTTCAGAGAAAAAAGAAAAGTTGGACGCATTTTCAAAAATAATTATTTATGTTCTAATAAATAGTAATTTATACGTTTAATTAACAAGTACGTACTTATATGTAGTGTATATTAAAGTATATCATAGTTATTTTCCTTATATTATATTTTACATTCCCACACTCAAGTCTTTTGCTACTACCTACTTATATCTCGCAACATACGACTCTCAAACATCCAAAGGTTGACTGGGAGAAATCCCTGTAAGGGATAAGTCCGCCTTTGCCCCTCATGTAAATTACTTATTGTTTGTTTATGTAAAATGTTTTTTTGGAGCAATAAAGTATTTCTATCTATCTATCTATAAATTGTTCTATGAATATTTTTTTCGCTCACCACGAGGCGAAACTACCCACCTATACTAAATTATACGTAGATATCGAAATACCAAATCCGCGGTGCTTTCGACATGAAAAAATATAATGTAAAATTCTAATAAACCAATAAATAAACTCTTTTACGGAGGTTTCCCGTCAGTGTTTTTATTTATTTATTTATGCATATAATATATTTTCTTTAAGGACGTTTTGTTTTAGAGTTTAATTTTATTTCTATTTAATTTGAATTTGAGAGGAAATTGTTTTTATGTGAAATTAAACTTATTGAATATCTCTTTTTGTTTCACTAATGCGTCTAACAACACAATATAATAATAATAAAAATCTGAGAAACATATTTATACCATGAATATAGTAATGAGAACCCCAAAAAGAAAACATTTGAATTAATGACATTATTTAGGTATTCCATCAAAAAACTATTGACAAAAATCAACCATAATTAATTATATTAGCGCAGAACTTAAATAAAAATTTATAAATAAAAACTTACCTGAGTCAAAGGACGCGAGTAGGACCACAAGGGCCAAGGCGGTCGCTCCGGAATACATGTTGAGTTAGTTAACACTGAGTTAGCTAGCACAGTTACTAGGTAGGATGATCTGATCGGGTCCGCTGCTCACTTCACACTAACGTCTGCAAGGCGAGGAATGCGTTACCGGCCAGGGCAAACTCGACGAGCTATACTCGACGTGAACGGATCGGTTTCGTAACGTAACGTAACGCACGTAATGAACGAAAATACATCTGCCGAGGAAGACGCCCTATCGCGCACGCGCGGCACCAATGACAACCAGAAGTTTTATTTCTCCTTTAAAAGCCAGCAATCCAGGGAAGTCTCCGGTATGGCATCTACCTTCTCGGAGGTGATATTGGCTGGTCGGAGCATGCGCTTTGGCCCCTCCGACTGAGCCACGCATAACGGATTACATAAAAAAAAATCTACCGTATTTCTTCTTTGTATCGCTTCGTTAAAAACATTCTAGGTAATTCTTTATTAAAAAATGTGGGATAGGTCTTCTCAGATTTCGGGCTATAGAAAGTAAGGATTAGGGTAGCATGGCATATACGAGATTCGACAAACGAAAATGGTGTATAAAATAAATTATAGTTAGATTAAGGCATAATAGAGGATCAGAAGACGAAACCGCGGTTCCGGCAGGATGGAATTTTCGTTTGTTTTGACAGCTGACATTACCGTCTCATCTCGACTCAAAATTTGCGGACGTGTTTTTTTTATGTAAACCAGCATGGGTGGCTGTGCCGAGAGAACAATGGTGCAGTCGACAGAGCCAAAATGACCTCTCCTCGCGAAACCACGCTCAGTTAGGTGCCATGCCAGCAGATTTGCGGACTGTTGCTAGGCTGTCTAGCCCGTTAATAAGACGTTTGAAGACACCCAGGTTAAAGGATTCATTAATGATACAATCACATCTTTTTTATTATTTTTTTTATTTCGTATAGAATTTATTTTTATTTATTTGATTTTTTACTAGCCTAAGCATTTTAGGGTATTAAATATTGTTTGTATGGTAATTTTTTATAACCACATAAAAAACTTTATTTCGAAAGTATTTACACGCAGCCCGGGTAGCTATATCAGACGGCATATAACTTGGATCAGTTTGTTTGCGCAGGTACGGAAGGCGGCGTGCGACTGGCCAAGCAATCACGCGGTCTGCAGGCGCTCTCCCGGCCGTCGCATCCCGCGCCCTCCACCAAAGATACTAAATCGGCTGCTGCACTGGTCCAAGCTATGTATATGCCGTCTGGTATATACGCGTTTGCAGCGGTCACGTGACATGGTCAGATCGCTGCCGCCTTGATCCTGTCGCGAACGACTGGTGAATTTATTTTATGTCAGAGGGGTAGTAGGAATGGGAACGTGAGGTAGGAATACGGAAAAGATGTCTTCATATAAAATTAAGTATTGAGTAATTATAGTAATTAATATGTGTCAGTTACATTAGCTAGGAATAACATAGGTGTCTTACTTAGCTGAGAACGTAACAGAATAAAATATTCTTCATTCGTTAATATTATTAATGTAATAAAATAAAATAATAACCGTTTATATTGCAACAAAGTACTCCTATACTCTATACTATATAAGCTATGGCAAATTATAGTATCAACAGGCCCGCTATACTCTACATACATAGAGGCGCTGCATCTTTTCTCCGTACAAATATTTACATGCACGAAATGAAATTTAAAAACAAATCGTCAAAAAAAAACAGCACACATTAAAAATGGATGTCAGTTAACTTACCGGTTTAGTGTGACGTTGAGTATAGGGGGCTGCGACCACGAGACGGCAACGAAGGCTATGTCGGAGTCATCAACGGAATAAAAAATATCGGTCATCAACGCACTTAGTCAATACTAATAAGGACTTCGTGACGTCACTGAGCCTGCGCTGTGCAACGTCTAGGCTATAGATGCGAGAAGGAATGTTTCCGAATACTTCCAAAGGGAATCATTCGGAATCATTCTAAAACTTCCGAAAGCTTCGGAATCTTTCGAATTAACTGTAGTTTTATCCAACTGTGATGTTTTTACGTTTTGTAGGTTGATGAGAAGTAATTTTAACAAGAAACCGGCCAAGTGCGAGTCGAACTCGCACACGAAGGGTTTCGTATCATCGTACAAAATTTAACACTACGTACTTTAATTCACCTACCACACCGAGTAGGTAGGTTTAGCCCATTCGCTCAGATACGGTCAAAAGTACGATATCAGATACGACAAAGGCGCGAAAGTATATTTGTTTGTTTGTTTGTTTGTTCCTCTTTCACGCCTGAACGGCTGTTCGGACTTTGACGAAACAGGGGTAGTGTATATCCCGGAGTAACATAATTTTTAAAAAAAGTTGTCAAGTTCGAGTCGAGCTCGCGTAAAGAGGGTTCCTTTCCATCCCGTTTTCTGTGAGAACTAGAAGGCTTACTTACTTACTTAGGATTTTTTAACGAAAATTCTTCATGAACTTTTGTTTTGGTCATAAGTCGAGAACCACTGGTGCTAGACCCATCGTGTTGGTACTCAAACTTCAGGTCTCGGTGAGATCTATCCATGTGTCACGTGAACTTTTGTTTTGGTCATAACTCGAGAACCACTGGTGCTAGACCCATCGTGTTGGTACTCAAACTTTAAGTCTCGAGTTATGACCAAAACAAAAGTTCATGTGATATATGGATAGATCTCATCAAGACCGGAAGTTTGAGTACCAACACGATGGGCCTAGCACCAGTGGTTCTCGAGTTATGACCAAAACAAAAGTTCACGTGACAGATGGATAGATCCCACCGAGCCGAGACCTGAAGTTTGAGTACCAACACGATGGGTCTAGCACTAGTGGTTCTCGAGTTATGACCAAAACAAAAGTTCACGTGACAGATGGATAGATCTCACCGAGACCTGAAGTTTGAGTACCAACACGATGGGCCTAGCGCCAGTGGTTCTCGAGTTATGACCAAAACAAAAGTTCACGTGACAGATGGATAGATCTCACCGAGACCTGAAGTATGAGCACCAACACGATGGGTCTAGCACTAGTGGTTCTCGAGTTATGACCAAAACAAAAGTTCACGTGACAGATGGATAGATCTCACCGAGACCTGAAGTTTGAGTACCAACACGATGGGTCTAGCACCAGTGGTTCTCGAGTTATGGCCAAAACAAAAGTTCACGTGACAGATGGATAGATCTCACCGAGACCTGAAGTTTGAGTACCAGCACGATGGGTCTGGCACCAGTGGTTCTCGAGTTATGACCAAAACAAAAGTTCACGTGACAGATGGATAGATCTCACCGAGACCTGAAGTTTGAGTACCAATACGATGGGTCTAGCACCAGTGGTTCTCGAGTTATGACCAAAACAAAAGTTCACGCGACAGATGGATAGATCTCACCGAGACCTGAAGTTTGAGTACCAACACGATGGGTCTAGCACCAGTGGTTCTCGAGTTATGACCAAAACAAAAGTTCACATGACAGATGGATAGATCTCACCGAGACCTGAAGTTTGAGTACCAACACGATGGGTCTAGCACCAGTGGTTCTCGAGTTATGACCAAAACAAAAGTTCACGTGACAGATGGATAGATCTCACCGAGACCTGAAGTTTGAGTACCAACACGATGGGTTGACCACCAGTGGTTCACCAGTGGTTCTCGAGTTATGACCAAAACAAAAGTTCACGTGACAGATGGATAGATCTCACCGAGATCTGAAGTTTGAGTACCAACACGATGGGTCTAGCACCAGTGGTTCTCGAGTTATGACCCGGTTCTTAAACGAGTCCGGTTATGCAGCTCGGTTCGAGAACCGGTTCTCAAAACCGTCATGCAAACCGGTTCTTAAAAGGGTTCTTTCGAACCGGTTCTAAGAACCATTCTGTAAACTGGTTCTTAAAAGGTTCTTTCGAACCGGTTCTTGAACCCAGCTGCGGAACCGGTTCGTTTGAAGAACCGGTTCATCGGTGTTTGAACCGATTCAGAAAACCGGTTGTTAAACCAGTTATTTTATGAACCGGTTCTTTAATAACCGTAACCTCTTTAGAACCCTTTTCGAACCGGTTCTTTTGAACCTTTTTCGATCCCTGCTTATTAACCCTCATTTAATCTCTATTTATGTAAGTTGGTATACAATAAACAATAAAAAAAATCTAAGTATCTATGTAATTTTACAAAATTAAACAAAATAAAAACATATACATCGTCAGAAAAAAAAAATTCGCTCAAAACTATTTTGTAACTGGAACATTATTTTATTGTTATAAATGTTTTTAATTACAATGTTTAAAAACATCTACAATTCAAACCTTAACCACCATTATATAATATAATTACCACACAAACAATAAACAACCACAATATAGTTCATATATATTCCTCAACTCGCATGGCGCATCGCGCGCGCAGCACCGCCGCCAGACAGTATCAGTTCGTTCCGTATCTATTCAACGAAAGATGACGAAAGCTTGCGATCTTTTGGGAAGTATTCCCTGCCTACGTCACGCGAAACTATACGCATAACAACCACACAGCGCATAGCAGGTACCTACCTACCGCGTCGCGCGCCGCCCGCCCGTCTCGCTGCACCCCTCCGCGCCGCGCACCGCCCCCGCTCCGCTGCCAGTCGACTGCGTGCGAGTGTAGGTAGGCCGCTTGCATGGATTCGTTCGTTCGTTCGCGCGATTTTCGATCATTTTTAAATAAGTAGGTATTGTCATTTTGAAATAATAATTATCTTGGGGCATTCCATATAATGTATCTACGAATATGCATAAAATAAAAACTAATTAAATCCGGCTCGGTCTAAAATTAACAAAATAGGTATTACGCATTCCTCTCCATACTGAATAAACTTCTATAAATCCTGGAAAGATTCCATGATTTTCGAAGTATTCCTTATTTATTCCGAATAATTCGTAAGTTTTGCAACATAGTCTAGGCTAAGTACCTGGCCTTGTTTGCTGACTATTGTTATTTTCCCAATGATTTTCCTTATGATTCGGCATTGTAATGCAAGCAGGTAGGCAGTCAGTGCACTGAGGTTATAAAAAAATAGACTGCAGGGGCTACGTGCTACTTGACCTACTGAGTTTTCTTCCCTATTCTTTCTCGCCGAGCTAGCTAATAGAATGGAATGGGTGTATAAAAATAAATATACCTGATAAAAATTTTGTTTGGCGTGTGCAAAAATGATGCCATGCCAATCGAAAACCTAAACTACTTATAGTTTTTTTCATTTAATAGTTACAAAAGCTTGTTTTTAAAAAGGTTTTCACATAATATTTTATTTAGTGCTTTTTAGTTTGTATAGTTTCTTTTAATATTGAAGAGGGGTCGAGGGGTCGGAGAGGTCGGAGGGGTCGAAGAGGATTTTTTTTAATCAAGCCAAAGAAGCATAACTTTTAACGCGCATACAGACTCGTAAGTACACGTACCCATTATTTTTAATTTGAGTATAGGTACTAGATTGTATTTTCACCAGAACCTTTAAAATTCAGTTGCAAGATTTCCATAATAACTAAATTAAAAAAATTAAGTTTGTAACAATAAAAGCTTGTAAAAAACACACTTTTGACAATATATAATTTTTCACTCATAGAAATTAAGCGTTCTGTACCATATACATATAAACCATTATCGCAGAATCCTTCCACAAGGGATTCAAGTGCACTAGAAAGTCCACTTCGATCCATTGATGGATCCTACCAAGGGAGCCAAGGGGACGGAGCGGATTTTTCACGTAGTTAATGTGGTATAACGGGTTGGCTTACGGTCGTTTCCCCAGTTTTTCTCTGCCAACCAACAGTTGCGTCGTCCTGCAGAATTCTCACAAGAATGGGCCATACGTTTGGCTTGAAACGTCGAGCCACATCGCTCGGAAAACGACCGTGTGTTGCAAAGCTGTTTATTTTTTAAATAATAGTTCCTCTTTTTTTTCCCATTTGTTTTTCATTTATGTTATGAACTCCTGAAATCCTAAAATTGTGTAGCATTTTTATAGCGCGCCAAGGCCGAGCAAAGCAGGTGAATATCTGCGTATACACTCGGATACCTAGTTTTCTGTGTATTGTATAGGATTCGTTCTGTCACAGCACCGCCCCAAGGTCATGATGCGCAAATAGTACGTTAATTAATTGAAACAAAACATCACACAAAAAATAAAGCAAGTGGAATGTTTTTTGTCATTATAGTTAGCAACAAGCCGCTTCTATCTATAACAAGGCTACATACATCCATACATACCTACCACACGCTGTATCCCGACAATCGGGGGTTGGGGGACGGGTTAGGCAGAGTAATCGGTGTTGTGCTGCAAGAGCTCCGGTAAATTTAGCGAAGTAATAGGACAAGATATATAGATCTCAAGCAGCAAGTAAGGCACAAAGACCCACCTACTGCCTGACTTAGTGGAAGGACCGTGCCAAGGTGAGAGGTGGCTATCCGGTCGCCACACGCACATCATCTCGTCCTTATCACTTAGTTGCCCTTTACGACGTGCATGGGGAGATATGCGGTGGGGCTATTCTTAAGTTCTATATATAACAAGGTTCCATAACTAAATGCCATACCTACCAGGATGCATTCTTCTTTTTTATGGACACATCGCGACAAGTCGCATCGTTACACCTACCTACTATCGACGCCCATGGAAATTATGTAATGTACGGAGATTGCGAATGCCATGCCGATTGCCGTCCTGACAGCCCCCATTCATACCTCTTTTGAAAAACCAGGTTGTACTTGGGGGGAAATAGATTCCCTTGTATTCTTGACGGCTACGCCATGAACTGAATCGTGAGTGAAAATTATTGCATAATGGTAGGCAGAGACTACGAAACGTCACAACAACCAAATACTCCTTAGATCGAAGAGGAAAATAATGAATCAAATACAACGTTCAGAAAATATGGAAACCAAGAAACGGAAAGGCTATGAAAATAGTTCGCGTTTTTCTGCCTAGCCAGCACAACACCGGCTGTGTTCTCCTCTAGTCCAGTATAGCCAGCAATCCAGGGAAGTCTCCGGTCCGGTATGGCACCTAACATCTTGGAGGTGATATTGGCTGGTGATTCAGCCGCCCATACCGGATTACATAAAAAAAACAAAACAAGAGCGGAGCGCTGACTTATAACCACAGGTACAAGAAATAATGGGTTAACATCATGGGTGTACCAGCTGATGTCCAAATGATGTCAGATTTCATAAAGTAAAAAATAGTACATGATTTTTAGGGTTTAGTATCCATACGAAAGCATATTACTAAGCCTACGCCGTCTGTCTGTCTGTCTGTCTGTCCGTCTGTCTACGTTATGTAAATAGTTCGTGTTTTCGCACAGTTCAATGCAGCCGGCACGCACGACCCAAGGACCCAAGGTAAGCACTGACATGGCACCAAGTTCACCCGGTGTTATGGGCTGACATCACGGATGTTGTAGGTGATGTAGCCAACCGTTTCAGTTTCCATAAAAAAAAGTAGTGTCTGCCGCCTAAGAATTTTTATTTGTATGAAGAGTGGTAATTAAACTTTGTTTGCCCGCGTCTTCACGCGTATGATATTCGAAAAGGCTTTTCGATGGGTTGATTACTTTCACAATTAGAGCCACTTTAAGTAATCTGTGCCACTGCTCAGTACCCCCAAGATAACCTAATGATGTATGTCCTCTACACTAAACTATCTCAAGGATCTACAGTTTGGCAACCGAACCATGAAGCAAGTAGCAAGTCGTGTTATTTATTATTATGCACCTGACCGAACTAGGAAAAAGAAAGATATAGTGGTACACGCCAACGGGGATAGAACCCACGACCTTCCTTGCTTTCTGCACCACATTTCCTCTTTGATTCTCTTGATTTGGCTAACCATTTTACCTAGTTTCATCTCACTAAAATGTATGCCTTAGTTACTTGACCCATCACGAACCTCAGCGCGAAAAACTTGCCAAAATGACAAATTTATTTCCCTATATTTACATATGAATCCTTTCGACCACAACAATCAAAACGTTGGAATATTAGATAAAAGTTGGTGGTAAAGCTCTCGCTGAAACCAGAACGGAGCCAAACAACTCGTAAACGCAGTGACACGGTCGGGTACGAAATAACAACGCACAAAGTCTCTAAAAGTCAAAATACTTCGAGACAACCATCTAGTACCTTGTCATAATCAGATTAATTCAAGCTTTAAGAGGTTAAGAGTACCTACAAAAGATCAAAGTTCAGGTGACAACGTTCTACAAGTTTATCTTGATTTTTGACGATTCTACGTCACGCAAGCGCGAGCTGCGCGACCTATATCGGGCCCCCCAGGCATCGTAAAGCAACTCCGTTTAGATGCCCCCCCCCCCCCCCCCCCCCCCCTATCCCTTTACATGTTACGATGCGGGTTATAAGCGCGTTTTATTAGCTGCGTACGCCAGAGGGCAAATGTCGCGGGACACATCACTCGACTTCTACGGTGTATGTTGCGGAGAACGTCTTGGAACATGCCGCGGGACATGTTGCCTGTGCAAGTGTGCACATCAGTGGAGATATCGCCCGCAACATGTCCCGTGGCCGTATGTTCCGCGATACGATCGTTGCATACAACATCCGCGGAACGCTGCACGCGGTATATTGACTCTATGTTGCGTGGCAGGATCGATATTTGCCCTCCAGTGAATCCAACGCCGCCGCCGCACAGTGGGGCGATACCGCAAAAACAGGGACATAGGGCGAAATGACTACGCAAATAGATTCTACTATTAATTACGAACAACTTTCATTCTGTGAGATTTTTTGATAAAAAAATTATTTTCCGAGATATAAGCACTTATAAAAACATTTATAATATAGTAAAAAGTGAGTATGTTAATATATTCTCTTAATGATTACAAACTACTTTTATTCTTAGAAATTTTCCATTTTAAGTCTTATTTTCTGAGATATAGCAATTTGAACTTTAAAAAATACAATTTCTTGTAACTAGTATTACTCTTCCATATTTTCGGTTTCAATTGTTATTTTTTAGATATATCACATTGAAAATTCTTTAGTAAAAAAAATTGGGATATGTGGAAAACTGAATATGTGAATACATTTTGTTCTCAGAGATTTTCTGTTAAGGTGTTATAATCCTTTTCAATAGTTTGTACAATGGAGATTTAGTAACTTTTTTTATTGAAATGCTTAAAATAACTAGACCTGTGGTTACTTAATAATGATTCTTCAAGTTGAGTAGTCTAATCTGAATAAAATTATTGTAGTGGAATGGTACGTTTATTACACACAAAATACAATCAATCAGACGGCGCATATTTGCATAAAATATTACAAATTAATCTGGCGATAGTAATTAAACATATATAAATTACTACATATTTAACTAACTACATATATTTTTGTATTTACGGAACTTACCGAATTATTAACTTATTATAAGTTATATATATCGTTGTGTATTTTCATTTCGTCATTTTGGTGGCTCTGCACACTTCGATATATCAAACTTACTATAATTTATTATAATTAGGCAAAAAATTGCCCCCGTCAAAGTATATTATAAACCTACTTCAAAGTATAAAATTAATAACATCAACATTAAGAATAGTGATTAATGATGAGAAAAGTAATAATACATTATTAAAAGTAATAATAAAAGTTTTCAAAGTAATAATACATTATTACCCAAATACCCATGGCTTTTAACGGAGCCTATTTTATGTAAAAATACCAACTATCAATAAAAATTATGGTCAAGAATAAAAGTAATTTTCTGAAGTATGTTTATCGTGCATAACAAAAAGAAATTCAAACTACATATTTCTGAGAAAAAATCTTATTTCAATCTTACAAAAACCTTAAAATAAAACATACTTAATAACTTTTAAATAAATATTTTTAAAGTACATAAAGCTTCCTATTTTTATTACAATTTATTTACTCAATATTTCTACAAATTTTCATTTTCATCACTGGAACAACCTAAAGCGTCTTCAGCGTCAGAATCATCATCATCCTCCACATCCGATTGAACACAGATAATACTGGTATCAATAAATTCAATATTTTCCTTATTTTTATCGTCTATAATTAGCAAATGTCGCACTTCACTGGATAAGGGCTGCTTTTGTTTTTGAAGTTTTGGCTTCATACTAGACAAATATGGATCCGACGATACGAGCAAGTTGTTGAGAATGTCTTGATTAGTCGATTTGCGATCGCATTTTCGAGAGTAGTGTTCCCTGTACTTCTTGAAATCTTTATTTCTTGCTTCTGATGCCTCTTCGGAGAGTATGCCAATTGGAATTACGTTAAAATGCTTTATTATTTCAGATCCATGGAATAAAAGTTTATGAACACTTGCTGGCATATGATACCAGCTATACAATGATATATAAAGTTGAATTGTTTCTTGAGCATAGATTTCAAAGTTTTGAGTGCAAACTTTTTCTCCCGAGGAGATGGCCTTAAGGATCACCGCGAATCTATTAATTAAATCCTTATCGAGACCGGTAATAGAGGCAGTTTGCTCGGGATTCTGGAAAAAGCGCCTTGCAGTGTTGCCATCGTTCGTGGTTCCTGAACCTTGTTTTACCACGTCGATCAATAAACCAGTTTCTTTCCTGAAATTATCTTGAATTTGTTTTTTTTTCTCGGTCATAATTTCTTTATTATTACCTTTGGCCGACCACTGCTGAAAATCCATGCGGTATGCAATATGGAGAAGGCATTCCATGCATCGAATCCAGGCATGCAACGTAGATAGTCCGAACCGGTACATATTTGTGTTTACTTCTTTACTTTTAATTATATTAACGTTATTCATCTCAGACGGTTTAGCTCTGCAAATATCACATGACTGATTAGAGGTACCGGAGATAATCGACGTAATTTTACCATCGATCATCGTCATAATTAACGAATGCTCAATCAAAACGCCTTCGTAATCGCTGGTTTTGAGATCTCGTATTTCGGATTCTATGGTAGCCATTTCACTTTTCACGTTATCGATTGTCTCCTTCATAAATTTGAAGAAGATAGGACGGCAGTAGTTCGTCGAAGATGGCGTCTCATTTTCCCAGATCACTTCGTCTCCATAAACCAGTTTTATAGGAACCAAACTTGCCATGAAAATGCTTGAGTCGTCTCCTTCGTTCAGTTCTTGAAATCTTTGTTTATATGTACTTTGGCCAGAAGCGCCATCGAATCCCCACTTGCTTGTTAATGTTAGCTGGCAGCCTGTGAGGTTTCGGTTCGCCACTTTCAAAATTCTTTTTGCAGTATGGTCCAAAAGCGCTTGCAGTTTAATTTTGGCCTGTGTTTCGGTAACTTCAATGTCCTGTTTTGGGGGGTAACACTCAATTTTCGCATGTTGAATTTTATAATAAGATGGATAGAGGTCGGAACCTTCTTCCTTAGCCATGTCTCTTAAAGTTATATATTGCCATCTTGATAGCTTTAAAGACACCAAAATCGCAAGTGCTTTTTCAGATGAATAAATAGTCTTGGACTCCTTTTTTTCAATGAATTCTTTGACTTTTTCGATTTCGCCTGGATTCTGAAGCAAATGGTCCAAAACTTTCCCCAGGTCCTCGTTCCCATTTGCCTTCAAACGCATTTTGGTCGCAAATGCTAGTTCCTGCGATGTATAGTTTGTGCGAATGTCTTCGGTTCTTCTTCGCTTTTGTTTGGCTCCTAAACTTTCAAATGGTTTTCTCGGCGATGATTTATGTGAAGATGCTACAAAGATAGGAGGCGCTGTCGATGGTCCCGGAGAAATTATTTGAGAAGTGCAAACCTTTTGGTTATCCGCGAGGTCGCTACTCGCTGAAGGCAGTTGTTTCCTTACGAATTCGGGCCACTTGATGGCCGAGTCCAACCATTCTCGATTCTTCTGTAGAAAACGTTCCTCGTTGTAGCTTGACTTCACCCATCGTTTGTGTAGATTGTAACAATATTTACGACAAAATTCTTTCACTTGTGTCTCTTCGGGCAAATTTACACTAACTATTGAGGCAATAGCGGCAACCAATACCGCGTAATTCAGAAAACTGTCACAATTTCTCATAAACACGTAAATATCAATGTTATTAACAAAAGACTCCATGTTTTCGTATTGAATAGTTTTAAATATGTAAAGCACGGGTATGAAGACTGACTCGTGCAAACGACTGGAGCAGACTGAGTGCCAGATTGATTGTGTTGTTCACTAATGAATACTGCTAATTAGTTCGCACAGTTTGCAGTATTCCTGGTATATCGTTAATCCTTGTTAAGTAGATAACAATTAGCAATGCAGTGTAATTGTTTCTTCGAGAGCTTTCATGGAAATACGTGACAATTCACATAAATATCCCTAATCCGCTAATCCTCGCGAAGTTGAAAATATTCCTAATATAATGGTAAGCATTTATAAGAGATATTATAAGTAAGTATAGCAGCCGATAATAGCGGCTCCGTAGATTATTATCAAAATAGACCAATGAAACTAAAAGTACAAAGTTAATTAGATGGGCGTCGTTTGTCACCTTCTGGGTGCCTCAGCGCCATCGCGCTTTCAATAAAAAAAAAATTAAACATTTTCATCAAGTTCAAATATATAGGTGATATGGAGAAATATATTTACCATTAAAATACAAATATATACATCCAATGCAAATAAACAATATTTGTTATTTGAATATAGCTGAAAGTTACGAATATAGTGAATTCCTCGTAATTCGAGCGGATTCCTCGTAAAACTGTAGGTCCCTTCCCTCCTAATCTTACTTGGTGGTAGGGTTTAACCCGCCCGGGTTGGTACCACCGCACTGAATGAAACGTCGGTCGAAACGGCTATGTAAATAGTTTGTGTTCTCCGACCAGTTCAGTGTAGCCGGCACGATCAAAGGGGGAAGCACTGACATGGCACCTAGTTCACCCGGTGCTATGGGCTGACATCACGGACGTTGTAGGTGATGTAGCCAACCGTGTCAGTTTCAATAAAAATAAAAAAAAGAATAAAGGTGAGCTTTGCAGGAATAAATGTTATTATAATATTAAAATGGCATTATACGGAAAAGTCGGACGTCGTCGGATACGGTTTTTACACAGTAATAATCTTTTTACCTTGGGGAATCATTATTTAGTAACCACGGGTCTAGCTATTTTAAGCATTTCGAGAAAAAAAATAAAGTTACCCAATTTCCATAGTACAAATTAATAAAAAGTGGTATATCTCGAAAAATAAGGCTTAAATGAGAAAATATGAATCTATGAATGTTATTTCTAATGATGGGTAGATTAATTTAGCGTACTTAAATTTCAGAAATAAAAATAAAAAAATTTAATTATCCTATGTCCCATTTTTTACGGTATCGCCCCACTGTGCGCCGCCGCCGCCGCGCCGTCGCCGTCGCAGTGGTGCAGCTATATTGCTCTATAGCGCTACACAACTCAGCCACCGTAGTACGAATACCTGCTTGCGCCTTTGGACTCAATCCAGCGCCAAACCGTGCAACAGGTGGGTGACTCCGAAGTGTACCGTGGTCTAGAACCACTGCGAATTCGTAGGGATGTCGGCTTTCTCAGCGTGTTGTATAGTTTAGTCCATGGGGATTGTTCGGAGGAGCTGTTTGACGCGATCCCACCTTTCCTTTTCCAGTTCTGCACCACGAGCACTGGGCAGGGATTGCATCATTATGTAGAGAAACTCTGGAAAGCTCTGCCTACGCCTACATTCCCTCCAAGCACTGTTTAGGGCCCTTCAAGACGGGCGTAAACAGGAACCTGTCAGGACGGAATGATATTCGCCCCGAATGTCCGTCATTTCTGTTATTTACCTCGATGACACTTCTAGAAACCTCAATAAGCATACATAAGTGGATTTAGACATGATTCATGGTTATGTCACCTGCTACACTCATGTTGTCTGTCAGTTTAACACACCACCGTGTTAAATGGCGGCACTTACTTAGCGTCATACATACCTCGTGTTCGTGGCAGGTTGTGGGCTGTGGCAGTGATAAAAACATGATCAATTAAATTCGTCGCATGAAGCCCGCACTTGCTCATAAACCGTTGAGTTTACGGGATAGTCTGATGGATGTTAGTCCCGAAATAGTTATATTGGAAGTCATGGCTAAATGAACGGTCGTAAAGAAGGCTTTTTTATTATTCCTTGCCATGGGAGGCTTATTCCAACACCATAGATGGTGTGCCCCCTGAAACCTCTGGGGTCACTTTACCTACCTTTACGAAGTCCGTGCCACAGATTACTGATATATACGTCTAGGTCCGTGCCTTTAGGCCGACCCATAATAATTTTAGGAAATATTGTCGACGGCTCAATACCATAATTTTATTACAATATGTGCCATCTCTGTTCTGTCAGAAGTATCCGTATTTTGGTTTGATTCACTTTTATGTGTACCACTTCTTTTCTCCTTCTAAGATTATCAGTCAGTCAGCCAGCGTGTAAGTGTCCACTGCTGGATATACGCCTCTCCAATTTTTCTCCAGTCCTTCAGTGGTACGGAGTCCTGATTGCCTCCCACGTCCCACCTGGCGTGTGGTCTTCCCACACTCCGTTTCCCTCTCCAGAGCAGCCAGTGAAGGACCCGTTTACTCCAACGGTCATCGCCTCGTCGGCTGACGTATTCAACCCACTGCCACTTAGCTCCAATATCAGCGGACTGCCTCGTTACGCACCATATCGCGTAGTGATATTCCCAGCATGACATGGCTTGCCTTTTCATTATAGCATACTTTACTAGGTGGTAGGGTTAAACCCTACCACCTAGTAATATAAGAAGGGAGTCATATCCCTTAGTCGCCTTTTACGACATACACGGGGAGAAATGCAGTGGGGCTATTCTTTTAAAGTACCGGCCCCACATGGTGATCCTATAAGGGTTTTTTTCTCTTCTGAGGTACGAAACCCTAAATAACGCTGAAAAAAAAGCCGTTTCTTGTATGTATTTTGTTTATTGTTATTTGTTAGGATTGCCACAATAACACATTATATTGTGAAAAGTTCAAGGCCACCCAGTACGGTTCAAAAGATACAACCCTTTAAACGTCGAACGGACAGACGACGGGCGGGCGGACGGACGGACGGACAGAGGGCGCGGTCCCGTACGGTACGGAACCATAAAAAACCGGCCAAGTGCGAGTCGAACTCGCGCACCGAGGGTTCCGTATCGCCATGTCTTGGTCAGCGCCACTCACGCCATCTATGGCGTGTTTATGAAATGCTTTCATATTAGTTAAAATTCATGATTAGTTAAATGCTCCATACTCTTTTCGGTAGATGGCGCGCGTACACTTTTTAGTTTCTTCTATGGGAACCCCCGTGAATTTTTTACTTTTTCTTATTTTTATTATTTGTTGTTATGTCGGCAATAATAAGTAATAAATAAGTAATAAAAAACCACATATTCTGTGAAAATTTCAACGGGCTACCTATTACGATTCAAGAGATACAGCTCTCGGACAGATAAACAGATAGACGGCGTCAAGCAAGAACGTAGGCTTAGTAATAGGGTCCCGTACCAGATACGGAGCCCTAAAAAACGATGACGATTACTAGGCATATGCGTATGTTCTCAACGAAATATTGTTAAATGTTGAGTGTGTTCTATCTAAAGCCTGACCAGGAATATATGAGAGCTGTCAAAATGGAGCCACTTTTTAGATTTATATAGCAACATTTAGTATAGTACGCACATATTGAATTGGCCGATGTTTTTATTCAAAATGTACTTTTGCACTGAAATACACAATAAGATATACAAAATGTATTTTAATTTAATGCATCTTTTATATATATTTTGATGTCAATGTAATAAGAACTAGCCTTGACATTTACATGTTCACAACATTTTTTCCATGTATCTGCAGATATGTCCTGAAGCAAAGTGTACAAATTATTAAAAAAATTATTAATCGACCTTGCTGAAACACTAAACTTTTTAATAAAAATTCTAGTTCAGAAAAACTTAACCTAACCTATTTTTATTCGAACGTTTCGTATTTCTGTAAAGTCAAAAAGTGTTTTTTGTTCAGAACGAATAATATTTACGTCCCTCTTTTGTTTGCTATTCTGTAAATAGATGCTTGAGATACACCTTTATAGAACAAAAAATAATTACCTAATTGTACATTACGGCGGCCAATTCATGACAATCTCACTACAATGACATAACGTTTCACCTAAATGTCAGTTCAGGAGCAATTTTGACATTGACAACAGATTATCAAGCATCAAACATAATTGTGGCCAGTGTAAGAAATTAGTTCCAACAAAATTCCGCAATATGGCGGCCCCTCATATATTCCTGGTCAGGCTTTATATGGCGAATTATAGTGAGGTGTTTTATTGAAGCATGTTTTTATGAATGAGCCAATGGCCAAAATTAGGCACAGAGACAGAACAGAACGACAACACGGGCACTAATTGGTGGTCGCTTCCCTGAGAGCGTTTTCGGGAGCATTTTCAAATTTAGAGCAGGTACCGGTCGCGCGGGCTCTCTTGCAAATTCCGTGCTGACACAATCATAAACAAAAAAGTTACATGGGTTTATATCTGGGATTTTGGTAATTTTCAAAAATAAAGAAAAAAAATCGTATCTCGATACCACGTGACATCTGACAAAAGGTATCATGGGTCAAACAAAACGTTGCAAATGACCCTATTTACCTAAAGAAAAAAATTGTCGGTCGATGTGCCGAACACTCTGTATAGCTATATATTGACTGTGCTTTAGGTTAGGTTAGGTTAGGTCTATCTATGGGTACAAGATTCGCCCGGTTGTTCGCGCCGCGCCTGTGTTCAGACAAGCCGGCGTCAGTGCAAGTACTCTCTCCCTCTATTTATTGCGATGAATTGACTTTCATAGACACGCCCGCTAGGGGGCGCCACGAATATTGGATGGCTATTTCATTCGTAAAATATTACGTAATACTTTCTGCCGCAGCTCATGTACTAGCGTACATAATTCCTTTTTGCCGCAGCTTCGCTTTCGTTAAATTTCGAGAGCATTTTCTATGGTACTTACAGTTTTTTTCCTGTACTTAACTACTTAATTGTTGTGGTAGGTAGGTATTTAAAAAATAATCCCCACTGCACCTCTCCCCGTTCGTGTTGTGAAAGGCGAGTAAGATATAAGAAGATGCCCTGCTAGGACGATAGGAACAGGATCTAATCACCTTGACGCGGCCTTTCCGAGTCATGCAGTAGGTGGGTCTTCGTGCCTTACTTGCTGCTTGATAGATGCTATCTTGTCCTAATATTTTGTCAAAACGTGGTGATCTGTGTGTGTTGTGCTGTAATTTACGTGAGTTCGTGCAGCACAGCACCTATTACTCTGCTTACCCCGATTGTCGGCATGCAGCGTGTGTGATATTTTTGTACTTTCTCCGTGTCGAGGGGAATTATTGCAGAAAGCAATATGTTACAGTAAAATTATACGAATAACACTTCATTGTTATTTCTTATTTAGGTAGGTGCACGGCCGAAAATGAAGAGAAAAAATACGTCCCGCCCGACCTGAATTCGAACCTGGAACTCCGGCTTGAGCCGCCAGCGCGTTATAATTTCGCCACCGGGTTGATAACGTATTCTCTCTAAATTTCGAACAGTTGCAACTTCTATAGTATGTTGTTGTTGTGTTCTATAGTTTGCTGGCATGGCACCTAACTGAGCGTGGTTTTGCGAGGAGAGGTGATTTTGGCTCTGTCGACTGCACCATCGGTCTCTCGGCACAGCCACCCATGCTGGTTTACATAAAAAAAAAGTATGTATAACGCAATCTCCTGCGTTTATTTTCGGCTTTGCAACTATCTAAAGAAATATAAAACGAGTACATGCTTAGTACTAACATATTAAATTCATTCATTGTTAGTATAATAAAGAAAAAAAAATTGTACCTATCCTAAATAACATACATACATACATAGCGTCACGCCTGTTTCCCGGTGGGGCAGGCAGAGACAACGCATCTCCACGTGCCACGATCCTGTCACACCTCTGCCGGCTCTTCCACTCCCATAATGAAAGTTCCCGAACTTAATGAAGTTCGGATACGGAACCCTAAAAAAGCCTCGCGAAGTCGCGACCGACGACGCTCAGTGAGGCGCTACGCCAGATCATTTGCTGACTGCTGCTTGACTTTTTTCCCATAATCCTAAATAAGTACCTATCGGCTCTGTATTTTATTCCTCATCTCATCACCCAAAGGTTGACTGAAAGAAATCACTTGTAGTGATAAGTCCGCCTTTGCGCACTCCTGTTCTTCCTTCAATTTGTGTGCAATAAAGAGTTTCTATTATATTCTATTCTATCTAAGTACCTACATACTTTATTGTTTACTAATGAATCACCGTGCCGTTTAATTAGTCGATAATGTTAACACTATGTAAAGATTTAGATTTTAGATTATAGATTACAATTAGCCGGTGGGAGCAGGGTTGGGGTAAGCTGCACGCTATACACACACCTGTTCCCTACCGGTAAAGTACAAGTGCTTCCATATGGGGACGGAACCCTAAATTTTTTAAAGTATCATGACGAAAAAGTGCTCTGAAAATTAGACATAAAAAATTTCAATTAACTAAAATGTATTTATTTACTATTTACCTATCTGATGCAAGCTAACCTGGTAGGTACATAGGCAAGAGGTGGTAGAGTTTAAGTTTAACCCGCCCGGGTTGGTACCACCGCACTGAACGAAAGGTCGATTGAAACGGCTATGTATATAGTTCGTGTTTCTGTCCAGTTCAGTGTATCCGGCACGACCGAAGGGAAGCACTGACATGGCACCTAGTTCACCAAGGTGTTTGTGTGCTGACATTACGGATGTAGTGTGCGATTTACCATAAAAAACACAGAAAAAAAGGGTTTGATACCGTGGTTTCTGTGGAATCTTGTTCCTCTCCGAACATGCATTTTCAGTGCTTCCGTTGATCGCAGGTACTTTGTGACTGTTTGAAAACTTACTGTGACTGGCTGTGTGCAACAGGAATAATTTCTTCGTTACTACTTATTCGCGTGTAGAAGAGCTATGAATCGATTATTCAATAAATCGCAGACACCCACCGACTCGTAGTTATTACATAAATAAGACAAGAACACAGGTTAGAGATGTCTGAAAGGACTGGATCCTCCACAAAAACCAGCTTGAGTGGCTGACTACCGCGAGAACAATGGCGCAGTGGACAGAGCAAAAAAACCGGCCAAGTGCGAGTCGAACTCGCGCACCGAGGGTTCCGTATCGCCATGTCATGGTCAGCGTCACTCAACGCCATCTATGTATTAGTTAAAATGTTACATACTCTTTTCGGTAGATGGCGCGTATACACTTTTTAGTTTCTTGTCTGGGGAACCCCGCGAATTTTTTTACTTTTTCTTATTTGTATTATTTATTGTTATATCGGCCATAATAAACACATATTCTGTGAAAATTTCAACGGCCTACCTATTACCGTTCAAGAGATACAGCCCTCGGACAGGCAGACGGACAGACAGACAAACAGACAGGGTCCCGTACGACGGATACGGAACCCTAAAAAAGCCTCGCGACCGACGCGACACTCAGTGAGGCGCTACGCCAGATCATTTGCTGACTGCTGCTAGTTTTTTTTTTTCTTTTTTTACAGATTCGTGAATTACGAAACAACGAAAGGATCGTCATCCTCAATGCAATATGGCCAAAGGTTGACAGCGTAGTGGTAAAAGTGGCATCATGCAAAGGGCCGAGGGTCAGTGATTGGCTGCGCCTGAGTCTCCACCCTCAAACTCGCCAATTTTTTCGTAGAACCTGATATAGTCGGCTACGTCGTCACTTGCCTACCTACAGTACGATACAGTGCAGGTTCAGTAGATCCGTCCGGAGGTAGGTATGTGCTAAGTATGAACAACAGACGGACAGACAGACAGACACCAGAGAGAACCCATAAGGATAATTTTTTTCGAAATTTTGCTATGGAACCCTAAGAAGTGGTCAACGTCGCGATGAAGGAAAACAGCTTGTACACTAACAAATTCTAAGGTCTTGTTATGTACAAGGTTCACAATTTAATCCGCCTACTGCGTTACGTTACGGAGCAGAGCACACCTAGGTACTTACATAGCGTTGACATTAAACAACATTTTCCTGGTATGACTACCACAGTTACGTGACACGATTTGTAATTAAGAACCTTTCGTCATAGGAAGGCTTAACTGTCAATGGCAACAATTTTTTTTTAATTTATGAACATCAGAATGGGTGGCCTTGTCGATGAAGCAATGGTGCAGTCAACAGAGCCAAGTGTTTGTGGGCTGTTGATGGGCTGTTCTGATGGTACGACGTTTGAAGAACCTCAGGTTACAAGATTCGTTCGGGAAACTGTATTTTATTTAATGTGTTTTTATGTAATCCGGTATGGATGGCTGAGTCAGAGGGGCCAAAGCACATGCTCCGACCAGCCAATATCACCTCTGAGAAGGTAGGTGCCATACCGGAGACTTCCCTTTGGACTGATGGCTATACTGGACAAAAGGGGAACCCAACCGAGGCTGCTATGCGGCCATCTTACATGCTACTAGACTAACCCAGTCGTCTTAAATTTGAGCCTACCTCCTAGTAAGGAGCAAGGGAAGGTACCTACAATTTTACACCGGTTCCGAACGATGAAGCAGCAAGTGTAGGTATTTACGTAAATAAAATTTTCCGCCAGTAAAAAACTCACTGGTACACGCCGACCGAATTCGAACCTCGGACCTCTCGCAAGAGAAGCCGACGCGACGCGCGACGCCCAGACAACTATTTGAATATATTATTGACGATATCTGGAGTATCTGAAATTTGTATTACTTTTAATATTTGTTTATGGTTTTTTATGGAAACTAAGTAGGTACACCGGCGATATTGTTCATCGTGATATAGTTTCATTTCATCACACCTTGGTGAACTAGGTAACATGCTTCCCATGGTCGTGGCGGCTACACTGATCAGCAGGTCTATTCTTGTAAATTCTGACAGCGGAATCAGCGCTGTTGTGGCGCTGAACGCCACTTACCGAAGTGGCTCTCAGCGCCACAACAGCGCTGATTCCGCTGTCAGAATTTACAAGAATAGACCTGCGAAGTGGCTCTCAGCACCACAACAGCGCTGATTCCGCTGTCAGAATTTACAAGAATAGTTCTGCTGAATGGAAAACACGAATTATTTTCATAGCCATGTCTAAAGACCTTCGCTGCCGTGCCGTGGTACAAACCCGACCGGCTTCAACCTTAGTAAGTGAAGAGATCTACAGATTTACATGGAATCCGTAAGTTCTTGTTCTTGCGAATGAAAGTTTGTTCCATCTAGTATTTTCCATAAATCTATGGTGTATACTTTAAGTATAAATCAATATAGTCCGTACCGTTCCGTACCGTACCGTCCTCTTTCATTTCAACCAGAGCTTGGTGACTCACAGAGTTGTTTTTCATCCGAAACTTTCTTTGTTAACGGCCTTCTATCCCATTTCTATCCAATCCCTCCACCCTCCAACGACAGCTTTATCGTAGCTATCTCGTGATTTATCCTAAAAACAAACAGATATTCGACACTCCAAGTAACTATGTACTCCAAGGATATGCCTGTAGTCCGTTTTTTTTTTTGGAAGATGGAGGAAAGTGGCGTTTCACTGAAATCAGAGGGTTGCACGCTTCACATAAGTAGTGGTTGAGGTCGATAAAAATACTATCGACTTTCATCGAGTGCATAATCTTTACTATTAGTTTTGTTTTATTGTTACTTATAATATAAGCCTTGACTGAAAGTGAAAACAATTTTTTTTTTCTTTCTGGTATCACTATGCACACCACAGATCACTAGTGTACAGACAAACACGACATACCTTAACCCCTGATTTAGCTGAAGATTTGGTCAGTCTAATCCAATATTCGTTAAATTCTAGTTTACAGCATTTCATTAGATTAGTGGTTCACAATTATATTTTAATAGGTACCCCTTAGCGTATTTTCTGAAACCCAAGTACCCCTGAGTAAAATGTTTGAATGAAAAAATTTTCATATGGTTGTTTTTTTCAAATAGTTAATAAAGTTGTTTATCCATTTTTAGTCATTTATTTGATTCTAATATCTATTTAGTAATCACGAAATAGCATTCAACAATCAACCATTCATCAGTAGATCACTAATGAATGAGTTATGTTCTTTTTACTTTGTAGAGGCAAACGCGTATCCCTTTTAGAAATCCTCGTGGGTGCTCATGCAAATGTTTTCTTTTACATTATCCACTTGTTTTTAATGATATAGAAGAGAAAAAAAGAAGATAAATAAGCATAAAATCCTAGATTGAACAATCATCATCATCATCAGCGTGTTACTGGCCACTGTTGGACATACGCTTCTCTAATTTTTCTCTAATTCTCCCGGCACTCGGCAGCATGGATTCGCAAAACATTCGCACAATGTTTTGCATTTCACGCCGAATTTACACCTACCTTCTCGAAGGTGATATGGGCTGGTCGGAGCATGTGCTTTGGCCCCTCCGACTCAGCCAACTATACTAGATTGCTTAAAAAAATCTATCGTCGTGAGTGCTCCGCACCCATGACATGACTCACCGCTCGGGGTGCTGGAGTGGAGCCCCCGAGCACCCACGGAGTCGGCGCCTATGGGTACAATTACACATAACAACTACATGACTTAAAATTAGCCAAAGATAAATGGCCGGTATTGCAGCGAGTAGAGTAGAGTAGAGAAGAGTAGAGTAGAGTAGAGTAGAGTAGAGTAGAGTAGAGTAGAGTAGAGTAGAGTAGAGTAGAGTAGAGTAGAGTAGAGTAGAGTAGAGTAGAGTAGAGTAGAGTAGAGTAGAGTAGAGTAGAGTAGAGTAGAGTAGAGTAGAGTAGAGTAGAGTAGAGTAGAGTAGAGTAGAGTAGAGTAGAGTAGAGTAGAGTAGAGTAGAGTAGAGTAGAGTAGAGTAGAGTAGAGTAGAGTAGAGTAGAGTAGAGTAGAGTAGAGTAGAGTAGAGTAGAGTAGAGTAGAGTAGAGTAGAGTAGAGTAGAGTAGAGTAGAGTAGAGTAGAGTAGAGTAGAGTAGAGTAGAGTAGAGTAGAGTAGAGTAGAGTAGAGTAGAGTAGAGTAGAGTAGAGTAGAGTAGAGTAGAGTAGAGTAGAGTAGAGTAGAGTAGAGTGGAATAGAATAGAAACTGGTCGCATTGTCTGAGTGCTGTGACCCCACTGACTCAGCCGTGCATACCGAATTGCATATTTCTTTTAGAATTCTTTTGTACACGATTGTACAGCTTATACTACACTACAATATTAAGAGTTAGTATAAGAAGTGAACATTAAGTATTAGCGAGAATATTAGTTGCAGTGCAGGTAGATGTATATTCCCCACTTTTCCTGTACACTGATTGCACTATAGCGACAGTGAAGTCATGCTCCACCTCACTGGAACAATAGATTGTTATGTTTGTGTTGCGTACGTACGGACTTGGTTGTTAATCAAATAATTGTGCGTCATTCATTAATTAGACACTGCCATGCCGGGTGCTGCCGGCTGTATGTATGAATATATCCTGTGTTGTAGCAGATAGTGTATTCCCTCATCGATCCTTTTTTAGGGTTTCGTAGTTAAACTAGGAACCATCGCACTACAGTCACTGAATACATATTAGTCTACAGTGTCAGTCAGTGCCCTTTAGCTCCTAAACTAAACAAGCTACAAGCTTTTTAGGTTTCCGTATCCCGTACGGAAGCCTATTACTAAGCCTACGCCGTCTGTCTGTCTGTCTGTCCTACTGCTGTATCTTTGGAACCGTAATAGGTAGCCGGTTTAAACTTTCACATATTATAATGTGTTATTATGGCGGATATAAAGTGTGTTCTATGTTATGTCCATAAAAAAAAAAAAAATTTCTCTTTCACGGGGAGTGTTCGGAGGAGCTGTCTAACGCGATTCCGCCTCCGCACTACGCGTACCTACTGGGGCATATTGGGATACAGCCATATACAATCGACCTACCATGGATTCAACCGGTTCTGTGGGTACTTCATTCACAGAACCGGGAAAATGTGGAAAGCACTCCCTGTCCATCTAGTATTTCCTCCCAACTACAGCCTGGGGTTTTTTAAAAGCGGCGTGAAGAGGATCCCATCAGGCCGGCATGAAATTCGCAATCCCCGTGCATCACAGAATGTCCATGGGCATCGTTAGACATCTCCTTGTAGGTGTAACGATGCCACATGCCGCGCTTTCTATAAAAAAACCGCGGCCAAGTGCGAGTCGAACTCGCGCACTGAGGGCTCCGTATAGCCATGTCATGCGCCACTTACACCATCTATTCAAAGGGCTACCTATTACCGGTTCAAGAGATACAGCCCTCGCCTCGGACGGACGGACAGACAGACAGACAGACAGACAGACTCATAATAGGGTCGTAATAGGGTCCCGTACGACGGATACGGAACCCCAAAAAACGATGTCTTCTGTACTTGATAGACACAAGTATAAATTCTTATTCAGATTCTTATTTTATTTCGAATACTTACATCTTTTACCTATACTTTTTGTCTTAGTTTTGTGAATAAAATATTTTGAATTTGAATTTATTCCGTAGCCAGGAAATGTTTTTATTACCAAATTAAGGGACTTCTGGGCTTGGGGGGTGGGGGGGGGGGGGCATGGTTGCTGGTTCTCGGTTCAGAAAGGAGGGAGGGGAATGGAGGACCGACACGACGCGGAAGCAATATTCGGGGTCACGCAACTAGGGTGGGTGGAGCTGGGCCCGTACTACGTTGTTTCGAAGACGATCGGAACACGATCTCCTTCGTGTAGTTTCGAGGATCTCATATCACAGGGGTGTGTATATGTATCCACAATATAGTATTTATATAATATTTATATTTAGTAATTTACGAGTTTAAACTCACCCTCAGGAACGTTTGACATAAGTTTAATATTTTTACTTTATTTATTAAATGTTTTTATGGGACCTGCAACATCCGTGATGTCAGCCCATAACACCAGGTGAACTAGGTGCCATGTCAGTTCTTATGTACGTATTGTACGCGCGCGAGCATATGCGCCGCGTAAGGAATGTGGCCAACACCCGCGCTAACCCCCGCGCGGCAGGATGCGGGTGGGAAGCGCGCTTCCCCTTCCCCCTTTACTTCTGGCCGGGCAGCGCATGTGCTCGCGCGCCGATAATAGGTATATTTTATTTTATATTTTATATAATATCGGTATATTATAAATTTGCAAAATGTTAAACTTTTTTATTGGCAATATATTATTTTTGTTATACACGGTGTTGCAACCCCAACCGTAAAACCCGAAAGGGGGTGATTCTGTACGTGAAATAGAACAACTTTTATTCTACGTCTTTTTAATTTGAAGAAAAAAAAATTTTTTTTCTCCGTAATTTGTATGGAAAAAATATTTTTTTTTTGTTGCAAAAAATTTTTTCTCGCCACAGAAGTTGTTTAGTTTCACATATAGAATAACCCCCTTATGTCAGTTAAAAATATTACGGGGGCAACTGCAACACCGCGTATAACTAAATAACTTAGCTGTTAACTTCGTTAAGTCTTTATGGGGGGCTTCAGTTACCATATTTTTTTTTTATAGAAAGCACGACATGGGGCGCCGAGACACCCATAAGGTGTCTAACTACGCCCGTGGACATTCGGTCGAACGCGGGGGTTCCGAATGCCATGCCGGTCTGACAGGTGCCCGTCACGCCTCTCTTGAAGGACCACTTTTTCTTTATGTGTGGTTATAAGTTTACAAAAACTAAATGTGCGTCTGACTCAAATTTCGAGAACTTTACCACCAATATTACTCACCTGACAGATTCAGTTTTAATACCTATATGCATCCCTATATGTAATACTTCATCTATCAGCGCAGATCGATAGCTTTTTGAAAACACTATTTGATTAACTTTGCTCGATAGAAAAAAAACAAGAACATGCCTCTGAATTATTTAGGTTATAAAAACGTATTTAAGGCAACGTGACCAAATCAAGGCTTTGGAAAAAATTAATTTTATTTCTTGAATATATACTTATCTTAATCCGTAGCTTTTTACTTTTTTGTTTCGATCCGTAGTTTTGGAATAAAAAAATAAAAACCTAATTTTTGATTGATTGATTGTGTTGCATCCTACTCCAAGCAGCGAAAGCGGCGCCTTGAAAGAGGAGTACTGGTGAATACGGGTTGTTAGTGAGGGCTAATATTCTAATTTGATTTTTTTTTCAGTTTCTACCCGTCGCACGTCATTAGACTTTTCCGTATAGAAGTGAGGACTGAAGAGGTAAAAAGAGAGGGAGAAGAGAAAAAAAAAAATATATATATATATATATATATATATATATATATATATATATAGAGAGAGAGAGAGAGAGAGAGAGAGAGAGAGAGAGAGAGAGAGAGAGAGAGAGAGAGCGTATCCGCACAGTTTTACAATTTTATTGAGCTTTTCCATCATGTAGTTAACCACACCCACGACGGCTGACCATGTTGTTGTACCATAAACTCGTCTATGGAGAGAAGGGGGGTCGTTAAAGTTTATGTCCAAAAATATAGGACACGGAGACCGGGAGTTGAAAAGCCAGTGTGATACATACATACCACACGCTGTATTCCGACAATCGGTGTTGTGCCACAATGACTCTTATAAATTACAGCACAACACCGACCACCACGTTTAGCAAAGTATTTGGACAATATAACCATCAAGCAGCCAGTAAGGCACGAAGACCAAACCTGCTGCATGACTCGACGGAAGGACCGTGCCAAGGTAAGAGGTGGTAACCTTACGCCCTTTAGCACAGATCTTGTCCTTATACCTTAGTCGCATTTTACGACATGCACGGGGAGAGATGCAGTGGGGCTCTTCTTTTTAAGTACCGACACCACACGGTACACCAATGTGAAATTTGTTTAATTCATTTTTTATGAAAAAATTTCCCGGTTTGTGAAAAAAAATTTTTTTTCTTTGTATGAACGTCACATACTTCAAACGAGACAACTCGGCCGAAATGCCAGCTCGCGGTACGTGGAGCATTAGGTCGCCAGCCCCAACGACGTACGTCAAGCATTCGGCCACCTAATCTATAACATCACATAATGTATAACAAATACAATTCCGAACTTTCCAAAAAATGAGAAGGGTTTAGGTACCCATAACATGATTAATGATGGGTATACGACATTAAATTATATATGAATGCTTATTGATCTAAATTCTAATCCATGGAAAATGAGTAATCAGAAACTGAATTGTCATTATGTACCTACACTGTGTACATTTTACCTTACTACCAACGTGTGGTCGGCATGTACACCATTCAGTCAGACAGAGGATACGTGAGTAGTGTCAGTCAACATGTGCAATATAGATTGCATCAACCACTACAAAGCGTTCCACGATACTTGTCCCTTGAAGTAAGCCATTTCAATCTCTATTGCTGAATGCTTAAGGATTACCGCTAGGGACAAGTTACGTGAAACGAACACTACCACCGGTGATGTCAAGCCATTCTTTTCCTGCCGGAACTAGGTGCAGTGCCAGTACTTCCCTTTGACAGATAGACAATTAGTATTTTCATCTTTTTCCCGCATCTTGGTTGCCAGGCGTCCGGGATTTCAGGGATTGGCCCGAAGTTTGTTGTGATAGCCCGTATGTTATGTATGATTATAGTCCCGGGCAATCGCTCAATGGGCGTGAATATACGCGCATACGGCTCTACAAAAGGGTAGTCCTATTCGGGGGAGCCACCCCACTGAGTTTATTATGAATTCTTCAACACCAAAATCTGAACACACAAAAAATGGGAATTTTAGAAGTATTGATAATGTTACGTAATGAGGTTTCATTCGTAATTTTGCCCCTAATTCAAAACTATGCGCCATGTAGTTAGGGTTGCCAGGTGCCCGGGATTTCCGGGATTGTCCCGGGCTAGACTCCAAAGTCCAATGTCCCGTGTCCCGGGCGAAGGATAATTTTGTCCCGGTGAGTGCAATTTGTCCCGAGAATAAAGATACGAGTATGTTTGTACATACTCACAAGAAATATGAATAATTAATGTAAAGGAAGATTTTACTTTCATTTTAGTGTAGTGTTGCTTACTAAAGTTGTTTGCTATAAAAAAATACTCTAAAAGTTTGCAGTAAAAATTATAACAGAAAAATATTGTATTACATTTCCCCACCCTATTTGTATAGGACTGCAGGTAGTAGGTATGTCCCGGGAAGGCTAACATTAGATCTGGCAAGCCTACATGTAGTAGAAAGGTCCTGGAAATAGTGGTTTGACAACGGGCAACCCTATAGGTAAACAGCCAATGAGAGCGCACAAACCTGTTGACATCCTCTGCCTTCTAACTCTGAACATGAGGCAGAATATTATGGTGGATGCTTGATCATTATACCTACCCATAGTCTCTCAGATCGATGACCACAAAATTTTCCCTTTGAGTTGAGGACCATCAAAATTTCACTTGTCACTCATTTGGTTAATGCTTGCCTCCGCTTCCCTTCATAATAGCTCCTCGACACGACACCGAATACGTACTTCCTTGTTGTTGGGGGAAGGGCTATTTCTTTGTTTACTGACCTCAATTCGAAGGGCGTGCGTTTTGGGTGTAAACTTTCCTTTGGCGGACAGTTTGATATTTATGGTTCGATTCGTTTGGAGAGATAGGTTGATAACAATGAAAAAATATGGTCTAGGCTTATAGAAAAGGTCAGCGTTTCTTCCCTGCGTAAATATATACATACCATCACGCTTCATCTCGACAATCGGGGTAAGCAGAGTAATCGGTGTTGTACTGCAAGAACTCAAGTAAATTACAGCACAACGCCTAACACCACATTTAGCAAAGTATTTGGACAAGATAACTATCAAGCAGCAAGTAGGTAAGGCATAAAGACTCATCTGCTACATGACTCGGTGGAAAGACCGTTTTATGTTCAGTGGTTTTAATTATACAACAAATCTTTGGCTTTAACCTTTACTTTAGCCTTTAACCTGGGTGTCTTCAAGCGTCGTATTAACAGGCTAGACAGCCTAGCAACAGTCCGCAAGTCTGCTGGGGTGGGTCTTCGTGTCTTAGTTGCTGCTTGATAGTTATCTTGTCCTAATACTTTGCTAAATGTGGTGGTCGGTGTTGTGCTGTAATTTACAAGAGTACTTGCAGCTCAACACCGACTACTCTGCTTACCCCGATTGTCGGGATTGTCGGGATACAGCGTGTGGTATGTATGTAAGTATGTAGGTATGTATTAGTTTTTAAGAAACACCTCTTTGACAGACGGACGGACACCGGAGTGATCTCATAACGGTTCTATTTTTCCTTTTTAAGGTACGGAACCATAAAAATATATATTAACAAATTGAATTAATGAAACCACCAATGAAACTGTTGAAATGAGGGGGAAGCACAGACATGGCACCTAGTTCACCCGCCCGGTGTTATGGGCTGACATCACGGACGTTGTAGGTGTTTCTGTAAAAAAAATTTGGAGGAATAAAGTAGGTCTCTTTCATAACATTCTCGTTTATTAGTTCAATCTTGGTAAGTACTAAAAAGTGTTGCTAATATTTTACGTAAAATTTACAAACTTGTACTAGCATGTGGACACATCTTGCGGCCACGCTCTGAGTTGATTGAAAGCGTTTTCAGAAGATAAGAACTGAACGCGCCAAGTGTTCAATAGATGGCGCTGTTTGGGTTCCGTACTTAAACCATAGAACATTTAAATAAATAAATTTTGGTTAGTAAACATTTTACCCAATATAAAATTTCCATGTTATTGCCTTTTACGCTTTTACTAATTTTGGGTAGACTTTATAACAAATGAAGCACGTATCTAAAGGAAATACTTCAATCTGCCAATGTTTGTTTTCCCTGTCCAACAATGGATTACATTAGGTATAGGTACATAGTAGGGAGGAACCGTGCAAATATCTATACTTTCTTCATTCCTCCATTTCAAAACTAAAAAGCCCATACGCCACTGAGTGCGTCGCAATAAAAGCTCTGCTCGTCAATCGGTTGCCGCCGTTAAAATACTAGGCACTGCGCAAGAAAGATTACCGACAGGGTTATAAAATCAATGCTCTTATTTCAAAACATATTTTTATTTTCTAGTGAATGTTTGAACATCTTCACTTTTTATTTCGGAATATACAACAAATAAAGCTCTAACATTCATCATTGTATATAGATATTTAGTTAAAAAGCGAATAAATAAAGCGAAGTTTCTACCGTTACCTACGTACGTCTCGTCACTATGAATATCCTTATAACTCGAGAACCACCTTTTCACTGTTACATTTTTTCAGCCTTGAGCTGTGATTAGGGTTACCATACGTCAGGATTTGTCCTGACATGTCAGGATTTTTAGGCTCGTGTCAGGATTGCGGCCGGATTTTGGAACTGTCAGGATTTTTCGATTTTTCAATGAAGTACAGCAGATTTTGAATTTTTTATTATTAGTAAGTTATACAAACGGTAATGTAATTACTAATTAGAGTAAAACACACAGCACAGTAAACTTAAACAGAAACATAATCATCTTTACCAACAACTTTGGTACGAGTAATATTAGGCAAATTAAGTAAGCTTAAATTACATTACATAGATTTTTACCATCTTTGGGTATGATGGGTGAGTTGAAATGAAATGAAGTTTGAAAATTGAGTTGAAATGGAGTTCAACAAGTGAGTCCTGCCCCCGCGTCAAAGCATAAATAAATATTTGAAAGTTAATTAGGTAAATTTGCAACAAATTGTCAGGACTTTTCTATGGAAATTAGGCTTTTTCTCAGGGCTCTTCAATTTTCCATCTTCTAACCCTATCTGTGATCAAAAAGTCACGCGAAGCGAAACCGCGGGCAAAAGCTAGTTACAAATAAACCAGAAAGGTTGACTGGAAGAAATATTTGTGCACCTTTGTACCTCATGTAAACTATTAAACTACTTATTGTGCTTATTTAATTAGGTACCTGTGTAAAACCCAGGCGATTTGGCGACTGCTGAAGTGAACATATTATCAGTAGTGTGATAATATAAAACAACTGAAATTCAGCAAAAAAAAGCCAACATCACGCGGTGTTCCCAGGCGGTCACCCATCCAAGTACTGACCGCGCCCGACGTTGCTTAACTTCGGTGATCGGACGAGAACCGGTGTTTTCAACGTAGTATGGACGTTGGCGACGGCTGAAGTGAAAATATCAAATTAGTATTTTATTTGTTTTGCAGAGAGACGTATGAACGTATGACGATATGTAGTAGCTACAACCTCTCGCCTCGGCTACTGACTCGTGCCTCGGCGCGATCCTTCCAACGTGTCATGCATGCAACAGTTCTTCGTGCCTTATTTGTTGCTTCTAGAGTTCTTGCAGCACAACATCGATTACTCTGTTTATTTATTTATTTTTGGCACAAACAACAGAAATATGTAACAACATGTTTACCCTAATTGTCGGGTCGGGATACGGCGTGCGGTATGTAGGTATGCATGTGTACATACACATAACAAAACTGTTAAAAAAACATTGAACCGATTTCAAACTCTAAACGTATTAAATCATATTTTGATCTTGAGTAGAAGGCGGTACAAAAGCACAAAAGGTCCATCTATAAATTTTCTTTTCTATTTTTGTTATTAGTATCATTTATTAGTAAGTTTTAGGTTTCCGTATCCCGTACGGAAGCCTATTACTAAGCCTACGCCGCCGTCTGTCTGTCCGTCCGTGCGTCCGTCTGTCCTAACTGCTGTATCTTTGGAACCGTAATAGGTAGCCGGTTGAAATTTTCACAGAATATTAAATTACAAATAAAGAAACAATTTTGACCCCTAAAAATGCCTAAAATAATTTGCCTTTAGTTATTTAAAGACGTCGAGCGACAGCTAAGTAAATATTATTGGTACTTGGCGTACCATGGTTGCAATTCGCGGTCACTTTGGCCGACGTTTCGGAATGTATCCATGGTAGACTAAAGTAGCTAAGTAAATAGTAAAAAGCTTTGAGTTTTGAATTTTCTTACTTCCCCAACGTTCCCCAACGCCTTTATGTAACTAAAGGGAAATTATTTTTAAAACAACACAGCTTTACTCACGGTTTTCTCCGAGATATGTGGCGTTTGGCCCGAAACGTCGAGCCACATAGCTCGGAGAAAACCGTGAGTAAAGCTGTGTTGTTTTAAAAATAATGTCTAACAACCACGGTAATTTAAAAACCCATATAAAAGGAAATTAATCGGGCTTTTTTGAAGTGAAAACTTCTTTAGCGGCGCTTGGCACTTTTTATATGGGGAAAAAAATCTATGTTCGCTTCAGCGCGTCAGATAACAATCTATCGTTGCTATGACAACCGCGTCAGATAACAATCTATAGTTGCTATGAAAACCGCGTCAGATAACAATCTATAGTTGCTATGATAACCGCGTCAGATAACAATATATCGTTGCTTTGACAACGCTCAATACATGACATCTCAAAGTTCTGCAAAATGAATGTAGGGTTCCGTAACAAATGCATGTCTGTCCGTTCTACTAAATTTTACAATTTTCAACCAAGGTCCTCCGACGGTAATTTTATAATAAAAGTAGGGTTCCGTAACACGTTTATGTCTGTCCATTCTACTAAGTTCTGCAAAATGAATGTAGGGTTCCGTAACAAATGCATGTCTGTCCGTCCTACTAAATTAAACTTTTTTTTTAAATATTTTTTTTTTTCTACTTTTTTTATTTTTCCATAAAATTTTTTTTAAATATTTTTTTAAAATTTTTTTTTTTTTTTTAAGCAATGTTACGGTGTTGTTTTCACTTCTGCCGGCACTCCCGGAGTGCAACTGTGGCTTTTTTTTTATTTCAAGCTTTTTAAGAGAAATAATCTTTTGATTACTTGATTATTTGATGGATGACATTTCTTTATAATAAACTTATACGCGCATTGTTGTTGACTAGGTTGAAGTATCAAAATTAACGATGGTACTATAAATTAACCAGATGTAAGTTTACGTTTATGCTGTAAATATTAGGGTTCCTGTGACAGGTAGTATGGAACTAACATCTCATCTCTGTGGTATGGGTTAATTATTTGTAAGTAAATTTAACACTTATATATGGTACTAAAAAAATTTACAGACTTGCGGAGTTTGTTTATCAATTCCTCTTGGAATTTAATTAGGGGACATCCATTAATCACGTGAGCAATTTTTTGATCCCCCCTCCCCATTAAGGAACACCCCCCCCCCCCCCCCCCCCCCCCAGAATCTCACGTGATATTTCCTCTATGTGCAAGTTTCGTCAAAATCTGAATATTTAAAGTGTATACAGACTTTAAAATGCAAAATTCAAGTATTTAAATATCAACTGAATGTACGCTGAATGATCTGAGAGAATGGAAGTGGCAAGAAAATAACGCAGCGTTTCAGGTGCACTTAGAATACTTTATTCACGCCATGGGCATTCATTAGTCTCTTCAATCGTTATGATAGGACACAAGATGCACATATCCATTGAAGCAATAGTGTCTCTTGGGAAGTCTACGTCCTCCTCATCCAGCCACTCTAGCCTGTCGTCGATGGCGCACAGGAGCTCCTGCCTGAGCCCGACGGGTGACCACACGGTTCGGTCGCACTTTCTCTGCATGTGCCGGTGCCGCAGTGTGCAGCGTACTGTAGAACTTTGCGCGAAGATATACAAACAATGGTACGAAACGAGCTCCAAAGAACGTCGCGGTCTCTCAAAAACTAAACACGCTCGAGCTCAAGCTGTTAGTTTTTAAAATAAATAAATAATAAACCAATTAAAATAAAAAAAGATGACGTGAGATTGTTGTAGACCCCCCTCTCCCCCTAGTGAGATTTGGTGAGATTTTGCCAGACCCCTCCCCCCCCCCCCCTTTTTTTTGCTCACGTGATTAATGGATGTCCTCTTCCTTAGGTACCTAGAACTGGTGGAATTTTCGACGTAGCCACCTTTGGATGAAATTATCCTTCCTTACCTATAATAAAATCCAACGTCTGCTTTCTGTCTGAGTGTCTGTCTGTCCGCTTATAACTCGAGAACCACTGAACCGATTTTAATAAAACAAAATTCTACGGATAGCTTGATTCTTCCCATCAACTGTAGGCTACTTACTATCACGCTAAATAGCTTATGAGGTTAGCAGTGAAGTGAAATATGAGAGCGGGCGGAGCCGCGGGCACAGCTAGTATACAATAATTAAACAATAAATTACTGATTACATTTCGCCAATTATTTCACGAAGGTCGTCTGACTCAACCGAATCAATCCAAAATTAAACACATAAAATGAACAATCTCCACGCGTCACCCAAACAAGTATTCTAATGAATGAAACATTTCCCTACGGCCATAGAAATAAATATGTAGGAACGCCATACACTTGTCTACGAGGTGCCGAATTTTGGTCCCGAAGTTATTGACATGATAACATGTTAGGTATTTGAACAAAGTATCGCTGTCTCCGTTGGCGACGCGCACTCCCCGCCAACGCCAACGCAAGAGGGACAGCTGCACGCTTTCAGCTAATACGTCAAAATTTGTCTTTCGGGGCTTATGTTTTCCCGACCCCTGAACCTTATCCGATTTTTAGCCGACTGCGCGAAGCAAAAAGGAGGGTAATGTTTTTCGAGTGAATGTATGTATGTATGTATCCCCTCGCCCTTAGTGACTTACTTTCTTCGAGAAGTTTCATTGTTTACCTGAACGTAGCTCGGCCTTCGGCTTCGCTTTTAGTTACTAACTCTCCGAGAACTCGAATCCCCGTCCTCTCGCTCAATACGACTGGAACAGATGCACGCGGAAAACGAAAACTAAAAATATTGAAATAAAACCAATTTATTAAGAAAAAACAATAAACCCGACTGCAAAAACACTTAACTGAAAAGATAAAAACAAGCTCTATAATATACATAATTTTGTTTCAGCACTGTATAATGCCTGCAATGCATACAATGTTTTTTGGTTCGATACCTACCTACTTAAAAGCAAATAATAAAACATGCTTTAAAATAAAAATATCTTGAATTCATAGCAAATAATCAAGTATACTGTAATATAAATATATCTTGAATGTTATAAGGTGGGGTTTAACCCGCCCGGGTTGGTACCCCCGCATTGAATGAAACGTATGTCGAAACGGCTATGTAAATAGTTTTCCGACCAGTTCAGTGTAGCCGGCACGATCAATGGGGGATGCACTGACATGGCACCTAGTTCACCCGGCGTTATAGGCTGATATCACGGACGTTGGAGGTGATGTAGCCAACGGTGTCAGTTTCCATAAAAAAAAAAGGTGTTGCAGACGGGGACAAACAAAATTAATTGCTATTTGGTTATTCCCTGTCTGCACTATTTTATGAAAAAAGTCGTTTCTGGGTGCGTACTTCTATTACCACAGATATTTCTCCGTCTCCGCCGCGCGTCACAGAACAATGGCCGCGAATCCGGTTGTCGCCGGAAGTCGCTAGGTATCTCGAGGTCGACACACTAATTGGAAAAGTCGATGGTCGACGTCGACACACTTGACTGATCACTTTTCACTACTTCCTCATACTGCGCTGACACATTGCCGGTCGATTTTTAATTGTGTGTTAATGAATACGTTTTCTGAGAGTTGGTTTCACAATGCACTTTAGGCCATGATTTAAGTCGCCTTTTAGAGAAATTAATGACATTCACTGGCCCGTATACCCAAAGAGTTCTTTAAATAACAAATTATTTACTACCGATGCGGGCGTAATACATAATTTATTAATTACGGGGTGGCTAGTAATGGCTAGCTCGTCTACTTACTCTCTTCCAGAAGAGAGTAAGTAAAACAGTAAATACATTTATTAAAAAAGGAGTACTTAAGTAAAAGGAATATTGAAAAACTCTTTGTGATTCCACCCTGCTGACCAAGTTATGCTTTACGGTACGCCTATGCAACGCAAATATTAGGAGCTCGCTTCATTTTGTGGATTATCTGTACCATTGAATACCATTGGCTGACAGTTGACTTCAAATCCTCGTTCAAATCTCAAAGAACGATTTTTCAATGACATTTTTTAGGGTTCCGTATCCGGTACGGGACCCTATTACTAAGCCTACGCCGTCTGTCTGTCTGTCTGTCTTTCTGTCCGTCCGTCCGTCTGTATCTGTATGTCCGAGGGCTGTATCTTTTGAACCGTAATAGGTAGCTCGTTCGAATTTTCACAGAATATGTGTTATTATGGCCGATATAAGAACAAATGATATAAATAAGAAAAAGTAAAAAATTCACGGGGTTCCCATAGAAGAAACCAAAAAGTGTATGCGCGCGCGCCATCTACCGAATAGAGTGTGAAGCATTTTAACTAATCATGACATTTAACAAATATGAAGCATTTGCCATAGATGGCGTGAGTGGCGCTAACCATGACATGGCGATACGGAACCCTCGGTGCGCGAGTTCGACTCGCACTTGGCCGGTTTTTTTTATTTATTCGCTGTTTTACATACATACGTTCGTACCTATGTTAGCTTATAAGTCGAGAACTACTCGATCAATTCACGTGGGATTTTTACTGACATTTTTATGTGCATCTAAGATATGCCATCTAAGGGTTCAAACCTTAGATGTAGTGTCACCGCGAAGCGTAACCTCCGGAACAACATAACTTGACAACATCTTATTGACACTGTGTTACGCCAAAGCAGTTCGCACTTGAACTATTTATATTTTTGAAGCGAAGCTTTTTAACGCACGTTTGGGGGGGGGGGGGGGGGGGGGGGGGGGGGGGACCTAACTCAGAAAAAGTGAAACGTCACGAAAGTACGAACGGGAGTTGCAACGCTCCTCATTGGCAGGGTATCGCCTGAGCGCCATCTATGAGAGTATTTTGAAGTCAAACCATTTTATAAGTTGAAAGGATATCGCAGTGTCCCATGGTACCGCACCTTTTATTTTTTTATATATTCCTATAGATACTGATTGTTCAGTTACTTATATTTATGGCAATCACAGTAAAATAGATTTTTTAACTTCCCGGTTGAAGCTGAAAAAAATCTCACAGCCAACCCTAACTGAGAACAAATAAGTAGGTACCGGTTTTCAAAGAACGCGGTACCGCTCTGAATCCGGGTACCCTTGGCTATAGTTACGAGTACTTTTAATCGCCCGATAATAAGTAATAAGAATTCAATATAATATTATAATCCAGGCGACAATGTGTCAAACTTGCCTCGTAAGTCATAGGCGGCGCAGGCGAAGTTAGACCAGGCACACACGCCGCAAGATGGGGTATGACAAAAACAACTTGGTATTTTCATAAATAAAGTTCAACATTTACATTAAAAATCTCATCCAATTTAAATAAACAATTTAATGTCTACATTAGAAAATTTTTCACATTTTTTTTTTTATGGAAATCAACTAGGAGGCTTTGCCGAGGGACCAATGGTTCAGTCGACAGAGCCAAACACGAAAGAGACAGGCGCCATGCCCACAGATTTGCTGACTGTCTTTCTAGCCTGACGTTACAATGACGTTAAATTCACTCGCCCGAAGACAGTTCCACACCGTGGCGGTGCGACAACAAAACGTTTTGAGAACCGATGGGTCAATGTCAAAAGCTCAATGTCAACGACAAAAGGGTATTCAGTATCTCAGCGATGAGTGTTGTGAAGATAGGTTTGATGGCAAAGAATGAGAGATGCAAGTTCCTCTGATCAGCGTCCACGATAACACCTGTAGAACAGACTCAGAGAGCCTACAAATCATCTGTGGCTCAGACACCAGACCATCAATAAGTTTCGGGTCTCCCACCAGATGGACAGCTCGGCGCTGCTATATTGCGTCCAAAGGCGCCAACAAATACTGGGGATTGGCTTCCCAAATGTGGCTACATTGTACAGTTATTCCATCACCCGCTTATCTGCGATTTGTACAACATACATAAGTACCTAGGTGTGTCGCCGGTGAGAAGAACCTCCTATTGCGGTATAGGATCCCAGTTTTTTTGATCGAGATGTTATAATAATCGTCGAAGACATTGAACTTGGCCGCACATCAGATTTCACTATTTTTTTTATGGCCAACAGGTAGGTATTCGGAACTTTCTTTACATAGAAACGTTTTGAATGGAATACACTTACTGACCAAGATAGGCATAATAGCTGATATGATAATCAACAGGAAAAAACACGGATTAAAGAAAATTATGCCTACAATCTTAAAGTGCGTGTGCGATTTGATGTTTAGTGAAAACAAACAAATATTACACGTGATATTAAATTTACATAACATGTTCTGTTGATCATTAAGAAGAGGGCACTAAAATGTTATTGGATCATCAAACAATTTATATAATAGAATAGAATAGAATAGAAACTATTTATTGCACACCATTGAATCCATTCCAATGTCCATTGTATACGATCTGTGCCTTACCGGCACACGGGGATATTTTTCCACTATAAAATAATAAAAATATTAGGTATGTAAATTTTTCGCTCCCAGGAATCCATGGTTAATGTATTTAACCATTCGTGTGTTAAATGTTTTAACTCGCAAAGGCGGGCGAGCCATACTTGTAGTAGTGTAGTGTAGTAGTGATACCGCGCGCTCGTGGAGGCTGACCGAGGTTCGGATTCCTCGTAAAACTGTAGGTCCCGTCCCTCCTAATCTTACTTGGTGGTAGGGTTTAACCCGCCCGGGTTGGTACCACCGCACTGAATGAAACGTCGGTCTAAACGGCTATGTAAATAGTTTGTGTTTTCCGACCAGTTCAGTGTAGCCGGCACGATCAAAGGGGGAAGCACTGACATGGCACCTAGTTCACCCGTTGTTATGGGCTGACATCACGGACGTTGTAGGTGATGTGGCCAACCGTGTCAGTTTCCATAAAAAAAAAAATCCTGTGTGGCCTCTCGAGCTTACGCACACAAAAACAATAATGCACACGCGTGCATCTACACTCCCAAGTTGGGTTGGGTTGAGTTGGGAGTCCCAACTCCCAACTCAAACCAGCCCGCCATCGCGAGATAGAACAAACTGTCCAGTCCATTCAGGAGAAAGAAAATACCGCAAGAAAAACCGGTACCATAAAAATTACTAAAGTATTAATTCGTTGTTTACTGAAAGAAATTACACTAAGCCAAAAATGTGTATTATCTATCCAAGAAAAGCGATATACAATCCAATACCCCGTTTATTTGTACCTTAATAACCCGTTGTGTGTAACCGGTCTAACTCAGCAGGGCGTGGTTGCCGACTGAGTCCATTATTTGCTTTACATTTATAGCAAAAACGTCATAGTACATACGTACCTTAGCATCGGTCGGATTATCTCATTGAGCTGTGCTCCATAATCCATTGAACAGCTCAATGGATTATCTCCTTGATTGGGATAAAAACAACAATACACATTTTGTATCTCTGCAATATTCATACATCCAGAGTATCTCCATTTTGTTCGAATCCACCGAACTATTTGAATACTAGAAGCCGCAAAGCGTGATGGATGAAACTTGTATTAAGTACCTGTCGGTAAAGAAATGTGCTTGCACGACTTGTAATAAATTATTGTCATCCTTAATACCACAGAATACTACTAATTGTTAATACTTTCGACGATCGCATTACATACATACATACTACTCAACCTCCTCCTCACTCGCGTATTTGCGGATATACGACGATAAGGTATATTATATAACACAAGCATCTGTAATTTTGAAATCTGCTTATAAGCTTCTTAGGTCGATGACACGTTTTTTCGGGAGTAAAGTATGAGAAAGGCAAATCTATCGAACTTCATAATAATAACATAATTATACTTAAGTGGGTTTTCTTTATTGGACCTATAGCGGCTATAGGGTGTTAAACGCCCGATCGAGAAATGAAGATGACATTTGAAGTAAAGTATAGTTATTAAAGTATGGAATAACAGATGACTGAAGGCTGCGGAGACGGGATGCAATTTTCGTTTGTAATGACAGGTTGTAAGATTATCTCGGCGATGCTACTGACTGTTCAGTGTTCACCCATCTGAAGTCCGACCGCGCCTGTTGTGCTTAACTTCGATGATCGAATGTCAATGCAATACTTAGCACCATCGAGCTACCGCGACTGACAGAAATCATTATTGAGAAAAACATTTAAATCGGTTCAGCTGTTCTCGAATGCACAGTACGCGACAGTAAATAATGAACATCTAGCTGTAGAAAGAGACAATCCGGTTGTAGAGCGTCGTCCCTGTCGCACGAACTCGCACGTCTCTGTGCGACAGGGACGACGCTCTACAACCGGATTGTCTCTTTCTAAAACTCGATTTGCATTTATTTACTGCCGCTAACTGTATAAATATTTATATTTACTTATTGGTTCGAGAGTACTTCGGTTTTAAATGTAATTGTTTTCATAATTTTTGCAAGCGTCTTCCTCGCCAAGAACAAGCATGAAATTGTTTTTGTGGGTTAAATTAAAAACACATAACGGCGATCGGCGCGGCGGGTGGCTTTCCCCAGCCCGGACGCGATTTCTCATTGGCCCACCTGCTGCACGACTCGGTGAAAGGCCCGTCCATGCCAAGGTGAGAGAGAGATGACTAGGCTGTCGCCCTTCGGCGCGACATCTTGTCCTAGTCGTCTTTTACGACATGCGCGACGCGAGGAAAGAGGCAGTGGGGCTATTCTTTTTAAGTACCGGCCCACGCGGATAGAATAGTTTCAATAGGTATAGTTATTTTTAACCCCCGACGAAAAAAGAGGGATGTTATAAGTTTAACGTGTGTGTGTAAGGGTGTGTCTGTCTGTGGCATAGTAGCTTCCAAACGGATGGACCGATTTAGATGCGGGTTTTTTTATTGGAAAGCTGGTTTAATCGAGATGGTTGTTAGCTAGGTATGTAATTAAATAATCAAGTAATTAAGTAATAAAAAAAAATATCTTAAAAGTGGACCGATTTGCATGCGGTTTGTTTTAAACTTGACTTTTTTTTTATGGAAACTGACACGGTTGGCTACATCACCTACAACATCCGTGATGTCAGCCCATAACACCGGGTAAACTTGGGCTGACGTGGCAGCCTTCCCTTCGATCGTGCTGGCTACACTGAACTGTACGGAAAACACAAACTATTTACATAGCTGTTTCGACCGACCTTTCATTCAGTGCGGTGGTGGTATCAACCCGGGCGGGTTAAACCCTTCATCACCATCATCATCAGCCTGTATCGGTCCACAGCTGGACATAGGCCTCTCCCAAGGCACACCACCACACGCGGTCTTCCGCTCTTCTCATCCATCCACTCCCGGCTACCTTTTTTAGGTTAAACCCTACCACCTATTAATATAAGAAGGGAGTCATATCCCTTAGTCGCCTTTTACGACATACACGGGGAGAGATGCAGTGGAGCTATTCTTTTCAAGTACAATGACAAATAAAAAAAAAGTAATTTAACTTTTACCATACATAATATCGAAAACTATGTGCTCACCTTGGCGACGCGTCTCGCCGCGACGTCAAAACTGATCTAAATGTATTCGGAAACAATAAATCACAGGTCGTGTGTTCCGCCTCACCGCTCGAGATATCTTGCATAATGAATGTCGTTTATTATTACAATTTATATCAATATGCCACCGATCCGGGTGCCCGACCCCGTGCTAGAATACCTCATTACATTCCTAGCACTTTGGGAGGAAACTACACTGGCGGCCGTGGAGTGGACAGGAGAACGGAAGACCACCCGCCATGTAGGACGACGACTTCTCAAGTACGGCGGCGGAAAGCAGTGGTTCCGAACCGCTGAAGGCCGGGAGGATTGTAGGAAAATTGAAATGAGAGGTTTATGTCCAGCAGTGGACGCTTGCACGCTGACTGACTTTCGTTTTAAGAGCATGCTTTGCGCCTCGGCCCCCATACTAACGTAATCGAGAAGTTTAAACATATTCTGATCGGTATCGTTTTTTCTACTCAAGATGTGAGATTATCAAAATAAGGTTACGTACATGAAAAATCATGTTATTACAATTATAATAAAACTGATTCTACAAAGACACAGACAGACCTTGTAGATAAGTCGATACAAAGTCAAATTTCTACCGTAGGGTACTTAGGGCATTCATTGCGTTAGTATGGAAAGTCGAGGTGCGCAGTGTGCTTAACTGTGATGAGCGAACGTCGACGCATCGCACCACCTAGACACCGAGGCTGACGATTAGCATGTAACTCTCTTTAAGATATTTTGTTATGTCTGTAAATGTTTGCCCCTACTTCTTCTATCGCTGACTGTGCCTATGATTTTTCTGCACTAATTCTGCCTCTAGCTTCTTTCCTTCTGCCACTAACTTTGTCTTTATGTTTTCAACTGCCTCCGCATCTGATTCTTCATTTGGTTCTTCCTCTGTTTATGCCCCTATCACTGCTTTTGCCTGTACACTTTCTGCTACAAACTTTGCATCTGCTCGTCTATTTGTATTTTATGCTACCACTAAATCTGCGACTGGCTCTGGCACCTCAATTGGTTCTGTCTCTGCATCTGTTTACGCCTCTGTTACCGCTTTTGCCTATACTCCTTCTGCGTCTGTTATTCTCGTTGTATTTTGTTCTGCTACTAAATCTGCGCTTTACTTTTCAAGTGCCTCAGCCTCTGTCTCTTCATCTTCATTTCATTCTGTCTCTGACTCTGTTTCTACCTCTGCTACTGCTTTTTCCTATACTCATTCTGCTACGTCTAACTCTGCTTATACTCTTCTGCCCCAGTTTGCTTGTCACAAAAATGAAATGATAAAACCGGAATCGAATCTGTCTGTCTACAGAAATACACTCAGAACAGATTAAGTTTATAATTAGCATAGTTAGTTGATAAGTGAAGTTGACGCTGTCTCTATTGACAAAGCATTTCCGGTACTGCCAGAAGCACATTGATATAATATTATCATACGTTTCTCGTGAGCACAGTCAGCCATACGGTTCAAATATGCCTGAAGAACCTTGTCACGAACACTTGGTCGTAGGGTTGTAATGTTATATTAAGGATCGCATCAAACTAGTTAATGGGATGTGGTTCTATATAGGTTTCTTCAGTTATAGATTAGATCGTGTCTAATGCTAATCCAAACACTTGAACTTCTCGATCGCTGCCCGCTGATTGACATGACAATGTGATGGCGCTTATTTTTTGTCAGTCCGCTCCACGCACGCGGCTGCCATCGTGTTTAATTTTTTTTTTTACCAGTCTACAGAGAAGTCAAAGGGAGAGCAATGTGTAAGCAACACAAGAGAATCAAACAAAGGCAATACTATAATTTTTTTTCATAAAATGTTTAATTTCATTTCACGAAAAATAGGTTGGACCTGAATTGTCAAAGAAAGGGCAAACTGTTTCTTGAATACCGAGCAATCGAACATAGAAGAATTCGTTTATGGAACATGCACGATTGGCTACATCACTACCACATTCTGTTAGCCCGTAACACCTTGGTGAATTAGGTGCCATATCAGTGCTTCCATTTGGTCGTGTAGGCTGAACTCGAAAACACGACGTTTTACATAGCCGCTTCGAAAGGTTTTTTATTGAGTGTGGTGGTATCAAACCGGACGTATTAAACCGTATCACCTAGTAAAGAAGGAACCTACAGTTTATGTGGAATCCTCTCTTCTTCACGTCCCAATCACGGTTGGTTATCGCGGTTTTTTGGCCGATGACGGTCAAGAAACCGCGATAACCAACCGTGATTAGCCAACCAACCAATAATGTCAACATCCATAGCACACTGAAAGCGCTTATAAATCACACTCATCAATATTTTCCAATACCGCTGAATGATTCGGTCAAGTCAAAAACTGACCAAGTGACAATTTTGGCAAAATTGAGGTATGAATGCAGAAGTGTTTCTTTTTAGGTTATCCATCGACCCAGTGCACAAACCTGACCAAATTCTCACTTTCCTTTAACAAACTCGTATGGAGAATTTCTTCCTCACACAAAAACTGCTCACTTGGTTATACTTTTTGCTTTAGAACGAAAGTGAAAATGTATCTGAAACTGGTGAGGATAAAAGAAGTGAAGCTGGAATAGAGTAGTTTTTTGTGTGTTATAGTAATAGTAGTAAAATGCATCAAGTTTTAAATAAAACATTTCAAATATTAACAATATCTTTTATTTTTTTACCTTTAAATAAAAAAATGACCATGTGAAATTGTTTATACATTTTTAAGTTTTTATTTGAAACTTAGATGTACCTACCTACCTACAACATTTTATGTACAAAGGGTGACACAAGAGGGTATATATTTTTATTTATGTATACCTACATTTTGTACACACTAGAAAGTTTTTATTGATTTCCCAAAAGTTTACTCGAAATCACTTGGTCAGTTTTTAGGGTTCCGTATCCGGTACGGGACCCTATTACTAAGCCTACGCCGTCTGTCTGTCGTCTGTCTGTCTGTCTGTCCGTCCGTCTGTCTGTCTGTCTGTCTGTCTGTCCGAGGGCTGCATCTTTTGAACCGTAATAGGTAGCCCATTGAAATTTTCACAGAATATGTGTTATTATGGCCGATATAAGAACAAATAATAAAAACAAGAAAAAGTAAAAAATTCACCGGTGTTCCCATAGAAGAAACCAAAAAGTGTATGCGCGGCGCGCGCGCATACACCGTCTACCGAATAGATTTTGAAGAATTTTAACTAATCATGACATTTAACTATTATGAAGCATTTCATAAGACGCTATCTAGATGGCGTGAGTGGCGCTAACCATGACATGGCGATACGGAACCCTCGGTGGGCGAGTTGGACTCGCACTTGGCCGGTTTTTTATTTGAACAAATCAAATATACATTAGTGACTCATCCAAGAGGTGCTCTCACCAACGTCGACCATCGACGGCAACGACGACGACGGCTGTCGACAGTCGACACTGTTCGCCGCGTGTCGGCGTTGCGGCGCGCGGCGGGGGCGGCGGCGGCGGGGCGGAGAGAGAAAGGTTACGTTCCTGAGTTCCGACTGCACATTCCGATAACGTCATCCACCACACAGAGTATTGGTTGGTACGGAGGGCTGCGCGCACAACTTGCCATTCCATAAAAAAAAAAAAAAGAAGAGAAACCGGTCAAGTGCGAGATGGACTCGCGCACCGAAGCTTCCGTAATTGGCCGGTTTTTATTATTTGTTGTTTTAAATCATATCAAGTTTGAGGCTTGCTTGTATTACAGTTTTTACGCAAAAAACGTTTAAATCAAAAACAAACAAAAACATTTCGAAAAAAAAAAACGTTTCTTGTACCTATGAGAAACCCCTTAATTTTTTAGGTTTTGTTTTTTTTATTTTTTTCTAATATATCCGCCATAATAACCGAACCGGTGCAAAAGTGTAGGTACCTTCCCTTGCCCCTTAATAGGTGGTAGGCTCAAATTGTAGCCGCCTGAAGAAAGCAAGTCACTAAGGGCGAGGCTGAAGGCCGAGCTGCGTTCACGTAAACGATATAATATATATTATGTATTTCGAATATGCCTTCACACGCATATTCGAAAATCTTAAATTAAAGTATATATTTTCACAGACAATTTAATGAAAGTAATGTAACGAAGCCTGTGTACATTATTAGGTGTATGACATTATTTATCCTAAATGACAAAAAGCACAATGAAAGGTGTATACCACTGGATCATGCTTGTCACCGTCTTGTCACACTAATGTCAACATAATTGGTTGCAACAATTAAAACCATATTTGGAAGTGCCATCGAGTAAGACTACAGTTATGAGTATTGCCCCTAAATTCAATCAGTGGTGATTGAATTTAGGGGCAATACTCAATACACATTAGGATGAATCACCACAGATTCATATCTAACTCGGTAAACTCGCCTCTTCCCATCCCCACACACTGCCGTAGCCATCAACTCAATATTCGAAAAATTTAAACCCACGACGACGCCATCTATCATTCGTCATCATTCATCAATCATCATCATTTGACACATTAAATTTTGTTCTCTGACAACGACAAATAAAAGTCGAAAATATAAGATGTAAATATGTGTATTTTTTTTTTATTTATTGTAAGTATACAAAATATACATAAAAATCTAAAACCAAATAGGTGTGAGTAAATATATTTAATTCACAAATTCAATCATTCATTCATTAGTCATCCAACATTAATTCCCACACGTAGGTTAATAAATAATGCATTAAATTACCACCTAAATAATAAATAATACATTTTGTTTACTTCGACTCCTCATTTTTTCTCCATAAATAAAAACATTGGAAGCCTTCTTTCTTTTTAAGGTTCCGTATCCGGAAGTAATTATTTGTACGGCAATAGAACCAACTGGCCTAGAGGCGCTGCATATTTTCTCCATACAAATATTTATTTACTTGTACGCTAAATTTAAAAACCGGCCAAGTGCGAGTCGAACTCGCGCACCGATGGTTCCGTAACTTCCGTATCGCAATGTTATGGTTAGCGCCACTCACGCCATCTATGGCGTGTTTATGAAATGCTTCATATTAGTTAAAATGCTTCATACTCTATTCGGTAGACGGCGCGCGCGCATACACTTTTTAGTTTCTTCTAAGGGAACCCCCGTGAATTTTTTCAAATTTTTTCTTATTTGTTATTATATCGCCCATAATAATACATATTCTGTGAAAATTTCAACAGGCTACATATTACGGTTCAAGAGATACAGCCCTCGGACAGACGGACGGATGGACAGACAGACAGACAGACAGACAGACGGCGTAAGCTTAGTAATAGGGTCCCGTACCGGATACGGAACCCTAAAAATTCATAATCAAGCTTCTGATCGCGCGATCGCCCATCTATTTCTATAGACGGTGTTACATTAAGACGGTAGCATCTGAAATGGGACGATTCTGCCCCTAAAACGACACAACTTTTTATTTGTTCTACGACTCCTCGAGATTTTTTTTATTTTTCTTTGCACGAAGTGCCGAAAAAACATTTTTTTACGTTTAAAAAAAATATGTTACTGATAAAAAACTGTGCAGTTTCGGTACAGATTAAGTTTTCGGTGAAATTCAAAAATTACCGAAAATAGCGTTTGTCTCTCAGTTCGTTCATAATCATAACCGCTGACTTAAATGCTTATAACTCAAGAACCACTCAATAAATGTTCACCAAAGCAAACCAGGTTTCTCACTGGGTGGTAGGATTTAACCCGTAAGGATTGATACCACCGCACTGAATGAAGGTCGGTCGAAGCAGCAATGTAAAATTGTTCGTGCCTTCCAGATCAGTGTAGCCGACACGACGACAGGGAAGCACCGAAATGGCACCTAGGTAACCAAGGTGTGATGGGATATTCATGGGTATAGTAACTGATGTAGCCAACCATGTTAGACGATAAATACGATAAAATACGATTCACCATTAGTTATTTAACCGATATAGTGTGGCATACATTCTGACAGGTGACTGACATATTGACAGATGATTGTAGCTCACTCACGCTTTTAAATATATAAAATAGCTGAGGCACAGTAATGTATGTGAGTGACCATGTCACCATAGCACTCACACGACCTCGATCTAAATACTTGTGTTGACTCATCCGTTCATATGATTTTCTGTAAACTTACTGCTAATCGATACATACATTTTTAGAATTCTGTAGCCAACGACGCAGGCAGGCACCGTTATAAAATCGGGTGTCTGGACTGGAACCGAACGGCATGGTGGATCTTCTTGAAACGTAGAATGTGTGTAAGACTTCCGGAAGGCGACCAAATTTAAGGGGTAAGCAAAGTCAGGAGTCTATTATTTATTTATTTATGTATTTATTTGTGTATTTGTTTTAGGTACTTTCACAGAGAAGTTGACACAACACAAGGCTTATCTACAACAGTTTACAGGAGCAGTCAACTCTCCAAAATAAAGTACACAACATGCTAACTAACTAACTTGCTAACCAAAAACAATGTTGACTATATATTTTCAGTACATATAAACCCATAAACAACATCCACAACAACTAGGAAAAATAGAAAAAAAAAAACAAAGCAAAAAAGGAAAATAAGCAAGATATAAAATTTGACGTCTGGCTAAATCTAAATCTAGAATTTTGATAACTATAATGAATTACCTAATAGACATACTGTCGGAAAACTTCAGAAGAACGCCCTCAAATAAGTAAGGCTTTTTTTTTATGGAAACTGACACGGTTGGCTACATCACCTACAACGTCCGTGATGTCAGCCCATAACACCGGGTGAACTAGGTGCCATGTCAGTGCTTCCCCCTTTGATCGTGCCGGCTACACTGAACTGGTCGGAAAACACAAACTATTTACATAGCCGTTTTGACCGACGTTTCATTCTTGCGGTGGTACCAACCCGGGCGGGTTACACCCTACCACCAAGTAAGATTAGGAGGGAAGGGACCTACAGTTTGGCTGCAAAAATCTAATTAAAAATATGTTTCTAATTGTTCGAGTTTATACCGTAGATAGCTAATTTACTAACTAGTTATATTATAATTATAATGATAGCATCACTTTAGCAGGTTACTGGATAATTGTGTATACTCTTATTTCTTGTTTCTTTAGTTTCGTATTTTTGTTGCAGCAATAATTGTATTTAGTTTTTTTTTACTCGTTCATTTAGTTTCATGTTTTATATTTCATAAAATTTTAAATGCAATTTTATATTTAAGCTGTGAGATTGTTTGAAATGAATGAATGTATTTAGTTTTTAATTATTGATTATTATGCTGCTTTTATATTTTATTGATTGAATTTTAAATACTATTTTATATTTTTAATTGGTGTGATTATTTGTGTACATACTCATTATTTATTTTTAGTTGTCAATAATTTAAATCAAGTAGTTTGTTTTATGAGTATTGCAAGGCCAATTGAAACAAATAAATTTAAATTGAATTGAATTATTATTTCTCGAAACAAAAACATTTCAATCGTATAAAAAGCTATAGATAGAAATATCCTATAATCTAACCTACAAATAATCCTCTGTTCGAGGTGATAATTCCAAAACAAAATTTTCAATAAATATAAAAAAAGTGGTCAAGTGAACCATGTTCACGTGCCGAGGGTCCCGTACTTTCATCTAATAATATTTTCTACCAGGGTGCGGTCAGGCTTTGGACGGGTAGCCGTACGACCGTGGATCGGCTGGCTGTGGTTCGGATTCAACTTGAAACTGTAGTTTCATCGCTTTATGTACATATTTAACTGGTAGGGATGAACCCGTTTGGATTGGTACACCAGCACTGAACGAATGTCGGTCGAAGGAAACTGCTATAAAAATTATACATGTTTTCCATTCAGTTCAATGTAGCCGGCACGACCAAAAAATATTTTTTTCTGTCGTACCTAGGTCACATGTAAATGACTTCGTTTGGTAGATAATCCTAATAAATAAAGCGAAATTTCTACGGGCGACCGACCGTGTAACGTACGAATATATAATATATGAAATATTCTAATAACTCGAGAACCACTTTATAGATTTACATACGGTTTTGACTGTAACATTTCGTTACTTCTCAGGATCGATCACAATGCTACGTTATGGGGGCTTGAGCTGTGAAGTCACGCGAAAAATTGAAATTTTGGCTGTTCAGACATTTAACTTTATCTCCAAATGTATGACATTTTGAGGAAAATGAATAGTTTTGTGCACAACTACATAAGAGTACCTATATAGTTTATTTTTTTCAGAATTTTCGAACCACCCTTAATAGGTCAAAGTTCGGCGACAAAAGTGCAGTTTTTTGTCAACTTTTAAACGAAATATTTGTTAAAGTAAACAAATTGATTATAGCAAAGTTATATATTTTTGAAATTGCCTTAACAATACCTATAGAATGACGTGACATTTTATTTATTTAAAAAATAAAAAATAAAATTTGGTTTACATTTTGGGGTACCCTGTACTTTTCACAGGACTATTAGACAAACTTGTCTATAATATATCTAGCGGCAAAAATTAAACGTAATTTGGCGTCAGTTTCATCGAAATCGGTTCAGTAGGTCCGGAGATATCTGCGTGTGATCGACAGACAGACACCAGAGCGATCCCATAAGGGTCCCTTTTTCGCATTTTGCAACGGGGCCCTAAAAACGACTGAAGTACCTAGTTCATTTAGTAATTCATGAAAACTATTTTTAGCGTAGGGAGCGTTCAAAATATTTACCTATTTTGGTAGGGTTGGCACAGGAGGATAACATTAAATAATCAAAATATTTATCAGTTTTTTATTAAATACCTATGATATTTTTTTAAAGAAGTGACGTCATGCGACGGAAATGCGTTAGACAGCTGTAAACCGTGCATTATCACCATAGACTAGACAACTGTCAACCATACATAAACACCATATACTTACTTGGGAATCAAAAGGATCGCTGGTGAGCGAGCATGCAGGGAGGGGATCTGTCCCTTTCTTATACATAGGGTGATCTTGCGATTTATCATGTGGGATAAATGAGTTTACAAAAAGAAAATAAGCCAACCTTCGGAACAAAGCTAATAAAAGATGAACTAAACGTGGAACATTCATTTAGGCAGTGAATGAACGTGTATGCAACCACTGCGAACGGAATCACTGCTTTCCGCCTACGTACCTACTTGATAATATTTTCGTCCCACCTAGTGGGTGGTCTTTCCACACTCCGTTTTCGATACCAACACGATAGGTCTATGGCCAGTGGTTCTCGAAATATGACCAAAACAAATGTTCATGTGACAGATGGGTAGATCTCATCGAGACGTCTAGTTTGAGTACCAACACGATGGGTCTAAGACCAGTGGTTCTCAAGATTTGATCAAAACAAATGTTCATGTGACAGATGGGTAGATCTCATCGGGACGTCTAGTTTGAGTACCAACACGATGGGTCTAAGACCAGTGGTTCTCGAGATTTGATCAAATCAAATGTTCATGTGACAGATGGGTAGACCTCATCGAGACGTCTAGTTTGAGTACCAACACGATGGGTCTAAGACCAGTGGTTCTCGAGATATGATCAAAACAAATGTTCGCATGACAGATGGGTAGGTAGATCTCACCGAGACGTCAAGTTTGAGTACCAACACGATGGGTCTAAGACCAGTGGTTCTCGAGATATGATCAAAACAAATGTTCGAATGACCGATGGGTAGGTAGATCTCACCGAGACGTCAAGTTTGAGTACCAACACGATGGGTCTAAGACCAGTGGTTCTCGAGATATGATCAAAACAAATGTTCGCATGACAGATGGGTAGGTAGATCTCACCGAGACGTCAAGTTTCAGTACCAACACGATGGGTCTAAGACCAGTGGTTCTCGAGATATGATCAAAACAAATGTTCGCATGACAGATGGTTAGGTAGATCTCACCGAGACGTCTAGTGTGTGTACCAACACGATGGGTCTAAGACCAGTGGTTCTCGAGATATGATCAAAACAAATGTTCGAATGACAGATGGGTAGGTAGATCTCACCGAGACGTCTAGTTTGTGTACCAACACGAGGGGTCTAAGACCAGTGGTTCTCGAGATATGATCAAAACAAATGTTCGCATGACAGATGGGTAGGTAGATCTCACCGAGACGTCTAGTTTGTGTACCAACACGATGGGTCTAAGACCAGTGGTTCTCGAGATATGATCAAAACAAATGTTCGCATGACAGATGGGTAGGTAGATCTCACCGAGACGTCAAGTTTGAGTACCAACACGATGTGTCTAAGGCCAGTGGTTCTCGAGATATGACCAAATGAAGACGGACGGACGGACGGACGGACAGACGGCGTAGGCTTAGTAATAGGGTCACGGACACGGGACCGTAAAAATTATTATAAAGTTTTTATGTAGGTACTTATCTAGTGGACTCCTTCGGATAATTAAAATATGATATGTTTTTATTCTTTCTATAATTGTTCATACACATTTAATAACCATATTTACACTTTTTTATATTAAAACAATATTATTTATTAATAATAGTGATTTAATACATGGAACGAAAACGACTGACGTGCGTTGTGCACGCCCTGAGTTTGCCCACTGGTGGAGCCGGTATAAACCGGTTTCCGCTCGTACGTGACGAGCCGCCAGTGGGACACGCACACACGCGCCTCAAGCTTGTAGTAGTGTACCTATCACAGCGCGGTTCTATGAAGCTTAGCTTCTGGTCGCTTCTCTATTCATAGCGCAGGCAGGACGGGGCAGCGGTCATGCACAAGTAGGATGTGTACGGAACCCTCAGTGTGTGAACACGTTCGCACTTTTTCAAACGTTCTTTCAAACGGCTTTTAAACTGAACCATTTATTACTAACTACGTTTTGTCACAGATCCGCTTGTGCGAATCATATTTTGGCCTAACAGGTGATGATAATCTTTATTCAAGAAAATATAAAAAATTTACACAAAGAACTAAAGAATTAAAACCTACCCAATAAACCTAACAAACATTGAATTAATTATCAAAGGGGCGTTTTCAAAAGTTCCCAGAACACTTGCGGCATTACCTCGCTAGATGGCAAGGCTTGCCATTTGAATAAAGTAGGCCCCAACGGTATGTCCTTGATTGCGGGATGCCAGTTGCGTCCACCAGCAGAGGGCCAAGTCTCTTAGCTAAGCTTTTAGCTTCACTGTACCACGGACCGAGGGTTTCAACTGCAATCGCAAAAAAATCGAAATCTTGAATGATATTTCTATATTTGTTGCGTTTGAGACTCTCCGCCCCTGCCGCTGCCGCGCCAGCCGCTGCCGCGGCAGCCGCAAATAGGTATATTGTCTGTGATATGTCCCCAAGTAAGTATTTGTATTGCGCCAGCACAATTCATTTTATTTTACCATGTGGCCAATCTGACCACTCAAAACAATGAAAATTCAACGACAAATACTCGGTACAGTACAGCTCACCGTCGCCGTCATAGGTGTGGCCAGGGGCTGCGTTACAAGTTACAGTTGACGAGGTTTACGTTAGGCCGAATATAAAGACACTTTCACACTTTGCGACTGTTACTGCTGCTGCGCTGTTGTCGTAAATCAGTCGCAGTGACGACTGCAGTCAGTAGATTTATAACAGACTAAAATTGAATGGCATATAATGAAATTTGTTTCAAATGATTTAAATTAATTATGTATTATATATGTGCATTAGATAGATAGAAACGCCGACTTATCCCTTAAAGAAATTTCTTCAAATTAACCTTTGGATGTTTGAGAGTCGATTAAGTAAGTAGGTAAGTAGTAGCGATAGTGCTTCAAGAAAATGTGGGAAATTTCTATATTCTCATCGACAACCTGCTCAAACTAACTCGGCACAAAGTGTTGTCTACCGATAGCAGAATTTCGGTTGTATTTTGATACCACTATTAAAACACAAAAAAAAAGACAGGAAAGAAAAGAACGTAAATAATATTTATTTTTTCCATTTATAAACATTACAAAATACTCTGTAGGTATACATAAAATAATAATATTAGAAACCAGTGGCGGGGCAAGACCTAAATTTGATTTGGGCATGATACATTTTGCGAGGCCCTCTCTGGTGACACTAGTAGAGTATGGATTTTATGGATTTTGACTGTCGAAATGGATTTCCGCTGCATGAACTTTTGAGGCGCGAGGCCCCTTGGGCCGCGAGGCCGTGGGCTGTCGCCCACGTCGCCCACGCCTTGCGCCGCCTCTGTTAGAAACAATACAAATGAGGAAAATAAAGCACCCTACGAATAAACATTATACAAACATTATTCGTACAGCGATAGTCAGAGCTCAGCGTTGTTCTGCAGCCCACGAGCGAGGACTGCAACGCCAAGCTAGTCCCGTTCCCAGATTACGTACTAAGACGACCAGTACTGCGTTAATTTTTACATACACACTTCAAAAAAGGAGGAGGGTCTCAGTTCGACCGGCACCTATACCTGTTTTTTACCTATACGTACTAAAAACATGGGTAACGCTTAACTCTGAATTGAGCAAAGTACTGCAGTCAAGTATTACAAAGTCGGCCAGTGTGAACTAGACTTAACCCAGCAGTGGACAATAGGATTGAATGCGGAACTGCAGTAGGCAGTCGTGTCGCTTTGACCGTGACAACTTGCCTACCTAGACTATATACCTACCTCTAGTACGTAACATAGCTAGATAGCTATAATATAAATCTAGTGGCTTTATTGTAGGTACGCCTAGATTGGTCAGAAAGGAAACAAAGCCAGAAACAGCCCACTGATCTCTGTAAGAATTTGTTGAGTGCGTTGCGTTGGTACAACTAACTTAATTGTGACGCAAGCCTATAATAGATGGATATGCAGATTAAAATGTATTGTTGAATTTACCGAAAATTTAGCAGATTCAATGCTTGATTGCAATGAACATGGCACCAGTATGACTTTGCATTTGAAAGTTTGTATTACGAGTATATACCCCAAAATAATGGGTAGTAATCCGGCTCCAAGTGAAAAATATCTTCTACACAAATATATAATATATAATAAATATATAATATATTATTATTAATATTATAAACAGGTAAAGTTTGTAAGTTTGGATGTACTCGTAGGAGGTAATCTCCGAAAATACTCATCCGATACCAAACATTCTTTGACCAATATTTAGAATGTACCTTCAGGATGGACATAGGCTATGCTAGCGAAGTCGCGGCCAAAAGCTAGTATTATAGATAAACCTCCTATAGGTAGTTATAATATAGATATAGAATACGTCAATTTACGAGTTTGTACCGTGTGGGGTCGGTACTTAAAAAGAATAGCCCCACTGCATCTCTCCCCGTCGCATGTCGTAAAAGTCGACTAAGGGATAAGAAAATTCGTCAGCCTCGGTAGCTCAGTGGCGCGGTTGGTTAGTCAACTGTTATTAAGCAACGCTGAGCGCGGTCAGTGTTTGGATGGGTGACCGCTCGACCGTTGGAGGCTGACCGTGGTTCGGATTCCACGTTAAACTGTAGGTCCCTTCCCTTCTTACCTTACTAGGTGGTAGGGTTTATCCCGGCCGGGTTGGTACCACCGCACTGAACGAAACGTCGGTCGAAACGGCTATGTAAATAGTTCGTGTTTTCCGTCCAGTTTAGTGTAGCCGACATGAAATGAAGGGAAGCACTGACATGGCACCTAGTTCACCCTGTGTTATGGGCTGACATCACGGATGTTGTAGGTGATGTAGCCAACCGTGTCAGGTTCCATAAAAAAAAAAAAGTAGTCAATTTACTCGTAACTACGCGGGTTACTTAGCATAAGATATGGAATACACAATTAAACATGTTTTTTTATCTTTATTTTATATTGGGGCTTTGGTACACACACTGACCATGTTAGCTAGCCCCACTGGGAAACATAAAAAAATTATAAACATAAATTATTATGTTAAATAAACAATACGTCTGTCCGCCTGTCCGTCTGTCTGTCTGTCTGTATATCATTCGTTTAAAGAGCTGTATCTTTAGAACCGTAATGTACATATCTTTAGAGCCTTTTTACATTTTCACAGAATATTCATTAATCGGAAAATCCCTTATCGGGCATAATTTTCACAGATCTAGTAATTTTCTACAGACCTCGCTGTGAGTTCGTAAAAACGCGATGTTTAGAAAATTACGAAGGATTGTTTATTGGAATCGAGCACGAGTGTGCTATCTATCTATTTAGGTGTACGTATTACTGGTGATTTCAAATAATTTTGATATTTGAAATCGCCAGATATTTGAATATTAATATGATATTTTCAGAACTGTGTGCATAATAATAATTGTCCAGACGTTTGCAACGCGGTTTGATATAGTATATTTTTTGCCATATATAATACAATCACGTTGTATCCCGACAAAAAAATATAAACAACTTAATTGAATATAATTATAAAATACTTACTCCAGAAAAAACCAACTTAAAAATTTTTACAAATGGTTTAAAACATTTTATTTTTATTTTATAATCTTAAACGTTCCTATGTTTAAGTGTTTTCAGGTTGGTTTTTGCACGTCCCGCCACCACCGCCGCGTAGCCGCTAGCGCGACACGGTAGCGACAGTAGTGGTCAGCGACCTTGCTCGGCCACGCCCTGCCCCTTGCTTGCGCTCGCGAGCTGGAGAATGGGAGAATGCGACTGCGCGTGATTTTAGCGGCTAGGAAGATAATATAGGCTTCATTTGTATACGTTTACCTATATTTATTCTAGCTGTTCCCGAGGCTTCGCTTCCCTGAAAAATATTCCACAACCATACTCAGACAGATGTGTCTGGATACGTCCGTGAAATGAAACCCCATGTAAATGTATATAGTAGTTCTTGTCTTATAAGGGCTCATTTTGCGATTGGTTGAATTTTAATTTTTTAATTTTTTTAGTTTCAGTTTTAATATCGATTAAAGGAGGATGCGACAAAACTTCCCCACCTACCAATATCGACCGGACATTATGTCGTTGGAAAGCTCTTTTCATGACTGTCATTTGATACTATGGCGGTCAGACACAAATCACTGTGGGAAAAAAATAAAACGTATATCATATTAACTAAAAGAGAACATATAAATTAAATAACAGAAAGAACTTATAGAGAAAATTAAAACTAAAACTAACCTAAAAAAAACTTACCTATCTAACAAAATATAATTAAACATGAACTTATAAATAAAAAAATTCTTCTAGTTCCCGAGGACGCTTATAGCGTTGCCTCTTTGAATTTCTAGGTTTATGGGCGTTTGAAGAAAGCTTTGGCACGCACTTCACGTATATCATTGTATCTTTTATATATATTATATAGTTTATTACTTATAGTAAAACATCGTTATTACATCTTAGTGCCAGAATAACAAACTGTCATTAATTAAAACTGACAATTCAGGCATAAAATATATAAAAATAATTGCGACGACAGTAAATCGATAAAACAGCTCAACAATAGAACCAAAGATTTACAAACTCACATCGGATTTGTTCTAGAGAGCGTTGCTGGTTATAATAACGCTTTGAGACTGACCGCTATACTAATAAATAAATGACAGTCTTGGTCGGTGGGGACGCGGTGGGGACGTGTCCCACACATATTTGACCATTCTCCTTTTTGTATTGTTCGTTCAGTAAATGCAAAGTAAATGCAATGCAAAAAAATGCATGTTTTTTTATGTTCCTAATAAAATATTACAATACAATATTTTTTTTATAATTTTAAACATGTTGGGACCCATTTTTGCAAGTTTTTAATGCTTAAGAAACAATCATTTAACCACAGGAAGGCCATACGCGTTTCCTTCGTTTTCTCAGAAATCTCAGAATTTGATTTTGTTAGATAGACCAGTTGAGCTCCACACCCGTCAATTATCTAAACCAAATTGAAAGAAAACTAAAAGAATTCCACTTCACAAATTATCCATTTCGAAAATGACTACTTATACGAAAACATATCATTCAAATTATCTCGGCTTTGACAACGGTTAACTACGCGCTGGAAATACCAATGCCTACGAGCTAACGAGAATCTAATAGAGGCATTATCGAATTGCTCTTTAGCTGCATCTCTAATTGGCCCTAGGGTCAAAGCCTGCCATCATAGGATACCTAATACGGTGTAATATACGAGATGAGCTCTGCGCAGCCTACTGACGGCCGATTTTACCACATTTAACTTCATAAATCAACTCCTCTCAAATGTATGAGAAATATAATTTTAAGCGACAAATAACTGTTGTAGAGACTTTCTTAACCGGAAGTGGTGAAAACGCACCATGAGTCCTAATTATTTTTAACCGACTTCATGAAAATAATAGGTTCGAAGTTCGATACGTATGCCTTTTTAGGGTTATATATCATATATTATATCATATCCGTACGAAAACCTATACTAAGCGTACGCCCATCTTCATGAGCACTCTGCCTGGTGCGACGGTCTCTGCCAACCGTCGCACCAGGCAGAGTGCTCATGAAGATGGGCAAGCTTGGCCCGAAACGTCGAGCCACATAGCTCGTGAAGAACCGTGAGTAAAGCTGTTGTGTTTAAAAATAATGTCTATCAACCACGGTAATTTAAAAACCTATATAAGCGTACGCCGTCTATCTGTCTGTCTGTCCGATGTCTGCATCTTTGGAACCGTAATAACCAAACCGTTGAAATTTTCACAGAATATGTTTTATTTTGGCTAATATAACAACAAATAATAAAATATAATAATAAAAAACGTGAAAAATTACAGGGGTCCCCATACAAGAAAGGTGTCTTTTGAACGTCTTTTTTTGTGGTGCGCGAGTCCAACTCGAACTTGGCCGGTTGCTTTTATGGAAACATGATATCACGTACTAAACCCGTGATGCCAGCGCATCAGACCTAGGTCAACTAGGTGGCATGGCAAAGGTCTGATTTGGTTGTGCCGCCCTGGCTACACTGAATTGAACGGAAAAAACAAACTACTTATATTTACACGACTACGGCAACCTGATGTTATAGGCTTAGTAATCAGTTTCTGTACGGTGTACGGAATCCTAAAAATATAAGCGCAGATGTATGCATAGAAGTACTTATGTTTTTACCTTAACTTTGCAATGTTCAAGTACACTCGCCGCGACAGCAAGCAATAACATTTTAGATCTTGACATTTTGCGCCACCAATAGAATTAATATTAGCAATGCGTGTGCACTTCGCCCATACTCTGGCTGAACCCAAAACGCTTTGCATTCAAAGGATGTAATCACAGTGGTAATCTTCCGTGTAAAAAAAACCTACTACATCTTTATTACGATTATTTTAGCTTCACTGAGATAAATTATTGCTACTGTGCAACTCTAAGGGCCGGTATCTCAACTCCCACTTTGTGCTCGGAATAACGATAGGTGACAGAAATCGTAAGGGGAATCTGTCACATCACGATCCTTTCAACACTTAGGACCGGTATCTCAACTCCCACTTTGTGCTCGGAATAACGTTATGCGACAGAAATCGTAAGGGGAATGTGTCACATGACGATCCTTCCAACCCTAAGGCCGGTCTTTCAACTTGCCTTGAGTGGTATTTGAACTACCAGTTAGTATTTTATTTTTATTTTCCGGCCAGCCGCTGAGTCAGAGGGGCTAGAGCACATGCTCCGATCGGTCAATATCACCTACGAGAAGGTAGGTGACATACCGGAGACTTTTCTTTGGATAGCTGGCTACCATGGACTAGAGGAGAAAATGCTATGCGGCCATCATACATTCAGTGTTAGAAGGAATGTTAAGTGACAGACACATTCCCCATACTATACCTGTCAAATGGCCTTATTCCTAGTACTAAGTGGGAGTTGAAACTTGAAATACAGGCCCTAAGTGGAAGGTGAAATAGCAACCCTAAGATGAGACGCTCAACTATTATGGTATGTTCGTTTAGACTTTTATTTACACATTATCGTAATGTTTTCGGTTACGCGGTTACGTGAGATGCAAAGGCGGACTTATCCATTACATAAATTTCTTCCAGTGAACCTTTGGCTGATTGAGATTCAATTTGTTTAGTGGAATGTAAGTAGGTTGTAGCATAATAGTTATCGTAATGTTTTCGGTTGCGCGGTATATTACTCAAAACGACTTATTTTCGTCGACGTTTCGTCCCTCGCTCTGGGGACATCGTCAGAACTCGGGGCGTATCGTGTGTCCACCACGTCGTCGTCGCAGTTCCGCGAGTCCTGACCTGACGATGTCCCCAGAGCGAGGGACGAAAAGTTGACGAATGTAAGTCGCTTTGAGTAGATAATATACCGCGTAACCGAAAACATTACGAAAACTATTATGCTGCAACCTACTTACAAATTGAATCTCAAACAGCCAATGGTTGACTGGAAGAAATTTCTGTAATGGCTAAGTCCACCTTTGCACGTCATGTAATGTTCTATGCTAAATACTGTTAAATATTTCTTGGAGCAATAAAGTCCTTTCTATTCTATGATCCCTAACAATACTAAAGGGAATCAATACAGACCAACCAATGAGTATGAGTGATTTGATTACATCCGCTCGATCGATCATCATTCATCATCATCAACCTTATTAGTTTATTCATTGAGTTTATTTGACAGAATAGCAACAACATGGCAACAACAGACAAATGGGAACGCGGAACTGGCGCCCCCGCGGCGCGCGGAAGCGTGGCGAACTAACCACGTCGGTCATACCAATAAGCACTATTGTGTTAGAAGTTAGAACACCTCCGCGACTCAGTCAGTCTGTGAGCTGAGATCGCGCAGGGTTGACACTTTCAATTCCTTCAATTTCTCAAGAGAGAGAGAGAGAGAGAGAGAGAGAGAGAGAGAGAGAGAGAGAGAGAGAGAGAGAGAGAGAGAGAGAGAGAGAGAGAGAGAGAGAGAGAGAGAGAGAGATAGTGGAAGGGGGGAGGGATAGAGTGAGAGAGCGGCGAGGGGTGGAACCTAGGTTGTTGGTTCAAGTAAACAAAATTGAGTCCCATCCCATCGCATCCATAATGAAAATCATACCAACCATCCCGCGAAAATTAAAAGCCGTAGTGAAAATACGAGTAGCTTGTAGGTACGTATTTGCGCCTTACAGACAGACAGAGAGACATTTCATCTTATCATGGTTGTTGGCGCGAGGCTCCTTAGTCCTTACATGCTCTGATAAATGAAATAATTCTTCTTGTGCGTTTTGCCTCAGATTGTTACCAGAAGAATGGCGGAATGTTGATGGGCTGTCTAGCCTATTAATACGACGTTTGATGAACCCCAGAGTAAAGGATTCGGGAAACACGCTCGCCGGTAGGCAGTGCCACACTCTAGCAGCGGTGCGGCAAATGAACTTCGCATGTTGAGAAGGAATGAAATCATTCGACAGCCCTGCGCGACGGTGACCAGCGGTCGGCGCGCGGCGGAGGCTGGGGCGCGGGGCGGCGGCGCACGGTAGATCCGTAAATGTAACAAACCGGGGAATCTCGGAAAACCCGCCTCCGAACCTGATTCGTCGCATCCGTACACAATAATCCGGTAAGAAAAAAGTTTGGATAAAAAACACTTCAACTATAAGTATAAAACGTACATGAACTTATTTATGTATGTATGTACTGAATGCATTTATTTATGTGTTAGATAGATAGATAGTAAAATACTTTATTGCTCCAAAATCATTTTACATGAACAAGCACAATATAAGATTAACATACCGTGTTACCTACCGTCCCCGGCTAGGTGGACAGATGACCTAAAAAAGGTAGCCGGGAGTGGATGGATGAGAAGAGCGGAAGACCGCGTGTGGTGGCGTGCCTTGGGAGAGGCCTATGTCCAGCAGTGGACCGATACAGGCTGATGATGATGATGATGATACCGTGTTGGGTCGGTACTTTAAAAGAATAGCCCCACTGCATCTCTCCCCGTGTATGTTGTAAAAGGCGACTAAGGGATATGACTCCCTTCTTATATTACTAGGTGGTAGGGTGGTGCGGTGGTACCGGGTTGGTACCACCGCACTGAATGAAAGGTCGGTCGAAACGGCTTTGCAAATAGTTTGTGTTTTCCGTCCAGTTCAGTGTAGCCGGCACGACCGAAGGGAAGCACTGACGTAGCACCAAGTTCATCCGGTGTTATGGGCTGACATCACGGATGTTGTAGGTGATGTAGCCAAACGTATCAGTTTCCATAAAAAAAAAATTTTTAAAAAACATTTGTGTGTGCAATAAATTATATTTTATTTGATATTCATATTTTTTTTTATTTCTGCTGTCTTGTTTTTGGAAATAAAAATGGCAATAGCTAATTTTTTTTTTTTTAACGGCAGCCTGTACTTGTGAGCAAATAGAGTGAGTGCATCTTCTGTACCTATATTATAGTATGCAGAGATGGAAGTACACATACACGTGACAGTTCAGCTTGAGAGTGTGCTGGGCTTGCCGCGCCGCCGCTTCCAGCAAACAGATCGCGCGGACCAAGCGGACGCACATGCGGAAGTGAGGAAATCCCCCACCACTCCGCCGCACGCGCTTGTCATATTCATAGACATATCCAAAGGACTGCGCGCATACGTCTAATAGCCCAGTGGATCTTTCATTAATTCATTGAGCATCTAGGTTTTGAGCTTTCATTAATTCATAATAATATTTTCTTTTTCTCGTTCGCTAGTATATTCTAGTTTTTTTGCAGCCTAGATACAAATATCGCCAACATTTTGAAACAAAAATCTTCCTCTAATATTCTTCCGTTGAGAAGGTGTACTTTAAAAACAGATTTTTAAAAAATCCACTGAAAGTTTCTGTAAGATCTCTGTAAATCTAATTCATATAAGGATACACTAGCGAATGAGAAAATAAAAACTTTATTATGAATTAATGCAAGCTTGACCAATTTTTAAGCTTCAACCGCCCCGGGCTATAACATTCGCATTGACTTGAAAGCTACTCAAAACAAGACAATACCGTGTGTCCGATACTTAAAAACAATAGCCCAACTGCATCTCTCCCCGTACATGCCGTTAAAGATGACTAAGGGGGTAAGGACGAGATGTCGAGCTAAAGGGCGACAGGATAGCCACCTCTCACCTTGGAACATTCCTTACACGGAGTCATGCAGCAGGCGGGTCTTCGTGCTTGATCTAGTCCGAATACTTTCCGAAAAGTGATGGTCGGTATTGTGCTGTAATTTACCAGAATCTTTGTGGCACAACACCGATCATTCTGCCTACCCCGATTGTTTGGATGCAGCGTGTGCTGCACGTATGGATGTATGTACAATACAACAGGCGTACAAGGGAAACGTGTGACTTACTACGAAGTCAGACATTTTTTGCGACACTGGCAGATACGGAAGCGGTAAGCTCTGGAACGCTCGCCCTGCCCATATTTTTCCCCAAGTACAATCTCCCCCACATACGACCGAATTTCCATAGACATCGTGAGACACCTTATGAAAAACCGGCCAAGTGCGAGTCGGACTCGCGCACCTAGGTTTCCGCACCACAAAAAAACTTTGAAAAAAAAACACGTTTCTTGTATGGGGACCCCCCTTAATTTTTGACCTTTTCTATATTTAATTATTTGTTGTTATATCCACCATAATAGCACATATTCTGTGAAAATGTCAACCGGCTAAACCGATTACGGTTCCAAAGATACTATACACCAGTAGGAAGGACAGACGGACGGACGGACAGACAGACAGGCAGACAGACGTCGTAGGCTTAGTAATAGGCTTCCGTACGGGATGCGGAAACCTAAATAAAAAACCGCCTTAAAAAAAGTATGAAATAAAAAAAATCGAACCCTAGAGTGGAAGGCGGTGCTAAAGAAGGCTACACAAATCACAAAGGATATCATCCACTCATGTTTTCTTTCATGCATCATTTTTGCTTGCTTTAGCACCGCCTTCAACTCTAGGGTTCGATTCTTTTTTATTTCATACATTTTTGAAGGTGGTTTTTATATATATTTTTTAAATAGTTTTTTATTTAACAGTTTTTTAGTAATTTTTTGCTATTAATGTACTTGGCGGAATCGTTGGACCTTCGGCCTCGCGATTCCGCCTCCCTTTCCAATCCGATCTTGACCAAATTGAAATGGGACCACACGGGAAACACCAGCTTTCAAATAAAAAAAAGAATCATCAAAATCGGTTCACCCAGTCACAGCATATATATTAGCCATATATATGCTGTGACCCAGTCGAAAGTTCTGAGGTGACAAACATAAAAAAAATATATTCGAATTGAGAACCTCCTCCTTTTTTTAAGTCGATTAAAAAGATGCCAGACTTCTATAGAAGATACGAATGAATTCACAGTCACAGGTGCCTCTATAATACGTGTAGGTACTCGTAAGTACACCTTGCACAACTCTCCGCCCCGCCGCGCTGCCGCGGCGACGACGGCGAGACGGACAACAGTCGTTTATTGTTAAGTTCTATTGTTAACTTAATCGATGGCACTATTAGCACTAAGAGTAGGAATGGCCCAGACGCGTACCTATCACTTCCAGTCACGCTGACGCATCGATTGCTATCGATTTTGGTCACGATTGCAATGCACCGCACACCAGTCATGTTTTTTACCGATTTCAAAAAAGGAGGTTATCAATTCGACCCGTATGTAGTTTAATATCGTTGGAATTGCACAATATTCGTATATGCTAGTCAATGCCAAATTTCGTAAGTGTATGTATGTTCGTATGTATGTTTGTATGTATATTTGTATGTATGTTTGTCCACGAATTTCTCGGAAAACTAGAAATCAACTTGCCATAATTCTTATTAATCAATTCTTTTTATTGGATTATTATCTTCCAACTTAGGTAATAGCGCACGTTTCATCAAAATCGGTTCAGTAATTTTCAAGATATTAATGGACTGTTAAGTGTGTACCAATCACTGGAAAAACACGTCAGAACTTGTGTGAAATAACTAAAAAGAGTGAAATAAAATACTGTTTTAGAAAACATTGAACCGATTTCCAAAACATAACTAGAACTTTATAAAAGTGTTAAATAATATTTTGATTAATATTCGGACCCTTGAGTTGAAGGCGGTTCAAATCAAAAGCACACCTGAAAATTGATAGATCTTAGAAAATGTATTGACCCCTTTTGTGCTTTTGTACCGCCTTCAACTCAAGGGTTCGAATATTAAACCAAATATTATTTAACACTTTTAAGTTCTAGTTGTTTTTAAGATTATTACCTATTACTGAGCTTACGTTGTCTGTTCGTCCGTCTGTCCTACCTTTTAAAGTGTTATCAGGCCTCATGCACTCTATGTACTTGCGCGCGCTAACTACCTACCGCCCGACGGCGGCGGTCTATTTCAATGGAAATTAGTCAGCCGCGCGAAGTATACATAGACGCTCGCCCACGCAACTGCGCGCAGCTGCAAAGCAATAACCACTTTACACTCGATCGTTAAGGTACATTTTCGCACGCAGCGATTGGTGACGTGAACCAGTAGGCTATTAAAGCCCGAAGGTAGGAACATTTTCTATGGAGTGATTTATCTGTTACGAAGTAACTATTAAGTAATCTGTGCCGCTTACTACAATGCAGTACGTCATTCAGCGTGCGTATTCGTCCACAGCTGAACATAAGCCTATCCAATTTTCTTCCAGTCCTCCCGGCCTTCAGCTGTACGGAACCACTGCCGCCAACGTACTTGATGTCGTCGTCCCACCTGGCGAGTGGTCGATCGAGGAAACCTATCACTAGCGCAAAATACACGTACCCTACTTCTGCTTAATCTGATTTGGATTGTTCCGGTATGATGATCTAATTAATGACATGTCCGACGTATACATCTAGTTTCAGCGGCGACTCCTGGTCCTGAATATTGGGTTGGCTCTGGCTAAGGATTTTTTTTTTCATAATTTCATAACTTAGGTGCCTACGCGTTAATTTATTTCTACCACAATGAGTTCAAAAACTGAAAGACGATTACGATATAGATAGTTTATAATATTTAGTTTAAATGATTTATTTTGCTCTCTTACGATTTATTTGTCTGTAGATAGGTACCTACTGGTTGTGTCAAAGCTGTCGAGTTGCAGCCGACAACAGCGACGTATCCTCTGGCACGACGACGACGAGACAGGCATACAAGCTTGAATTGTTACATTTTATTTGTACATGAAGTCCACTCTTCGTTCCACAGACAAGAAATTTTCGATGACTCGATCGTGAAAATCTTCTTTCTTCCTCAATTTTGTTAGCAACTCCTTTTCCACAGATATGTAAGAGTGCCAAATTACTGAGTCTCTCTTGTCCTTGAGTGCTCCGTAGATAGCTCGGTAGGAGTTTGCCATTATAATTACCAATAAATCACTTTAAATTTAACAACACTGCACAGGATTCACCCATACAAAGTCCATACGTACATAACGGAATAATATGCAGCTATCAACTCGCGAGCCAATGCGCACACACACGCGCACACAACACACCTAGCCTAGCTCGCTAGTCGCATCGCATCGCACGTCGCACAGCACAAGAATACTCGTCGTGTGGACGCAGCGCGCACACACCCGCACACGCAACACACACACCTAGCTCGCTCGCTAGCTCGCCCTACTCGCTACCGCGTCACTAAATGCACTCCCCGCTGCGCCAACTCGAAAGTCTGATCAGCGGGTCCGCGCGGGACGGGGGGGACATCGGTCGCTTCCGCCTTGTATGGAATACGATGGCGCTTCAAAATGTAGCCAACCGGCCAATGAATGCCTTGATGTGTCGTCATTCGTCGTCGCCCGCGTTTGACGCGCGCGAAATTTCAAATTATGTAACGGGTACGGGATTGACGTTTTATCTTATTAATCGTGGATTATATTTATATGACATAAATAATATAACTCCGAAATTTTTTCACATTTATTTTAGCCTGATACTTCTGTATTAATGGTGTCATTCATTTTATTTGGTTTGGCGGCGCCAACCTCGCCAACTGAGAGGAGTCGCCGCTGTCTAGTTTGCGTGACGGACCAAAAAGGGGGTTAACCTTACCAGCATCAATTATAATTTTCGCTTAAAGACACAGGGGTTATAATATCAATGTATATTTTATTTATTACTTTTTATGAGATTGTGGCACTTTAGGATTTTTAATCTTTTACCTACAGTGTGGGGGTACCGGTACCGCAGGTACCGTGTGGGGTCAGTACTTTAAAAGAATAGCCCCACTGCATATCTCCCCGTGTATGTCGTAAAAGGCGACTAAGGGATATGACTCCCTTCTTATATTACTAGGTGGTAGGGTTTAACCCGCCCGGGTTGATACCACCGCACTGAATGAAAGGTCGGTCGAAACCGTTATGTAAATAGTTTGTGTTTTCCGTCCAGTTCAGTGTAGCCGGCACGGCCGAAGGGAAGCACTGACGTGGCACCAAGTTCACCCGATGTTATGGGCTGACATCACGGATGTTGTAGGTGATGTAGCCAACAGTGTCAGTTTCCATAAAAAAAAACCTAGCTGCGCGCACAACTCCACTGGCGTTAATATCGTGATGTCGGACGTCCTATGTCCACCTCCGCACGCGCACAATGGGTAGGGATTGCAATTGAATCCTACACGTTGGACTTCTACGGATGCGTTCCAATCGATTCTGCAGATTTTTCCTCCGCAGAATTGGTAAACTATGGAACGCTCTCCCTGTTCACATATTTCCTCCCAAGTACGGTCTCGGGTCTTTTAAGAGTGACCTGCAACCACCGCATGCGACCGAAAGTCCATGGACATCGTTAGACACCTTGTCACCTTAGAATGACTCGGCGCCACATGACGCGCTTTCTATTAAAGCAAAAAATACGAGTATGTTCGATTTTATTAATAAAAACCAAGTATAAATCGATTGAGCTGAAATACCCTGGTAGGGCATTTTTCTTGCACTGTCGACGTCGGCAGCAAAGGTCCTGCTAGCAACTATATATTCATTAATTTATCGGCAATATTAAAAAGTGCACCCTTTTCAACTCTGACCCTCCGAAGGTCTTCCTTCCTCTGTCTCCTTTGTGTCCGAATCGCGCGTGAAAGTGTATTCGACACACCTACACACCTTCTCGTATCGACACAGTACACCTCCGCCTCGCGAGACCAGCGAGATGCAAATGGAACGCAGCCTTACGCCAGTACACCCGTGATAGTCGCTCCGCGCGCACGCTCGCGCGCACAGGCCTGGACTCCATCGCGGCTGCAATTAAAAATAAAAAAGTTATTCGCGCCAAAATTTGACATTGACGTTTGGCTCAGTGACCGAGATGTGCAATCGGTGGGGTTTTTAATCGTTAGTTTTTTTACGCAAACGGCCGTTCAGTAAGCGTAAATATTTGACGTTTAATGACTCAATCGCGATCTTGACGCATGGAGTAAAAATAATCTTGTACGTACGTAGTTACTGTCGGTGTGGGTATGCGTGCCCGGTACGAGTGTGAAGCCATGGAGGACAATTGACAGGTAAATAAACTCGTTTCCTAGACAATTAACTTTATCGATTATTTTAATGAGTTACATCACTAACTTTCCATTTCGCAACAAAGGTTCAGCGGTCGTTTCCACTGATTGGCATAATCATTACGTGTGTATATTTCTTCAATTATTTTTTTATTTTTTCAACAAACACATGTCATTTACTCATCAAGTTTGTAGAAATGAAATAAAAAAATAAATAGTTTTTCTAAACACGATATTTATAAAATACTTGAAAATTAGTCTGAATAAAATAATGATATTTTGATTTTATTTATATGTCAGAAGAAAATGTTTACATTTACTTAAATACAACGTTACTTTATCAAACATAATAAATAAATAAGTCTGAATTGTGTACGGTTTGTTCACTTCTTTATAATTAACATTTACCCACAAAAAGTCACCCGAAATGTGTATCCCATACAAGTGGTTGGCTTGGCGCGCGCTTCATAGAAAAGAGATCAACGCCCAGGAAACCCACTGGCTCGTATATTTCTATGCAATATTTTATTGATGGACAAAATGAATGGAGGATTGCTTAATTGAAGGCTTGAATTGAAACACCTTTGATGATAAATTGTGTCAACTTAAACTTATTAATTTCAATTAAAACTTAATTTTCAGATAATAAATGTTCAGATTTTTTTTGCTGAAAATGTACAAGGCGGAGGAACGAAAAAAATGTTTATGACAGAATTAAACCCATTCTTTCATTTAGTTTATTCATATTTTATTGTAACAATTGCGTCTATCCTCAGTTCTAACGTGATGATGAAATTGAATGCACGCGATAACTTGGTATGATGATAGGCTCACTTCATTCAGGTACTAATCGTACCCGCGCGATTGCTTTTTGCTGCACACCCGCAAATTCACCCGATTTTTAAATAGCGCTGCGACAGGGCCTGTATGTATGTATGTATGCTACTTCCGGAGTTGTGCTAATTATGATAAAATTCTTCTCCTGTCTCGATAATTTTCACGTATCACTCAGCCATCTCAAAAAGTCAGCGATCGAAACAGTAAATAATGAAGCAGGTGTTAAAGCGGACAGATGAGAATTGTGTGAGGGTAGGTTGGGATGGTTTCTTGTAACATAGTAGGTATGAACTTCATATGAATGTATCACCTATGGTTAAGTAGGTATTCATATTTAGTGTGTTGGTTTAGTTAGTTTTGATGTTACGTTATTCTTTCTCTTAGGTTAATTTTTTATTAATTATGTTTAAGCACGCACTTAATACTTGTGGTCTTTGCGAAATGAATGTAAGTACCTATTCCTTTTACGATGACTGTATGTTTTCCAAATATTAGAAAATAAAAAAAATAAAAATGTATGTTATTTTTTTATATATATTTTTCTACATATATCTAAAATTTATAGTTATTGCTATTTTTATTTATATAAGTGTGTACTTTATTTATTTATCTAACATTATTTATTTCATATCCTTATTACTTTGTACCCTGTTTTTAATGTAAAATTGTTTTTTTTATGTAATTTGAGTTCATGTGGTTAAGCTAGTTTGTACGCGACAAAAGTTAAATCTACCATGCCCGATACGGGAATGTACCCAGTGAGCATGGTAGGGAATAGTATGCAATAAGACTGTACTGTACCTGTGTATAACACTATAAGCATTATGTACGATTGTCGAGCAATTAATTTATTTCTATTTCTATTTCCATTACTTGTATTAAAAAAATATTGCATTGCATTTAATTCGCCTTTTGTGTTCCATGTTTTATATGGTTTACTTACAATAAAGTATATTTTATTTGATATTTTGACTAGCAAATACTTTTGTCTCGTACTGTATACGTGACAATGTTTTGGGTATTGTATTGTTGCGATTTTGGGGTTAGTGCGAAAATGCGCTCCTTTAATTTTGAAAGCAGCCGTTCCATACCACTGACGGCCGGGGCATATCCACTGACAGATAGACTGATAATTTTAAAGAAGCCTATGACGTGGGGGTCACTAATTAGAAAATGTGAAATTAAAGTGGTCTTTACTGCCGCCGCAAGCGCTACCGTAGGCCGGCATATGTGCCAGAAGGCGGTCCAGTCCAATAACTATATGCGAATGACCGGCGCCAGTAATATTACACAATGCTCTAAAAACGTTAAAAAAACCGGTTGTTCGTTCGCGTGGTCCACTAGCAGTGTTCCGTGGAGCATGTTATTTTATTTCATACTAATTTTCTTTACGTGTAGAAGAGAGGTTTGACATTAAACAGATTCATTGGTACAAACTATAAAAAACTACATTACAAATAAACGTCCTGACCTGACTGACTGACAGACAACGCACAGACTACACCGGTGGGTGTTAGCGTGATATTTTGCATAGGAGTTCCTTATATGTAGGTGAACACTAAGGAGGGGGTTAAATAAGGGATGGAAGTTCGTCATTTTTGAAGTTAGAAATATGAAAATTGGTGTTAGGTTTCTGTTTACAAATAAAAGTATGTTGTTTTCGCGTTTTTTGGAAATTCGTCGTAAAATAAGGTTGTATAGTTTTTATGGGAAGTGAGTCACTGTTAATGGTAGAGATACGGAAATTGGTTTTTAGGCATTTATATAAATAAAAGTCAGTATTATCAGCGTTTTGAGAAATTCTTCCCCGAAGAGGGAGGGATGGAGGAAGGGAAGCGGGGAGAGAGAGAGATAATATATTGCGCTGAATATAAGCCGCGGGCAAAAAGCTAGTATTACATAAAATAATGACAATAATGACGATAGTATGAAAATAATCGTCAAAATTATACAATTGAATTGTAATGTTTACCATTTTTCGCTTTATTTCTTACCAAAATTAATATTAAATTCGATTAAAATATGATCATCATTTTAGGGTTCCGTATCCGTCGTACGGGACCCTATTACTAAGCCTACGCCGTCTGTCAGTCTGTCTGTCTATCTGTCTGTCTGTCTGTCCGTCTGTCCGAGGGCTGTATCTTTTGGATCGTAATAGGTAGCCCGTTGAAATTTTCACAGAATATGTGTTATTATTGCCGGTATAACAACAAATAAGTACTAAAAATAAAAAAGTAAAAATTTCATGGGGTCCCCATATAAGAAACTAAAAAGTGTATGCGCGCCATCTACCGAAAAGAGTATAAAGCATTTTAACTAATCATGAATTTTAAGAATATGAAGCATTTCATAAAACACGCCATAGATGGCGTGAGTGGCGCTGACCATGACATGGCGATACGGAACCCTCGGTGCGCAAGTTCGACTCGCACTTGGCCCGTTTTTTTCAAATGTATTCGACAAGTATTATGACCTAGTCGCGTTCGGCACTCACAAGAGGAGAAGAAAGTTTTGTGGAGGTAAGACCAAAGAGCTCTCTAGCAGAGAGCGCATTTTAGCCGATACAACCTAGATTCTACAAAGGAAGGATGATCGCCGAATCACAGCCATGATCAAATAAATTGATCTTCAATATTACAAATTGTAGAATTTATATTAATAAAATATATATTAATGTACTTAATCTTGTTATTTGTCTCAGTGTACTTAATGAAATGAAATGAAAACATTTTATTCATTGCACAACACAAAAAGTTTACAAAATGCATACTGACCTAAACGAATTCTCTACTCATACCCTACCTCAGAGACAAAACTAAAATATAACAGGTGCCTTTGTGAGTACAGTCAGTATAGTTAACACGTAGACTGTCACCATACAACGATTTTTGTTTTAGCGTACCCCATGACTTTTATCCAGAATCTATCGATATCCAAAGTCAAGTTGAAAATGCGGCACTGATTATAATTGTGGAAATATGTATTCAAGGAAATATTGGGTATGGGACGGCGCTCGCAAAGTATATCGCTTATAGTAAAAAAAAAACCGCATCCAAATCTGCTCATCCGTTTGGGTGCTACGGTGCAACAGATAGACACACAGATATACAGACAGACGGAGGAGTCAAACTTATACCGCCCCTCCTTTTGCGTCGGGAGTTAAAAATATGGCATGACAGAAATGCGATTTTAAAATGAAGCAATTTAGAATGGCCCTAATGACCAATGATTGACACAAATAGGTCGTAAGTACTATTAGTACCTACATAATAGACGAACGGCGAGCTCGAAATTTTGCTATCAAATAGTTTAGCCCACAGAACTACAAATCGACTGTTTTCTATGCAGAGGTTACGAATGTGGTTCATGTGCTGATCAATAATTCTTTTCACTATGAAAAATTTTTATTGCTCCAAAAACTATTTACAGGGACAAATAATATAATATTTACACGGTGCGCAAAGGCATAGTAAAAGACTCGAATATGAGAATTGAAAATAAAAAAATGAAAAATACATATACATACATACATACCACACGCTGTATATTGACAATCGGGTTAAGCAGAGTAATCGGTGTTGTGCTGCAAGTACTCTTGTAAATTACAGCACAAAACCGACCACCACGCTTAGCACAACTATAACACAAGATAACTCTATTCAAGCAGCAAGTAAGGCACGAAGTGGAAGGACCGCACCAAGGTGAGAGGTGGCTAACCTGCCGCCCTTTAGCACGGAACCTTGCCCTTATCCCTTAGTCGCCTTTTACCACATGCACAAGACAAATTATTAAAAACTTAACAATCTTGAAATGTTTTTAATTGCATCTAGTTTACCTCACAGAGCGTTCCTCGAACAACGCTAAGTAGCGGCATTTCAGAAAATTGACATCTATTAAATAACATTCCCGGAATTGTAAAATGTTTCCTCTTTGTTTGAAATTCATATTACAGGATACTTCGCAAGAATTATCTTCCCACAAATACGCTCGTGCTCACATACTCTTGTACTTATTGAGAATACAATATGCATCCAACATATTTGTATCCGTTCCGAGTTATGTCAAACCGCAAACTATTTATATACAAGATAGATTAGTTAGAAATTATGAGTTATTATTTAATGTTTACCCAGTGAACAAGATGATAGACTAGTCGCTTATGTATATAAATGTATTTTTTATTTTAAACTTCAATATTGTTTTTTTTATTTATAATAGGCTCGTTGCTTATGTTGTATTGTTGAGTAATTGTATTACTAATATAGTGTTATGAGAATTCTGTAGGTAAATTTTAGAGTAAATAGCATATTAAAACAAATGAACCGTTTCATTAGCTAATAGCTGCATTTTACATTTTTCAATACATTACATTGAAAACTATATTGACAAAATGTATGCACAGAAAATACAATTTCTTAATGTTATCGAAAATTATCACAGGTCGTTATTTCCTCCCAGTTCATTTTAGCCGGCGCATCCAAACATGGAAGCGCTGACATGGCACCTAGTTCACCAAGGTGTTAGGGCTGACACGCCGGGTGTAGTTGGTAAGGTTGCCAGACGTCAGGAATTTCCGGGATCGTCCCGTTGTTTGTTGTTATGCATGCCGTGTCCAGAAATTTAATAAATGTGTCCCAGAAATGTCCCAGACAAACGCTCTTTCTTGATCAAGATAACGGCAATGTAAAAAATATTGATAATGTTAGCTAATGACGTTTCATTCTAAATTTTTCCCGAAAATCAAAACGATAAGCCGAAAGGTCCCGGAAAAAGTGATTTGACATTTGACAACCCTAGTTGTAGGCGATGGCAGCCAGCCGTGTCAGGTCAGGTTAGACAAAATACAAATTATTCAACAGACGAGTATCATTGCTATATTATGATGATAAACATAACGAAGGTGATTTAATGCGCTGCAGTTTTTGTTGGCTAACCTTTCTATTAACCTATGCCGTAAGCTTGTATCCTTTAAGTGCTCACTGATGATTCTCAGATGTCATTAGTTTAACAAATCGAATACACTTTATTCTTACTGTGTTACAAATGATCGCACTCGTTTGCAAACGAACTCGATATATTTAGAGCTGAAAAAGTGGGGATATGTTAGTAATATGATCGCCAACTTCAGATCAGAATACTACTTCGTCTAGGCGAGATAATATTAATATCTTAGTAATTCATAGAGGTAAATTCTATTAGATGAAATCTGAACCTAGAAAATGGCGTACCCTTGTTCAAATTTGAGAGTGTGTGTGTGTGTGCGATGTTCATGTGCGTGGATAACTTATTGCGATGAAAATCATACCTAGAAAAATAAAAAAACACATATCTAATGTTATAAATTGGATAAACAAGTAGATTAATTACTGACGAAGACACGATAATACTTACGTGAAAATTCGCAATTCCCACTTTATATATTATATCTAAATATTACGCAACAAATCTATATGCCTTCTTTGAAACAATGATAATATAACAGGCTTCAGTTTAAAAATAATAATACATAGAAATTCAAATTCAAAGAAATTCAAATTCTTTATTTTCAAAAAAACACACAAAGAAAAAACACAAAACTAGGTTACTACAGTACACGAATAAAATTATTCCAAACAAACATGTAAGACTTAAATAAAAACAATAAAAAAACAATACAGACCTAACCCTGCATTTTCTTGGTCCTATCACCTAAACTAGCCCGAAGGCTGTATCATAGGTAGACAGTATGTAAATAGTTAATTATTTATAGAGGGTTACTCGTCGTTAATAATTTATATATCTGTGTGTTTGTGCGTGTGAGGGTGTGTGTGTGTGTGTGTGTGTGTGTGTGTGTGTATGAATGGGAGAGGGTGTGTTTGAGGGTGTGTATGTGTATGTTTGGTGTCTGCTTGCATATCTTGTTGTCACCTGTATCATTATCGTAATATGTCTAGGATGTCTTCAGTTGCTTCGTAATCTTTATCTAAAAGCCATGCCTTTACTGTTTTTACTAGAGCGGGTGGTCGTAAGAGTGAGATTTTGTGCACTTTGTCTGCTTTATTATAAACTAGAGGCGCTAGAAACTGCCTGAAATGCTGAGCGAATGAAGTGGTGCAACGAGGAACTGGCAGCTGACGTGTTTGCCGGGTGGTGCGTGCTGTCGTTCGTTGCGAGAAGTTATCTACTTGAGAAATGCTATGAATCCATTTCAAAATTCTCTGTATATACAGCTGACGAACACTCAACACCTCAGCTTCAGTTAGTAGCTCGTGTGTACTATGGCGAAATGGTTTTTTAAAGAGAACTTTTAAAATAGCTCGCTGTGATCGCTCAACCTGAATTAAGTGAGTTTTTGCTGCACCTCCCCAGGCTAGAATACAGTAAGTAATTATAGATTCCGCTAGTGAAAAGTATGTTGTCTTTAGGAGGTGCTTGTGTGCAATATTTCTCAGGTCCTTGAACACATATATTAGCTTTCTAACCAGTGGCGGCTGGTGACTTCAGTGACCGGTAGTGCGCTAAGTACCTACCTAGGTACTTAAATACCAAATTTCCCAACAAATTCCCGTCATGTTATTTTAAGATAGGGACTTCCGAGTTTTTTAAACGCCTGCATTTTATTATGTACGTATATACCTAGTATGAATATTCTCAAGACACTCAATGAGTTGCAAAAAACAAAAAACAAAATCCAAACAAGTTTTTTAACAAATTTTTAGTACCTTTATGAACACACCCATAGACCACAACACTAACTGCAGCTTTCAAAAAGAAAACAGCAGTAATGTCCCAAAAATACTTAAAAAAATATTTAAAAATAAAAGCATTTGAAAAGTAGGAATTGAACCCGGGATCACCTGATTGTAAAGCCTTACCTTTAACCAACGCTTAGGCAAATATCGGCGCCACTTAATTCCAGTATCACGTGACAGAAAGCACAAAACCTAACCATATCCCAATTTAAATATTCGCGCGCTAACGGGTATGTGACATCACATGACAACGCGCTGAATATAGCTAGGCAGACGGACTCGTGCAAAACGAATCGCTCGCGACGTGTCACACGCGCGGCTATTCACGTTATAGCGTCCTTGTGTGGCGCTCGTGCGCCGCACGCAGAACTCCATTTCGGCCCATACTGTTTCTATGAAGTATCTTTTGTCTCACGCGCCAGCGGTGTTTTGCCGATCCCCATACATTCAGTATGGGGACCCGCGTGCGTTACTCGATTCCGCACGGGGCGCGCGTTTAAACGCTAAAAAGTGCCTTGTGAACTATAAAATAAGGTCTAATTCACATTCGTGTTTATTTGGAGTACGATCATTATGGTTTTAATGAAGGTATGTTGTAAGATATTATTTATTTTGAGTGAAGTGAAGACTTCTCGTGGTATGGTAGTGCGGCGCACGAGCGCACTTTAGGACCAGCCGCCAGTGTTTCTAACCCTTTTCGATAGATTTTTCAGATGCAACTCCCAGCTTAGTTTATGGTCCAGGATTACCCCAAGGTAAGTAATATTTTTGACCTGTTTTATACCTTGGCAGCCACAGCTGGAGCCATGTGAGCCCGTCAAGCTGTTACAGGTGTGCATTTTAAGGAGTACGTCTTCGGCTGGCTGGCCAGCCTCTGTGATGCTGAAACAGATGTGGTTCGATTTTCTAACATTAAGTGTAAGTAGGTGGCTGTCCAGCCAGCTTTTGACATCTCTCAGGCAAGATTCCGCCCTCTCACACGCCTCCAACCAGGACTGCCCTGTGACTAGAAGGACCGTGTCGTCCGCATAAGTAATTATTTTACAATTTTGAAGGTTTAGTTTGACTAGTCCATTAATATATATTATAAATAAAATAGGTCCCAGGACGCTGCCTTGTGGCACACTAAATTCTATTTCTGTTTGAGAACTGCTATATGCACCTATTCTGAGAGCCTGAGTGCGATGGGTGAGATAGCTCTTGAACCAGCTGAGTGGAAGACCTCTCATACCTAGATTTTCTAGCTTAGCGAGTAATATTGGTATCGAAACTGTATCAAAGGCCTTAGCCAAGTCCAAGAAAATCCCAACGCATCGCACTCCTTTGTCCAAGTTGCCAGTAATGTGATCTGTTAATAGGGATACAGCGTCTTCCGTAGATTTTTTTGCCTGAAAGCCAAACTGGTGATTTGCTATAAGTTTATGACGTTCCAAGTAGTCATTCAATCTTCTTTTCATAATTTTTTCTAAGATTTTAGACATAGTAGTGAGTAAGGATATAGGTCTATAGTTGGATACGTCCTTTTTGTCTCCTTTTTTTAGAATAGGTATGACTATTGCATTTTTAAACGCAGAAGGGAATGTTCCTGTCATTAGACTGAGGTTTGCTATGTGAGTTACGGGCTCTAACAGTTGGTTTTTTAGTTTTTTAATAAATGTAACTGTTATTTCATCCCACCCGGGAGCGCTGTCACTTCTAAGTTCGTTAATTATTTTACCTACTTCTTCCGGATCCGTTGGTCTCGCATAAAATGAGTGATTGCAATGGTCAGTGTCCTTCAGACCCTTCAACAAATCAGCTTCTGATCTTTGGAGTTTACCTTGTATGTCCTCGGCCAGTTTTTTGCCTACGTTCGTGAAGTAGGTATTAGCTAGATTAACTGCTTCTTCCTCATTGACACCCACTTGTAGCAGTTGAGCAGCATCGTTTCCCTTTTTTTTGGTTAAGTGCGCGGCCTCTTTAATTATTTTCCATACATGTTTCTTATCATGCTTGTGCTCCTCGATGCTACCACCCATAAAAAGCTATGATATGTATGATAGATAATACATAGGTATGTATTATTAATTTTATAGTGTATTTATATACACAACACACATTATTAAAATAAAACTATTAATTGTACCATTTACCGCTGGAAGAATATGTTTTCTGGACTCCTTTCGGTCCCACTTCCACAATTAGGTACCGCGTACCCACCCATCATTTGGCTCACATCGATACAAATTTAATACAATAGAATTCATTACAATTTCAGCTCTATTTTCTTTAATAAAAAGCAAAATTCTACACTGGCACCTGTCCCTAAATTTGGGGGCAGCGAGAAATTTGCGTCTCGTATTTGTATAAAAAAAATTACGCTAGACTAACGCTAGCTAACTTGTCTCTTTCGCACTAGGGGCAAATTTCCCTCTCTATAGCCTTCTTGCTCTTTGATTAGTAAGAAGCTCGTTCGCTTGTGTGCCAATATGCGTGTTTTGTTTTCCTTGAGTAAAAAAATCCGTTTGTCCTTCTGACTGAATAAGTGAATCCTCATTTGAGGAGTGAGGGAACAAAAGGGCACACGTCCAAATTTGACATCTGTCGACCGCGTTTGGGACCGAGGCCTCCTATGCAAGCTTCCGTCCTTCGGCATTCCACCCAAACTCTGTACCTCGATCGCCAGCTTTTTGGCGGGTCGTTCCATCTTCGTTACCATCGATGGCTCGAAATCGGACGACTTTCCAATCAACGCTGGTGTTCCGCAGGGCTCTGTGCTGTCGCCTACGCTTTTCTTAATATTTATAAACGATCTACTGTCCTTGGGCATGATACACAGCTATGCAGACGACAGCACGGAGCACGAGGGCTATGTTAAAGACTGGAAGAGTAGAGATTCGCGGCACAGGGAGGCTCAACGTTCAGTTGCTGATAAGGTAGATAACGTTCTCGGAAAAGTAGCTCTATGGGGCCAGGAGAACCTTGTCGCCTTCAACATTAGTAAGACTCAGTGCTGCGCATTATCTGCTAAGGTCGATCCCTTTCCTTTCCAAGCTAGTTTCCAAGGTAGCGTCGTACCTGTCCCGGAGCACCTGGACCTCCTGGGCACCACTATATCCAAAGACGTGGGTTTCCGGCAACTAATCGAGCCTAAGGCCAAAAACTGCATCCAGAAAATTGGGAATACTTTTCCGCAATCGGCGGTTCTTCTCACCGGCACAACTATTCCCGTTGTACAAAACACAGATTAGGCCGGTGAATGTCAAATCAAAAAGGCACATGTCCGTAGATATTTTTTTTTTCTTTCGAATTATAAGCAAAATAAAAAAAATAAAAAGTGCATTTGACCTAGTTTTTGGAATAGATGAGTAAAAAAAAATCGTTACTAAATAACTAAGGGCCATTGAGATAAACGTTTTTTGCAGTTTCTGAAAATTTTTAAAGTCAGGACATGGGAGCTTTTGTTCCCTCACTCCTCATTTGTTTTACATAGTTTTTAGGGTTCCGTATCCATACGGAAGCCTATTATTAAGTCTACGCATGACAAAATATTTTACATTTCCACACATTTAGACACACAATTATCGTCATATCAACGTCAAATTTACAATTTCATTATAATATTGCGCTGCACTTTCCTCTATTCTATGAAGCAGAGATGATCCAGAAACTTTGCATATATTCCATAGAAATAACATAAGTGTTTTTTAAGTCAATGATATATTCAAACTATACTAAATATCACAAAACAGGAAGAAAATCTACTTAAGATCTGCTCTCATGTCGGGTACCGAATCGAATGTTTTCATAATAAAACGCAAGTGTTCAAGAGTGATTTGTTTCGAACGACAATATACTTGTTATCACACCGCGGGCGGGGGGCGTTCCGTGCTCTGTGCTTGTTATATTTTCAAACACCAAGCAATATGTGGCCTGTGCATACACCGCCCACAGATTACTATTCTCAAATCAAAACAAACGTGCAGTTCGCATAATAAAGTTTTATGGCTTAGTGAAGGGAATCTCCGTTCACTAAGCCATAAAATTTTGTTGTACGAGCTGCACGTTTGTTTTGATAATAGTATAATAAGAAAAAGAAGACTGTATGAGACATACATACATACAGTACAATCTTCCCCCACTACGGTGAGTGAAAATTAAAATATTTTTACTCATTTAAATTATCAAACAAATCACCCTCAACCTCCTATACCTCCACCCTATACCTCAACTATCTAAAACCTTAGCTATCTTATAAAAAAAATTACAATTCCCAACCTTTTCTGATCCCCATCTTATTCTTTTTAAGTACCGGCCCCGTAGACGGGAAAAAGACCGGCCCCACGCGGTACAAAAAAAAATAGCCTCACTGCATCTCTCCGCGTGCATGTCGTAAAAGGCGACTAAGGGATAAGGACAAGATGCCGTGCTAAAGGGCGACAGGCTCGCCACCTCTCACCTTGGCATGGTACTTCCACCGATTCATGCAGCAGGTGGGTCTTCGTGCCTTACTTGCTCCTTGATCGATTGAATCTTGTTCGAATAATTTGCGAAACGTGGTGGTCGGTGTTGTGTTGTAATTTACCAGAGTTCTTGCAGCACAACACCGATTACTCTGCTTACCCCGATTGTCGGGATTCAGCGTGTGATATGTATGTATGTATGTAATCCCCATCTTCTTATATTAACTTAATAAAATTCTAAGTAGATAACATTTCATTAAAATAATCCGTCATGTTTCTGGACGTTTCTTTTTATTTCATTATTCATTATTATATTTTTTTTCACATGGGGAAAAAAACAACTTGTTCTGAACATGTTCTGAACCAATCCATGTTATTTCAGATATGACATAACTTCTTTCATTTATGTACCCGGCGCCTGCGCCACTTTGCGTTGGACTTTCCTCTATGCAATATAGAGCACAGATGATCCAGAAACTTTGAATATATTCAAACTATACTAAATACAAATTCTCATGTCGAGTACCGAGTCGAATGTTTTCATAATAAAACGCAATTGTTCAAGAGTTATTTGTTTCGAACGACAATCTACTTCTTATATTTTCAAACACCAAGCAATATGTGGCCTGTGCATACACCGCCCACGGATTACAACATTATTTATGTAGTTAATAAGTTAGATAGTATTAATAATTAATTACTGGTTTATCCTTAAGGAATTCATTAGTTGAGCAATACGGCTTCTTTAAGAGATATTGCTTTAGTTTTCTGTCAAATATTTTAATATTATCACTATTTTTAATTTCCTTACTTAAATGATTGTACATTTTGATACCTGTGTATAGGCGACTGTTACATACGATCGCATACGATGCACCTCACAATTAATATCTGGTAGATTTATATTGTCACTATTTCTAAGGGGATATTTGTTTGTGTCCTTAATTTTTAGATGAGCATTAAAATTCTTAAATATGTCAAGCGGCATATGTCTTGCGGAGATTAAGTCGTATTCAATATAGGTAAAACAGTAAGGTTGAGCCTTTCTTGAGTTATAAGACAACGTTGGATTTTATATTATGTAGAGTAGAGATAAATATTTTTTGTTTCTCGAATCTCTAGTATACCACTCTATAATAGTCCCTTCATGTAACTCGAAATCAAAGATTATGTTCCACATCAAAAATTTTATACACATTTCGGTAATGGCTAGAATTTTTTTTTTTTTCAAACCTGCTTTTTCACAAGTTGTTTCTAATATTCACAGTTCTAAATGACTTAATTTAATTAGAAACATAATATGTTCAACTGCGAGTAGATGCCCAACTCAACTCGACTTGAACGCTGACATTTGAAGGTAAGGGCCATTGATTGATCAGGGATTAAGGCCTATTATTGTGTATGGCCTTTTATCCTATTACTTTAAGCGCACTTAAAGTACTTAGGCTCTAACGATTTGCATGAAAATTTGTATTTAGGTCATGTTTTTTTTTAATTTTATCTACGTAGGTATATAGACGCCGAGCGAAGCTCGGTCGCCCAGGTATAGAATAGAATAGCAGCATAGTATGCTTTATCTATATAATCTTATATAATATGTCAGATTTACATTTTATTTCGTGGATTAATTTAAGAACATAACAAATTTATCCACCCGTGCTATTAGCTCAGCAAGAAATAACGGAAAGAAAACTGTCACTCATAAAAAAATTCATTATGCAATGTTTAGTGTCTCCTCCACAGTCCACAGGCTTATTTACACATTTTAGACGTTTTAAACTTTACATTCCGAGGTAATCACCACGGACAGCGCATGCAAGCGGCGGGTGGCCGAGTGGTTTGGGCATCGGCTTCTCATGCGAGAGGTCCGAGGTTCGAACCCGGTCGGCGTGTGAGTTTTTTCTGTCGAAAAAATTTACGTGCATATCTACACCTGTTGCTGCACCGTTCGGAACCGGTGTAAAACTGTAGGTCCCTTCCCTTGCCCCTTACTAGGTGGTAGGCTCAAATTGTAGCCGACTGGGTTGGTACCACCGTACTGGATGTAAGATGCTCTAGTCCAGTATAGCCAGCAATGCAAGGAAGTCCCCGGTATGGCACCTACCTTCTTGGAGGTGATAATGGCTGGTCAGAGCATGTGCTTTGGCCCCTCTGACTCAGCCGCCCATACGGGAATATATAAAAAAAAAGCGATAGGCACACGGACGGACAGACACCTGACCACATTTATAAGGATTCCTGCCAGCATCACTCGTTACAAAACCCTAAAAGCCAGGACGTATGTAAAGCCACGACACGAGTGACTCCAGTTGTAAAATGCCCAAACATTATGTCAGTGGACTGCACAGCAGAATTCTCACAACAAAATGTTCTCACTCACTTTCCCAAAGAGCAAGTTGGGTTAACCGATGATGATGACATTATGTATGACACACAGAGACACAGACGCGTGTGTTAACCAGACCGAGCGACGGACATAAAATCTGTTTAACTTTCTGTGTGCAAGTGACTGGTGAGATGTCGAAGTTTTACTATGTTTGCGTATTTAGTTAGTCTAACATTGACAAGTTAATCTTACGATTGCGTGTGTGAGTGTACTCTTGCATTGTTTGAAATACTATATCAATAGATTTTCAATTGTTTTTTTTTTCACGTTTTATGATACGCAATATTTGTTATATTAGTTTTTAGGGTTCCGTATCCGGTACGGGACCCTATTACTAAGCCTACGCCGTCTGTCTGTCCGAGGGCTGTATCTCTTGAACCGTAATAGGTAGCCCGTTGAAATTTTCACAGATTATGTGCTATTATGGCCGATATAACAAATAATAAGATATAAAGTCATATAAATTATTCTACCTTTTATGTATTACCATACTTATGTAAAATTATTTTTACTATACTTACGATGGCAGTGCTGTGAAGAGCGAACTCGAACTTTAACTTTAGCTGGTTTATTATAAACCTAAACATTTAAATGCGTTTTTTACCTAAATAAAGTGAATTGTGGACTTGCTTAATCTATAAGATATCTACGCATTGCTTAGTGCTCCTTTACTTAATCATTGCATTCGATTGTTATTTTTCACCACCAATCTAGCATTATAATTACATATCTCTCTTTCTTGCAATGCAACTCAAATGTTCTCCGTCTATACTGTGGTTTATACCATACTATATCAATATTGCTTGAATCTGTTATTGTCTTTAATATTGTACAAGTTTTTACTACTTAATTGATTGTAACTGTAAAGATGTTGATTCTATAATAAATAAATAAATAAATAAATAAAAATAAGGAAAAGTAAAAAATTGAAGAAACCAAAAAATTTATGCGCGTGCGCCATCTACCGAATAGAGTATGAAGCACTTTAACTAAACATGACATTTAACTAATATGAAGCATTTCATAAAACGCCATAGATGGCGTGAGTGGCGCTAACCATGACATGGCTATACGGAACCCTCGGTGCGCGAGTTCGACTCGCATGGCCCTTTAACTTTTTTGATTAAAACCGGTATGGGTGGCCGTGCCGAGGGACCAGAGATACCCGAAACAGCCAAATCTACCTCACCTCGCGAAACCACCAGTGTGCTAGTGAGGCAGCATACCAGCAGATTTGCGGACTATAGAGCTGTATCCAGCTGGTTAATACGACGTTTGAAGACGCCCAGGTTGAAAATATCAGGAAACACTCGCCGGAAGGCGTTGCGACAGAGCAACGATTTTGAGAAACGATGGGCCTTCAAAAGCCAAATGTCAACAACAAAAGTGTTGGTGCAAGTGGGCCTAAGTAAAATAAATAATTAAAGCACTAAATACCAACTTCTCTGCTTGATTCTTTCAGTCAATAGTTAAGGTGACGAAGAGGAAACATGAAAAAGAAAATGAGTGACTTTGTAAAAATAGAACCATTATAATAAAGCCCAAATTTTATCACAAAATTGGTTTTAAATTAAATAAAATTCGAACACTGATTGATACTTACTTATTTATTTTTTCTATAGGTAGGTAGAACCCGCCCTCAATTATAAAACGATCATTAGCACTCTATAAAGCACAAGTAAGACCGGTGATGGAATATTGCAGTCATCTTTGGGAGGTTTCCCCTGAGTACCTTCTTTCAGCCTTGGATTCTATCCAACGACGAGCCATTCGCCTCATTGGCGACTCTGTATTCACAAAGGACCTTCAACCTCTAAAACACAGACGTATCGTTGGGTCATTGAGCCTGTTTTATCGGTACTACTATGGCCGCTGCTCTGACGAAATTGCTTCCCTTATCCCTCCTCCTCCTGTTCGCCTTCGCCAAACCCGCCATACTCTCGCGGAACACCCCTTTGTAGTGGACAGACGAGTACTTCGAACGGCACGATTCTCTAAATCGTTCTTGTGCCGCACTGCAAAGGTGTGGAACGGGCTTCCGGGGAATATCTTTCCCCACTCCTACAATCCACGGATCTTCAAATCGCGGGTAAATAGCCTTTCCCCAGCGACATTAGTCCACCTCCAAGCCGGACTGGCACCTCCTCGGGGGTGATATTGGCTGCGCCTGAGGCTTCGACCTCGGACACAGCCAGCTAGTTCGGAAACAATAAAAAAAAAAAAAAAAATAAAAAAAAAAAAAAAAAAATTAGCTCATATTTAAACGTTTGTGCTGTTGAATAAATTAATCAGTATTATTATCTGTAACTTGTATCCTCGCTTCGGTATGTCAGCCTCGGTAGCTCAGTGGAGCGGTCGGTCGACTGTTGTTAAGCAACCCTGAGCGCGGTCAGCACTTGGATGGGTGACCGCTCGACCGTTGTAGGCTGACCGTGGTTCGGATTCCAGGTAAAACTGTAGGTCCCTTCCCTTCTTACCTTACTAGAGGTAGGGTTTATTCCGCCCGGGTTGGCACCACCGAACTGAATGAAACGTCGCGTCGGTCGAAACGGCTATCTAAATAGTTCGTGTTTTCCGTCCAGTTCACTGTAGCCGACATGAAATGAATGGAAGAACTGACATGGCACCTAGTTCACCCGGTGTTATGGGCTGACATCACGGATGTTTTAGATGATGTAGGCAACCGTGTCAGTTTCCATAAAAAAAAACACCCTGGACGGACACGCACATCGTGACAGAAATCCCAATTTATAAATATCTTTTACCCGACTGCGCAAAGCAATTTTATGTTTGCGCGGGTTATGTTTTTCGAGTGTATGTATGTATAGGTAAATGTATGTCTATTTCTATGTCATGCTCTCTCTCCTCTCCGTACATGCTTAGGACGTGTTCCCACGTCGCGTCAGGTGCTCTGTGACGGACGTGCGACGACGTGTCGTGACGCGCCTCGTCTAACGTGTCGTGAGGTGGCTAAGTGGATCGTAGATGCGATTGCACAATGTGTACGTGCTTTAGATACAATTTAGGCTCAGCGCTGTTTTGGTTTATTGCACTTTTACGTACGACGCCATCTTGAGTTTTTTTTAATGTAAACCAGCATGGGTGGCTGTGCCGAGGGACCAATGGTGCAGTCGACAGAGCCAAAATCACCTCTCCTCGCGAAACCACGCTCAGTTAGGTGCCATGCCAGCAGATTTGCGGACTGTTGCTAGGCTGTCTAGCCCGTTAATACGACGCTTGAAGACACCCAGGTTAAAGGATTCAGGAAATACACTCGCTGGAAGACAGTTCCACACCCTAGCGGTGCGACAAAGAAACGATTTAGAGAACCGATGGGTTCTCAAAAGCCCAATGTCAACAACAAAAGGGTGTTGAGTCTCTCTGCGACGAGTCATGCGGAGATAGGACGGGTGGCAGGGAATAAGGGATGCTAGTTCCGCAGAGCAGCGTCCGTGATAGTATCTGTAAAACAGACTAAGCGAACCCACAAACCGTCTGTGACTCAGGGACTCCAGACCATCTGTAAGTTTCGGGTCACCAACAAAACGGATGGCTCGGCGCTGTATCGAGTCCAAGGATGCTAGCAGATAATGGGGACCCTAATCACGAGATTTAACCTACTACGCTACGCTACGCCGTATTCTCCGCATCATTTTGTATGGAGAAATGGAGCAGCGCCTCTAGTGATAGATTTGCGAACTTCGTTTCTCCATACAAAATGATGCGGAGAACACGGCGTAGCGTAGTAGGCTAAATCTCGTGATTAGGGTACTGAACCGAATTTTCTAACGCTTAGGCCTTGGAAGCAAACTGTGAGAGAGGTGGACCAGCACCAGAGGGGCTCGACCAATGATGGTAAATATAAGAATACTTAAGTCTGTGAGCCTCGGTAGCTCAGTGGTACGGTCGGTAGACTGTTGTTAAGCAACGCTGAGCGCGGTCAGTACTTGGATGGGTGACCGCTCGACCGTTGGAGCCTGACCGTGGTTCGGATTCCACGTTAAACTGTAGGTCCCTTCCCTTCTTATCTTACTAGGTGGTAGGGTTTATCGCGGCCCGGTTGCTACCAACGCACTGAGGGAAACGTCGGCCGAAACGGCTATGTAAATAATTCGTGTTTTCCGTCCAGTTCAGTATAGCCAACATGAAATGAAGGGAAGCACTGACATGGCACCTAGTTCACCCGGTGTTATGGGCTGCATCACGGATGATATAGGTGATGTAGCCAACCGTGTCAGTTTCCATTAAAAAAAAACTCATGAAATTTGTATATTTTGGTGCATGAATATCATAAGCCTCAGGAGCTCATTTTGGCGAGCGATCGTTGTTAAGCAACGTTCGAGGGCGGTCGAACTTTGGAAGGGTGACCGTCCAACCTTCTAAGGCTGGCCATGGTTCGGATTCAAAGTTAAAGGTATGCTTTCCCTTAACTTACCAGGTGGTAGACCCGTTTGATTGGTATCACCGCATGAGCGACGACGGTCGGTCGGAGCGTCTACGAGAGTAGTTCGTATTTTCCGTCCAGTTCAGGCACTAACAGAGGGAAGCACTGCCCATTGCACCTAGCTCAGCAAGGTGTGATGGGCCGACAGCTCGGGTGTAGAAAGTTATGTAAGCAAGCAAGTCGGGTTCCATAAAAAAACTAACAGCACGAAAGCTTAGGTCTTGGTAGCACGCGGTGATCTTAGGTACCCCAGCGAAAATCTACCGGTGACAAATATTGCGTAAAAGCTAAGCGTACTGGGGACTATGGAAGCCTCGGCAGAAATGGTGAAGATTTATTTATTTAAAAGTTAGCTAATTTATTTGCCTTGAATTTTAGAATAGAATAGAATAGAAAAATGCTTTATTGCACACAAAAACACAGACATACACAAGATAGAAGATACCATACAGAAGAGCAGTAGAAGTTAACAATATCACACAGAAACAAGACAACAGTAGCGTGCAAAGGCGGACTTATCACTTTAAGTGATTTCTTCCAGTCAACCTTTGGGTGATGAGAGTAAGTGAGAAAGAAAAATGGCAAGGGTAGTGCAGACATTTGGACAGAATTTTCTTGTTTTTAATTATTATTTTCATATAAAGAGGCGGTCAGAAGTAGAAGGGCCCATTCATTATTTATTAGCGAAAATAGTTTTTTTTTTATTAATTATTCATTAAGCCTAGGCCCATCTTTTTGTGAGAAGAAAGTCCCATTTTCATCTAGGAAGTACTCAAATAGCTGTTTCAATATTTTGGTCTGTCGAAGAAGGGCCCATTATGCGATATTGGGACCTTTGTCCACTGAAAATGGGCCCTTCTACTTCTGACCGCTTCTTGTATGTAAAGCTAATGAAATGAATGAAAGCGCGACGCAACACAAAAAAAAACGGCCAAGTGCGATTCGGACTCGCGCACCGAGGTTTCCGCACCACAAAAAAAAACATTGAAAAACACGTTTCTTGTATGTTACTCAAATCAGACTTTAAAAGTTGGCGGTGTGGTGACCATGGAAAAATAGTAACTCCGACTTTTTCCGTTAAGACGGCTCAAATTATGTGTATTAAAACTAACCTTCGGAGTACATTTCCACATGCCTTACGTGTTTTTATTCTTTTGCAAATATTGAGAATATGTTCAATAGTTTCGTCAGTTTCCAGATATTTGTACATGTGTTTTCTTTATATATATATACATTGGTTTTAATATTTCCTTTCGCTAGTTTTTAAGATCGTTGCTTTCAACAATCTGGGACACATCTCGCAAATTTTAATATATTTGTGAGGACGTGGTGAGGACTATGGGGCTTAGCCCAGCGATCGAATGCACATTGGGAATATAACGCTCATCACTGGTGGAATGATTACCCTTGTTTATCCTTTCCGTTTCCCTTTTATCCTTTGCCACAGAATAGCGGTCAGCGGCCGTTTCTCCCCAGCCGCCCGGTTTTCTTGCTCCCCCTATATTACTTTACTCTTTGCTTTGTTGCGAAAATTATTTCTGCTTGTTCGGGAATACACATTTTCTACACTCTAGTCCTAATTATACACCGCGTCCTAAATAACGTTCCGAAGGTTCAGGTAAAGAAGTTCCTCTTTAAGTATTCGGAATCATAATTTGGTACATGGACTACATGGTGTAGATCCTAGAACGATAGGGGTGCGTCCCATTTTGTGCAGATAGGCTCACCTGCTGAATAAAATAGGTCCTTAACTTTTTTTATGAAAACCAGTATGGGAGGTTGTGCCGAGGGACTAGAGGTAATCAAAACAACCAAACCCACCTCACCTCGCGAAACCACGCTCACTCAGCTAGACACCATTCCAGCAGATTTGCGGACTATAGAAGCGCTAGCTCTGTCAACCCGTATTCACTCGTACTCCTCTTTCAAGGCGCCGCTTTCGCTGGTTGGAGTAGGATGCAACTCAATCAATAAAACATTTAGATATATATTCAACAAATAAAATATATTTTTTCCAAAGCCTTGATTTGGTCACGATGCCTTAAATACATTTTTATACCTAAATTCAGAGGCATGTTCATGATTTTTTTCTATCGAGTGAACTTAATCAAATCGTATTTTCAAAAAGCTATCAATCTGCGCTGATAGATAAAGTTTTACATATATTAAAACATTACATCTGTCAGGCAAGTAATATTGGCGGTACACTTCTTGAACTTCGAGTCAGACGCAGTCTCACATCACCTTAATACGACGTTTGCAGGTTTACATTAAAGTATCGGGAAACACTCGCTAGTAGACAATTCAACACCCTGTTGGTGCAACAGAGAAGATTTTGAGAAACGTTGAGCTCTCAAAAGCCATATTTCAACAATAAAATACGCGATAGCTTAGTCTAATCTTTCGTCATAAATCGGAGCCTTCTCAGGAACAGCTTTGCGTCTTTAATTTGAAAAGATCAACGCACGTTCACGTACGCATTTCCTGTTCATCTAATACCAGTGTTTACGTCTAGTGTCTTATTCTTCTCACAAATTGTTCTAGACGTTCGCTTTGTCTTCTTCTCCAGAGTCATTATTTAAGTAGAGGGTTATAGGTACGCTGCAGTCGTGATCTGCTCGTCATTCGTTCTCCACACGACATCGACATTTAGTTCTGAGCGTATTTTGTGTATTTGGCTCGACATCGACAGTATCTTCTTAATATTGATCTTATGTCGCTTCTTGAGTGTTTATAGTATTATGTAACTCTATTCGCGAAATATTATTAACATATATTAAGGAAAGTGAAAGTTTTAATTCGACCGTTGACACGTGCGACTGTTCGCTAAATATTTAAATATGGAATATTATTTAGTAGGTATATGTTAATGATTTGAACACGAGTTTCGCTGTTTGTAGGTCGATACAGTACTTATAACCTGACAATACTTGCTACAGTGGGAAACATGAAGAACAAGCAGAGGAAGCAGAGATAGAGATAGAAAGCTGGGCAGGAGATTCAATTGCAAGACTGAATATCTTTTCTCGCCAACCTCAGATGTCTTTTCACCTTAATAAACAGTCACTGTTGCTTGTTACAGATACTACGAGAAGCTTCTTACAGTGTAGCAGTGCGCAGTGTGTAGTGCGGTGAAGTGCAACAAACTAGTGACAACGTGAGTGGCGGGGACACGACGATGCGACTCGCCGCGAACGAACGATCCCACGCCGTTATGCAAGCCCGGCCTTAGAGCGACATCACCGAGCTATGGCCGTCTCCAACTACTCCCTGGCGTACCCGCACGCGCCTGCGCCCTTCGCCGCCACCGTCGCCCCGCACTCCCTCAACTCGCAGCTCGACGATCTCCTCTACTCTCCGGAGCTGCACCAGCAGGAATCCAGCCCCAGAGAGAATGAGCCTTACTCGCAGCCCGCTCGGCGTTCTAAACTGCGCAAGCGCGCCGGAACTCCCTATCTGCCACCTCCTAATCAGTTCACACACTACCCCCGCGACGCGGCCGCACCGGCGCCGCCTTATTCCATGCACACGCAGCTGTACGAGAACCCTCGACTGTCGGTCGGAGGTCAACTGGAGCTGAAGACGCAGCGGGTTCACGAGGTAAGCGTCGAGTACGAGACCGCCGGTCAGGGGGAGTACATCCACGACCCCAGCGGGGACTACGACGCCGCGTACCCGCCGCGGCGGGACCGCCTACCGCCGTCGCGGACGCCCCCGCAGCCAGCGCCCCCGCAGCCTGCGCCGGACTACACGCGGACCAACTATAGACCTTTCGACAATACCTACCATCCGACAGAAGGCGCAGTCGGCCAACAGAACTATAACTTCCAAGGTGTTCCTCGGCCACAGCCGCAGCCTCCGGCACAGCCTCCAGCGCAGCCCAATCCCCAGCCCGCCCCCGGTGGTGGAGTGCAGGCAGGGGTGCGGACAGACAGAGGAGGTGCGCCGGCGCAGCGCCCTCCCGGTTTCACGAAGGTGGAGGGCGGCGGTGGGGGCTCCAACTCCAAAACGCAGCTGCATGCGGTTCTGGACTACGACGACGATTACTATGACGATGTGCCAGGGGAAGGAGGTGAGATTATTGAATAGTCATTTTTATGTTAGAGACACCATGCGCTTAGGTTTGCCATGATCGTGGCAGTGGAAACCCGTTGTCTCTGCCTACCCCACCGGGAAACAAGCGTGACGCTATGTATGTATGTATGTACCATGCGCTTTATGGGGAAGGCATATTATGTTATTCTAGCAAGAAGATGCGCCGACGCACCAAACTAGTCGATATTGAACACCGGGTGGTTAAGCTCTAATGTCAATGGACTGGGCACGTCAGCCTAAAAGGCGACGAACGGTGGAGTAACCGCGTCCTGCACTGGCGGGAGTGGACATGAAAACGGAGTATGGTAAGACCACCCGCCAAGTGGGACGACGATATCAAGTACGTCAGCGGCAGTGGTTCGGTACCGCTAAAGGCTGGGAGGAGTTGAGGATAATTGGAGAGGCGTATGTCCAGCAGTAGACGCATATACGCTGACTGACTGACTGACTGAAGAAGACGAGAGTTCGCACGTGGTTCGCATATAGAGTTACATTTTAGTGTCATTATGATTGTCCTATTATTATAAAAACTGGGTTTTGCCCGCGACTTCGCTCGCGTGAAATTCCTATTTGAAAAGAAGAAAGTAAGTAAGACTTACCTTTATTTCGGCGCGCGGAACGGTTTGTATGAGAGCCACATCTTAGCGTAACCGGAACTGAATTGTATTTAGCCTATCCCGTGTCACGTATAGTTAAATGTGCTTGTACTAAGTTTCGTCGCATTCGGGTGATCGGCTTAAGAGTTATGGAGGAACATACATACATACGGAAAAGATTTCTATAAATCGTCAATTTAGTTTTAGTATGTAGGTAGAGTCTACAGTCTGCACACGCAATATCTCATAAAACAAAGTAACTTACTCCGTTACAGATTTATTATTAGTACTAGCTGAGCCCGCGGCTCCGCTCGCGTGAAATTCGTATTCCAAAGAAGAATGTAAGTAACTTAGGGCGAGGCCGAAGGCCGAGCTGCGTTCAGGTAATCGATAAACCTTCTTAAAGAAAGTAACTAACTAAGGGCGAGGGCGAAGGCCGAGCTGCTTTCAGGTAAACGATAAACCTTTCTCAAATAAAGGAAGTAAGTAAGGGCGAGGCCGAAGGCCGAGCTGCGTTCAGGAAGACGACAAACCTTCTGGAAGAAAGGAAGGAACTAAGTGCGAGGCCGAAGGCCGAGCTGCGTTCAGGTAAACCAAAAACCCTCTTTCGCCTTCGGGCCTCGCCCTTAAAGACTTCCTTTCTTCGATAGAATATAATATCGTTTACTCATTCTATTTATTTCATATAAATAAAAAAGTAATATTAATAACTAAAGAATTAAACCTACCTAACAAACATTAAAATAACTATCAAAACGGGCATTTTCAAATGTTCTTAGAGCACTTGCGACATTACCCCGCTGGATGGCAAGGCTTACCCTTTGAATGAAGTACATAAGCCCTTGATGACGGGACACCAGTTGCGTCAACCAGCTCAAGCCTCTTTTGGCTTCACTGCTCCACGGACCGAGGGTTTCAACCGCAAACGCAACAAATTCGAAATCTTGAATTATATTTCTATATTTGCTGCGTTGGAGGCTCTCCGCCCCAGCATCGGCCGCGCCAGCCGCTCTTGAAGATGTCCTAACGTGACTTGGAGCCAATGTGAGAACAAAAGTGGCGTCCCACATCAAAGAACTACCCTTAGTCCATGGCACTAAGGTCTCTAGCATCGGGCCTCTTGCCATCCAGCCGGGAATAACGGCGAGGTTCTAGGATGCACGGTATATTTGCCGTTAGAAGCGTGGACTCTATAATAAAATTTAAATTAAATTAACTCAATCTTAATATTAATTAACTTTATTCGAGATGGTTTAGCTTCTTCCTGAACGCAGCTCGGCCTTCGGCCTCGCCCTTAGTTACTTGCTTTCTTCGAGATGGCTTATCATTTGTCAGAACGTAGCTCGGCCTTCGGCCTCGCCTTAGTTGCTTACTTTCTTCAAGATGGTTTAGCTTCTTCCTGAACGCAGCTCGGCCTTCGGCCTCGCCCTTAGTTACTTGCTTTCTTCGAGATGGTTTTTCAATTATCCGAACGTAGCTCGGCCTTCGGCCTCGCCTTAGTTACTTACTTTCTTCAAGATGGTTTAGCTTCTTCCTGAACGCAGCTCGGCCTGCGGCCTCGCCCATAGTTACTTACTTTCTTCGAGAAGGTTTATGGTCTTCCAGAATAGAGCTTGGCCTTCGGCCTCGCCCTTAGTTACTTATTTTCTTCAAGAATGTTTTTCTTCTTCCTGAAATAAGCTCCGCCTTTCGCCTCGCCCTTAGTTACTTTCATCGAGAAAGAATATCGTTTACGTGAGCGCAGATCCGCCTTCGGGCCCGTCTTTAGTTACTTACTTTCTTTTTTTTAAATACGAATTTCACGCGAGCGAAGCCGCGGGCAACAGATATATAAATTTTATTGCACCAATGACAGCGACATAACTTCGACTTTCAATTATTATTTTTATTTATCAAACAATTTGTCACCGGCCAGCTCACGTCGAGATGACAGTTCTCCGTTGTCAACATGACATTTAAAATTGTTTTTACCTTTACTTTGGACTACGTGATTTTAAACGCGCAATAATGTTTATAATTGTTAATTTTTTTTTATTTTTGTTAATTTTTTTTACGTATTATGTTAACCCGGCATATAAACTGCCACTATACCAAGTTTCGTCTAATTCCGTTCAGTGGTTTTTGCGTGATGCGCGTACAGACAAACAAACAAACAAACAAAAATTTTAAAAACTGTTCTAACATGTTCAGTATCTCATTTTATGCCACCCTGGTTAGTTTTTTTCCGAATACATTCAATGTACAGACTTTCTTACCTCTACGATTTTATTATATGTATAGATTATAGTATTGATCAAATAAACCCTTTCATTTTGCAGAACATAAAAAAATGCAATGAATTCAAAAATCCACATTGTTATAAATCCATTCGTACTTAAATAGTGTAAATAGTTCTGAGAGGTTTAACGTTGTTTTAATAAGTCATTACGTTTTATTGTGCAAGAAAAGTTAATTCAATATTGATTGTAAATATTTACCTACATGGAATGAGTAAATTTATATTTTATGGGCATATTCAAGTATTCAAATTATAATAATATGGAAAAAATTACCGCGTCATATCAGGTAATTTACAAAACTGTACGTCCTTTCCCTTACCTTACCTTGCTAGGTAGCTGGTATGTTTTAACTCGTGCCACCGAACTGAATAAGGTCGGTCGAAACGGCTAAATACAGTTCGTGGTTTTCGTCTTGTTCAGTGTGGCCGGCGCGACCAGACCATGTTTGGCTACATCACCTACAACACCCGTAAGTCAGCCCATAGCACCTTGGTGGAATAGGGCGCCATGTCAGTACTTCCCTTTGGCCGTACCGGCTACGCTAAACTAGACGTACACGAACTATTAAATGACTGCTTCGACAGACCGCAATCTATCAATATGCGAAATAAATGCCAATTTTTTTTAATTTAATATTAATCTAATATCCTTAAAGATACAGACGGGAGACCATGCATTTTATAATATATAGGAGTAGTTTGATTTCATTTGATAGAGATAGGAAATAAATATATATAAATAGATTCCCTGCCCATATATTTCCCCCTAGTACAGTCTCGGTTCCTTCAAGAGGGGCGTGAATAGGCACCTGTCAGGACGGCATGGCATTCGCAAACCCCGCATACGGCCGAATGTCCGTGGGCGTCGTTAGACACCTTATGGGTGGCTCGGGGCTCGGTGCCACATGCCGAACTTTCAATAAAAAAAACTGGATCTGACAAGGTTCTTTAGATGCGCCTACAGTTTTAGAGCAGAAAGTATGTGGCCACGCGTGCGTGACGCCTCACGCGACGGAGACTGAGTGTGTGCGTGCACCGGCGCGACGGGGCGGCGCACACTGGTTCAAGTTGTATGGGGCTGCGGAAATAATCCAGTAACTTCTAAAATACTTAACATATTTCGATAATTTTTTTTTGCTGGTTTCGTAATTTATAAACACATTGATTATCAAAATATAATTTGGCAATTTTCAGAAGAAGTCATAAAAAAAAATTAAGTAACGATTTGCAGGTTTAGTAATTAATTCCCCTCAATATATTTGCAGGAATTGTGATAATAATAAGAACACCAACTCCTTAAATATTATCAAGCTGCCTCAATTGAGACCTTGTCAAATCAAAAAGTCATAGAAAAGTGTAAAGTAATGCATAAAAAGGAATTTAAATTCAAACAATTAGCTGTTTGGCTTCGTCGCTAATAGGTACAATTTTCTTCTTTGGTTTTGGCCTTAGACTCGTTATTAGAGGATCAGAGGACAAGAGGATCATGTTCATCACATCTTCATTAGTCGCAATTCTGCTGCACTTCCTGGAATGAAGAAGCCGATAGCGTTTGTAGTTCTGCATACTGAGTTCCACCTTTGATTGAATTGAGTCACAAAACGTTTCTGCACTGCACTCACCACTGTTTCAATTTGAGATTCATTTAGAGTTGGGTACGTATTTTGGAAGTAAAGTCGTAGTTTTTGAAAATCACAATCACACTTGATTAGTTCACTGCACAAAACAGAGTAGGGGATCGCGACACTATCCATTTCGTGAAGGAGATGTTTACAAGTTGGAAAGTGGTTATTAAATGATTAAAAATTAAGGATAGTAATATAAATTGATCATTACATTAATCAGAAGGGGAAACCCCAAATGAGATTAGCAACATCCATTTTTTTTATGGAAACTGACACGGTTGGCTTACATCACTCACAACATCCATGATGTCAGCCCATAACACCGGGTGAACTTGGTGCCACGTCAGTACCTCCCCTCGGTCGTGCCGGCTACACTGAACTGGACGGAAAACACAAACTATTTACATAGCCGTTTCGACCGACCTTTCATTCAGTGCGGTGGTACCAACCCGGGCGGGTTAAACCCTACCACCTAGTAATATAAGAAGGGAGTCATATCCCTTAGTCGCCTTTTACGATATATACGGGGAGAGATGCAGTGGGGCTATTCTTTTAAAGTACCGGCCCCACACGGTACATCCATTCATAAAGCGACGTTAATTAGGTACTAATGTGCGCTAATGATTGTGCGTAGTTTCACTAATCACTTACCTGGTGCATTCAAAGTGCGATTACTCCCAAAGTGCAAAAAAGTAGCAGCTGAAACTTATAGATCTGATCGACGAAGGTATAGAGTATATTTTAATATGCATCCGAGCACGTAGGCAAATGTAGCTAAACTTGTAGCTCTAGGAGTTTGTATTTTATTTCACATTTTTTGGGGATATATTTGAAATTTATTTTGGAAGAGGAGAATTCATGAATACAATTTTTTTTTATATTTTAAGGAAGATAATGCTTAGGCAATCAATAATAAATAATAAAAGTATTTGTGTAATAATTAATAAGATGTACAAAAAATAAAATTCTTATTGATCATAAATCTTAAATAACGCTGCAAATAAATTGAGCAACTTTGAGCGTTTATCCTGCGATGTGTAAAGAGTTTAAAAATAAAATTAATACTGTTCAGTAAGCACTAGTTATCTGACTATATGAAAATGCTATAGCAGATATCGTGTATTCAATTTTGTAAATTAGAATTATTTCCGCCCATAAACCATAGTGCGGCGGCGCGGAGGCGGAGCGGCACGGAGGCGCGGCGGCGGAGGGTAAACTACGGCCGTGTCTGAGTCTGGGCGACCTTCGGCATATTCTGGCAATTACTGTCTACTTGCCCACAGAGCTTCGAATCCTCAGGAGCCGGGACGGAAGGCATGAACACTTTTTTAAATGATTCCACCAGGCACGTGAATTTTATACCCATAATCATAAAATCGCGGTTGGCTGGCTCCACTTTTGTAGAATCGTGATTATTTTACCCAAATAACAAATTATCAAGCTCTGCGAGTACTATCTTTCCAGAGCTGATGGAAAAAGAAGACAAGTACGAGTCGGACTAGCGGACATAATCACACCAAGTTTGACGGCTTTATGTATAACCGTTTTTTACGATAGAGCATAAACAAACCAAAAACACTTTGAAAAAAATATGGTTGCGCCATAATTGTCTACTGTTTGTTTCTTTATTATTCGTTAGTATGTCCGCCATTACAAAATTATATATTCTGTGAAAATTTCAACCGGCTAGGCGACCTATTACGGTTTCAAAAGATACAGTCCTTTAAAGGTAGGACATACAGACAGACGGACAGACAAACCGACGGCGTAGGCCTAGTAAATTATAGGCTTTTTTTAGGCGTTATATTATAGGCGTTTTTAGGTTTCCGTACGGGGTACGGAAACCTAAAAACGGGCATTGGCCTTCGAGCATCTCACTACCTTGCACAAATGCGACACGCAAAGTGCAATATCTCTTGTCTTGCAGCGTAATCTCAGCGAGCAAAGGTCAATATCCGTTTTTTTTCGCTTGCTCTGGAAACAGTGTGCAGCATTTCTTAACGTTAATGTTTTGTGTTGCTGGAGACCAATTCACTGGCAGTAAAACCGAGAATCGAGGAGGATATTATATGAATAAAATTAATACCGATGAAGTACATTTTTATTTCTGGAGGTCAATAACTCAAATAAATAAAAATTACAGTCAATAAAAAATTGGCGCAAAGCATTCGCGGCAAAGTTGATTTAATAGCAAATCGGATTTAAACGCTAAGATGACAACCGATCCGTATGGATGTATAACCCTAATAAAGGGAATACAAGAAAGATGTTTTTGTCGTTTTTTATTTTGCGTCTACCGTAAAAACGTTAATACATACAACTGTAAATAGTTCGTGTTTTCCATCCAGTCCGGCAACACTGAGCCGACATGAAATGAAGGAAAGCACTGACATATCACCTAGTTATGATATGACCAGTGTTATGGGCTCACATCACGGATGTTGTAGGCGATGTAGTCAACCTTGTCAGTTTCCATTAAAAAAACCGTCCAACTTTGTGGGATTATAGTGCGACGTTTAAAGTAAAACAGCAAATAATAAAAAATCTGCCAATAACATGGTGGTACGGAACCACCGAGCATACATACGGGAGTGGCAACCGTCGAGCGCTAATATATAGGAAAATTAGCCGCGTGTTAGAGCATTTGCACTAACATATAGCGCTGCTGCGGGATCGACCGTCAGTGCGCTCGCGACTTGGGAACGAAGAACACGTATATGTGCACTACGCAAAATGGCGATTTGTGCAGTTCGTGCGTGTCGAAAGAGCTCAAGATCATCAGGAATGACAAAAGATGCCGTAACCTTTCATAATTAGGTCATTTTAATGATAATACAATGCTTGAAGCGTGTAAAATACAAAAATTCCGCGAGTTAGGAGCACGACTGCGCGCCATACCGGGCGCGTACACATGATAGGCAAATTTGACAGACTGGAAATAAATTTGAAATCAATTATTGTATATGGGTGTTGTTAGTTTTTTATGGCAAAGACATGGATATATTCAATTTATAATATGTATTGTTATTATTTCTATTACGTTTTCTATTTTTTATAATTATAAAACAAATATACCTATACAAAACTAATATATTGTATATTATGTATTATTATAATAAGTATTATTATTATCAGTGATAGGAATAGGTAGGACCTTTTTACCTAAACTTCGAGGAACAGAGTAAAAAATTTGAGACTTCCTTACGACAATATTTTTTCCGGTTTAATAATATTCATGGTGTTATAATTTCGCGATTTAAAAAAAGTGGCCGCCATTTTGAACTTTTTAGTAACTGGACAGATTGCTTTCAAAATCGACATCTGGGTGTCAGTGTGGACTCTGAATACGAATCTGTAGTCAAAATTAAAAAAAAGTAGCCGCCATTTTGAACTTTTTAGTTACTGGACCGATTGCTTTCAAAATCGATATCTGGGTGTCTATGTAGGCTCTGAATACGAATCCGTTGTCAAAATTTAAAAAAGTGACCGCCATTTTGAACTTTTTAGTTACTGGACCGATTACTTTCAAAATCGATATCTGGGTGTCTGTGTGGGCTCTGAATACGAATCTGTAGTCAAAATAAAAATAAAGTGGCCGCCATTTTGAACTTTTTAGTTACTGGACCGATTGCTTTCAAAATCGATATCTGGGTGTATGTGTGGGCTCTGAATACGAATCTGTAGTAAAAATTAAAAAAAGTGGCCGCCATTTTGAACTTTTTAGTTACTGGACTGATTGCTTTCAAAATCGATATCTGGGTGTATGTGGGGGCTCTGAATACGAATCTGTAGTAAAAATTTTAAAAAAGTGGCCGCCATTTTGAACTTTTTAGTTACTGGACCGATTGCTTTCAAAATCGATATCTGGGTGTATGTGGGGGCTCTGAATACGAATCTGTAGTAAAAATTTAAAAAAAGTGGCCGCCATTTTGAACTTTTTAGTTACTGGACCGATTGCTTTCAAAATCGATATCTGGGTGTCTGTGTGGGCTATGAATACTAATCTGTAGTCAAAATTAAAAAAAAGTGGCCGCCATTTTGAACTTTTTAGTTACTGGACTGATTGCTTTCAAAATCGATATCTGGGTGTATGTGTGGGCTCTGAATACGAATCTGTAGTAAAAATTAAAAAAAGTGGCCGCCATTTTGAACTTTTTAGTTACTGGACTGATTGCTTTCAAAATCGATATCTGGGTGTCTGTGTGGGCTCTGAATACGAATCTGTAATCAAAATAAAAAAAAGTGGCCGCCATGTTGAACTTTTTAGTTACTGGACCGATTGCTTTCAAAATCGATATCTGGGTGTATGTGGGGGTTCTGAATACGAATCTGTAGTAAAAATTAAAAAAAAGTGGCCGCCATTTTGAACTTTTTAGTTACTGGACCGATTGCTTTCAAAATCGATATCTGGGTGTATGTGAGGGCTCTGAATACGAATCTGTAGTAAAAATTTAAAAAAGGTGGCCGCCATTTTGAACTTTTTAGTTACTGGACCGATTGCTTTCAAAATCGATATCTGGGTGTATGTGGGGGCTCTGATTACGAATCTGTAGTAAAAATTACTACAGACGGCGTTACGGCGTTACGGCGTAACATTACGGCATTCTCACCAGCTCCTTGCTTCCAAGACACGTCGCTTAAATTAAGCGACCACCTCGGGGTCCTCGGAGTCGAACTGTCGCACGACCTAAACTACCGGCGCCATATCGAGGGCAAGGCCAAGCTGGCCTCAAAAAAGCTAGGCATACTCAATAAGGTTCGACGGTACTTCACGCCGGACCAAAGGCTGCTTTTGTATAAATCGCAGATAAGGTCCTGCCTGGAGTACTGCTCGCACCTGTGGGATGGTTCAGCCAAATACCAGCTTGCGCCTTTGGACTCGATCCAGCGTCGAGCCGTGCGACTAGTGGATGACCCCGACGTGTCCCGCGATCTAGAACCGCTGCAACTTCGTAGGGATGTCGGCGCCCTAAGCGTGTTCTATCGCTTATTCCACGGGGAGTGCTCGGAGGAGCTGTTTAACGCGATTCCGCCGTCCCCTTTCCACCTCCGTACAACGCGCACTGGGCAGGGATTGCATCCCTATACGCTGGACTTACCGTGGATGCGTACAAATCGGTTCTGCAGATCCTTCCTCCACAGAACCGGTAAACTCTGGAACGCTCTACCTGCCCACATATTTCCCCCCAAGTATAGTCTCGGGTCCTTCAAGAGAGGCGTGAATGGGCACCTGTCAGGCCGGCATGGCATTCGCAACCCCCGCATACGTCCGAATGTCCATGGGCGTCGCTAGACACCTTATGGGTGACTCGGCGCCACATGTCGCGCTTAGTATAAAAAAAAAAAAAAAAAATTAAAAAAAAGTGGCTGCCATTTTGAACTTTTTAGTTACTGGACCGATTGCTTTCAAAATCGATATCTGGGTGTCTGTGTGGGCTCTGAATACTAATCTGTAGTCAAAATTTAAAAAAAGTGGCCGCCATTTTGAACTTTTTAGTTACTGGACCGATTGCTTTCAAAATCGATATCTGGGTGTCTGTGTGGGCTCTAAATACGAAGCCGTTGTCAAAATTTAAGAAAAGTGGCCGCCATTTTAAACTTTTTAGTTACTGGACCGATTGCTTTCAAAATCGATATCATATTTTTTATGTTAACTACATATTGTTATTCAGAGCCCACACAGACATGTATATATGGGTTTTGAAAGTAATCAGTCCAGTAACTAAAAAGTTCAAAATGGCGACCACTTTTTTAAGATTTTGACAACGGATTCGTATTCAGAGCCCACACAGACACCCAGATATCGATTTTGAAAGCAATCGGTCCAGTAACTAAAAAGTTCAAAATGGGGGCCACTTTTTTTAAATTTTGACAACGGATTCGTATTCAGAGCCCACACTGACACCCAGATATCGATTTTGAAAGCAATCGGCCCAGTAACTAATAAGTTCAAAATGGCGGCCACTTTTTTTAAATTTTGACAACGGATTCGTATTCAGAGCCCACACAGACACCCAGATATCGATTTTGAAAGCAATCGGCCCAGTAACTAATAAGTTCAAAATGGCGGCCACTTTTTTTAAATTTTGACAACGGATTCGTATTCAGAGCCCACACAGACACCCAGATATCGATTTTGAAAGCAATCGGTCCAGTAACTAAAAAGTTCAAAATGGCGGCCACTTTTTTTAAATATTTACTACAGATTCGTATTCTGAGCCCACACATACACTCAGATATCGATTTTGAAAGAAATCGGTCCAGTAACTAAAAAGTTCAAAATGGCGGCCACTTCTTTTTTATTTTGACTACAGATTCGTATTCTGAGTCCACACAGACGCCTAGATATCGATTTTGAAAGCAATCGGTCCAGTAACTAAAAAGTTCAAAATGGCGGCTACATTTTTTAAATTTTGGCTATAGATTCGTATCCAGAGTCTACACAGACACCCAGATATCGATTTTGAAAGCAATCGGTCCAGTAACTAAAAAGTTCAACATGGCGGCCACTTTTTAAAATTTTTACTACAGATTCGTATTCAGAGCCCATACTGACACCCAGATATCGATTTTGAAAGCAATCGGTCCAGTAACTAAAAAGTTCAAAATGGTGGTCACTTTTTTCAAATCGCGAAATTAAAACACCATGAATATTATTAAACCGGAAAAAAATATTGTCTTAAGGAAGTCTCCAATCTTTTACTCTGTTCCTCGAAATTTAGGTAAATAAGCCCTACTTATTCCTATCACTGATTATTAGTACAACTTTTCAAAAATATTAAAACAACAGTCTTGTTTAATTTTTCAATATTTTTTTTTGGATTCAAACAATAATATTCGTTCAGTAAAAACTATTTGAAATAATATTACAAATAACAATTTAAAAATTCACAAATATACCGCACCATCATTGTCCGTCAGACTGGCATTCGTAGTGATCCCGTCAAGTTGCCGTCAAGCAAGGCTTCCGATTGGTCGGACGGTCGGCTCTTACTACCAGATACCCGAGCCAAGCCAGCGATAACAAACCTGTCGCTCGCCTTGCTCGCTCTGTCTCTCTCCATATCGCGGGGCGCGATATGGGTAACGGAGATAGACAAGTCACGTCATAAAAGATTAAATTGCGATTTCGATTTTCGTAGTAGTAGGGATTTTTGGCTAGCCGTGCTCCGATACAAACGCAGTAGCGTTGCGTCTCCCGTAGGTATTCTCCTTGTACGGAACACTCGGTACGCGAGTCCGTATCGCACTTGGCCGGTTTTTAATAGTAGCTGCTTACGTAATCACATATTAATTTTATTTTACTGCAAATATCGTAATCGATTCACGATTGATCTGCTGGTACCTTTTCGCTGGTGAAATAACTTATCCCTTAAACTTTAGACAGCAGTTCAGCTATCCAATATGGTTACAAAAAAAAAATTATATGTAAAAGTGATTAAAAAAAAATGTGCCGCTTCTAGCAAACTCCAATATCTATGGGCGATACAATATGTGCGGCGTGCTCCGGGCCTAGTGTTTTAATGTCACAGTCGGAATAAAGACGGGCGTCTCGTCGTAGCAAGCCACATTATTCATTCGCTTCTGGAAGTCCAGTCACATACGCGCCTGGGTCAGTGAACTGGCAAAATGTCGAGTCGTTAAAACCTTCGCGCGGGTGGCGAGAAATGGCCGCTTTTGGCAAATATGCTCGAGACGGGTTATGGTGGGGTGGGAGTAATGCCAAAGAAACACATTAAAGCCTCCTTTGCGTTCGTAGGAGGATATAAAGGTGCAGGTAAATTCTCTAACTGACATTTACAACGCCCAATAAGATATCCATGTATAAAACGGTCCTAAAAGATTTAGTAACCAGTGCCCAAAGAGTTTGTATTACGTCGCGCGACGCAATACAAACTCTTTGCCAGTGCCTTTCTCTAGACATTCCTCCATGCGACTGCGAGTCATGCAGCAGGTGGGTTTTCGTGCTTACTTGCTGCTTGAAAGTTCTCTTGTCCTAATACTTTGCTAAACGTGATGGTTGGTGTTGTGCTGTAATTTGGCGGATTTTTTGCAGCACAACACCGATTACTCTGCTTACCCTGATTGTCGGGAAACAGCGTGTGGTATGTATGTATGTATAAATTCCTTCTTGAAAAGTATGTTAAAAATCCCAAAAAACCTCTTTGATTTCAGTTTAAAAAGAAAAACATAAAACCGACTTCCTCAAAAAAGTAGAACTAAAAAACTATTTAAAATAAAATATAAAAACCGCCTTCAATAATATATGAAATAAAAACCTTAAAAAAAACGAACCCTAGAGTTGAAGGCGGTGCTAAAAAGGCTACACAAATCACAAAGGATATCATCCACTCATGTTTTCTTTCATGCATCATTTTTGCTTTAGCACCGCCTTCCACGCTAGGGTTCGTTTTTTTTTAGGTTTTTATTTCATATATTTTTGAAGGCGGTTTTTATATTTTTATTTTAAATAGTTTTTAAGTTCTACTTTTTTTAGGAAGTCGGTTTTATGTTTTTTTAAGCTTTTTTTTATTTCACAGTTTTTTTTAGTAATTTTTTGCTATTAATGTACTCGGCGGAATCCCTCGGCCTTCGGCCTCGCGATTCCGCCTCGCTTTCCAATCCGATCTTGACCCAATTAAAATAGGACCACGTCAGCCTCGATAGCTCAGTGGTGCAGACAGTCAACTGTCGCTATTAAATGTTAAGCAACGCTGGGTGCGGTCAGTACTTGGATGGGTGACCGCTGACCGTTGGAGGCTGACCGAGGTTCGAATTCCTCGTAAAACTGTAGGTCCCTTCCCTCCTAATCTTACTTGGTGGTAGGGTTTAACCCGCCTGGGTTGGTACCACCGCACTGAGTGAAACGTCGGTCGAAACGGCTATGTAAATAGTTTGTGTTTTCCGACCAGTTCACAGCATGATCAAAGGGGAAAGCACTGACATGGCACTTAGTTCACTCGGTGTTATGGGCTGACATCACGGACGTTGTAGGTGATGTAGCCATCTGTGTCAGTTTTCATAAAAAAAACAACAACACCGTAACATTGCTTTAAAAAAAAATATAATGTTAAATTTAGTAGAACGGACAGACATGCATTTGTTACGGAACCCTACATTCATTTTGAAATAAATGTTAAATTTAGTAGAACGGATCGACATGCATTTGTTACGGAACTCTACATTCATTTTGAAATAAATGTTAAATTTAGTAGAACGGACAGACATGCATTTGTTACGGAACCCTACATTCATTTTGCAGAACTTAGTAGAATGGACAGACATAAACGTGTTACCGAACCCTACTTAACAGTTGCACTCCGGGAGTGCCGGCAGATCCCGTGCCACTCTAACTTAACCCTTAATGCAATTATACATTTTTACCCACCTAAAAAAGTGCCAAGCGCCGCTAAAGAAGTTTTCACTTCAAAAACCTCAGGGTTATCCCCTTTCAAATAAAAAAAAAAGAATTTTCAAAATCGGCCCACAATTGACGGAGTAATCGCGTAACAAACATCCAAAAAAGAAAACATACCGTCGAATTGAGAATCTCTTAGGTCTAAAGTAAATTGCTCGTGAAGACAAATGCTACGAGCCCAAACACGATGGGTTTATCATGTGTAGTTTAGGAGTTCCTATGGCCACCTTCTGTCTCCATCATCAGACCAGCTCGATGGTACTCGTACCATAATAAATTAAGCGCACCTGGCCGGTCGGAAAAGATAAAAAATTTCAAATTTAGAATATTCATGAAACAAGGGTCCGAATATGTATCACTAGTATATCGATTCATGTATTTCAATAGGACAGACAAAATTTCAAAATATTAGGTATTTAATACTTTTTAGTTCTTTTTTTTTGTTTTTTGGAAATCGGTTTTATATTTTTTAAAACAGTTTTTATTTCATTCTTTTTAGTAATATTACATAAAAAAGAATAATCGAAATTGAATAATCGAAATCGATTGAAGTGGTACAGAATTATTCGCCATATGTGTCAGACTGCAAATTGCTGAATAAGTCCACATCACAAAGGTTTTGCTGAAGGTAACCACACACCATACTAATTTATCAAACTGAAAATTGCCGAAAACGACCACATTACAAGTTTTGCTGAAGGTAACCACACACCATAGTATTGTTGATTTTTCAAAAACCACTGAACCAATTTCGATAATATTGAAATGGGACCACCTCGGAAGTATGACCTAACAAACAAAAAAAGAATTTTCTAAATCAGCCCTCAATTGACGGAGAAATCGCGTAACAAAAATACAAAAAAAAAACATACAGACGAATTGAGAACCTCCTCCTTTTTTGGAAGTCGGTTAAAAATAAATCCGCTGACCTGATTTCCTAGGTTTTCTTAATTTTTTAGGTTTTCTAGAAATTTTGAGGAGGAGATTTTCTATTTATAGATTCATTAATTAAGGTATATTTAAACCGTAAAATAGATTTTAACGACTTATTTCTAGCATTTTGCGAGTGCGAGCGCTCAAAAATTCCACTTTCAATGCGATTATATCGTTCTAATTTAATTACCTACATATATTAGTCATTTGTCGTTGTGATTTTATTTATTATATTTTATATATTCTAATTTTTTTTAGTTAGTAATAATTTTTAGGTTTCCCTATCTGATTCTGCTGTATCCGGTGGCTGTATCTTTTGAACCGTATAGATAGCCGGTTCAAATTTTCACAGAATATGTGTTATTTATTATGGCCGGATATCCTAAGAAATAATAACAATAAAAAAATCATACAAAAATTAGATGGATCCCCATACAAGAAACTTTTTTTTTCAACTTTTTTGTTTTTGCTCATCTTACAAACGGTAATACCAAGGAGAATACCTACGGGAGACGCAACGCTACTTTTTTTTTTTTTTTTTTATGCAATCCGGTATGGGTGGCTGAGTCGGAGGGGCCAAAGCACATGCTCTAACCAGCCAATATCACCTCCGAGAAGGTAGGTGCCATACCGGAGACTTCCCTGGATTGCTGGCTATACTGGACTAGAGGAGAACACAACCGAGGTTGCTTGCGGCCATCTTACATCCAGTACGGTGGTACCAACCCAGTCGGCTACAATTTGAGCCTACCACCTAGTAAGGGGCAAGGGAAGGGACCTACAGTTTTACACCGGTTCCGAACGGTGAAGCAGCGGGTGTAGGTATGCACGTTAATTTTTTCGTCAGAAAAAACTCATTGGTACACGCCGACCGGATTCGAACCTCGGACCTCCCGCATGAGAAGCCGATGCCCAAACCACTCGGCCACCCGCCGCTTACTGCGTTTGTATCGGAGCACGGCTAGCCAAAAATCCCTACTACTACGAAAATCAAAATCGCAATTTAATCTTTTATGACGTGACTTGTCTATCTCCGTTACCCATATCGCGCCCCGCGATATGGAGAGAGACAGAGCGAGCAAGGCGAGCGACAGGTTTGTTATCGCTGGCTTGGCTCGGGTATCTGGTAGTAAGAGCCGACCGTCCGACCAATCGGAAGCCTTGCTTGACGGCAACTTGACGGGATCACTACGAATGCCAGTCTGACGGACAATGATGGTGCGGTATATCTGTGAATTTTGAAATTGTTATTTGTAATATTTTTTCAAATAGTTTTTACTGAACGAATATTATTGTTTGAATCCAAAAAAAATATTGAAAAATTAAACAAGACTGTTGTTTTAATATTTTTGAAAAGTTGTACTAATAATCAGTGATAGGAATAAGTAGGGCTTATTTACCTAAATTTCGAGGAACAGAGTAAAAGATTGGAGACTTCCTTAAGACAATATTTTTTTCCGGTTTAATAATATTCATGGTGTTTTAATTTCGCGATTTGAAAAAAGTGGCCATCATTTTGAACTTTTTAGTTACTGGACCGATTGCTTTCAAAATCGATATCTGGGTGTCAGTGTGGGCTCTGAATATCTGTAGTAAAAATTTAAAAAAGTGGCCGCCATTTTGAACTTTTTAGTTACTGGACCGATTTCTTTCAAAATCGATATATGGGCGTCTGTGTGGACTCTGGATACGAATCTATAGTCAAAATTTAAAAAAAGTAGCCGCCATTTTGAACTTTTTAGTTACTGGACCGATTGCTTTCAAAATCGATATCTGGGTGTATGTGTGGGCTCTGAATACGAATCTGTAGTAAACATTTAAAAAAAGTGGCCGCCATTTTGAACTTTTTAGTTACTGGACCGATTGCTTTCAAAATCGATATCTGGGTGTCTGTGTGGGCCCTGAATACGAATCCGTTGTAAAATTTAAAAAAAGTGGCCGCCATTTTGAACTTTTTAGTTACTGGACCGATTGCTTTCAAAATCGATATCTAGGTGTATGTGTGGGCTCTGAATACGAATCTGTAGTAAACATTTAAAAAAAGTGGCCGCCATTTTGAACTTTTTAGTTACTGGACCGATTGCTTTCAAAATCGATATCTGGGTGTCTGTGTGGGCTCTGAATACGAATCCGTTGTCAAAATTTAAAAAAAAGGCCGCCATTTTGAAATTTTTAGTTACTGGACCGATTGCTTTCAAAATAGATATCTGGGTGTCTGTGTGGGCTCTGATTACGAATCCGTTGTCAAAATTTAAAAAAGTGGCCGCCATTTTGAAGTTATTAGTTACTGGGCCGATTGCTTTCAAAATCGATATCTGGGTGTCTGTGTGGGCTCTGAATACGAATCCGTTGTCAAAATTTAAAAAAAGTGACCGCCATTTTGAACTTTTTAGTTACTGGACTGATTACTTTCAAAACCCATATCTACATGTCTGTGTGGGCTCTGAATAACAATATGTAGTTAACATAAAAAATATGATATCGATTTTGAAAGCAATCGGTCCAGTAACTAAAAAGTTCAAAATGGCGGCCACTTTTTTTAAATTTTGACAACGGCTTCGTATTTAGAGCCCACACAGACACCCAGATATCGATTTTGAAAGCAATCGGTCCAGTAACTAAAAAGTTCAAAATGGCGGCCACTTTTTTTAAATTTTGACTACAGATTAGTATTCAGAGCCCACACAGACACCCAGATATCGATTTTGAAAGCAATCGGTCCAGTAACTAAAAAGTTCAAAATGGCGGCCACTTTTTTTTAATTTTTACTACAGATTCGTATTCAGAGCCCCCACATACACCCAGATATCGATTTTGAAAGCAATCGGTCCAGTAACTAAAAAGTTCAAAATGGCGGCCACTTTTTTTTAATTTTGATTACAGATTCGTATTCAGAGCCCACACAGACATCCAGATATCGATTTTGAAAGTAATCGGTCCAGTAACTAAAAAGTTCAAAATGGCGGTCACTTTTTTAAATTTTGACCACGGATTCGTATTCAGAGCCTACATAAACACCCAGATATCGATTTTGAAAGCAATCGGTCCAGTAACTAAAAAGTTCAAAATAGCGGCCACTTTTTTTTAATATTGACTACAGATTCGTATTCAGAGCCCACACAGACACCCAGATATCGATTTTGAAAGCAATCGGTCCAGTAACTAAAAAGTTCAAAATGGCGGCCACTTTTTTTAATTTTTACTACAGATTCGTATTCAGAGCCCACACATACACCCAGATATCGATTTTGAAAGCAATCGGTCCAGTAACTAAAAAGTTCAAAATGGCGGCCACTTTTTTAAATTTTGGCAACGGATTCGTATTCAGAGCCTACATATACACCTTTCTTTGCTTTCATTCATTGCTTTCAAAATCGATATCTGGGTGTCTGTGTGGGCTCTGAATACGAATCCGTTGTCAAAATTTAAAAAAAAGGCCGCCATTTTGAACTTTTTAGTTACTGGACCGATTGCTTTCAAAATCGATACCTGCGATTTTGAAAGCAATCGGTCCAGTAACTAAAAATTTCAAAATGACGGCTACTTTTTTTAAATTTGACTACAGATTCGTATTCACTGACACCCAGATGTCGATTTTGAAAGCAATCTGTCCAGTTACTAAAAAGTTCAAAATGGCGGCCACTTTTTTTAAATCGCGAAATTATAACACCATGAATAGGTATTATTAAACCGGAAAAAAATATTGTCGTAAGGAAGTCTCCAATTTTTTACTCTGTTCCTCGAAGTTTAGGTAAATAAGTCCTACCTATTCCTATCACTGATAATAATAATACTTATTATAATAATACATAATACAATATATTAGTTTTATATAGGTATATTTGTTTTATAATTATAAAAAATAGAAAACGTAATATTAAAGAAATAATAACAATACATATTATAAATTGAATTCATCCATGTCATTGCCATAAAAAAACTAACAACACCCATATACAATAATTGATTTCAAATTTCTTTCCAGTCTGTCAAATTTGCCTATCATGTGTACGCGCCCAGTATGGCGCGCAGTCGTGCTCCTAGCTCGCGGAATTTTTGTATTTTACACGCTTTAAGCATTGTATTATCATTAAAATGACCTAATTATGAAAGGTTACGCCATCTTTTGTCATTCCTGATGATCTTGAGCTCTTTCGACACGCACGAACTGCACAAATCGCCATTTTGCGTAGTGCACATATACGTGTTCTTCGTTCCCAAGTCGCGAGCGCACTGACGGTCGATCCCGCAGCAGCGCTATATATTAGTGCAAATGCTCTAACACGCGGCTAATTTTCCTATATATTAGCGCTCGACGGTTGCCACTCCCGTAGGTATGCTCGGTGGGTAATACATACAAGCGTCATGTGATTATAGTGCAAAATCTAAAATGAAACAACAAATAACAAAAACCGGCCAAAAGTGGTACAGAAATCTCGGTGCGCGAGTCCAACTCGCACTTGGCCGGTTTGTTAAGATTCTTACATCTTATAATTTTTATTGTAAAACCTACATTGCAAAAAACAATCTCTAATAATTGCCTATGTTAATTTTTATGGTCGCAATAAAATCGTGAATGGTAACATCGATTATTTATTCACCTCAATAATCATTACATTTCTTGGGTGAATGAATACTGTCTCAAATATCCTCGCAAATATCTGAAGTTGAAATGTGTGTAAGGGACAAGGCTCTCCTTTAGTTGCACCTCACGTCATCTCAATGTTTGTGGACCAGTAAAGTACTCGTATTTCTAACTATCTACGATTTTGGAACGGATCCCTAAAAGTAGAATAGGTAGTTAGCACCTATGTAATTAAAATAATAAACAATTTACTCACAATTCGACCATCTAATAGCTCCATTAACTCGCAGGGTAAGCTCTCAGGAATCTAATAAATAAAACCAGTACTTACTTAGTTAGCTGGCGAATTGTCTACATTCCGACATCTGTAACGAGGACTTAATTACATTATTGGCATCAATGGCATTTTGTAGCTGTACTCCGATAAAATTAATAGCGTTTAGACATAGGGGGTTCCGTTGCCATTTCCTTTTTGCGGTCCCTATTAACTATAGTTGAGGACGCCTGATTTGCCTGCCAGCGTCGCTGGCCACGGAACCCTAAAAACAGAATATCGCTATTTTGATTGACATCCGGATAGGTAGTTCTAAGGATCTATCCTAGGGATAATAATTTGTTAATATCAACAACGTCGCCGAGCTCCGCGGGCATCAGAACGTTGACCGCCGCGCGCCGCTTTACCGCGCTTTGAACGAAGATGAGTCCGCGATGGCTGTGGCGATAGTATGGATCTCCGGCGGAGGCGGCGCGATGCGGCGACCTCGCCGCACTAACTCGACTCGTTCTTCAATGTCGCATTCGAATTAGAATAAATTCTATTAGAACAATTTCGGAGGTCGCCCTCGAAGCCTCTCCGTTCGATGCGCGAGTCTTCTGCCGACCGTATCGCGTCTTGTGACTGTAATCCTTAGGATTTCGCACCAATCAAGAATTGTAAGAACGGCACCGTTAATCATTTCATTTCATATTATTTATTACTAGCTTTTGCCCGCGGCTTCGCTCGCGTAAGATTCGTATTTAAAAAGAAGTAAGTAAGCCCGCTACTGTACCTATATTTCGGCGCGCGGAACAATTAGGTTTGTATGAGAGCCACATCTTAGCGTAACCGGAAGGGAATTTTATTTAACCTCTTCTGTGAGCCCCTATAGATAAATGTTCTTGCACTAAGTTTCATCGAATTCGGATGATCGGTTTAAGAGTTGTGGAGGAACATACATAAAGAAAACATTTCTAAAAATCGTTAATTTAATTTTATTATTATCATACATAGAGTCCAACCAACCAACGCAATATCTCATAAAACAAAGTAACTTACTCCATGACAATCCCTTACAGATTTATTATTAGTATTTTATTTTATTTCCTTTTATAATGGTGAGACTCTGATGTTCACTTCTTAGTATTTTAGAGGTTTTCGACTATATACATGGTACTAATCATCGACATCTATCTTCGTCTAGTTCGGTGGTACTAATTCGTTCTCGTCCTGACATTCATAAGAATATGCCAAAAAAACATATCTCTGCCCCCGTTTCTCCTTAGTTAATTAAGTTCTGATTTGTGTTTTTAATATGTACAGGAATGCTCATGAATAGTCTTACATTAGATCCTAAATTGAATATAGCGAAAATGGTATTTACGACTACACATTCTAGATTACATCTGCGGCCTGTCTGACATAGGGTATAAAATGGGTTAAAGATTTTAATTCAACTTAATTTTATAAAACATTTAACATCCCCCATAAAAAGTGTTCTAATACTAATATTTCCGACAGAAATTCTTACGATGATTGATTGATACGTAACCCTCGATCCGCGAGCATCACTCGCACTTCGGTTTTGCCGGTGATTACTTGGACTGAACTGAACGTATCAATTGATGGATGGCTCTTTCGAAATGGTATCTTCGAGCTCATAAAGAACTATTTTGCAACACAATTTCTGATGCAAAATTGCACAACATACAATTTTCTTCTAAAATCTTAACTTATAAACTTGAACAACATCTGTGAAATATATAATATATACCTACATATTGTGTACTCGAACAAAGTTATCTCCTAATAGGATTGGCAGAAACAACGGATCTCCACGTGCCACGTCTTGAGTTTTGGCACTCCTATGTCGCCTCTTCCAAACTGAGACTTTTTTCATAAAATAACTGTTCCCTAGTTTCGGGTACTGCGAAGTTTGTTTGTCAACTCTTCTTCGCATTGAATTTAGAACTGGCGGAATTTTCGACATGTCCAAGCGTAGGTTACCTACCTATGGATGAAATTATACAATAAACAATAAAACTGCCTACACTGTGGGTAGACTTGATGTAGCTTGAGCACATCTTCAAGAACGACCTATCACATCCATCACCACTCACATCGCTTCATATAATATATCTTCCGTTCGTTTTTCATCATCCAAAATGACAGATTGGCAACAGTTAAAGATCTAGTTTATATTTTTATAGGAGATTAGTAGATACAAGTACAGTGACCAGTTTACACTTCTTTCAGTTGAGTGTCATTTTATTCTTCAAGTCAAGATGGATAAGCAACGTCGCGAAAATACGAGCGATTCTGGGGGTCCTATTGTCCGATTGTCATTCACTATAAATGTACTAATTGTATCGTTTAGAAAAGTGACGGGAAGTTGAGCGTATGCACGACGTTGGTCACTAAACACAAAAATAGAAACGCATTGGATTTGATTCTCGTAGAAAGTCAAGTAAGACTAACCACTAAAGCGACGGTTTACAATACTCTCCTAACGCACAATACAATCTGCATAACTGCATAACACAATTTAATGTCAATCGGGCTTTAATATAAATATTTTCTAGACTTCTAACAATGTTCCTAAGGTACCGGCAATTGAACGCAAAACCTTGAAACTACCTAGCGCCCGTTATCTGCGCGATCTAATTGAAAACTATGCAAAAAAACTCCAAACACCGCCACCGAAGCGAAATGTGAACGGCTCTTGGACAGCGGCCGCGAGGTCAGAGCGTGGTATCGGAATCAGATCAGGAACGCGGGGCATTCATTCAGCGTTCAACAGCTGCGCGAGCCGCCGCCGCCGCCTGCCACTCTACATGGGCTAGGGCTGATACACTACCTACACACACGACTCGACAAACAACACTCAAAACAATAATATCGTTGTCTTCTTAGGTGGGAACTTAATCTTTTTTATCAGAGTTGTGGTTCCAGCTGAATTTCTTATAATATATCCTTACAATGAGCACTATTCGGATAAATTTCATTCCTAAGGAATCCTTAAAGGTTAGCGCTAAGGATTTCGGCATTTAAAATATCCCTAAATATTTTGTGTTTTGTTGTGTTCCGTCCTTATGTACATTCCTAAGAAAGATCCAATTTTTTTAGTACAATACTAAATCAAGGCATTGTTTTTAAATGAAATTGTAAGGTTGACTAGGTATACCATCGTAAGATCCACTGGATAAACCGAGTGTCGGTGAATTGTTTTGAAAAAAAAAATACTCCAGTTTTTTGTTAACAACATCTTTGATTCCCTCAAAAAATTTATTCTGTTAGTCTGCCTTACATACATTAATGGAATGCCAAGGTTCTTCAACGGCAATTTTTTGCAATATCAATTTGGAGCAGAGACAAAGTACGCAGCGTTTACTCTACAAAATATTCTACTGTCCCAAGTGTTACTCACTGTCGGAATATTTAGGCTGCGTAGGCCGTAGCACGTGGGAAAGAGGCTACTTTAGTGTCTGACTTGTTTGATATTTACATTTCCGGTTTTATTCGATAATCCACCCTTCGCGAGTACTATTAATTTTTGAGAAAGACTAAATTGAAGATGGTGCCTGGCAGTTTATTCACTTTTGAGGGTACTAAAACTTACGTAACACTATTATCAGATTCCGATTGAAAAAATAGATGGTAGGAGTACGGATGGTGCCTAGCTCAGACAAGATCGTGGTGTAATGGGTCAGCCATGTTATGAGTTATGAGGCATGTTTCCTACGAAAGTAGTCAAAATGTAGGAAAAACGCAAAATCGTCTTAAATATACTCGTAATCAACTCGTAATAATGGTCCAAGAAATTCACACAGTCATAGACTTTACTAGGCCAACTCAGTCTGTTCTCTACGGATACTACAATAGACGCTGCTCGCATTATTTATTCCATTCAACCAATCTCTGCAGGACTCTTCGCTGAGAAACCGAACATCATTTTGTAGGTGACATTGCTCATTTGAAGACCCATTGTTTCTCAAATTCGCACCCCCACCGCTACGGTGTACAATTGTCTCCAGCGAGTGTGTTCCCCGATTCCTTCAACCTGGGAGTCTTCAAACGTCCGTCGTATCAAAAGACTGGAAAACCCCATCTTTTAAAAAAGTTTCAATATTGCAATGTGTAAACTTAAGATCAGCCTTTGTTTTTGTCTCATCGCGGTTGCATATACCAGTGCCTGTAGATCCCCTAAACCAAAGTGCACTACCAGTAGTAGAAGTTATGATACTGGCTATTCTAACATCCCTTGATACGTGTGACATTTCCACGTACACTAAACGTGACAAGGCTTACGATCTACCGCCTATGTTAGATTGTCCAGTCCAGTATAGAGCAAGCACCTTGGGTAACACGAGTGCACAATTCGAAAGGGCTATAACTAGTGATTTATGGTTCCGTATATTTATTGTGACTCTTAGTAGGCTGAGGCATTTGTACGGTGTCGTAAAATTGACTAGACTCGCTGCAGTGGTATTCGCTGCGAAGGAAATTGTTGGATTAAGTGCGCACTTGGTTCTAGACGAAATCGTGTTGCTATAAAGCCAGTATGGCTTGGATTTGAATTGAAAAACCTATATCAGCTTACCTTACTTATGTATACCTATTGCAACTTACCTGTTTTTAGAACGAGGCAAGAGCGTTCAATATCCAACTATAAATTCTAAATTCAACTGTTGGGAAACTCATGATTGTCTGCATATAACTCTCCCGTATCCTAAGGTTAGCTAGAATATAAAGCCATATAGGCATTAAACTGGCCTATTGTGATTAAAACTGCTACCTCAAAGGGAAGCACTGCTATGGCACCTAATTCACCAAGGGTTACGTACGGGCTGACATCGCGGGTGTAGAGATGATGAAGCCAACCGTGTCAGGTTCCATAAAAACATCGATTTAATATGATCACAACAGAAATTTCTTTTAACATTATATTACGTACACGATAATATTGTTTTTACGTAATCCGATATGGGTGGCCGAGCCAGATGGGCCAGAGCAAATGCTCCGACCAGCCAATACCTCCTCCGAGAAGTGTTTTCCCTTTGAATTGCTGTATAATATACTTAGAGGAGAACACAGCCGAGGCTGGTATGCGGCCGTCTCACATCTAGTACGGCGGTAAGAACCCAGTCGGCTACAATTTGAGCCCCACCTAGTAAGTAAGGGGCACCGGTCGACCGGATTCGAACCTCACACCTCTCACAAGAGAAGCCGACGCGACGCCCAGACAACTCGGCCACCCGCTGCGATTTTCCAATTTAATTTACCTAATTATTTCTATAATTAATATAGACAGATATTACAAAAAATATACACCGAAAATTACAAGACTCTTCACATAAATTATTTCATTCACATCGATGTTAAAAATACATGTTCTTTATTTAAACTTAATGCATTTTAATGCACTTCATCAGGCGACATTTTCTCTGCTAAATCGATTTGTCTATAAGTTACAGGTTTCGGTACGTGGAATGTATATTTATTCGAGAGCAGCAAAATTAACTTCTTTTGGTTAATTCGGTAGAGAAGCAACGTTATTTTGTATAGGTACCTAAAAGCTAACTAAAGTTCAATCCACGGAACGAGCTTTCTTGAGAGGGGTAGGTAGCGACCGCGAAAGATTGCTATCGCGATTCATTTCTACAATGTTTATTTTATGGCATCCCCGGCACGGGTGCGCCCAAAAGTCCAATGGAAGATCAGACACAGCCAATAACACCACACGACTCCTCGCGAAACCACGGCCGAAGCGGCGCCATGCCTGCTATAAGGCGGACAAAAAGTTTGTCGTGTAATTTATTGACCTGCCTTTTGAAGATTTCCAGGTTATGGGCATTACCTAGACAGACACAGTCATTCACCGGAAGCCCATTCCATACTTTATTTGCGTCTTTCGTAACCTTTTCGTCAACAACTGCGTTCTGTAAACTTGTGCAACGCACAGTCACCAGCCTAAGCTGTGATTGCTGCGCACACTCGCTATACGTGGAAGAAGGAAGATATGGCTACGGAGCCAGAGGGTTCCGTAGCCATATCTTGCTTAAATAACAGAGGTGTGTGAATAACGTTCTGACTTAACAGTCATACATAATACAATATTGGTGTCAACTAAGTGGGCGGACTCGCTTTGGGTCACCATGTGTTTTGTTTATATTGTTAAGTTTTTTTTTTTATATTCCTTACAATACATTTGTGACAATTAATTACTTTTTAAACGGTTTTATTTAGCTTGACTCCGTATATTTGTTTGTTTGTTTGTTACTATCTTTGTTTCAAATCTTGCGACAACTTTTTCAACTACTTCTACTGAACCGATTTTTATGAAACTTTGCACACACATTGAGTTCTCGTGACAATACAATATTATGATAATTTCAACTTGGTAACGAGGGTCTGATGATGGAGTCAGGAGGAGGACAGTGGAACTCTTCAACCGTTACTAGTAACCCCCTCGAGTTTGGGCTAATATGGTTGGTTTGGACGAGTGTTCCATACTTCTACCAATACACTTGGTGACGAGGGTCTGATGATGGAGTCAGGAGGTGGACAGTGGAACTCTTCAACCGTTACTAGTAACCCTCTCGAGTTTGGGCTCATATGGTTGGTTTGGAAGAGTGTCCCATACTTCTACCAATACACTTGGTGACGAGGGTCTGATGATGGAGTCAGGAGGTGTACAGTGGAACTCTTCAACCGTTACTAGTAACCCCCTCGAGTTTGGGCTCATTTGGTTGGTTTGGACGAGTGCCCCATACTTCTACCAATACACTTGGTGACGAGAGTCTGATGATGGAGTCAGGAGGTGTACAGTGGAACTCTTCAACCGTTACTAGTAACCCCCTCGAGTTTGGGCTCATTTGGTTGGTTTCGACCAGTGTCCCATACTTCTACCAATACACTTGGTGACGAGGGTCTGATGATGGAATCAGGAGGTGTACAGTGGAACTCTTCAACCGTTACTAGTAACCCCCTCGAGTATGGGCTCATTTGGTTTGTTTGAACGAGTGTCCTATACTTCTACCAATACACTTGGTGACGAGGGTCTGATGTTGGAGTCAGGAGGTGGACAGTGGAACTTTTCAACCGTTACTAGTAACCCCCTCGAGTTTGGGTTCATTTGGTAAGTTTGGATGAGTGTTCCATACTTCTACCAATACACATGGTGACGAGGGTCTGATGATGGAGTCAGGAGGTGAACAGTGGAACTCTTCAACCGTTACTAGTAACCCCCTCGAGTTTGGGCTCATTTGGTTGGTTTGGACGAGTGCCCCATACTTCTACCAATACACTTGGCGAGGGTCTGATGATGGAGTCAGGAGGTGGACAGTGGAACTCTTCAACCGTTACTAGTAACTCCCTGGAGTTTGGGCTCATATGGTTGGTTTGGACGAGTGTTCCATACTTCTACCAACACACTTGGTGACGAGGGTCTGATGATGGAGTCAGGAGGTGTACAGTGGAACTATTCAACCGTTACTAGTAACCCCCTCGAGTTTGGGCTCATTTGGTTGGTTTGGACGAGTGTCCCATACTTATACCAATACACTTGGTGACGAGAGTCTGATGATGGAGTCAGGAGGTGTACAGTGGTACTCTTCAACCGTTACTAGTAACCCCCTCGAGTTTGGGCTCATTTGGTTGGTTTGGACGAGTGTCCCATACTTCTACCAATACACTTGGCGAGGGTCTGATGATGGAGTCAAGAGGTGGACAGTGGAACTCTTCAACCGTTACTAGTAACTCCCTGGAGTTTGGGCTCATATGGTTGGTTTGGACGAGTGCCCCATACTTCTACCATTACACTTGGTGACGAGAGTCTGATGATGGAGTCAGGAGGTGGACGGGGAACTCTTCAACCGTTACTAGTAACCCCCTCGAGTTTGGGCTCATATGCTTGGTTTGGACGAGTGTCCCATACTACTACCAATACACTTGGTGACGAGGGTCTGATGATGGAGTCAGGAGGTGTAGAGTGAAACTCTTCAACCGTTACTAGTAACCCCCTCGAGTTTGGGCTCATTTGATTGGTTTGGACGAGTGTCCCATAGTTCTACCAATATACTTGGTGACGAGGGTCTGATGATGGAGTCAGGAGGTGTACAGTAGAACTCTTCAACGGTTACTAGTAACCCCCTCGAGTTTGGGCTCATATGGTTGGTTTGGACGAGTGTCCCTTACTTCTACCAATACACTTGGTGACGAGGGTCTGATGATGGAGTCAGGAGGTGTACAGTGGAACTGTTCAACCGTTACTAGTAACCCCCTCGAGTTTGGGCTCATAGGGTTGGTTAACACGAGTGTCCCTTACTTTTACCAATACACTTGGTGACGAGGGTCTGATGATGGAGTCAGGAGGTGTACAGTGGAACTCTTCAACCGTTACTAGTAACCCCCTAGAGTTTGGGCTCATTTGGTTTGTTTGGACGAGTGTCCCATACTTGTCGAACGCAAAAGAATGAAACAGACATACCATCTGTTCAAATTGATTTTGAAAGAGACGGCGGACACCTTATCCATCCTAAAGCCATACAGTTTCCAGCAAAGTTTAATTATGGAACAGCTGAGAGACGGATGTTACCGATAATTTTGTCATGGGCCTCTACTGTCCATAAAATGCAGGGCAGTACTGTTGACCGTGCTGTCGTGTATTTGGGCTCCAGACTATTTGAGCAGGGTCAAGCGTATGTTGCATTGAGTCGCGTAAAGTCTTTAGAAGGGTTATGTATTGAGGAGCTTGATTGTGAGTAATTAACAGGTAAGAAACCGAGTAACAAAGATGCAATCAGAGAGTTGGAAAGGATGACGAGTTTACGTAATGAATGATACGAGCCAAAAATCAAACTAAAAACGAGTAAATAAAAAAATAGGTAAAAAAACTTTTAAGTTAAACGGTTTTATTAAAAATAAAAAAACTAGAAAAAACAGCTGTACAAAAAACTAGAAAATAATAAGGACACAAGCCTGGGCCTTCTTAAGATTTTACGTCTGGGTAAGAAATCGTGCAATACTAGCGTGCTGTCTTCTTATGTCGGATGCCAAAGGGCACATTGTGTCGCTGCGTCAGCGGAATAAGTAATAAATTAAGACTTTTAACAGACTAATATAAAAACGTGGGGCGTATAATATGCGTAATAAATAACATGCGCCCCACGTTTTTATATTAGTCTGTTAAAAGTCTCAATTTATTACTTATTCCGCTGACGCAGCGACACAATGTGCCCTTTGGCATCCGACATAAGAAGACAGCACGCTAGTATTGCACGATTTCTTACCCAGACGTAAAATCTTAAGAAGGCCCAGGCTTGTGTCCTTATTATTTTCTAGTTTTTTGTACAGCTGTTTTTTCTAGTTTTTTTATTTTTAATAAAACCGTTTTTTATTTCTTAATATGGGTATATTAAGGTAGGGTTACAATCATAGCCCCCGAAACAAAAAATGTTTTGTACGCTAACTAGGGATGCAATAGTTCGACCACCTAGAAATATGTCTAGGGTCTAGGCTCTAGTATTGGAATTTCCTTTGATCAAATCTGAAGCCCTCCCCCCGATTTTTTAAATAAAATACTCGTAGTTCCTGTGTCGTACGTACAGCGGAAATATGGAATGAAATGGTATTCCGGTGTGTTCTCTACTGCCTATAAGCCGGGGCTCTTCAAAAGGCCTGTCAATAAATTAGACGACGACCCGCCTAGAGTCCGCCTAATAGCTGACGTGGTGCTTGGCTGTGCGTGCTTTCACAGAGTGGTGCTATTGGTTATTTTTCATGAAAACTAGTATGGGTGCCTGTGTCGCGGTCTCGCGGTATCAGAGGTACCCGAAACAGTCAAATCCTCGCGTACCACGCTCGGCGAGACACCATACCAGCAGATTTGCGGAGCTTGTTAATACGAAGTTTGTACATCGGAATAAACATTACTAGAGGACGCGCTTCGAAGAAAGTATCAAATAATTAAGTCGCCATAACTGATGAAAGAAAGTGACTAAATGACAGGTCGGTCGAAGCGGCCGTTTAAATAGTTCGTGTTTTCCGTCCAGTTCAGTGTAGCCGACAAGCACGACCAAACAGAAGCTTCTGACATGGCACCTAGTTCACTAAGGTGTTATGGGCTGACATCACGGGCGTTGTAAGTGACAGAGAAATCGTGACAGATTCAATAAAAAAAAAAAAATTGGTATGAAACAGGTTAGCGTGGCGCGGACAGCCGAGCAGCGGTATAAAGGGAACGGAGTTTGCGGCGTGCAGGCAGACTCTGCGTGAAGCAGCTATTTCGGCGGGCTGATCGTGTCGTGATCGACTAACGCAGGTGCGGCTGGATAGCTTCAACTCGTTGGAACGTGGCGCGCCGTCAGAGTGCACTGTCTTGTTGGAAGTACATATATCTGTATATCCGTAGTGTCGTCCAAAACTCAACGCTTCGTCGTACTGTCGAGGTCTAGTTTCGCAACTTGTCTCTCGTCGGTTCTCGGCTGCCAGGTGGTTATATAACATACAATGTCATTGCGGTTCTCGATAGTGTCGCTACCTGACTGAGCTTCTTTGAATGTGAGAACCGGTATTCGATTTGTCGTTGTAAGCATAATCCCTAAGCTTTGGATTGGGAATGGTTATTGCCTTTCTTCTAGAGTATTTTCGAGCAGAATTGGCACATATTTTCATAGCTTCACGTTTTCGGTTTAGTCAATTGTGAATATTTCAGCCACTCAAATAATTACTTGCGCACAGTCCCATGAATATTTCTACTAGGTTCTTTGTATTATACCCATATGCTTTATTAAACCCGCTGAGCTTCTGTGCTGGATTTCGAAGCTTCAGCAATAGCCAGGTGGAGGTGCCAGTTCGGTTTGTAGGATTAAAGTAACTGGGGGAAAGAAAGGCAACTTACAACCCGTCGGAAATATCTGCGGACCTGACCGAATGACGTCATACAAACTGCAGGGTCAGCAAACAAATTAAACGGAACACATTTTATTGTAATATCTTTTTATACCTACTTTCATTTAAAAAACTGAATTCTACATCCTACATCCCAGAAAATAAAAACTATAATAATAATCTCAAAATTTGCATTCCAGCGAGGTCTGCAGATATTTCCGACGGGTTGTACCTACCACAATTTCAAGACATGTAGATTGTAGTGGAAAATATATTCCCCGGAAGCCCATTCCACATATTTGCAGTCAAGTTTGCGGCTTAGTGCATTGATCATGTCTGCATCAGAATCGTCTTATCGCCAGCGACTTTTACTTGAGTAATATCCGTAGCGGAGTGGGCGGAAAATCAGGCCACACACTGACCTTTGAGAAACAATGGAGTGGCTCGAACTAATGTCAGGCGAGAGAGAGTGAGAGCGAGATAGAAAGAGTGAGCGAGAGAGAAAGAGAGAGTGACCTTGCATCTTCACGCTGCTTCGTTTCGCGGTACATAGTACTCTCGTTCTTGTCGGTAAGATTAATTTGTACGTAGGTACCCTGACCTGACTCTGACATGCTTGTTTTGTTGACTACATCATCGGCTGATTGTATTATGTTACACTAGCTGAGCAGACACAAATTCTAAAAAACCTGATAGGTGTGAACATTTTGAAGTTGTTTACACACAGAGGGTTCCGGAGTCATTTCATACTTGTGCAACACCGCTGCAAGTGCTTCCTCGCGTCGCACCTCGCATCCCGCGGGAGACGCTCTTCTACTCTCAGAGAATGCGATTTTTTTTATAATTTTGAGATGCAAACTTGAAAATAGTTTTCGTGCCGTAAAGACGTAATGGACTACTGATACAAACTTCAAAATAGATTTCGTGCCGTAAAGACGTAGTGGACTACTGATACAAACTTGAAAATAGATTTCGTGCCGTAAAGACGTATTGGACTACTGATACAAACTTCAAAATAGTATTTTCGTGCTGTAAAGACGTAGTGGACTACTGATACAAACTTCAAAATAGTATTTTCGTGCCGTAAAGACGTAGTGGACTACTGATACAAACTTCAAAATAGTATTTTCGTGCCGTAAAGACGTAGTGGACTACTGATACAAACTTCAAAATAGATTTCGTGCCGTAAAGACGTAGTGGACTACTGATACAAACTTCAAAATAGATTTCGTGCCGTAAAGACGTAGTGGACTACTGATACAAACTTCAAAATAGTATTTTCGTGCTGTAAAGACGTAGTGAACTACTGATACAAACTTCAAAATAGTTTTCGTCCGTAAATACGTAGTGGACTACTGATACAAACTTCCAAATAGTTTTCTTGCCGTAAAGACGTAGTGGACTACTGATACAAACTTCAAAATAGATTTCGTGCCGTAAAGACGTAGTGGACTACTGATACAAACTTCAAAATAGTATTTTCGTGCCGTAAAGACGTAGTGAACTACTGATACAAACTTCAAAATAGTTCTCGTCCGTAAATACGTAGAGGACTACTGATACAAACTTCCAAATAGTTTTATTGCCGTAAAGACGTAGTGGACTACTGATACAAACTTCAAAATAGATTTCGTGCCGTAAAGACGTAGTGGACTACTGATACAAACTTCAAAATAGTATTTTCGTGCCGTAAAGACGTAGTGGACTACTGACACAAACTTCAAATAGTTTTCGTGCCGTAAAGACGTAGTGGACTACTGATACAAACTTCAAAATAGTATTTTCGTGCCGTAAAGACGTAGAACGTAGACGTAGACGTGAACTACTGATACAAACTTCAAAATAGTTTTCGTCCGTAAATACGTAGAGGACTACTGATACAAACTTCCAAATAGTTTTCTTGCCGTAAAGACGTAGTGGACTACTGATACAAACTTCAAAATAGATTTCGTGCCGTAAAGACGTAGTGGACTACTGATACAAACTTCAAAATAGTATTTTCGTGCCGTAAAGACGTAGTGAACTACTGATACAAACTTCAAAATAGTTTTCGTCCGTAAATACGTAGAGGACTACTGATACAAACTTCCAAATAGTTTTCTTGCCGTAAAGACGTAGTGGACTACTGATACAAACTTCAAAATCGATTTCGTGCCGTAAAGACGTAGTGGACTACTGATACAAACTTCAAAATAGTATTTTCGTGCCGTAAAGACGTAGTGGACTACTGACACAAACTTCAAATAGTTTTCGTGCCGTAAAGACGTAGTGGACTACTGATACAAACTTCAAAATAGTATTTTCGTGCCGTAAAGACGTAGTGAACTACTGATACAAACTTCAAAATAGTTTTCGTCCGTAAATACGTAGAGGACTACTGATACAAACTTCCAAATAGTTTTCTTGCCGTAAAGACGTAGTGGACTACTGATACAAACTTCAAAATAGATTTCGTGCCGTAAAGACGTAGTGGACTACTGATACAAACTTCAAAATAGTATTTTCGTGCCGTCAAGACGTAGTGGACTACTGACACAAACTTCAAATAGTTTTCGTGCCGTGCCGTAAAGACATAGTGGACTACTAAATACTGATACAAACTTCAAAATAGTTTTCGTGCCGTAAAGACGTAGTGGACTACTGATACAAACTTCAAAATAGATTTCGTGCCGTAAAGACGTAGTGGACTACTGATACAAACTTCAAAATAATATTTTCTTATAGGTATGCTGATTTTGAATGACGTAGGGTGGATTTCACCACCTTCAGCTAAAATGTAGCTGCCGGTTAACCACGTTAGCTTTTTGAGATATGTCACTTATACCAACAGATAAATGCTAACCGAAACTTATGGCTCGACTGTACCAAACATCGGTTACTTTATAATGATCTGTCTCGTAAACCGTTGAGTTTGACGTTAGAAAACATATTTGGCTTACTACAAGGCATGCTGCTTACCAATCAATAGCCTAAAACGCAATTGGATTTATTTGACTCGATAGAAAAAATAACGCAAAGTGTGCTCTCGAAAATTCGGAACATTCTTGTTTCCGTGCCGTTCGTCGTGCTATACAGACAGGGTGACTGGAAATTCGATCTATTCCTTGAAAGGGGTTATACTAGAGGTTATTTGGAACAATTTAACCCCAATCAACTAGGTTTTTACCAATAAAAGAAATATTTAATAAAAATTTACTTAAAAACAAAAATGTATTATCATTTAAGACCTTTTATTTCTGAGATATTGAGAATTTTGGGCCGATATTTTTATTTGAAATGATTGGTTGCTACAGAACTGGTAGCTTTCAGAAAAATATCAATGAAGTGCCCAAATATGAGTATATTTCTTACAACTTTTTTTTCGATTACAAGTCTTAAATTAAATTAATTAAAAAAGTCTTACCCCTCAGAGTATAACCCCTTTCAAGGAATAGATCGAATTCCCAGTCATCCTGTATACCTATAATCATGTAATTTTACTTCCTAGATAAACAATACAATACTTGATCCCGACCAACAGAGTTTTATTATTTTCATTAAATATTACGCCTATATGCTAAAGGGTAAAAGGATAAGGCCTAATACTTTGCTGAACGTGGTGGTCGGTTTTGTGCTTTATAAAAGTACTTGCAGCACAACACCGCTTACTCTGCGTGCCTCGATTGTCGGGATAGAGCGTGTGGTATGTGTAATTAAATATCTGTTGATTCCGCACTTACGTACTCCAAGTGGTTTACTAGGAATATCAATTGGGAGAAACCCATTTTTGGGACTATGCTGTTGAGTCTTAACCGGAAGTGGTTAAACCACCTAGTAAGGAGATACCTAATAATTAATAATGTTGACTAATTTGCTGTGTTATTTCAGGAGTGAACATAGTGGGGCAAAAGGTAACGCCTCTACAAGGACCCATCCTGCTGAAGAACGGTACCGTGCCCGTTGTGCCCTTGTTCTCCTACCCCACAGTCAACAACGGATCCTACTATCAGATACCAGTAAGTATGTTATTTATTTATTAAATATACCTTATTTGAAATGAAATGAAAAAAAAACAGAAAGTTTTATTTAAGCCATGTACTAAAACAAAAAAACGGACTCGCGCACCAAGGTTTCCGCACCACAAGAAACAAGAAAACAAATCGTTGAAAAAAAACATGTTTCTTGTATGAGGACCCCCCTTAATTAATTTTTTTATTATTTGTTGTTATATCCGTCATAATTCAAATTCAAATTCAAATAATTTATTAAACAAAGAAACATGGTATACAACATAGAACAATTTGCGTAAAAATAAATTGAAAACATGTTCCCTTCGCAGGATTGTTTAATTTTTGATGCTCAGGTCGAGACACTGGACTTTCGTCTGTGACGTCTCGAACCCGTTTTCTCGGTCGGTTCTCAAAAAAAAAAAAAAAAAAATATATGTACAAATAAATATACAAATTATTTTTTCAAGTATGCATGTATGTGAGTGTATGTAGGTGGGTAAGTAAATGTAGGTAACTATAATGAAGGAATGATGACTTCATCATTCCTACTGAAACACTTGTTTCAGTGCGTGTGTATGATACTTTTGTAAGATTAACATAATAGTGTGTATGAATGAGGGTGAGTGTGTGTGTGGGGGGTCGGGTGATGGTGTGTGTGTGTAAGTGAGTAGGTGGGGTGTGTGCATTATTGCATTATGTGGCAAAACATATGTTCACATGTGTCATGGGAGTTTGATAGGAGCCATTTTTTAATTTTAAACGTAAAAGTTTTTTTTAATAAAAAGTGTTTTTAATTCTTTGGGTATTTGGTTGTACAGATTGTGACATAATATTAACACACATACATAATGTGTGAAAATTTCAACCGTACAGGGTGCTACGGAAACCTAAAAAGGGTCTGCTGGACTCTGGGAATAGTTTAGTTATCTACGGTCAGATAAGTAACAATATTAATATTATTGTGATAGGTGTAATGAATCTAAATACACAATAGAAAAAATAAGATAAAAGAACACAATAAAAAAACTTGATGTGTAAAAATTCACATTGACGTGTAATAATGACTATATATCCAGTTTCTTTGGAGTTAGGTATGATTCATACGCTAGATTATTCAGTCAGACCTTAAAATAGTAGAATAGTAAATCAGACAATGAATTTTATGAATGAAAAAAAAAACGGAAATAGAATTTAATCACTCCAAGAGAAAAAAGTATTTATTAGACACGATTATAGATGCATTTTTTATGGGTGATGCATGTCTGCCCATAACACCTTGGTGAAATAGGTGCCATGTCAGAGCTTCCATATGGTACATATTCCATACGGCTACATACACTGAATTGGACGGCTAATGATTTTCATAGTCGTTCCACCGACCTTCATTGAGTGCAATTTTTTTTCGTCTACGATCGAGGGACGTACAGTTTTGCTTTGAATCGAAAACACGGCCAGACTCAACGGTTAGGTGAACAACCGATTCTATGTACCTACGCTTATAGGCCGAGAATTACTCAATCAATACAAATGGAGTTCCACTAACATAATCAGACGCATCTAAGGATGAATAAAGGATATTTTGACTTCAATGTTTCACAGCTAGTATTGAAGAAACGAAAGTCAAAACAATCATTTACGAATGGCACACAGCTGTCAACATAACAAGAGCTTAGCTAACGCTCGACAAGCTATAAAGAAGATGGTCAGTGTGTGTAGTGTATGCCAACACGTTGAGTCTTACAAAATGCTATTGTGACAATATTTGTTGAGAAAGAAAGTTCTTTATGCTGAATTCAAGTTACATGGACCTTACAAAGCACATAATTTAGTAGATTAGTGACTAAAGAAGAATGTAACCGTTTTATTATTTGTTGGTAAATCTCATATGTGCGGTTGTTAAAAAACTCTGAAACTGGTTATTAATTTATTGTTTGCTATCCACAGGGCATAAAAAACTCACTATATTTTGATTGTTCGGAGAATTATTTAGTAGTGACGATGGGACTGAAATAGTCGTTAGGCGGCAAAAGCCCTATTTAAATTACAGAAAAAAAATTTATGCATAGCAACATAATCCCTAACACAGGAGTTCCCAACCAGTACGTCAATTGGTTATAAAATAAATGAGTACGTGGCATTGTACGTACGTGGCATATTAGGATCACACCATCAGTACTGGGGCATCGCGGTCGCGGCAAGAATTGTTTTTCGTTAGTTTCACACACACATTGATATACTACTAGGCTTTTAATAAATACCATTGGTCGCACTAAACTTGCAATAACTTGCGTAAAATTCGCATAAAGTGCCTATGCCCTTCCTATTAGCTTATTCGATGATTTCGGAAACTTTAACACTTCAAAATTGGAAATTTTTTATTAAGGATTCTTATGGTACTTTTACTACTCTCGAATCTCGACTCTACGTCACAATTTGTTTTTTATATCCGGTACGAAACCACCACCCACGAATAAGGACCGGCACGAAACTCAGCAGGTGGGTTTTTTAACTATTTATTTTATTAAATAAAACATACATCGCCTCTAAAAAGCTCGGCGTCCTGAATAAGGCGCGTAGATACTTTACGCCTGACCAAATCCTGCTGCTGTCGCAGTCGCAGGTGATGTCATGCGTGGAGTATTGCTCGCATCTTTGGGGTGGGGCTACTCAGTGTCGACTTGGCTTGTTAGACTCGATCCAAAGACGTGCATTTCGCCATGTTAACGACTTTGAAGTGTCCTGCAAACTTGAGCCTTTGCAGCTCCGTGGAGACATAGGTTCACTAAGTGTGTTCTATCGACTTTTCAACGGTGAATGCTCTGAGGAGCTGTTCGAAACGATTCCGACCTTACCATTCACCATAGGTCCACGGGTAGCAGACAGGGAATGCATCCCTATACTGTAGAGCTGCCTAAAGTGCGGACTAAGCGCTCCAGTATTTCTTCTATCTTCCGCACTGCGAAACTCTGGAATGCACTTCCTCCCGATGTGTTTCCTTCAGTGTATGACTCTTTGTATGATCTTGTATGATCTTTCAAGAGAAGCGTAAAAAGGCATCTGTCACGTCGGCACGGCATCAGCCCCCGTTCAAAACCGAATGACGACGTCCAAAAGGGTGTCGTCGGCTCAACAATCCACGCTGACGGCGCCAAGGATCTCGCGTATCCACAAACAAAAAAATACAGCCATTGACAATCTTGTAGGTAACTACCTACATTGTTTTTATGCAAGGCGTACCTTTTAACTATTATATGTTTACACGTATCTTATTACAACATTTAGTGACTATCCACATAATACCTGGATATCGCTTAGTTATCGAAAATACAGTTTACAATATATAAAAAATATGTTTGCATCAACGATGTGATGTTTAACATGTTGACAGAGTCGGAGTCTAAAAAAGTTTGGGAATCTCTGGTCTATATAATTATTGTATACGGTCTTCATGAAATGTAAATCGTAACGGCGGCAGACCTTAAAATATATTATCTACTAGCTGAGCCCGCGGCTCCGCTCGCGTGAAATTCGTATTCCAAAGAAGAATGTAAGTAACTTAGGGCGAGGCCGAAGGCCGAGCTGCGTTCAGGTAATCGATAAACCTTCTTAAAGAAAGTAACTAACTAAGGGCGAGGGCGAAGGCCGAGCTGCTTTCAGGTAAACGATAAACCTTTCTCAAATAAAGGAAGTAAGTAAGGGCGAGGCCGAAGGCCGAGCTGCGTTCAGGAAGACGACAAACCTTCTGGAAGAAAGGAAGGAACTAAGTGCGAGGCCGAAGGCCGAGCTGCGTTCAGGTAAACCAAAAACCCTCTTTCGCCTTCGGGCCTCGCCCTTAAAGACTTCCTTTCTTCGATAGAATATAATATCGTTTACTCATTCTATTTATTTCATATAAATAAAAAAGTAATATTAATAACTAAAGAATTAAACCTACCTAACAAACATTAAAATAACTATCAAAACGGGCATTTTCAAATGTTCTTAGAGCACTTGCGACATTACCCCGCTGGATGGCAAGGCTTACCCTTTGAATGAAGTACATAAGCCCTTGATGACGGGACACCAGTTGCGTCAACCAGCTCAAGCCTCTTTTGGCTTCACTGCTCCACGGACCGAGGGTTTCAACCGCAAACGCAACAAATTCGAAATCTTGAATTATATTTCTATATTTGCTGCGTTGGAGGCTCTCCGCCCCAGCATCGGCCGCGCCAGCCGCTCTTGAAGATGTCCTAACGTGACTTGGAGCCAATGTGAGAACAAAAGTGGCGTCCCACATCAAAGAACTACCCTTAGTCCATGGCACTAAGGTCTCTAGCATCGGGCCTCTTGCCATCCAGCCGGGAATAACGGCGAGGTTCTAGGATGCACGGTATATTTGCCGTTAGAAGCGTGGACTCTATAATAAAATTTAAATTAAATTAACTCAATCTTAATATTAATTAACTTTATTCGAGATGGTTTAGCTTCTTCCTGAACGCAGCTCGGCCTTCGGCCTCGCCCTTAGTTACTTGCTTTCTTCGAGATGGTTTTTCAATTATCCGAACGTAGCTCGGCCTTCGGCCTCGCCTTAGTTACTTACTTTCTTCAAGATGGTTTAGCTTCTTCCTGAACGCAGCTCGGCCTGCGGCCTCGCCCATAGTTACTTACTTTCTTCGAGAAGGTTTATGGTCTTCCAGAATAGAGCTTGGCCTTCGGCCTCGCCCTTAGTTACTTATTTTCTTCAAGAATGTTTTTCTTCTTCCTGAAATAAGCTCCGCCTTTCGCCTCGCCCTTAGTTACTTTCATCGAGAAAGAATATCGTTTACGTGAGCGCAGATCCGCCTTCGGGCCCGTCTTTAGTTACTTACTTTCTTTTTTTTAAATACGAATTTCACGCGAGCGAAGCCGCGGGCAACAGATATATAAATTTTATTGCACCAATGACAGCGACATAACTTCGACTTTCAATTATTATTTTTATTTATCAAACAATTTGTCACCGGCCAGCTCACGTCGAGATGACAGTTCTCCGTTGTCAACATGACATTTAAAATTGTTTTTACCTTTACTTTGGACTACGTGATTTTAAACGCGCAATAATGTTTATAATTGTTAATTTTTTTTTATTTTTGTTAATTTTTTTTACGTATTATGTTAACCCGGCATATAAACTGCCACTATACCAAGTTTCGTCTAATTCCGTTCAGTGGTTTTTGCGTGATGCGCGTACAGACAAACAAACAAACAAACAAAAATTTTAAAAACTGTTCTAACATGTTCAGTATCTCATTTTATGCCACCCTGGTTAGTTTTTTTCCGAATACATTCAATGTACAGACTTTCTTACCTCTACGATTTTATTATATGTATAGAAAACAGGGATATTATTGTCTAAAATGTTTTGTCCACCTATGTATGGGTGAATAAAAAAATATACCTACAGGGTCTTTTTTTCCATACTAAACTGAATACATTTTATTTAGTTTAGTATGGAAAAAAAAAATAAGTTCACCGTAGAACAAAATGTCATCTAACTTTTTTGCTCCAAATAGGCCTACCTTGTTTGCTTTATGTATGAACTATGGTCATCAAACATCCAGTATACAGAGACACCTGGTCACAGATTAAATATAAATAAATTACATTAAATTTACATACTTACATTATAGTTATGATTACATAGGATCCAGTACACGTCCGTCAGATTCCGCTTTCGTCAGAAATTTTTTTTTCCATAATTTCAGTTCACATTCGTGATTCGTGACCACTAATGATGACACTTTCGTCAGATTCCGCTTTAGTCATTTTAACTTAAAAAAAAAGCCCCAGTTGCACTCCGGGAGTGCCGGCAGAAGTGAAAACTTTTTGTAATTATTTCCGAAAATATTTCTTAGGTGGTTATAAAAAAAACTAAACACCCTAAACAAATTTAAATGCCGTAACATTGCTTAAAAAAGAAAACAAAAGAAAAAAAAAAAAAAATTTGAGGAATTCGAACCCATGGTCAAAAAATACAAATCCTACACTCTTACCATTGAGCCACGAAATCACATAAACGACCAAACAAATATCGGATTCCCTTGATTCGCTTTCGGCTTTACTGTCACTGAGAGACGAACAGAATTGATCCCGAGCCACTCGTAACTTAACCCTTAATGCAATGACTTAAGGTTACATTTTAAATAATAAAAATTAATCTGACGCTTTTCGAGATGTGACGCGAGTTTAACATTTTTTACCCACCTAAACAAGTGCCAAGAGCCGCTAAAGAAGTTTTTACTTAAAAAAAAACCATTGAATCGACTTAAAAAAACAAGTAGAACTGAATGTTTTTGCGGCGGTTGGACTGGATATTCTTCAGATTCTTCAGTACTCATGTTTATAAGCTGTATGTAAATATTGATGCTCTTGTGCGCGGTAGAAGTTACTATAATGTAATACTTATAATAAGGTACTAACAAAACATTGTGACTTGCGTTGTTTGCTTGTCAGTTCTTCTTCGCATTGAATTTAGAACTGGCGGAATTTTCGACATGTCCAAGCGTAGGTTACCTACCTATGGATGAAATTATACAATAAACAATAAACAATATATTAAAATTATTTTTCCATGTTCGTTATCATCAAAATCAGAAAACAAATATTTTTGTAGTTTTTCTAGCAGTTTTACTTCCTATAGTGACCCAAGCGATAATTGAAGGCAACAGTTTGTCTCACTCGCCTACTGTTGTTGAATGCAGATCCTATGGACGGCGCTCTCCCTGGCGCTCGGCTACGAGCTGCAGGGTCAGGTGATCAAGGGTGTGCCGTGCGTCAAGCGCAACCACCAGCTCTACTGCCCCACAGCTGGCAACACCTATCCTCTGTGAGTCAACTGCCTTTCTGCACTTGGAGCTCTTTTTATAAATCACTTGTTTTTTTTTTTTTTTTTTTATGGAACCTGACACGGTTGGCTACATCACCTACAACATCCGTGATGTCAGCCCATAACACAGGGTGAACTAGGTGCCATGTCAGTGCTTCCCTTCATTTCATGTCGGCTACACTAAACTGGATGGAAAACACGAACTATTTACATAGCCGTTTCGACCGACGTTTCGTTCAGTGCGGTGGTACCAACCCGGCCGGGATAAACCCTACCACCAAGTAAGGTAAGAAGGGAACCGCCGCCGCCGCGCCGGTGAAATATTTTTATATGTAGTCGTTCCGACCGACCTTCATTCTGTACAGTTTTACCAATCGGAGCTGGTCAAACCCAAGTGCCACCTTGTTAAGAAAGGGAAGGGGCCTATATATAAATCGTTAGAGCCGTTTACGTGAAACCAATTTTCTCGGTTTCTCGGAAACGGCTCTAGCGATTTGAATGAAATGTTGGATTTTATAGATTTTTTTTTTTTCAAGTTTAACTAGATATGTAGGTGTAGACGCCAACCGAAGCTCGGTCAACATTCAAAGGTTGAGTGGAGGAAATCAGCTTTTGCACCTTACATGACTGTAACTATAATATAAGTTCTGTGTTTTCTTTTTGAACTATTTTGTGTAGCAATGAAGAATGTTCTATCTATCTAACCATACCCCTTTGGCTTTACGAAACCCTCTACGCTTTTTGTTTACCTAAGTACCTACTACCATATATTTTTTTTAAATGTCTAATTGGGTTATCTATTACTTTTAGTTTGCGCGATCTTTTCTCCCAAGAAGTTTCGAACTGACCATTTCAACTTCAGCCTATGTAAGTTCCTAACTTAAAAGCGATTGACTGAATCAGTAGAACTTCAGCCTATGTAAGTTCCTAACTTAATGCAGTCAGGAAGCGATTGACTGAATCAGTAGAACTTAAACTTCAGCCTATGTAAGTTCCTAACTTAATGCAGTAAGGAAGCGATTGACTGAATCAGTAGAACTTAAAATTCAGCCTATGTAAGTGCCTAACTTAATGCAGTCAGCAAGCGATTGACTGAATCAGTAGAACTTCTACTTAGTACTACAGCCTAACTTGAGCCAACATCTGACTTTGCAGAGCCAAGATCGAGAGCTTCATTGACGAGAACAAGGCGCTGATGAAGCGAATGTACGGCGCGTTTGGTTCGGGCGGTCCGTCGCCAGGGGGCGCGCGGAGACGGCGAGCACCGGGCGTACCGGACCCGCATCCGCACGACGGAGACTCGTACTTCAGACACGTGAGGCAGGCGCAAGCCAACACGCCGCCGCCCCTCACGCCTAACCAGGGCAATAGTAGCAATCGGTTAGTAGACATTCCCTAACAGAGGCGGCGCAAGGCGTGGGCGACGTGGGCGACCGCCCACGGCCTCGCGGCCCGAGGAGGGGCCTCGCGCCTCGAAAGTTCATGCAGCTTTGATTAATGAAAAATATTCAGCTAGATCTATTAAAATATACCCCGAGTAAACATGTTTAGACTTAATCAAAGTCAAACTAAAGCTTACTATAAAGCCTCTATTAGACACAAGATGGGAAAACAGGCAGACAAAGGCAGTGAATATTGTAACAATACAGTGGCTGTATTGTTGCGATTGGATGATGTTGTTGAATGTATTGAGTATTGGCAAAATTGAGAGGGCCTCGCAAAATTTATCTTGCCCGCATCAAATTAAGTTCATGCCCCGCCACTGTTCCCTAATTTGCACTGATATAAATAATAATACATGATGTCGTCGTCCTACCTGGGGCGGCGACTCCTGGCGGGTTGTCTTCCCACACTCCGTTTTCCTGTCTACGATCACCAGCGCAGCTCCTGTACCGGCGTTACTCACTCGCCGATGTGAGTATGAGAAACGATCTTACTCAACCAATCAGTGCCCTTATCACGAGATTTAACCTACACCGAGTAGGTACTACGCTACGCCGTACGCCGTGTTCTCCGCATCATTTTGTATGGAGAAACAATCGGTCGTGTAGCCGAGCCCTTACTCCTAAGGAAGTCTCACCTTTTTCGCCCAAAACACTATTAAAATGTTCGTCGTGTATATCGCAATCTTCAAGAATGAACCATAAAATATTTTCTTTCTATTCGCTTTCAATCAAAATCATTTCTAACCCTTTTTGGTTATGGATAGAGTTTATTTTGATATTTGTATAGAAAATGTATTTGTTCAGTTTGGACGCGTGCGAGAGCAAGACGGAGATAGTGACGCCTTACTGGGCGCTGAACTCCGCCCGCAAGCTGCGAGCAATCGTCAACACGATGCACTTCGAACAGGCCATCCATCAGGAAGTGTGCAGGTAACAATAGAAGTTAGAATTTGTTTTTAAGACGAGATGGAAGTTAACTTTCTCCATACTAAATCGTCTTTCGGCATTTATGTTTTCTAGCCCCCTAAACCTTATTCGATTTTTAAAATTTTTTTATCAGTCTTTAAGGACAGTCCAAACTACGTTCCTGTCTTTGTCGTTTATGTTTAGATGAAATATACAACACCGGCGGCGGCGCTAAAAATTTGTACTTCAAGCGAAAACATTGGATTTTTTTTATTTTTTGATGCCATGAAGTGCATTAAGCTTTATTGAGTCATCACATCCCTTTAGATATTTAAAAAACAAAATGACAGGAACATTCATTGGACTATCATTAAAAGGGTAAAAAATAATTTAAAGTCGGAAAAGGTTTAGAGGGGTAAAAAACACAAACCCCGAAAGACGATTTTGTATGGAGGAAGTTAACTTCCGTCTCGTCTGAATTATATGACCTGAACGTATAGAGTTTAACTAATTAAATATTAATAGATCAAAAACGTTCTGCATTTTGCCGATGACATTATTGTTCTTCTGTCAAAGTCCCGAGATCAGCTTCAGTTGTTATTGACGGAGAAGTGATCGAATAGGTTGAAGAGTACGCATATCTCGGGTCAAATTCTGCGGCTTTGTAGACAGCAAGGTCAGCTTTAGGAGGTGGAGAGACGAATTCAAATGGGTTGGTCTGTTTTCGGAAAGTTAAAATTCGCCCTGAGGTCTGACCTTCTGAAAAATCTAATTAATAATTAATTATGTTATAATAATTCCTTTTAATTACATTTTCAGCAAGACGACGACGGCGCGGTGCACCGGGGACTGTGGCTGTGAACAGAAGTACAAGTGGCACAGACTGCTGGCATATGACCCCGACGAGGACTGCTCCGGTATCTTTATGGACTGGTTCCTCTTCCCTTCTTGCTGCGTTTGCAGATGCAACCCTTGAGCCTATAGAGAACTTTCTACAACAACTTCGGCTCTAACTGCTCCAAAGGAAAAACGACGACGGATCGATGATACGTTGTCTAATGACGTTTTAATTATTTTTATTTTTGCATGATGATGTTTGTATGATCCCAACTGATGATATCAATTGATTGTAACTAATTGTGCTTATTTAGTAGACTTGTGTATCTAGATAGCTTCTATATACCTATCTGTTACTGACGTCTTTTTAGATACAGAAGTACCAACATAGATACTTGATTTTACTATTAAATAAGTATACATAAGTAGCAGTAGTGTAGCAGTTAGGTTGATGAAAATCACTGCCCCATTATAATAATAATAGACTATATTAGGTGTAATAAATATATTAAGTACCTATAGTAAATATATTAACTATATTTTTAGGCGCCAGCACACACACGTTCCAATAAACAAAAAACTAAATACGTTGACTCCAGAACATGCTAAAAATAGCCAAAATGCTGTCACGCTGGCATATGGATTATATAGCAGATTTTTTAAATTACTCTGAAAACAAAATAGCCAGGTATCTCATTAAAATGTACGAGTATAGGTAAACGTCATTGTCCCTACTTGAAGGTGCCCGCTGAGCTTGACAGAAATATGGAAGTAGCTCTTCAGGCGAAACCATTTGGACACCGCTGGTACAGAGTGTTTGCGTCTTGTAACTGTGAACCTTGCTGTGAACACTCAGCTAAATGTGTGAACTTCGCGGGACATTATTTGACATAAACACATAAGGCCAATGATATTTTCTCGATTTTCACAAGATTGTCATGTAAAAATACATACATACTCGTACATGCACAACATCCGCTGTATTCCGACAATCGGGGTAAGAAGAGTAATCGGTGTTGTGCTGCAAGGACTCTAGTAAATTACAGCGCAACACCGACAACCACGTTTAACAAAGTATTAGGACAAGATAACTATCAAGCAAGAAGTTAGGCATAAACAAAGATCCATAAGTGTAATTTGTGTGTACACAAAGAAAATTTAAATTAATTAAGAAAAAAATTGTACTGATATGTTGATATTCATTAGTCAGTGTGTTTGAATTATTAATAGATATTGTATGAATGAAATAGGTATGAGTTCAGAAAATTGTCAATTTTTAATGTTGAATGCATGCAAACAATCTACAAATTTCAAATGCTGTACCATGAGATTTTGTTCACCTAAGTACGTATTTAAAGCTTACATACAATAATTATGAAAATTCTCTAGAATTCAATAGAACATTTTTAGATATTAGGTAAATCCACTTATTATATCCATGTAACGACAACAAGGCTATGTACATAAATAATTATTATTGTATTGAGCGAGTACAAAAGTAATCTTCCATTAGCCTATTCTGTAAGTTTCAAAATAAAATTGTATTAGATATGTACAATATGCTTTGTTTTATTTATCACTTCTCTACATTTATAAAAATGTAAACGTTGTGTAAGTACCTATATTGTTCGCAAATAAATGTTACCTTGGCTTTCAGTCGTAAACAGCCTTTTCTAAAAGGCTTAATAGTCCAGTCAAATTAAACATGAAAACCCCTTTTCATGTTTAATTTGTCGTGCTTGCAAAAGGTCGTGTCGTTCTGAATTTTTTATATGTTGTTAGGACCTAAACCAATATTAAAAAACCAGATTTGCAATTTCCAAAGTGCTGTGCGAGCGGCGATGTACCCAAAAAACTTTAGATTTTAGATTAATTTCCAATGTGCTCGTTCTTTGATGATCACAACAGAACCTGTGTCGAGATCCTCACGACACACGAAACACACGCTCGGATTGATAGACATTTCGCAACACACTGAGAGCTGCCCTGGAAGGGCCGGGCGTCCTAAAATAGCCTTCCTTGCAAGATTAGCAGATCTTCACAATCCAAAAAGAATGTTATTGCCACGGGGTCCTTCATTTGTCTGCAACTGTTCCCAATTGTTTCTGTAACAAAAAACATGAAACATTATTGTAACTGTTTGATAAATAAAACCATAAAAAGAAGTGAGAACAGTTTATTTGCATTTACCCTCAAAACCCACTTATGACTGTTTTTGGTTATTTGCTTTTTGAGAGAACCCCTGGGCCGACAGGTACGAGTTTGGTTTCAAATGAAAGCTAATTAAATTTACTACAACTTCATTTCACATAAAATTTTACGTGGGAGACGTATTTTAGAAGATATTTCACAAAAGTGACCATTTCGAAAAAAAATCACTTATTGAAAAAGATTGCCTATTTTCGAAGAACGGTATCTTGGGAACCAATGGCTGTATAGAGCTCGCCTTGGTCTGAAATTGTAGCAAATTTAAAAGTATGTATAGTGACTATACCGGTCAGACCCTTCCTTCACTGAGATATTGAGCAAAAACTGAAAAAAGTCCGAAAATTTCATGGTTTTTTGGGTACACCGCCGCGCGCCGCTCGCACAGCACTTTGGAAATTGCAAATCTGTTTTTTTTAATATTGGTTTAAGTCCTAACCACATATAAGAAATTCAGAACGACACGACCTTTTGTAAGCACGGATGTACATCTTTACTGGACTATAAATTGTGTGCGCCGCATGAATAAAATTATGTGTTGTTTTTTTCATATTGTTGTACCTCCACTTGAAAAAAGATCCGATCAAATTATTGTGAATAATTCCCATCCAAACATTTAACGAGAATCTCGAGATTACCGAGGCGTACGGCAATGACTCAACACCGGTAACTGTATCGAGCTCATTAAATTTATAATTCAAATTAGAAGTTAGTCGTACAGTGCGCTTTATGCTGATTTTCTAGCAAATTCTTCAGAAATTTTATAAAATTTTTACCTTGTTAGAAAGGTCATGAAACTGTGATTTTTTTTTAGTAATTTGTATGCCAAGTGTCGTACTTTTTTTCGAATAATTCATCTAGATTTTCGGAAAATTTATATGAAAATATATTTTTTGTCATTGAAGACCTTTTATTTCTGAGATATTGAGAATTTTGGGCCGATATTTTTATTTGAAATGATCGGTAGCTCACCAGCTTTCTGAAAAATATCAATAGAGTGCCCAAAAGGAAGGATATTTTGTTGAAACTTTTTTTTTCGATTACAAGTCAGAAAGTTTAAAAAACCCCTTAAAACCCCGATATCTCGGAAACCGCTCATTTCCGACCCCCAGTTGATGGGGGTTAAAAGTCTTAAAACCCCGATATCTCGGAAACCGCTCATTTCCGACCCCTAGTTGATGGGGTTAAATTGTTCCAAATAACCTCGTATAACCCCTTAGAAGGAATAGATCGAATTACCAGTCACCCTGTATAGGTATTTAAAACATCATTGGCTCCTTATGGAAGCTGTGAACTAAAAAAGTTTGGGAACCCCTGAGCTAAGGGATTATTTTACCTTCACCAGCTAATTAGACGAGTTTCAAACAACCAAATCTCGATTTACTAAGTTCAACTTATCGCCGGTCAAGCTGTGGGTAAAAACCAGTGGCACAGGCCATACTATAATAAGCCATGCGTGAACAGCTAGAGTTGAGTTTTGTTTAGCGTCAGTATCATTTCCATGAAAATGTAATGGATGGTAGAGTAATCTCTCTGATAGAGTAAGGAGCTGGGAAAGACAAGCCAGGGCAAAAGCAATCGCGAAGTATCAAATTATTGAATGTTTACCTGAAATATTGTTTCCATCTGCGTGCGTGTGTGTGTAGGTATTGCCGATTACCGAAATATGCAGAAAAAAGATGAAACTAAGAAAAATAAAAAAAGAATAACTAGGTGGTAGGGTTTAACCCGCTCGGAATTGTACCACCGCACTGAATGAAAGGTCGGTCGAAACGGCTATGTAAATAGTTTGTGTTTTCTGTCCAGTTCAGTGTAGCCGGCACGACCGAAGGGAAGCACTGACGTGGCACCAAGTTCATCCGGTGTTATGGGCTGACATCATGGATGTTGTAGGTGATGTAGCCAACCGTGTCAGTTACCATAAAAAAAACAACCATATCGACAAAAGTACTGGATGTCGAAGGGCAGTTTATAAGATATATTTTAGTCTCCTCTATAACATGTGCCGTTATTTGCATATACAGCATTCAACAGCGCGGGGAGTATGATATTTTAGCAATAACTTTTTTTAAGATAAACTGTATGCTAATGTGAACCAAATTATTGAAATTGAAGAATTAAATGTCTGATGATGTCATAAGTCATAGTCATATCGATGATTTTCTTCAGCCAAAATATTATTCGACTAAAAATCTATATGCTGAACTAGTGTTATCCGGCACGTATATTTCGGCATTGCTATTTGACAGTGACATTACAAACAATGACATGACAGTGACAGCTCTCTAAACATAACATAATTTTTGGTTTTGGTTGGATTATTGTAAACTGCGTACGCCGCTCTTCAATTTGGAAAAAAAATGTTCAGGAACTCGCTAATATTGTTCCGGAGCCCCAGCCGTGCATGCTATCTACGTCGAACTGGTCTAGAAATCAACAGGTAAAGTATCTTGTGCACAGGTTGAATGGCAAAACGAAAACAGGCGGTCTTGTAAGTGAACCTAAAATGTATCTGAAATTGTAAGGTTCTTCCTTCCCAATTTATTAGACACGCCTACGCAATACCAAACCGTTTGTGCAGAATTGTATCACTAAAACAACAATAATTCGATTCACTGTTACAGCAGCAATGTGCGTGCATTCTCAGCACTGTCTCGCGTGCGTGCCGGTTCCGCTTCGCAGTCAAACCCCGCGCCGGCGGCGTGGTGGGGCCCGCGCGGCTGCCGCAGCATGTTCATACAGACACAGGATACACCCAATCCCAACAGCATCAAGTTTCTGCCCGGCAACAGCGTACTGGAGCCGGGACAAACCATGGACTTTCCTAACATCGCCGCTGCACACTGCAGCCCTCTTGGTATTATATTGCTGTAGTATTTTCAACTCCTACTCGTACGTGTATGACTTAACGTCAGAGCAAAGGGAGGGCGTTGGTGTGGGACGCAACGTGTGTGGAAACCCTTGCCCCCACTCACATTGTCGGTTCCTCCATCTCTGCCGGGTCTGCTGCTCTCGGGGCCCAAAATTTGAAGAAGAGCAAATATTCTACCCTCTGTTGCTCCTTTGAGATTTTAGCCTTCGCCGTGGAAACCCTTGGCGTGTGGTCGCCCGACGCAAAATGCTTTTCTGATCAGCTCGGAAAATTCTTAATAGAAAAGTCGGGCGACCGCCGCGCCAAATCTTTTTTTCTCCAGCAATTAGGGCTGGAGATTCAAAGGGGCAACGCGGCTAGTGTTTTGGGTACGGTGGGAGAGTCGGCGGAGATGGATAAAATTTTTATTATTTAATAGATTTATTTTACTTTTTTTTCATTGTTATTGTGATTTACTAATAGGTGAATTTGTATATTTTTTATTATAAATCACCAATTGTATTTATAAAATATACATTAATACATTTACGAGTACACGTCAGCAGATGAAACTAAACTATTTGTAGTGTGGTGTATACTCGCATGTATTGGCAAGAATTGACAATAGAACGTCTTGCAGGGAACACTTCAAAAATCTTAAAATAATTACTTCTGTATCGCTAAAATTTTTTTAAATAATAATGTACCTATGTCAGAATATATGCATATAACTTTTAAAACAAATGCAGCGTAATCCCACTCAAAATTTTAACCACTTATGTCCCATTGATAGGGTCTTAGTTATATGAGTAGGTGCCTACGGTGAGAGTGGAGGTCAATGAAAATAAATACCGCACCAGTTTGAAGAACCAGCTACTGGATAAATGTTTGTGAAACATTAAAGAATAATTAGGTGCCTATACCAGGGATGTTGCGGATGCGATTTATTTGACATCCGCGGATACGGATGCAGATGCGGATTTTTGGACGCTCACATCCGCGGATGTGGATGTTAACAAGATTGCTTGAAGAGCCGGTTAGTTTAAGTCCTTGAATAAAAGAGATTATGCTTTTAATATCTTTTATTGATCAATCAATTTTTAGTAAGAAAATTTCAAGATTGGGCTATTGTATTTAATGAAAAGTAACTTGTTACACTTTATGAATAACATTCACTTCTGGGACACTATACTTCGCCGCACTATATACAGTGGAAATGGAATACTCGAGTCGGAAATTCAACTTAGAAGACGTGTCGTCGCGCGTGTTTAGTTAGACACGCATGCATACACGAAACGTGACGGAATGAAATGACGCAATAATAATAGAAAACAAAGTCGTCAGCACTGCACTGCACCGTCGCACAGCATATTCCCTTCCTATTGGTCAATTGCAGCGCGCGCCACTCGCGGACTCCGCCCAATTTCATTCAAGTCTCAACCTGCACTACATCCGCATCCGCATGAGTTCCGCATCGATTTAATGCGGATGCGAATGCAGATGCGGATGTCAAAATCAATGCGGATGCTCCGCATTTACGGATGCGGATGCGAATATCCGCAACATCCCTGGCCTATACCTAGGAAGTATCCATTCTAATTAAATAAAAAAAATATTACATTAAAATTATCATTATGAAATTGATTACTTAATGAATAGGTGTGTGGACCGGTCTTCCGATTGTTCTATGTACCTACCTATCTGTGTGTATCACAAGTTTTTGACATTAACTTTACGTATGAATTTTTCTTGAAGGTGGTTCACTTCTTCCATACATTCCCTCGCCCCTTACTAGGTGATTGTAGTTGACTGGGTTGATGCCACCATACTGGGCGTAAGATACAGCCTCGACTGTGTTCGCCTCACCGCACAGCAGCCTCGACTGTGTTCTCCTCTAGTCGAGTATAGCCAACAATCCAAAGGAAACTCTCTGGTATGGCACCTACCTTCATGGAGGTAATATTGGCTGCTCTATGAATCAGCCACTCATACTGGGTTACATAAAAAAAAATTCTGTAATGTATTGTATTGTATATTATTTATTGCACTCAAATTGAATATGGGCAAAAGATAATACTTATGCGATAGGCATTTTCTAACAGAATACAGTGTGAATACAATATAGTGATGTGGAAAATGAAATAAATTTCAATAAATTTTTTTTTTTTTTTTATGGAAACTGACACGGTTGGCTACATCACCTACAACATCCTCGATGTCAGCCCATAACACCGGGTGAACTTGGTGCCACGTCAGTGCTTCCCTTCGGTCGTGCCGGCTACACTGAACTGGACGGAAAACACAAACTATTTACATAGCCGTTTCGACCGACCTTTCATTCAGTGCGGTGGTACCAACCCGGGCGGGTTAAACCCTACCACCTAGTAATATAAGAAGGGAGTCATATCCCTTAGTCGCCTTTTACGACATACACGGGGAGAGATGCAGTGGGGCGATTCTTTTAAAGTACCGGCCCCACACGGTACAAATACCGGCCCCACACGGTACAAATATATATATGCCAGCTGTCGGCTTTCGTTGTGTGAACATTGTTTTGTAAAAAAAAATCTGTCATTCGTCAAGTCGACGTGCCATGCAAAATTTCAGGTCCAAAAGTGCCCTAGGTATAACATGCTTAGATATTTATTTCGCCAGAACACACAATGCAAGCAATATTTCATTGGCACAAATGAATATTCAGTGTGTTTCCTCATGTGTGTTTGTTGTTTATTCGGCAATCCAGTCTATAAGGAAGATCCCGGCGTACCATTACAATTTTAATAGATTCAGTCACAAAAGGTAAAAAATTTCAAATTGAGCTCGACCTAACCAAGTTCATCTAATGTCCGCAGCCAAGATGCTATTCCGCATCGAGGGTGTGAAGGCGATATTCTTCGGCGCTGACTTCGTGACGGTGACGAAGATAGACGACGAGGTGGAGTGGAGGGTGCTCAAGCCGGAGATATTCGCGACCATCATGGACTTCTCCGCAAGCGGTCTGCCCGTCCTTACTGACGCCAAGCCATCTGGAGACACGCGTATGTAGTTCTTTATCAATCAATCAATCATCAATCATCGTCATCAATATATCAATCATCAATCAATCAATATCAATACTAATAATAAATCTGTAAGGTATGGTCATGGAGTAAGTTACTTTGTTTTATGAGATACTGCATTTGTAGACTCTTATGTATGATACTAATACTAAATTGATGATTTTTAGAAATCTTATCTGTATGTATGTATGTATTTTCCTCCATAACTCTTAAACCGATCATCCAAATTCGATTAAACTTAGTACAAGCACATTTTACTATACAGGACACAGGATAGGCTAAATAAAATTAAGTTCCGGTTACGCTAAGATGTGGCTCTCTTACAAACCGAATTGTTCCGCGCGCCGATATAAAGGTACGGTAGCGGGCTTACTTACTTTCTTCTTTTTAAATACGAATTTCACGCGAGCGAAGCCGCTGGCAAAAGCTAGTTTCATGATAAAACCTAACAACAAACTTACTATTGGCCGTTTTCACCACCTGCGGTTAAGTCTCGTCCAAAAGTTATTTTTCGGCTATAGTGACACTTGTCATACATTTGACAGGAGTTAACCGGCAGCTATATTTCAACCGAAGGTGGAGAAATTGGCCGTAACTAGAGACCAAAATGATGAGGTTGTGTCACTAAAACAACCGTCAATACGAGATACTGTCTCTCCGTCTGTCCTACCTTTAAAGGGCTTTATCGTAATAGTTAGCTGGTTGAAATTTCCACAGAGTATGTGTTGAAAAGACTAAATGTAAAAAAATTACGAGTGTCCCCATACAAGAAACATGTTTTTTTTTTGCTCTATTCATACAAGTGTGAAACATGGTGTGATTAGCTATAGTGCAAAGTCTATAAAGTATTACAACAAATAATAAAAATCGCCCAATTATGTGGTGATTCGGTAACCTCAGTGCGCGAGTCCAACTCGCACTTGGCCGGTTTTTTTGTCTTGTGGCATTTATAGCACACCGAGTGCGATCGGACTTCGGGTGGGCGAATGACAGACCGAAAGCTGGCGGTGGTTCAGATTCCACTTAAATCTATAGCCCTTTCGTTACTAGGTCATGGAATTTAACCCGTCCGGATAGTACCACCTCACTGAATGAAAATCGGTCGAAATAGATATAAAAATGTTTCATATTTTCCATCATGTTCAGTGTAGCCGGCACGACCAAAGGGAAGTGACATAGCACTTATTTCATCAAGGTACGATGGGCTGACATCAGCGATGTAGCCAACCATGTCAGGATCCATTTGAAACATTTAAAATTTATTCTTTATTCTTTATCAATAATTTGTTCGGTAATTACACTACACTTGAATTTAATCATATTTTGTTTTTACAATCCGGTTTGATTACATCCACAAAGAAGAGACCGCAAGAAGCTTTGCAGGGGTTTTTTTTTAACATCTTTGGTTACAATATGTTGTGCCTAACTACATATTAGACACCGCTTATAATGTTAAAATACAGTTTGAGAGCTAAAATGCCTATAGTTTGCTTGATAATTAATTCTGACCACACAAAAGTAAGACATTCATCAGGTGTATAGAGCTTTTGTCAGATATTGTTGATGCATATCATTTCAAATCATGTGAATTAGTAATTTTCATATGAAATAGCAGAATACATTAAGGTACAAGTTGTACCCTGTCAAAACCCTGTATTTGTTGTAGAGATAAACGAAGATGACGACGAAATAGTGCAAATGATCAAAGAGCTACTCGATACTCGCATCCGACCCACGGTGCAGGAGGACGGCGGAGACGTGTTGTTCGTGGACTTCCGCGACGGCGTACTGCGGCTCAAGATGCAGGGCTCCTGCTCGTCCTGTCCCAGCTCCATCGTCACACTCAAGAACGGAGTGAGTCTTCAAGTGTCTGTTATGGTCGATTTATATTATAGGTGTGCTTAATACGAGTACTGAGTGCTTAATAGCGACTGTATATACGTCTTCCAGCCGAGTGTTATTTCATTCAACAAAATAGATAGATGACAGAGTCCTAAGAACCTAGGTTATTGAAGAAACTGTCGACTGTACCCTTTAAGAAGAAAGATGTAGAGAATGGAGAATGGAGAAGAATGGAGAGTACCTGGAAGTGGCCTCACCGAACATATCCGGGCCTACTGGCAGTAGTGGAAGGAGTCGATCGAAGACTGGACTAGCGGGTGACCACCTAGCTCTTGACGTTTTGGCTCGCAGCAAGCCCTCTTCAGCTAGTCTGCGATGACTAGGACGCGGAGAACCACCAGTACCGCTCTCGACCTCCCGCTATCTAACTCTCCATATTCTGTAGGATTTTATTACAGTTCATAATGTATAATTTTATCTCAACAGGTGCAAAATATGATGCAATTCTACATACCGGAGGTGCTAGCCGTAGAACAAATAGACGACGAAGGTGATAAACTCAGCGAGAAATTATTCAAGGAATTTGAGGCGGCTAAGAAGAAAAAAGATTGAATCAAGAAAATCTTTCATTAAGATTTTTGCAATTCAAATATGGAATTATTTATAACATATAATTGATATAATGTAAAAATAAGTCAGGGTATCTATTAAGTGTAAATAAAAATGATGCAATAATAAAAATAAGATTTATTTATTGAAATAACAATGTATAAATTTTTGCAGCGTGGCCTCTTTTCAGTTCATTACACGAATAACTTTAATTACATAATTACACACCCTTCGTGTTTATCACCTCTTCCATTTCCAAAAATATTTTTTTCAGCATAACTTATTGATATTACTTTACAAGCAATAAGTTAACAACTAGTTTTAATTCTAACAGAAGGAAGTACTTTTCTAACCTGCTAGTGGACTCGTAATTGCCTCAAGAAGTGATTCGTGTTTAAAATAGTTTAACATTATTAATAAAATAATTATTACTAAATAAACTCTACTGTACCGTGTGGGGCCGGTACTTTAAAAGAATAGCCCCACTGCATCTCTCCAGGTGGTCGTCGAGGCTCTTCGGTATCAGCCCATGCACTGATATGACTATGGGCATTAATGATATAGTATACAGCGATAGCCCTGCTCGCATCGTCCGGAGGTTTCTCTCCCTAGGGTCCGACCATCGGTAGCCTGGGTTTGCCCCGGCGCCGCGCCGGTGGTGGTAACTCCCGTTTATTTTCGTATTAATTTTAGATCTTTATGTAAAATTAATAAAAATGTAAATGGATTACAAAATAAGGTTAAGTGATACCTATCCAAATATTTATTTTTTTGGTTTGCTCCGGCGCCGCGCCGGTAACTCCCGTTTATTTTTGTATTAATTTGAGATCTTAAATTTGTAAATATGTAAAATTAATAAAAATGTAAAAATGTAAATGGATTACAAAATAAGGTTAAGTGATATCCTAATATTTTTTTTTTTTTGTTTACCCCGGCGCCGTGCCGCTAACTTCCGTTTATTTTTGTATTAATTTGAGATCTTAAGTTTGTAAATATGTAAAATTAATAAAAATGTAAAAATGTTAATGGATTACATAATAAGGTTAAGTGATATCCTAAATTTTTTATTTTATTCCATTGAAATACACTAAATCAAATTAAAACAGTGGTTGTTTCAATTAAACTAAATAGGCTAATAAAGTGTTCGTCCTACTGGTTTATAAAACTATTGACTGAGATAGCACTTATCACTTCTTGAGGTAATTTATTGAAGCACTCAACTCCCGAACAATTCTTTCAAAGTCGCTCTATCTTCTTTCACATCTATATTACGACTCTTTTTTGCGAACGGCGAATTATTTGCCGACTTTGCTTTCATTGTCTTCCGCGGTGTCACATTTGGTTCACTCGATATAAAATCTCTCTTCCTGTCATTCACGTTTTCATCGTAGTCGTTAGGAAAACCGACAATTCTTCTAGGCGCGTAATATTCTATGAATGTTTTTATTTCGCTCCTGCTGCAGTGCGTAGGAAAACAAACGTCGAGTCGTGTGTCTGAGGTTATTTGTACCGGAGAAGAGAATGTATCTTCGTAGTGTTTGAACCTTTGTGCGGACATGCGGATAAAGAGAAAGTTGTGCGTGTCTGCCACACTGGGCGGGAGGCCGCAAAGGGCGTGGCTGTACCGTTCGTTCAGGTGGCGACACGCATGCACTCGGGAGTGTTCATCGTCATTGGTCACTGCAGGCTCCATGAACTTCAGTTCTCTGTAATACAAAGCAAAACATTTTTGTGACTGTTCAGCTTTTGTCACTTCAGGTCACCTGGGGAGGGGGGGGAGGGGGGGGGGCGTCCATAGCCTGGCGTCCACATTGCAATTGTCCACACGCAACGTACACGTGCACACATCGGAGCAACCAGATTTTTAGAGGTACCGCATCCAATGTTCTGCAGCAATCAGAATGCGAACGCTGGCCATTTGCATTTGGATTTTCATGACATGATTGGCATTTCCAAATTGTCGACACTCCGATGCATGCGTCATCTCATCAGTCATCTCATCACACATTGGTGAACTAGACGCCAGTATTTCCCTTTGGTCGTGCCGGCTAAACTGAACTGAACGGAAAACGCCAACTATTTACGTAGCCGTTTCGGCCGTCCTTCACTCAGTGCGGTGGTAGAAATATATATAGGAAATAAAGGGCATGTGAACCAACCATGTGAGGACACAAAATAATGGCTAACGATAATAGCTCTCATGAACACCAAACTAAATACTAGAAGAGGCTAACTGTGATGAAACTTGTTCCCATCAGTAAGCAAGTGTGAAATTAAAAGCCTTACCATGCTATGTATGCGGTAACGTTCCTCATAAGGTGAGACAACACGAGCATCAGTCATTGTAAACTCAGCTCATGAATAGAAATTCACACTTTCAAAGAACCAATATTTCAACAAATACAACGCCAATATCACGTACTTCTTTCTTTGTCAGGATCCATCTATGTTGTTGTTGTTGTTTTGGTTTGGGGTTGGCTCTAGGCCTGCAAACTAATCCCGCTTGGTTGGGGACCTTCGTGCAAAACCCCGCAGCCTCCAGCTACCCCAGCCAGCCTATGTCTTTCATGGAAGCCACAAGTCGACCGGGGTGTCTGCAGGCCGCTTATCCCTTAGTCGCCTTTTACGACATGCACGGGGAGAGATGCAGTGGGACTATTCTTATTAAGTACCGACCCCACACAGTACTAAATAGGATATTGCTAGGATCCATCTAAAGAGTCAATTTAACTCACCGATCCACAGGGCATTAGGAGAACCCCTGATGGAAGAATACAAAATTCTGACTAGATTTTTCCAAGCATCTCTAGCCATCAGAGGCTAGAGATGGTTTGGAGAATTGTTTAATAGGTACTATGGGGCTGGCATGTACTGTTATTATTATTTTTGCTAATGCAAGACGGCTAAAGTCCTATTCAAAAAGAGATAAAAAAAAACTCACCGATAAAAATCCCACTTATTGGCATCGACAAACACCTTCATATTAAGACGCTGCGACAATTCCATGTACACATATTCATATCCATACTTAGCCGATGTAGAAAGCGCTACTCGGTTCTCGGTGGCCTTTTCGAGCCATTCCGTTATGTGCTTCACCAGTTCGTTCATACAGTCTGTCCTCTTTGGGAAACTCGAGTATTGTGGATCTAGAAATGTTGTATCGATGTACAAAGCATCAATCTTAATTGGCTCTCTGTTAGAGTGCAGCTGTGCGAATTTGCTTACGTCGTTGGCGCTTATTCTGAAGTCGCCGGTGTACAGGATGTTCTGATCGCGGCTAGTTTGGAAGAGCAACATGACAGAACCGAGGCAGTGGCCCGCGGGTACCGCTGTCACACTGATGTACTCCTCTTTTATGTTTTCCGTGGCTGGCAGTCTTATGTGAACGGTGGCTGGAATAAAAGGCAACATTATAATTAAGCCTTTATCGTAACACATTTTGCTTACAATTCATCCTGGAAACTGTGTTTCATATTTTTGATAAATTTATTCATTTGTTGTGGTGAAGGATTAAAATGAAGAAAATCATAATTATTATAGTGATTATTCAATATACAGAATGCATAATTTGTTGGCCAACCTATTTTTATGCACTCACAGTTATTATTATTCTTGCTTCTACAGTAATATTATTACCTTTTGCAAAATATGCCATATTATATTTCGAGGGCTTACTTCAAGAATGCATTAAGTCAGAAAAAGCTGTTTTGAGATAATCAAGTTTGAAAGTTAAAAAAAATTAATATATATATTGTACTTATATTTACAATATCAATATTATGAACCGAGATTTGTAATCTAGCGATGTTAAAAATGATATGAAATAAAATATTTATATATTCATTCAATGTGACTTTTTCTTCGAAAGTTTAGGAGAAGGTATCGACTTAGTGTATTTTGTTTGACAATAAATTTAACAGTAAAATAATAATACGGCATTAAGTCATATAGTTGTTTAATGAAAAAGACAAGTTTACAACAATTTCAGTGAATTACAATTACATTGTAGGTAGATTTGTGAACCATGGGTGTAGTTCTGGTGGAATTACTTTTTTTTCGCAAAGGGTCTTGAGATCTTTTAGTTTTTCTTTGGTAATCGGTAGTGGTTCCTGGTACAGCTTAGGGATGTCTCCAATTCCTGCGTCTTCTGCATCTCTTGTACGTGCTCTCCTTTTGCGTCTGACATCAATTACTTGATAGGGATTGTCGTAGTCATATTTATACAGAATTTTGTTTGGAAGGCTCTTCTCGTATCTGAAACATTTAACTTTTAGCCAGTTGACAATGTCGTTGTTTTCATTCAGTGATTTGTTTTGTATCAGCTGCGAAGCTAGTGATTTTAAATCTAAGAAGTCTTCGTGTAAGAGTCTTGTCACGATATATGGAGGATTTTTGTTTCGTCCCCTAGTGGAGCGCGCTTTTTCCTTAATCAATCCATTGATGTGGGCTTACGACTTTCTTGTGTCTCGATTCGAACTCAATTGCGCTGTGCATTGAATCCGCGTTCATATGGCTATGCCCGCTTTCAAAAAACTTGTGTTCGATAATGTCAATATCTGTTGTTTGAACAATGTGCAGCATAAGTGCTGCGACTTGTACGTTGCGGTTTTGTCCCCCGCAAGTGTCAGAGTACAACACTACCTCTTTTATTTCTTTAGAGATTTGTGTCAGGTACTTGTACAGGCACGTTCCGATCTCACAACTGCCTTTCTTACCATCGATCTCCGTCCATACATAGCAGTACCCATTTTTGGGTTGTTTCTCTTCGTAAATCGTTAAATTGTAAAGGTTCAGTTTTCTAAGGTAGTACACCACAGACTCCTTTGATTTAGGAATCTGCAGTATAGCCTGTAAATCAAAAGACGAGGACATGAAGTTTTTATCTTCTGCAGATCTCTTAATGTCTTCATTCGTCTGTTTTTCAGCATCATGCTTTCTTTTTAGGTGTTGTTCGTGGTCTTCTTTCAGCTTTAATTTCTCTTCTTCAGCAGCACTATCAAAGGAAGTGCATGTCATGCACAAATCCTTTTTAGGTCTGTGGAAGGACAGATTGAATTTTGTGCAAAAAATTCTGCGGTATGTTATTTGAGACACGGGTGGTTCATGGGTTTTTTCGCAGTCTCTTTGTAAAGGTCGTACATTTTGATAATTGTTAGGCCAGGTTCCAGATACAGACGTCTTGTATCTTTACGCGTGTAATGACTCTCTACCTTCGGGAAACTGTTTATGTGATCCTCAACCTTTTTTACTTTATCGTCGGCCGTTTTGTTGTGGGGAGTTTTTTTCCCACGTTTGTCAGATCCACCAAATGTTCCTTGTTCATTTATGTTCTCAAATGCTGTAAGAATAGCTCGGTTAGAGATACACAAAGTGGCAGCAAAGAATGCAGCACACACTCGTACTTTCTCTCCTTCTTTCCTCAAGTAGTATTTTTTGCAATCCTTTCGTAATTTCGCATTTTCTTTGCGAGGCCTTCGGCTCTTAACAGGTTCACTGGTTATGCTAGTTAGGATGAAATCCCTCTGCCTTTCATAAATATGAAGATTCCAATAAAATTTGCACAAATTTAACCTGTCTTCAGGTGAAAAATTCTCAGAGCACTTGTAGCTGCACTTGCAGTCAATGTATTTAGGTTCTTTAGCTTTCATTGTCTTTTTTTGTTGATTAGCGTATTCCAGGCAATTATCTCTTTTATTTTTTTCAATATTTACTTTCCAGGTTGTTGGATCAGCTTTGCGCCATCGAGAACCTTTCCCTTTGCGTGCAATAGTAGATGTATCTGCAAATGAAGCAGCAGGTGACATCTGAGTAGAAACAGACGTCGATGGTGTGTCAATCAGATTGTCAAATAATGGAATTAGATGTGGATCTGTAGATGGCGTGGTCGGAGATCCAACTGCTTCCTGGTACATGTGTGGGTCGACGAATGGCGAAATGGATATGTCAGTGACTTGCAATGGAACGTTAATAGTATTAAACAGGACTTCACTGTTCTGCGAAGGGACGTCAATGCAATGCAATGGCCCGTGAATGTTTTAGGAGAAACATTGGTGCTTAGCGATGAGGCATCAACCTTTGGCGATGGAATGCCGTTATTCTGTGATGGGACATCTATGTTATGCAATGAGACGTCGGTGTTTGTAGGAGGAAAGTCCGTGTTTGTAAGAGCAACATCGGCGTTTCTAGGAGAAATGTCGTCGGTGTTTGTAGGAGAAATAGCGTCGGTGTTTGAAGATGGAAAATCGGCGTTTCGCAGTAGATTGTCGCCCTTTGACGAAGGAAAGCTGATGTTTTGCAACGTGAAATCGATGCTCTGGAATGGGACGTCGGAGTTTGTAGGAGGATCGTCCATGTCTGTAGGAGGAACGTCGTCGGTGTTTGGAGATAGAAAATCGAAGTTTTGAATTACACTGTCACTGTCACCCTTTGCCGATGGGACGCCCGACGTCAAATCGAAGTTCTGCAATGATGATGATGAAACGACGCTGTGTGGCGATGGAACGTAATATGAAGGATCCTGTACACTATCATCCGAGTTGCTATCCAGCAAAAATGAATACTGGTTCTGCATGGCACCTGCTATTTGAATTGGTTCTTGTGTCAGAGGGCTTTCTGGTTTCAAGTCTGATTCTGAAACAAACACATACAAATAATTAGGCTCGCCGCGTTAATAAAACAGGAGCAGGGGGAACTCATATTTACCTACAAAATTACCTACAATACAATACCAACGTCAGACATAGGTACGTGACTGTTTATAAATAAGGACCTACCTATACAACAGGAGATACGAGGACGTCAAAAGTACGTTGAAACGTTTCGATAAAATGTACCACGCCAGTGCTCACTTGGCTTCGGACAACGTAAACATTACAACAATACAAAAGGAAACTAGTAATAAAGTTATAACACTCACCTTTTTGATTGACAGGAAAGTTTTCGTTCTCCGATGATTTTTGCACCATCTCCATCATTCTTTCAGTTCTTTGACATTTTGACTTTGTTTTAACACGATTACCAGAGTGGAAACGCTTCATTTTGGTCCAAATTAAACTTTTTTAACTTGATAACCTAAAATTACAACAGCTCACGATGTCGTGTACGCATTAGATGAACAAATTCGCTCAGCTGCTGCCTGAGTTGCCATCCACGATTCAGTATCGCCATGCACAAAATTCAAATTTATGTCGACTTAATGCATTGGCGAGTGTAGTTGTTAACAACAACCACTTCAAGTAATATCGACTAGAACACATTAAGTCCGACTTAGTGCTTTTCACTGTACGTTTTTGAGGATGTTTCTAAAAATCTCGTCTTCTTAAATTCACTAAGTGACTTAATGTATTCTTGAAAATGATTTCGTTAAGTCGAAGTAAGCTGATCCCGCAACATAAAATGCATTAAGTCACTTAATGCTTTCTTGTAGAATAGAATTTTAAGGCGAATTATCGAAATTATATTTACGTAATCACACTAAGTAGACTTAATGCATTCCTGAAGAATTACATTTTGCCATTCACACAATAAAACACTTACAGTAAAGCACTAATTGTACTTAGTGTATTTACGTTGACTATAATTCAACAATAATCTGAATTTTGAGGCATTACATTCGAACCAAGTCCTTTAATGCATTTTGCTTGTACAAAACAGATCTATTAAGACTTAATGCTATAGCTATCTTTGGACCTCGTCAGTGTACGACTAAGTGTGTTTTTGAAGATTGTAGAGCAAAATATTTGGAACAAAACTGTATCATTAAGTCAAATTCGACTTTTTTTGACTTAGTGCATTCTTGAAGTAAGCCCTCGATTTAATTATATTTCAAGGATTGTAAGCACTGCAGGGCTATCACGAGATTCGCTACGCCGGTTACGCCGAGGTGTAGCGTGCGTAGAGAACGTAAGCCGCTGCGCGGAAGCGAGTTCGCAAATCTATCGCATTCGCTTCCGTGCAGACGCTTACGCTCTCTACGCACGCTACACCTCGGCGTAGCCGGCGTCACAGATTACTTAATAGTTACTTCGTAACAGATAAATCACTCCATAGAAAATGTTCCTACCTTCGGGCTTTAATAGCCTACCGTTTCACATCGCCAATCGCTGCGTGCGAAAGTGTACCTTAACGATCGAGTGTAAAGTGGTTATTGCTTTGCAGCTGCGCGCAGTTTCGTGGGCGAGCGTCTATGTATACTTCGCGCGGCTGACGAATTTTTACTGAAAAAGACCGCCGGCGGCCCGTTGGGCGGTAGGTAGTTAGCGCGCGCAAGTACATAGAGTGCGTGAGGCCTGCCGGCGTAGCGAAACTCGTAATAGCCCTACAGATCTATAGTACTAGGTGAGCCTTTCTCATACATCACTCCTGAGAAAACAAGTCACCAACCAAATCAGCTTATACGCTGAGTTCACAACGACCGATGCTTGTGTGTTTATCGTCTAATGTCTGCGAATAAGCGAGTGAGGAGCGTTTTAGGGTTCCGTATCCGTCGTACGGGACCCTATGACTAGCCCACGCCGTCTGTCTGTCCGTCCGTCTGTCCGAGATCTGTATCTCTTGAACCGTAATAGGTAGCCCGTTGAAATTTTCACATAATAGGGTGTGAAGCATTTTAACTAATCATGACATTTAACTAATATGAATTATTTCAAAACACGCCATAGATGGCGTGAGTGGCACTAACCATGACATGGCGATAAGGAACCCTCGGTGCGTGAGTTCGACTCGCACTTCGCCGGTTTTTATTCTCAGCATGAGATGTCTTTTAATACGATGCTTTGTATTTGTGTGACAACTGCATGTGTGCCGCACACTTATTTACCGACTGATAACTTAACATATTTCATCGCACTTCGCGTCATCTAGTATTTAGTTCGATGATAATGATGATGATGATAAAGCTAATTACACAGAGCATCGAATAGCGCGCGCGCCCCCTCCTAGAGACGCCCTGAGCGCGATTTCCCTACAACGCCGTTGAAGCCTGTGGGTGTGGCCTATGACTTACATATGTGTGTTGTGAGTGTGCATTTGTTTTGTGCGTGTGCCTAACTTGCTCCGCTTTGTGTGTAGTGTCGATTCTAACACACACGCACGCACACATACACAGAGCTAGCAGCACTGCGTTCTGTTATTGGGTTTCAAATATTATTATTACTTTCGCCTCTAGGAGGGCGGCACTACTAACTTCACTGCTCTGTGGCTAATTATGTTGTTAGATATATTGGAATATTGCTTTATAGCCTTGCGGGCTTCAGGCTTTTAATTTTCTTTAATGGGTAAAGATGTACCCAAATATGTACCGTGTGGGGCCGGTACTTTAAAAGAATAGCCCCACTACATCTCTCCGCGTGTATGTCGTAATAGACGACTAAGGGATATGACTCCCTTCTTACATTACTAGGTGGTAGGGTTTAACCCGCCCGGGTTGTACCACCGCACTGAATGAAAGGTCGGTCGAAACGGCTATGTAAATAGTTTGTGTTTTCCGTCCAGTTCAGTGTAGCCGGCACGACCGAAGGGAAGCACTGACGTGGCACCAAGTTCACCCGGTGTTATGGGCTGACATCACGGATGTTGTAGGTGATGTAGCCAACCATGTCAGTTTCCATAAAAAAAAAATAAAAAAAAAGATATATGTACATATTTTACCTAGCTCCAACACTGTGATGGCGCTGCTAAGTTCCGCGCAAGCCTCGCGCCGCACGATGGCGGCAGAATGCTCCGACATGTAAACCCTAATGTCTGCGCCTGCTAGCAGCAGCACGCGTTGGAGCTCCGGCCCGAAAAGCCCCTGCATGTGGTCGGTGTGACAATGCGATAGGAAAAAAGCTCGGGAATTCACGTTGTCGCCGGAAAAGTTGTCCACCGACACGCCGGCGATCTCCTGCAGACGGCCGTGGAACGAGCTGTGGCCGGGCATGGTTCTTGCACGAATGACACTGATTTCATTCGTTATTTTATTTCTAGCCAAAAAAGATGAAATAGAAAGTATCACTCAAACAAAACTTGTGATTATTTCTCTTTGAGCCTGCTGCTGCTGACTGAACCGAACCGCTTTGTCTGATAGTATTATTATATTCTTTGGCTTTGACAGTCTGTCACCCGATACGGCACGTAAAAGACTTTTTTAAATCCCTCTAATCCTTCCTCCTACTCCCTCGCCCGGAGCGAACCAACAGAAGCCGATATTCGTTTGGTCGTCTAAGTAATTTGTTAGCTCAGTGGTAAGCGTGTAGGGTTTGCATTTTTTGGACCATGGGTTCGAATCCCACAAATTTTTTTTTTGCTTTTTTTTCTTTTGTTATAATGTTAGGATGTTTAAATTTTTTTAGGGTATTTTTTTTTATAACCACCTAAAAGCTTTATTTTCGGAAATACAAACGTAACAAAAACGACATGTACCGCCTCAACATTAGGTTAGGTCGCTACGTGATTCGGTGACGCATCTTCTAATACCCTGGTTATTTTTTTTTATACCACCAAAACATCATTTATTTCTCACTTGCCGAAGAACCAAACGAAGGTTTGCAGGATTAAGGATTCGAGGGATTGGATAAAGTCTTTCAGGTGGCGGAACGGTCTGACACCCACCCTATTCTATCAGGGTCTGGCACATGAAAGAATAAAGGAATGGGATTTTGGCCTGTCTGTGCGGATCAGCTGATTGTAAACAAATAGTATGGGTGAATGTTTTGGTGGTTTAAAAAAAATTACCAGGGTTAATTTATAGAGAAATTACCAGGGTTAATTTATTCATAGAAGATGCGTCGCGTAGCGACGCATCTTCTATGAATTAACCCTAACCTAATGTTGAGGCGGGCGCAATCAGCTGATCGCGCAGGTAGGCCAAAATCCCTTTCCTTTGTTCTTTCATGTGCCGCTTGCATTCCATCACGAGCGTCTCTTTGTAGTAAGCACCTGACAGTTAACGTTTTTTTTTTTCTTACGGTAGGGCAAGGATAGTGTGACCGTATAGCCAAATGTCTTGTTAATTTTTTCATTCTTCTTCTCATTTGCATTTGTTGCACTGCACCTCGTAAAAATAAATAATACAGAAGCATAAAGGACCACAAAACACTGCTATTAGAAAAGACTTAGCCTGCGGAAATCAAAACTGGGGCCAAATATATAGAAAAAGTAAAATTTCACGAAAAAAATTTCATACAAAATGGCGACTTTCGAGAATTTATGTTCAATAGCGACTTAGGATTGCCTCTTCTCCGGCGGCGCAGCGGGAAGTGCAGCCCCGCCGTCCTTGCGTAAGTTGCGTAACACAGCGCAATCACCCATGCTCGCCTCCGCAGCTTCGGCTTTTTGGTCGCCTTTGGCGACCAGCCTCAGCCGCTCTTTGTTACGGTGGACGGGGGCTGCACTCCCTCCGCGCCTCCGGCTTATATAAACACTCTAGGGAATAGCCACACTAACAGGTTATGTCGGGGCGGTGGATTTAGTTTTTTCGCAAAGTATGTATTACCTCCATTGTCCTTTCAAATGTTGTCAACACACACCTTTATACACCATTCTGTACGATGAATGAACGACGAGGCAAGCGCGTATTACGTTTTTTTTTTCAGCAGCGTCAGCTGTCAGGTGCTTACTACAAAAAAGACACTCGTGGTATACGTGGAGAATCCATCGAGTAAAGTCTAGCTAGCTAGAGTCAAGCTAGAGTCAGCTAGAGTATATTTTTCCAAAGAGTTTGTATATTTTTCATACAAATATAAATACCTAGTTTGTTTTAGAACGAGACAAGACTAGGCTAGCTAGCTAGACTAGACTTTTTAGTGACATCCGTTCGCGGACACACATTTCCGGTGATCAAATGACAAATTGTATTGATTCTATCGTACTACCATCGTGGTACTACATTTGTATCGAAGGAAGGAGTTTAATGTCTTTGTATCGAAGTGAGACAAATAACGGCTGGGTGCGCGTTGCCAAATTGTGGAGTAGGGCTTCATTCTTTCTTTTCAAGGAATGCAGAAAATGCATCCTTCCATCCTTAAATGGTATAAATAAGTTTTAGGTATGATCGAAGGGTATAAATAATAGTTTTATTTAATAAATGTAATGAATAAGTACCTACATATGGAATATTATTTTTAAACTGAAGCCTGTTATTTTATGTATCTATTATTTCAAATGAGGCATATTATACTGTAATTTCTTACATACAAAGAAAGATATTTAAATATTTAAAGGTAGGACATGGGTAGGACAGACAGACGGACGGACGGTGTAGGCTTAGTAATAGGCTTCCGTACCAGTACAGTATGGAAACTTTAAAAAAAGTCAGCCGGCAGCATGAAATTATAGGAATCAAAAGGTTAGAGCGTAGCTGAAAAGGAAGCGCTGGTGAAAGAGCATGCAGAGATGCCAGGGGGGAATCGGTCACTTTCTAATAGGGCGCCGATTAGTCATGTGGGAAAAATGGGTTTACAAAATGAACACTTGCCAACGCGCCGCCTCAACATTAGGTTAGGGTTATTTTTTTTTAAACCACCAAAACATTCACCCATAGAAAAACCTCATAAACCTATAAACCTACGAATAGCCCTGTCCCAACTTTAGGAACTAAGCTATAAGATGGAATTTGTTTTGGTCATATCTCGGACCAGCGCGGTTATTGAGATTATGACCAAAACTAATTTGTCAAGTAATATGAGCAGATTTCTTCGAGACGATTATTTTGAGCATAGAGGTAAAGAATTTAGAGATGTAATCTGCACCCAGAAAATTGCGATCCCTTTGTCTTTGAGAGGGTGTATGTGCTTTGTTCATGTGCAAGGATAACTTATTCTAAAAGCGTTTTTGCGATGAAAATCATACGTAGAAAAATAAAAAACACACATACTTATATGTTATGAATAGGCTATTCCTAATGCCGGCACTCCACTTGGCTTAGCGTATTCGTGTATTTGGCAAAAATTTCCGTTTCGTCTCCCTTTAATGGCTTGGTTAGAGCGAGATAAAACTAAAATGTTTGCAACAAACACGAATACGCTAAGCCAAGTGAAGTGCCGGCATTAGATTAAGGGGGAAAATACGGATACCTATGTGAAAGTTCAAAATGCCCACTCTATAACCTTTTTAAAGGGTTTTATACCTATGTATCGGTTGAACCGTAATAGGTAGCCAGTTGAATTTTCTCAGAATACTTATGTGTTATTTATTATGGCGAATATCCTAACAAATTATGAAAAAAATAAAAGTAAAAAATAAGTGGTTCCCCATACAAGAAATGTGTTTTATTTCAAGATTTTTATTTAGTTTTTGCTCTATCGTAATAACGGAAAATACATAACTATGTCAACGTCAAAATCAGTGTGATTATAGTCGGTGCGCAAGTCCGTTTCGCACTTGGTTTGTGTCAACGTGTGGTGATGGTGAAAATCAAATATCCACAAGATAATAAACTATGTATTTATTATAAAAAAAACATTTATTACCTACCTATAATCGATTTACATCGGCAGTATAGAGGAATGGCGTAAAATCGTGACAAATTTTACAATACCTACATTTATGGGCGTATTTTATTATCAAACAATCGTGATTATGTTCGTACCTACGCAAAATATTACCACAATCGTTAAAAGTTAATAAATTTTTACTCATTAACTTAATGAGTAAAAATATTTTACTTATTATCGCTTCTCATGGCAGATATAACTTTTTTAGGGTTCCGTATTTTATACCTAGTCACAAAGGACTAAATTAATAAATATCCAACAACTATTTATGCCGATCTAATACATATTAAATAGGTACCTACTATACTTAGGTATATCTATATCATGAGGCCATATTACAATGACTTTATTATTCTTAATTTCGTCAACGTTTACAAAGTAGTAAGCCACACAATCACACAACATTATCACATCACTATTTCGATACTTTATCACGATACGCACAAAAGTGAAGCCAAAACCATTGGACCGACCGTTGGAGGCTGACCGTGGTTCGGATTCCACGTTAAACTGTAGGTCCCTTCCCTTCTTACCTTACTGGGTGGTAGGGTTTATCCCGGCCGGGTTGATACCACCGCACTGAGCGAAACGTCGGTCGAAACGGCTGTGTAAATAGTTCGTGTTTTCCGTCCAGTTTAGTGTAACCGGCGCGAAATGAAGGGAAGCACTGACATGGCACCTAGTTCGCCCGGTGTTATGGGCTGACATCACGGATGTTGTAGGTGATGTAGCCAACCGTGTCAGTTTCCATAAAAAAAAAAATAAACCAAAAGCTGATGACAAATTAACGATTTTTTTATTACTCATATTATTGTTTACATAAAATCAAATGAGTAACACCACCAGCACTGATTTCATAATTGCTGAGTTTCAATTGAAAAATAGGATTCCTTCATATTTTTATAGATTTCGTATTTATACATATATATTTGAATAATTAACGTGTGGTGGTTACGATTTTACGTTTACTCAAAATTGCGACTCAGATTCTAGTTAGTTCTAAATTATTGTTAATTTAACAGTTTGGTCTAACTAAAACATCAAACATGCCCCTCATGTGTGTTTATGTAATATATATTTTTTTTTGGAGCAATAAAGTATTTCTATCTATCTATCTATCTAACATCAAAATAGGTACTGATTTCGATATGGCAACGTAGATAGATAACAATATTTCAAAGGGTTTAAAGGTAAAACAGACTCACGTCAAACATGCTCACAATGTACTCAACTTGCTACAAAAAGTTATTTATTACCCTTAATCACCTCCTAACTTTTGCAATTATCCTGCTATAGTTAATAAAATAATTTAAAATAAACCGCCGTATTCATAAACTAAGCTCGATAGCCATGAAGTGGTCATTACGTTTGTGAAGTGTTACTCAACTTTTTTTAAGATCTGACTTGGATTCTATAGGCCCTTCTATCAAAACCCTATTTGTATTAGGTTCTGCCAAACCCAAAACCTTGTATGAAAGAGGTGGATTCCGTGAGATAAGCAACATCACAACACAACGAATCAACTGGAATTATGAGACGAGCTTATACACGGACTAAAAATAGGTACTATCGGTGAGTTTAAATGATCAGATCATAAAAAGAAATAATCAAAATAAAAAAATTCCTTTGCAGGGAAACTATTGGGAAAAGTGCACGGAGTCTCAAGATAGTGTAGAAACTTCATTCGTTTTACTTTAAAGTTAACAATACGTAAACAAACATCCCATTAACGCGACTCTGTTCTGTTGTAAATTTCTATGAATAGAAAACATTTCGATCACACAATCATCGCTTGACTAGTTTATCCGAATACAACGAAAAAAAAAACGCTTATAGCTAAAGGTCCATGCTAAAGGTTTCGCAGCTCTCGTCTATTGAACCTGAGCGGCTGTTCTTGCGTTTTTGAACTGGAACGTGTATGGAGCGAGGCGGAGAGTTGGAACCCTTCAGCATGCCCGATGGGAAGGAACATTTCGGTGGGGTCTTGGAGATCGGAGATTCACGGAGAGTCATCAGGAACGACCGCTCGTAGATTATCTTGGTTCCTGCAACGAAATATTGGCGTATTATAATCTGTGTCCTTGGAATTTCTGCTTTCAGTCTTGCGTACCTAATAAGAATATTAAAACATGTGTGGTTGGGATTGTGATTAAGTAATTAAGCTCTTTAATGATAGCGTGTTTAAGATTATGATTTATGATTATTTATGACAAATTGCGTACAAAAAGAAAACAAAGTCCGAAGTGAAGGAGAATGAAAGGTCACTCCAAACGGCTATGGAAATAGTTCGTGTTTTCCGCCCAGTTCAGTCACGGCGAAAGGGAAGCACTGACACTGCACCTAGTTCACCAAGGTGTTATGGGTTGTTGGCATCACGGATCTTGTAGGTGATGCAGCCAACCGTGTCAGTTTCCATTAAAAAAACATAACTACACACATTATTTGCCTAACTAATTCCATCGCTCATGGGGACCATGCTCGGCACCGTGCAATGGTCCATACCATACGAACGATTATTTTTATTTTTATATAGATTTATTTTTGTAGTTAATTTAGTTATTTTTACGTACAGATTTAATTATTTTTAAGTATTTTATTTCAAATCAAGTATTATAGTAATTCCATCGTTGGATATTTTTACTTAAAAACCCGGCCAAGTGTACCGATCACTACGTAATTGGTAGGTTTTTATTATTTGTTGTTATACTTTAGTTAGAGTTTGCACTATAATCACACCAAGGTTGACGCTTGTACGTATTATCTTTTTAAGGGTTTCGTATCCATATGGATCCCCTTAATTTTTTATTTATTTATTTTTATTTCTTATTATATATCCGCCATAATAACATAATGTTTCGTTAAAATTTTAACGGGCTAGGTACCTCTTACGGTTCAAAAGATTTGAATTTCAAACAAAAGAACATCCCTTCAAAGGTAGGACAGACGGACGGGCGCCGTATGTTTAGTAGGCTTCCGTACCTGTACAGTACGGAAACCTAAAAAAAGAACTGGCTAGAAAAGAAGCAGATACTTCTGCTGCTTCTGATACTACTGGACAAAGAAGAATAGAAGTTCACCTCCAGGAGTGGTGCCGTACAGGGTACCGCCAGGAGTCGTGGAGTACACGTCTGGCATTTGAGACGGATCAGCGATGAGGACTTTCCTCGAAGGTATCGCCTGGCACCCGGTGGCTTGTCTCGCGATAGGCGACGCTGACATCTCTATACAATTCACTAAGCCAGATAGACCACAGCTTAGACAGACACGATAAGACCGTAGAGTTGCGCCGCGGTGATATTGGCGATTCGCGCTCGCTTTTTCGCGAATGTTATCTATCAACGAGCGTGCGTTCACGAGCGGTGAGTTCGAGAAACTGACGATCGCGCGCTGTTGTGGCGCCGTAAATATAGCAGTGTGCGGGCGCGGAAGACGGCACGCACGCACGCAGATTGTAGAGAAAAAATCTCATAAACATGGTTTGAAGCGTTGATCGTATGCGCGGATTTCTGCGGGCGGCTGCCTACCTATTTTAAGCAGAGCTCTAAAACAAATGCCAAATTCCGATGGACCAATCGTTTTAATAACACGCAGTTCCAATCGTACAATTCCAATTGAATATTTAAATTTAGAACACTTCCGATTTCCTATAATCTGTATTCTATTCCTACTCCCTTTCACTGTCACTACCCATATGTACTTCTCTTTCTCTATGAATGATAGAGTATATCATTTGATACTTCTTCACCGAAATGCTGACTGGAAGAAATCACTTGCAGCGATAAGTTCTCCTTTTCGCACTCCTATATGTCGTGTTTCTTTTCGTGTTCTATCTAATCAATTTATTTTAAATATTTTTTTTAAAAAACCTTGGCTAAATAACCTACAACATCCATGATGTCAGACCATAACTCTTTGGCGAATTAGGTACTATGTCAGTGCTTCCCTTCGATCGTGCCGGCTACAAAGAACTGGACGGAAAACACGAACTATTTACATAGCCGTTTACAACCGATCTTTCATTCAGTGCGTTGGTATCAACCCGGGCGATTTAATTAAACCCTACCACATACCTGGTAAGGTAAGAAAGGATGGGGTGACCTACAGTTTTACGTGGAATCTGAACCACGATCAGCCTCCAACAGTCGAACGGTGACTCATCCCAGTTCTGACCGCGCCCACCTGTGCTTATGATCACGAACGGCAGTCGACCGATCGCACCACTGAGCTACCGAGGCTGATGATGATTAACAAAATGTTAAGGTCATTATTATTTTCTGGTTGGTCTAATTGAAGAGTCTGCTATGATTTAAATACAAATAAGGTGAGTCGGGGCAGGTGATGTACATGAATTTTAAAAACAAAATAAAAAACCTTGTGGACTTGATTCTTCATGTTTGTAGGGCAGAAAGTAGCACTTTTCCGGGGAATATCTTTCCCCACTCCTACAATCAACGGATCTTCAAATATCGCGGGTGAATAGCCTTTCCCCAGCAACATTAGTCCAACTCCAAGCCGGACTGGCACCTCCTCGGCGGTGAAATTGGCTGCGCCTGCCTGAGTACTTTAACCTCGAGAACAGCCACTCAGTTCGGAAGCAATAAAAAAAAATCATTTCCACTACGAATAATGTCATTTCACCGTAATCGAACATTTTGAAGAGTAATATATTTTATGTAGGTAGTAGTAAGTAGTATGGAGTAAGTGGGTAAAAGTACTATGTGTGTTTCGATTCAGTCCAGCCAGTAGGAGCTGTATTGGTTTATGATAGGTATATGAACCACTAGTTATATATAGCTGTTCACGCGGTTTCGCTTAGCATTTTTTATATATATATATTTATTTTTTTATGGAAACTGACACGGTTGACTATACATCACCTACAACATCCGTGATGTCAGCCCATAACACCGGGTGAACTAGGTGCCATGTCAGTGCTTCCCTTCGGTCGTGCCGGCTACACTGAACTAGAAGGAAAACACAAACTATTTACACAGCCGTTTCGACCGACGTTTCATTCAGTACGGTGGTACCAACCCGGGGGTTGAACCCTACCACCTAGTAAGGTAAGAAGGGAAGGGACTTACAGTCTTATAATTACTATAAACATCATTCGATGTGTCAACATCAGTGAAACCCCATGTGAATTGATTTAGTAGTTCTTGACTTATATATAAGCGAACATAGAATCGATCTCTCGATCGCCTCGCGGCGAGCCCCGCGCCGAGTCTCACACCGAGCGCCGCGCCGAGCCTTGCGCCGAGCATCGCGCCGTCTGGTCTAACCTATGTAGATATAAAATGCTGTAGATTTTTCGCTAAACTTCTTTCTTTACGTTTTGATTTTATAACAGCTACATAAATACTTTTCGCCACTTTTATTTCTCACTTATATATATACCTATATGAGACCCATAAATACCTATAAAGTCGGCGCTCGCGCGCGATGTCGCTAACATACTTTACAGTAAAACAAAGCTTATCGATACGCTGACAATATAATTCAGGTCACCCCCACACCGAGACGTGATATATAAATTTATCAAAGTGAGCCATTTGATTTAATATTGACTTTAAGCCTTTAAGTATATAACGGCAGACACGACATGTAAGAGTTTGTGTTATTTTTAGGCAAATAGGTAACTACTACCTACCTGAAATAAAAACATTATTTTGGTAGGTACAGGAAACTTTTTTAACGTTATTTCCAATGGTTATTTCATTATTGTTTTTCTTTAATATCTTGAGGAAAACATTATGGAATCAAAATAAACATTAACCAGACGGGCACGGTCGGTGCTCCGACTAGCCAATATCACCTCGGGAAGGTGCCATATCGGAGGTTTCTCTTTGAATTACTGGCTATACTGGACTAGAGGAGGACACAGCCGAGGCTGCTGTGCGGCCATCCCCTACAAGTACCAAGGCTACAATTTGAGCCTGCTACCTAGTAAGGGACAAGGGAAGGGCCCTAGTTTTCTCCGGTTCCGAATGGTGAAGCAGCAGGTGTAGGCACGTAATTTTTTCCGTTAGAAAAAGCCCATTGGTTCATGTCGGCCGGATTCGAACCTAGGATACTGAGGTCAAGAGTCCAAGCCAAGTTCGGGCCAACCAGCCGCCACTTCAACTGGAAAGAGGAAAATATCGCCTTTTTAGTGTCATGGCGACAACATTTTGAAGGGCGGCTACAGAAAACAATATTAATTTTAACTCCCAGCCAGAATCCTTTCTCGATGTCAGACGATTATTTGATTCCCTCATATTATTTAAATATAATATAAATAATAGTTATTTACGGCGGCATCATATATGCCGTTTTATTCCAGCGACGACGCACAATGGGGGCTTTATGCCGATATAATATGACTTTTGCATTGCATTGTGATTTTGACCTTCCGTTTTTTCGTTCTTTTCTTACCGGACCGGGTGAAAACGGCATTATGCCGCCCTAATCTGTAATTAAAATTAAATCAGCAGGCGGTCTAAAATGAAGATACATATTAGGAGAGAAAGGCAGATAGGATAAAAAGTGGGTACCTACCACAGGGGGGCGCGCGCGGTAGGTATTTGATGCTCTGTGGTACCTACCTACAACTAGTACCTCCAAAAATATCCATTGTACCTAATATCATTGATTGTACCGTAATAAAATTGTACCTACACGTTTGTGCTTTCAATATATTTTCATAACCTCAAAAATCTAAATTACGCATGCGTGATAGATATCTCCCACGTTGCATAAGTTATGTAAAGTTGTTTGGTAGAAGCGGAATGAAGGTCATGGCCGGCCGGGCGGCGCGCGGCGACACGTGGACCGGCGCCATTTTGGTCTGTGGCGCCAGGTGTCGCTTTACTGAAATTCATGAAATGCAAAGAGTTAAAAACTATAGAGCATCAACTTATGAGATGGCGAAATAAATTAGAAATTATATATGTGTGTTAACTTGATAAGCATATTCTGTCATATTTTGCTGACAGAGCAACAAGCGGTAACGTACCTAAGATATGTGTGAGAGACAATGTATTTTCTGGATATTTATATACCTATTTGATTAAATCTAACAGTACATTTTAGTCACCCCCCTAAGTAATTATTTTAGAATAGGTACAGAGTATATTTATTTTATTTTTATTTTATTAAATCCGGAAATTTATTATTCAAGAAATAGCCATTAAAATGCAAACATCCCCAATACGGTTAGATAAAACAGTTAATATACCAGCATTAAATGAACTAATATTTTGATAATAAATAACTAAACATACAGAGACAGGAATAGAGTTAAAAATAAAATAGTACACAATATGATTTCTGACCTGCCTCCGCCATATACTTACAATCCTACAAAACCTACGTACAAAAAATAATCTGTGAATATGATGGATTTCTAAACTCTAAACTATACAAAGATAAAACTTTTGTAAGTAAGTACCTACTTATTCTATTCCAGTTGGTATTTATTTAGTACATAGATATTCATCGCAATAACTTAAAATGTTTACTTAAATTTTGTTTTAATATTATTTATTTGTTTGCAAAATACCTAGTTATACAGATATTAATTTAAATTTTTTAAAATGCCTAATTAATTATGTTACATGAATGTACATATATTGTAGGTGGTACTTACCCACTTAACTGCTTGACTTACAAACTGAAGTGCTCTTTGTTTTTACTGATTCAGCCGAAATTGAAACCAGTGTTTTAAATGTATTTTTTTTCTCCTCGTAAAGCATCTAGCTAGATTCAATGTCCAAAGTGATGGTTTCTCTACGTGAAACGATGAACTCTACTCTTTTTTATTTTGTCTATCACTGACTGTCTACTTTTATTTATTTCTGACATCAAACTACATAATACGTTAGTCAAATGTTCAATTTGTATGCACCTTGATAGTTCGATCATTATGGGCCCTCTTTAGAAAGAAAAAAATGTGAATAAAAACAATAATACAAAAGTATAACTTTTATTTAGTAATTGTAATACAAATATTACTTACAATAATATACACTTTTAAGAAATGAAACTTAACTACGATTTTAAAATTATTAGAGCGAATAAATTTTTTTTTTTACAATAATTAAATGCCGTTTTTACATAAAAATTGTGATTTTGTTAGCTTACGGGGCCAATTTTTCCGATATACTCTCATTGTTAACACAACTACGTCCGAAACAATCACTTTTTTAACAAATTTTTTTTCTGTCTTTATTACACTTATGGGAAGCCACTGAATATCAATTGAAGCCTTAATATTGTACCTAATTAATTAATTTCTATCGGGTATCAGAGAATTTTCTGACGTCTGAGCTGCCATATACACGGTGAACAAAAAACCTGTCGAAGACCCGAAGGCAGGAAGTACAGTTTCAGATACTGAATCGGATAGGCTAGTTTTTTTTAATTCGGACAAAATTTTTCAATTAAAAAATAGAATTAGTATCACGACCTTTTACTTCTAATGCAAAATTCTCTACTCAAGGCGGCGCGGCGGCGGCGGCGCGCGCGCGACACAAAGCACCCGCCGCGCCGCCTCGCCGCCAGTGTCATAAATTATCTTGAGGCCGCATTGAATGAAATGAAGGCAGAGAGCGTGTTCTCTTAGTGAAATTCTTTGTAAAATAATTGGCCGTTTTTAATATTTTTTTTCTGTCTTCTGTACTGAAAATGAAGTCCGTAAGTGCTTTGAGGTCTGTTAGTGTGCAACAAACTATTATTTTGTATACCTAATAAGTTTTAGAGTATTACCTAGGTAGGTACCTAAAAAACTGATATCACGTGCTTAAGACATATGGTAGTAGATTTTAACTTAACCTCACTGTTTATGATGGCATGCAGACATAATTTAGTTCTTTAAAGACATCTTGATACTTAGGAATAATTAAAAAAGGGCATATTTTCATAATAATTTCGAAAAAAAACTAGCCTATCCGATTCAGTATCTGAAACTGTACTTCCTGCCTTCGGGTGTTCGACAGGTTTTTTGTTCACCGTGTATAAAATTTTTTTCTAAATACAGCTTTGAGACAGCTGATACTATACTCAATTCACTCAATTATTATAGAACTAAGCGATCGCTGGTAATGTAGTTTTCAAAGAGTAATTTTGTTCTTGTTAGACTGAGTTGGCGCGACCAATGAAAACTAATGCGAGCGGCGAAAAAAATTTCATCAACATCGAGGGGGCCCCGGGGGGCCCCCTTCATGTTGGAGGCCCTGGGGCCGTGCCCCGTGTGCCTTTATGGTAAAGACGCCATTGTTCATACTTAAAACCTCAACAGATGCCAACTTTGGCAACGACCTTTCTTTATCAATAACAACAACAACAACTTCTTTTTTTATTTTGGCAACCAAACGAACTGGGTAAGTATGTCTTTTATTTATTACTGCCAGCATCGATCCAGTGACGGCGCTGCACGGTATACATTTTTATGAAGTCGGTTAAAAAGAATTTGATTCTTGATAACGAACAAATTTTAAGTTACTAAATTTCATTGCATGCACACGTTGACAGTTATTATAAAAAAATGATGATTAAACTAAATATAATAGATACAAAATATAGTGTTACTTACATTACATTTAAATACATTTTATAAAAAAATCTTTTTTTTTACGCTGCTTCGATCCTTGGGACTGCGGTCACAGTCCCCACGGAAGAACTTTTTATTTTAATTTAGTTTTTAATAATATTAATGTATCTATTGTTCTCTTGTATGTTCTATTCTTTAAGTTTGTTTTCCTAGTAAACTATTTTTCATGATATTTTATAAATATATACTCGTATATTGTAACACGCAAATTGTTAGTACCTACCTAGACAGTATGTTAGTTACTCAAATCAAAACAAACGTGCAGTTCGCATAATAAAGTTTTATGGCTCAGTGAAGGGAATCTCCCTTCACTGAGCCATAAAATTTTGTTGTGCGAGCTGCACGTTTGTTTTGATTTGAGAATAGTACCTATGGGGAGTGGAATTTTAAGGAATGTAAAGCAGAATACAATTAAAGAGGCAATTAATCGCGAGAATCGCGACGGTGATTGCACAACCGAAAAAGATTATGTTCCAGAGTTCCTTCGTTTAGTCCGAACTCGCGGATTTACAAACCTAGAATACGAATTCGGGCTAGACGGACTGAAGTGCAGCAGTGTCCAATCTTCTTTCGACACAGGACTGAGGTTTCGTTTTTATCTCGCTTTTTATCAACCTTAATTTTTAAAAAAACAGGGATTTGCTGGTATGACCCGCTGGATGCTGGCATAGAGAGCACATCTCGTTCGACTCATCGGAGCAGGAGTCTTAGGAGGAATGCTTTTGGGAGAGCCAACAGATCATGGGGAAAATTACTGAACGGAGTCCTATCCCCACACACCACCACCGCCTAGAGCTCCTTTGGCTATGTACATATAGCGTCTACACGCTCATTGCCTCGAATGTCGGTATGTGACGGTATCCAGACGAAGGCAAGTTGTTTTTTATCTAAAGGGAGTCTGAATTGATTATATATCTGACTATATGAATTTCATCAGACTGTTACAGAATAGCGGAGAGAAGAAGAGAAGATACTGTTGCAGAAGAGTGGAGAGAAGAAGAGACTGTTGCAGAAGAGCGGAGAGGAGAAGAGAAGAGACTGTTGCAGAAGAGCGGAGAGAAGAAGAGAAGATACTGTTGCAGAAGAGTGGAGAGAAGAAGAGAAGAGACTGTTGCAGAAGAGCAGAGAAAGAAGAGAAGAGACTGTTGTAGCAGAGCGGAGAGAATAAGAGAAGAGACTGTTGCAGAAGAGTGGAGAGAAGAAGAGAAGATACTGTTGCAGAAGAGCGGAGAGAAGAAGAGAAGAGACTGTGTTTCAGTAGAGCTATATCACGTTATATGCAGTCTGATTGCATCAAACTGTATAGGTACCTATACTTAACACGTCTGTTTATCAGATTATGATAAGATTTTTTTGTATAGAGAACTATATAATTATGAATTTGGCTGTAAAATGGCTGTAAAATGACTGAAGGGAACGGGTGGTCCTGACAACATCATCAAAACAAACAGAAATCAAACCGTCACTCGCGTCCCTGTCGTGGCGTCATAAATTATGTTGCGATTGCGACGCATGCATGACATTGGCCGTTACAGCGAACGGAGATGAATAATGATAATGAATGAATTAATAATGAATTCCAGTAACCGTATCACTACGACGTAGCACAGACACACCTCCAATGTTTGTTTGCCAGCTATTTTCTTGTGCCGTTACATTATACCTACCACCGATCGACCAGTCATTATACGATCGCGAAAGCCGTCACGGCCAAGGTTGTAGCTTGTAGCGTAGCGTATACATAACATAGAACTGCGCAGTGAGGTGAGGTGATTGCGAAAAACAATAGTAAATCTATTCATAACCCGCTTTTTGAACGCAGCTTCGCTCGCTTGGCATTCGAATTTCAAAAACGCTCCGGAAAAGTACGAGTTGAGTTGAGATATCCACGTGAGTTAATTTAAATAGGCTAAAACGTAAGAATAAACATAACAAAACGGTCGTCCGGCTGTCTATTTTGCATTTTTCTCAACGATAAAGGGTAATTTTGAAAACTCGTCAAATTATAAGTACCTACTAGTTATTTTAGGCAGCTATTTCAACTATCAAGTGGGGACAGATTTGCCCATATAAGGGTTGATTGCCAAAATCCAGAAATGATGTCCTTAGGTTACCAATTCGAATGCCAAACGATGGCAACATTAATAGTCTGGAGAGGCTTACACCCAGGAGTGAGCTTAATAAACAGGTTTTGGCGTGTTATGTATTAGGTACAAACTTCGAACGAAAAGTGGGTGACAGGCAGATAGACAGGGTTTAGTTAGTAAAAAAGTAAAAAGTATGCTATGCTAATCGCAAAAATTAAACCTGAGCGGGTGGGTGTGCTTAGGAATGCGGGTGACCAATCGGCAATCACACACAGGGTAATCTGATGCATTCGATAATTTTGTTTTGATAATATAACCGCCTAATCTAAATGATTTAGCCGACTTCGGAAATACGGAATAATCTATACTCTATCAATGTTTCTAACATGTGTGACCGATGCTCGGAGGGACCGTGTAATCAGCGTGACAAGTTGAACCGGTTTACTGGGTTACCGATTTACCGGTAATGTTGATACATACTAATATCCCGCTCACTCTACAAAATATGTAGTAGATAGATAGCAAAAATAAGTAACTCTACTCTACCGGTCACTCGCTCGCTGGCTATTATATACTCTACCATATTATGCCCTCTTGGCAGTGTTGCCAACTTTTTTCTAGCTCGCCCACCAGATGCGCCAGTCGAAACCACCAGAATTTCCCCAGATTTTCAGAAATACTCAAAAATAAAAAATTATAACAAAAATCGAACCCTAGAGTTAAGGAGGTCGGTTATTTTTGCTTGCTTTAGCACCGCCTTCAACTCTAGGGTTAGATTTTTTTTTATTTCATACATTTTTGAAGGCGGTTTATATATATATATATATATATATATATATATATTTTTTAGTTTTTTATTTCACAGTTTTTTTTAGTACTTTATTGCTATTAATGTACTCGGCGGAATCGCTTGGCCTTCGGCCTCGCGATTCCGCCTCGCTTTCCAATCCGACCGTGAAGCACAAGGGAAGCACCAGCTTTAAAAAAAAAAAATTTTTTTTCAAAATCGCTGCACCCAGTGTAAAGTTCTGAGGTAACAAACATTCCGGTTTTTGAGGCTCTGTCTGGTCTTCAGAATAATGAAAAACCGGACAAACGTCCTTTTCAGGATCTTCAAATAAAAGAGTAGGTACGATCATTTCCAAACAAATCAATTTAGTATACTTATTAATTATTATCACTGCAATCACAGGACAGATGGTTGCATACAAAATAATATTACTAAAATAACAATTGAGATTAGTCTTCTTCTGAAGAAGAAAGCGTCTCAGCTTCTTCGCATGGAATGGGTGCAGCATAAACACATTTGGTTCCAATTTTGTTAACAGATCCTTGGGGAAAGTTTAGGTACGTGTTGCAACACTTCATAGATTTAAAAACACTAAATTTTTTGCATAACCACTAAACAAATCTGATCAAACCACCATACTCAGCACTAGACCCTAGATCGAAAATTTGGCCACCAGACGGGATTCCAAACCACCAGATCTAGTGGCGCTAGCACTAAGTTGGCAACACTGCCTCTTGGTCGTCCACAAATTACGTGACGCAATTTGGGGAGAGAGAGGAGGCCAGGCGTTACGATCCAGGTACGTAGAGGGGGGGGGGGGGGGGGGGGGGGGGGGATGCTCAAGTTGTACAGTGGGACAGTTTTTTTTATAAAACGGTTTTCTCTTGTTCTGTATGAAGTATGTAACTATTGCTCTTCTGTATGTTATATTCTGTCTTATTCTGTGCTTTGTGTGCAATAAAGTATTTCTATTCTATCATATTTAAAAGCCCCCCCCCCCCCCCTTTTTGTAGTAAAAAACATTATTTTTTTCACTTTTTGTAGTGAATGGCAGTCGTGTTTTTAATTTTTCATTTATTTCATTTTTATTTCACGCCTTTTACAAAGCTCAAATATTTGGACTGTTTTAGGTATCCTACTCGGGATGATATAAGGATTCAAACATTACCACACACTTCTAAATCGGTTCAAGCATTTAGAAGTTATGGTAGAATAGAGAAACGGCCAAATATACATGTATGTATACGTACCCCCTAGGACACAAGCTAGCCAGTATATGGGTTTCCATCAACTAGGACATGATAGCATCTACTTTTGGCTTTATTCATAAGAAGGTTCTTCTGATGAATAAAGTGTAGGTTCACGCCGGAGCAAAAGCTGCTTCTGTATAAATCGCAGATCAGGTCCTGCTTGGAGTACTGCTCGCACCTGTGGGATGGCTCTGCCAAATACCAGCTTGCGCCTCTAAGTATACCTACTCCAGTCGAGCCGTGCGACTTGCGGGTGACCCCGAAATTTCCCAGGATCTAAAACCACTGCAACTTCGTAGGGATGTCGGCTCTCTAAGTGTGTGTGTTCTATCGCTTATTCCACGGGGAGTGCTCGGATGAGCTGTTTAACGCGATCCCGCCGTCCCCTTTCCACCTTCGCACCACGCGCACGGTCAGGGATTGCATCCCTACACGCTGGACTTACCTCGGATGCGTACCAATCGATTCTGCAGATCCTTTCCTCTACAGAACCGGTAAACTCTGGAACGCTCTCCCTGCCCATATATTTCCCCCCAAGTACAGTCTCGGATCCTTCAAGAGGGGCGTGAATAGGCATCTGTCAGGTCGGAATGGCATTCACAACCCCCAACATACGACCGAATGTCCATGGGCGCCGTTAGACACCTTATGGGTGCCTCGGCGCCATATGTCGCGCTTTCAATAAATTGAATGTAATGTAGGTATGCATTTTGCAAACCCATTCGTATTTACGATTGTGACCACTTAGTTAAACATTGACAGTGTGGTGTGATGCTGATGATCGTCTTATTATATTCATTCGGAATTCAAGTAGCACGCCATATGTTAATTACAATGAGGTCATTGTTTACGAAGCGCAATGGAAAATTCTCCGCTTTTCAGCAAACTCCCTGCCAATCTTTAGATAGATTTATTAAAATACTAGCTGTTGCACGCGGCTTCGCTCGCGTGAAATTCGTATTTCAAAAGAATTAGAAAGTACATACTTACATAAAGCAGTAGATAAAGGCGATCATTCATTATTACAAATACATTCAAGCCATCTCTTGCTTATAAATGCGCTCGCTCCTCACTCGCATATATTTGCGATCGAGCGCGGTCAGTACTTGGATGGGTGACCGCTCGACCGTTAGAGGCTGAACGTGGTTCGAATTCCACGTAAAACGTAGGTCTCTTCCCTTCTTACCTTACTAAGTGGTAGGGTTCATCCCGCCCGGGTTGATGACACCGTACTGTGAATGAAACGTCGGACGAAATAGTCGGTGTTTTCCGTTTTCAGTGCGTAGCCGACATAAAATGAAGGGAAGCACTGGCATGGAACCTAGTTCATCCGGTTTTATGGGCTGACATCACCGATGTTGTAGGTGATGTACTTAGCCAACCGTGTCAGTTTCCATAAAAAAACACATTTGTGAACTCTGTTTATAAGTTGATTCGACAGGTACCTACCACAGAACACATTGTTTTTTTTGTATTAGGAGAAAGGCTCACCTATAGTACTATAGATCACTGTCTAATGCATTTTTTCATGTTGGAGACAAGAACCTGATTTGTCCAAGACATAGTTAATTGTTTATCGCGACGATGACGACGTCAGCCTTGGCAATGACCAACGCCACATAGGCCAAGTATGTAAGTAAATACTGCGCGGTAACTGCGAATGTTGCTAGCATGTGCATTTCCCAACAAAACTGGAAATATGCTACCAATCTTTTTTTTTTTTTTTTTTTTTTTTTTTTTTATCCTAAGCGCGACATGTGGCGCCGAGTCACCCATAAGGTGTCTAGCGACGCCCATGGACATTCGGACGCAGGCGGGGGCTGCGAATGCCATGCCGGCCTGACAGGTGCCCATTCACGCCTCTCTTGAAGGACCCGAGACTATACTTGGGGGGAAATATGTGGGCAGGTAGAGCGTTCCAGAGTTTGCCGGTTCTGTGGAGAAAGGATCTGCAGAACCGATTTGTACGCATCCGCGGTAAATCCAGCGTATAGGGATGCAATCCCTGCCCAGTGCGCGTTGTACGGAGGTGGAAAGGGGACGCCGGAATCGCGTTAAACAGCTCCTCCGAGCACTCCCCGTGGAATAAGCGATAGAACACGCTTAGGGCGCCGACATCCCTACGAAGTTGCAGCGGTTCTAGATCGCGGGACACGTCGGGGTCATCCACAAGTCGCACGGCTCGACGCTGGTCTATTCTGGTCTAATCTATTCTAGCAAAGAATTCAAAGCCTTCGACGGGGTAAAATCTGGCAAGGCCAAGTCTGCATAATTAAATTTTAGAAAATTTACTATGGCATTATTGTTTAAACCACGGGTTCAAACGTAAGAAATAGCAATAAATCCCATTTAGATCTACGAAAGAATAGGTATATAAAAGATATAATACTTTCAATACCTAATTCAAGTAGGCTGGCATCACAGCACTCAGTATTCCAGACTTCAATTAAGTTTTAAATAGTTTTAGAATAACAATATTTATAAGTACTTACTACTACCCAACAAGCAAAATTATCCTAGAACGAACACCTTATAGGAATATTGCACTTATAAAACTCCTATAATGATTCTGGTATTTACTATTGCACTTTTAATAGCATGGTAAGAGGCTGTTTGACTACAAGTACATTTACTCTTATATTTAGACTTATAAGCGCTTATAAGATTATTTTTACCGGTCACTATGAGTTCAAGTCTCTTATAATAGCAAATAACAAGATTAAACACACTGAGGAGTAGTCACACTGGTAAGTTAAACTTGTAAGCGCTTATAAGGTAATATTTTAAGGCTATTATAAGTAAAGGTTTCCTATAAGAGCATATGTAAGAGTCAAATTGCTTATAGCTATTTACACTTGTTACTTGGTGTTTATAAGCGCTTGTAAGTTGATTATTCGATTCTATTATAAGTATAAGAGTTTTATAACGGCATGTTGCGAGGATGAAGCCACTTATACCTATTAAAGGCTTATCGTATGCTTTTATAAGTTTGACGCATTTATAATAGTAATTAGATAATATTAATGAATGCTAAATTAACTTCGTCAAATCCCTTATAAGTCTAGTTACACTTGAAAATAACGTTATAGGCAAAAATATGTTTCTTATGGTTTTGAAAATGCTTCTCAGTCAAACTCGCGCACCGAGGGTTCCGTATCGCCACGTCATGGTCAGCACCACTCACGCCATCTATGGAATAGTTAAAATGCTTCATACTGTTTTCGGTAGATGGCGCGCATACACTTTTAGTGTCTTGTATGGGGACCTCCGTGAATGTTTTACTTTATCTTATTTTTCTTATTTGTTATATAGGCCATAATAACACATATTCTGTGAAAATGTCAACTGGCTACCTATTACGGTACAAGAGATACAGCCCTAGGACGGAAGGACGGACAGATGGACAGATCCCAGATAGACGACGTAGGCTTAGTAATAGGGTTCCGCACGGATACGGAACCCTATAAAATAACATAAGTGATCTTAATAATGTAAGTAATGCATGTAATGCAAAAAAAATGCTATCCTTTTTACAATAGTAAAATAAATAAATAAAAAATAAATATTTCATTTATATGTATAAATGCAATACAACTTATTATATATTTATTTTCAATATTATTTTGTTGTTATTTATTTTATTATTTAACTTATCTTTTCTAATATACTTCCTTCCTTACCTATAATAAAATCCAACGTCTGCTTTCTGTCTGTCTGAGTGTCTGTCTGTCCGCTTATAACTCGAGAACCACTGAACCGATTTTAATAAAACAAAATTCTACGGATAGCTTGATTCTTCCCATCAACTATAGGCTACTTACTATCACGCTAAATAGCTTATAAGGTTAGCAGTGAAGTGAAATATGAGAGCGGGCGGAGCCGCGGACACAGCTTGTGTAAAATGTATTAGTTAAGAAATTGTAACTGATTTTATTCTCCTTTAAGTCTCCTTAGGAGGGAAAAACAGCAGCAGAGGCTCGTTAAAAGTTAGCCACTGATTAAAATTTTCCCGAGATTACATTGTTTTGGTTTCCTTATAGGCAATACGAAACCCTAATTGATAACAACATGGCGTATGATGGTGCCATCTTTGAGATTGACGCGTGCCGTAATAGAATCAAGAGTACCTATAATGGCATTATAACGTACTTCACAATGCTAGGATTGAAAAATGGCTGTCGCCCTCAGCAGTGGATAATATTTTTTTAAATACAAAATACGTAAATAAGCTTCATTCAAAAGGGGCGTTAAAATTTTAACATCAAACATAATATACTTCACGGCAAATATACCTTGCCTTGCGAAAAATGCCATACAATAAGATTGTAACATATAAAATAAGCCACACTCTGACAGCCACAATAAAATAATTAGAATATGTATGCCTTTCCTTTCTTTTCCGTTTCACACGAGACACAACATACGAGAATTGCGTTCCAAGTTCCACAACAAAAAATGAACCTCTTAAAGAATCGCGAAGCGCATAATAGTCGTGGTTAGTTCTGTTAGCTACTTACGCAGGAGCCATGCGGGAGCAGGTAGTTTTGCATAATGCTATTACAAGGTTACTAATAGGTATAGGTGGCAGTCAGCCAGTGCACCTATAAGTGTGATACAAGTGCAAATAGACCTATAAAATGGGCCCTTTTTCGGGCTAGTAACAGCTTATAAGTTCGTTACAAGTATGGCAAAATAGTGCTCCTGGGATGATTATAAAACCGCTTTTTGCTTGTTGGGTACTAATTAATAATATGTTCTCCACTTGGGTTATAGAATTATTTCAAATTAGAAAAATTATGACAAGAATTTCACGACTATTTTAGCTCGGACAGTTCATAATGCCACCTCGAAGAATGACCCATACATAACATACAGCCAGTTTAATAGTACCTATACATACAGTACAGCCCAAAGATTTAAATCTTTGATACAGCCTGTTTTTTTAATCACTCGCCAAGCTGGTGAGAAATTAAACGATGAAAGGAAAGACGAACTTTCAAATATTTAGTTTAATTTAATTAGTTTAGTTCGTTTAATTTCAATAGGATTTCGTTGGGGCCCTAAGGGATAGGGAAGATGAGTACATACATACATACATAGCGTCACGCCTGTTTCCCGGTGGGGTAGGCAGAAACAACGGATCTCCACGTGCCACGATCCTGACCTGACACACCAAGATGAGTAAGAGTACTAAGGGGCTGATATTAACAGATCATTGTTAAAAGCCCTAAAAAAAATTTTACTTATTATAGTCTACTAGCTTTTGCCCAAGGCTTCGCTCGCGTGAAATTCGTATTTGAAAAGAAGAAAGTAAGTAATCCCGCTACCGTACCTTTATTTCGGCGCGCGGAACAATTCGGTTTGTATGAGAGCCACATCTTAGCATAACCGGAACTGAATTTTATTTAGCCTGTCTGTCCTAAACGTACCTACAGTTAAATGTGATTGTACAATGTTTAATCGAATTCGGATGATTGGTTTAAGAGTTATGGAGGAACATACATACATACAGAAAATATTTCTAAAAATCGTCAATTTAGTTTTAGTATCATTAACATAGAGTCTACAAACGCATTATCTTATAAAACAAAGTAACTTACTCCATGACCATCCCTTACAGATTTATTATTAGTAATTTAGTATTGATTTATTGATGGCAGGCAGACTTGCAGACTCACATTCGTAGCGAAGAACACACGAGCTGTCTGATGAAATTATGCGCTTTTTTTTTTAGATTAGGTATGTTGGTTGGGGACGAAGTAAATTAGTTACTGGACGATATCTTTTATCTATGCTTGTACGTATTGTATTGTATTTTATAAAAGAAATATTAAAAAATATGGTAAGCAGATTATCTACGCACGGTGTATACCTAATACCTAACAATGCGTTTTATGCGTTTTATTCGTTGTATTTCATGCCGTAACTACCTATGCCATTTTGTTAATCTCACTGAACAGAAACATACCTATTACCTAGGTACTAATATTTTTTTATGATTTATAATATAACTCTTTATAATGTTATGCAAGCATGTGTATAATTTTTTTATAATACGTTCCCCCCACGTAAACATAATTCCTTATCTACACTAGCCACACGCAACCTTGAAACTTAACATTACAACAACGCAAATACCTACATACTAATCAGCATAGCAGACTACTCAGTCGTGGATAAACACTATTTACTCACATATTGTATGTGATATCTATCGACATACCTAAATACAGGAAAATTAACCAGCTGGCTGGATCCCAGGAGCAAAGAGTACCTAGAACCTTCGAATAAGAAAACAATTAGAGGCGGCGTTAGTGTATCAAATTTGTCCCATGAAAATGTTACCAAATTATTATAATTATCAGCTACTCCATACATCAGTTTTGTATGTGGCTCTTGCAGATGTGACTATATCAATTCGGAGTCTCAGAATTTGTTTATTTTGTATGAGACCGTGCTTCAATTTTTTTTCGATGAAGCCTAACTCAATAATAATAATGTCTTGAATCATCGGGTTTTCCACGCCGACTTTCGCCACGCTGCGCCTCAAGGATAGGAGGGCAGCAACATGGACGTCCCTAGGAGCGGAAGCCCGAGAGAAGGCTACGCATCTCCTCTAGTCCAGTATAGCCAGCAATTCAGAGAAGTCTCCGGTATGGCACCTACCTTCTCGGAGGTGATATTGGCTGGTCGGAGCATGCGCTTTAGCCCCTCCAACTCAGCCACCCATACCGGATTACATAAAAAAATAATCTGCAGATTAAGGACACCGGCCAGCAAACAACAACACACATAACGGAATTCAAGGGCGAGGAGGCTCGGCCGGCGGCGGTCGTGTGAGTACCAAAACTTTCCTATTCCACATTTTGGTGAAATATCGTCAACTCATTCAGGAAATAGACATGGGCTAAGGGGATGAATGAGGCAGCTCCCCTTCTCTGCCGCTTCTGCGCCCGTGCATGCGCCTACGCACCCCCTCACGCACGCATTCCGAATTACTAGCGCTCGCCACGAACGCGAGCGCGTAGTACCCACCGTAGTATGGTAGGTACTGGGTACAGTTCCCGACAGCAAATAATGCGTTCGACACGCAGCTTTAGAAAGAGACCATCCGGTTGTAGAGCGTCGTCCCTGTCGCAGGTCTCTGTGCGACAGCGACGACGACGCTCTACAACCGCATTGTCTAACTAAAGCACGACACGCATTTATTGGCTGCCGGGAACACTACCTGGGTGGATAAACTTTTTCTTGTACCATAAAAACCAGCTGCAAAGTCAAATAAAAAAACTTTTATTACAATTTATTACTTAGTTGAAAATCAATAAGTATAAAATACTTAGGTTGATAGGCAATTAAAATAAAAGTAGAGAACTATTTAAAATAAAACACTAACCAAATTTTTAGGGGTGACCCAGGGGACAATTTTGTCCCCAGTTTTGTATGGAAAAAAGGGGTTGTCCTCAGGGTAGGTACCCAAGCAACAAGGTCACGTAAAAAAGACGTGTTTTATTGGTCATTATAAACGTCCTTTTTACGTGCGGATGTCACAAATTTCGACGGCATTTACGACGTATTTATAACGTCGTTTAACGTAAAAAAGACGTGTTTTATTCGTCAGTATAAACGTCCTTTTTACGTGCGGATGTCACAAATTTCGACGGCATTTACGACGTATTTATAACGTCGTTTAACGTAAAAAAGACGTGTTTTATTGGTCATTATAAACGTCCTTTTTACGTGCGGATGTCACAAATTTCGACGGCATTTACGACGTATTTATAACGTCGTTTAACGTAAAAAAGACGTGTTTTATTGGTCATTATAAATGTCCTTTTTACGTGCGGATGTCACAAATTTCGACGGCATTTACGACGTATTTATTACGTCATTTAACGTCTTTATTCACTTAATTTAACGTCATTATATGACGTCAAAGGGGACGTCCACCGTGACGTGAGTATGACGACCAATTTGACGAAAAATATGACGCCATTTATGACGTCATTTAACGTGTTTATTTGCGTTATTTAACGTCATTATATGACGTCAAAGAAGACGTCCACCATGACGTGAGTATGACGACCAATTTGACGAAAATTATGACGTCATTTAAGGGGGTTTATTTACGTTATTTTAACGTCTTTATATGACGTCATTTAAGGGGTTTATTTACGTTATTTTAACGTCTTTATATGACGTCATTTTACGTGTTTATTTACGTTATTTTAACGTCTTTATATGACGTCATTTAAGGGGGTTTATTTACGTTATTTTAACGTCTTTATAAGACGTCAACTTGACGTAGGCACAGAATGTCCTGAGCATGATGCATGAAACCTCAGAAGGTAATTCAGGAGATCAAAGAAACATAATTATTTTCTCTCTTCTATTTTAGGTCTCGCAAAACAATTTTCTGTCTTCCCCATACATAAGTATTAGAATTTTCGGAGACAAAATAATGCAAGAGAAAGTTTCTTTTGACCTGCTGAATAACCTCCTGAAGTTTCATGCATCATGCTCGGGACACCCTGTGCCTAAGTCAAAATTAAATTGTTTTACACGTCTCATCAGACTAAGGTCCATGAACATTAATTCTCAATTAAATAAATGAATTGACATATAGTATAATGTTTATTGGCTTTGAATATTGAGGAGAAACATTCACGGACAGTGACTGCTGATGCAACGCAGGTGGTGGAATAGCTGGAAGGAGAAAATAAAGTTTAGTACATATTGTTATAGGAGAATTTTATTACAACATTAAATTTGTAAAGCACGGTTCCATCCTGTCAGTGTGGCACGAAAACTGGTCTTAGCGACAATTGTTTGTTTAGGGATGAATCACGCGTCCTGGTGAAGCTCACGTCGCAGCGGGCGAAACGTATTCATTACAAAGTCTTCATGCGGCACCAACGGAATAGTTTTTCACAAATTCGTATTTCACACATAACACATATCATGACAAACAAAAACTAAAAATCGCAAAATTTTCTATTTATTAACATCCTGGAAATTTTTGGTATATAATTTTGTATAATTAGTATTGATATTAAAAAGTTATACATAATATACATGTTTACTAAAAAATGGAAGCATGATACATTTTATATCAATAACATTATTCATAGGAATCATTGTCAAATTGGGAGATATTTCACTTACCAAAACCATACCTAAAACTGTTGATTGACATAGATTTTCAAAAAAGTCTTCAGATGAACTATTCAACTACAGAACATAATAATATTTTTAGCAAATTATTTTTTTAGTGTTCCCAAAGAATTTTCAAATCTAAAGGAAGATTTTATCTAATATACCAAATTTCTCAACATCATCTGTAAGATGAATCAGTGAATGCACAGTTGTTGTTTACCATACATCTACAGTCTTTGACAAACTCCCAAAGTAAATATTTAGCATAATCTGAATAATTGAGACACAATTGGTTTGTTACTAGTATAATTATAGCACAGTGCAATAATAAGGTTCAAAAACTTCCCTTCAATATTCCATACAATACTACAGGGCCTGTGTACAAGAGAACATTCAAAGTTCAATTATTTTCCAATGATCTAGTTCAAGGACACTTCGCGTCTTTACAATTAAATTCTACAGGAACGAATTTACATACCTCATACTCCAATCTTTCATTGTTTTCCATTATCTTTCGATAGTCCAATTTATAATATGAATGATTAATCAATTCTTAAGAACATTAAGGTCATCCAGAACAACGAGATTATTGACATAGTTTCCATAGCAGGTGCATTTATCACAACTAGAATATGCATTGTGCGACTTGACACATTTCAGACATGATCGAGCTGGCATGTCATATACATAAGAATGCATAGATACAGCAATGCTTATCCCATTATTAGATAACCCTCTCAGTAGTAAATGTTTTTCAATTCTTTTATGAAATCTTCTAGGTAACTCTGAAGTGGGTCAGGTTTCGATTTACCACAAAATATTCACAATTACAAATACAGAATCCTTTCAACCTAACTATATCAGCTAAAAACCCCCGACCCTTAAAAAGTCAAAAATAATTTCCGTTTACTTACTTAAAGAAGTAGGTGGCCCGCTAAGTAAATTCCCAGCCAGCTCTGAGTTTTTATATTTTATATACTTAGTTGTCCCCCGACTCCTTTAAGTAAATCGAAATTATTTTTCACTTTATAAGGCGGTACCGTGTGGGGCCGGTACTTAAAAAGAATAGCCTCACTGCATCTCTCCCCGTGCATGTCGTAAAAGGCGACTAAGGGATAAGGACAGGATGCCGTGCTAAAGGGCGACAGGCTCGCCACCTTTCACCTTGGCACGGTACTTCCACCGAGTCGTGCAGCAGGTGGGTCTTCGTGCCTTACTTGCTGCTTGATCGATTGAATCTTGTTCGAATAATTTGCGAAACGTGGTGGTCGGTGTTGTGCTGTAATTTACCAGAGTTCTTGCAGCACAACACCGATTACACTGCTTACCCCGATTGTCGGGATTCAGCGTGTGTGATATGTTTATAAGGGCCGGTTTTTTTTTTATTTGTAATTAACTTTTATTTCAAGCTTTTTTAAAAAAAAACCGCATGCAAATTGGTCCACTTTTTAAGATAATAATTTTATTATTACTTAATGACTTTATTATTTGATTACAAACCTAGCTAACAACCATCCCGATTAAACCAGCTTTCCAATAAAAAAACCGCATCCAAATCGGTTCATCCGTTTGGGAGTTACAATGTCACAGACAGACACACCCATACACACAGACGTTAAACTTATATATAACACCCCTTTTTTTTCGGGGTCGGGAGTTAAAAATGGGCCAAAACTGAATGCTAGGAGGTTACCCATCTACATTAAAAGCTAATTTTATTTCTGTTATGCCGATATTTTGAAGTATTGGTAGAAATAACAATAATATTTTTTTCAAGTCCTAGATGTATGTTTGTTTTTCAACCCTTCTATAGATTTGATCTTTACTTAAAATATACATTTTTAATCCCCGAAGAAAAAGGAGGGGTGTTATAAGTTTAACGTGTGTAACTGTGTCTGTCTGTGGAATTTTAGCTCCCAACAGATTGGCCGATTTGGTTCCGGTTTTTTTTATTAGAAAGCTGGTTTAACCGGGATGTTTATTAGGTGTAAGCAATTAGAAATCAAGTAATTATGAAGTAGTCAAAAGATTACATCTCACAGATGAAACAACTTGGATGCGGTTGTTAACAATTTTTTTTTTTAAGTTTGACATAAAAGTTTAATTTAAAAAACCCGACCCCTGAAAAGGTCAAAAATAATGTCCGTTAAGTTTCTTAAAGGAGTGGACCGCTAAATAAAGAAAATATATCAGATATTTTACTTAGCGGTCCCCCGACTCCGAACATTATTTTTGACTTTTTAAGGGGTCGGGGGTTTTTGTAATGTGTAATTTAACTTTTTTACATACATCACTATGTTCTATCAGCACAAACTTGCTCACCGCATAGGTAAGTATTTTACTCACCAACACCAAATTATATCTCATTTTTTTCTGCTCTCTGGGGTGCATGCTAGGTTTTTATGCTATCCTCATTAGGTTTGTCCACTATGGTCTTGGAACATTTTTTTGTAACACCACAGAATATATTAATAGTACTAAACTAATGTACAGAAGGATCACTCTACAAAGACACATAAATAAATATCTACTCTTGCAACGACGCAATAAAGTGCAATTCAGCTCGCACAGCGCTGCTTGCCTAAAATTATATTCACCTACAACACGCTTCTCTTTCTAACGATTAACTCTCTCTTCTGACTCGGCTCTGTCATTGAATTGGCTTGTCAAGCCGGGCCCGCCGATGTACTTGTAGCTTCATACCTAAAGTGCGGAGTGCGCCTGACCTGGTAGCACCTAGAAAAAAGCATGTTTAATTATTATTTTCAATACTGTTACACGTGTAAGATTAAATAAGGTCTTTCAAAATTAGTTAATAGTACGCTAAGGGGGGGTTCTGTATCATATAGGGAGTAAAACCTATATAAATATTTTTGGACCTTGGGCTTTTTTTTTATGTACCTAAAATATATTTTTTTTTTATGGAAACTGACACGGTTGGCTACATCACCTAAAACATCCGTAATGTCAGCCCATAACACCGGGTGAACTAGGTGCCATGTCAGTGCTTCCCCCTTTGATCGTGCCGGCTACACTGAACTGGTCGGAAAACACAAACTATTTACATAGCCGTTTCAACCGACGTTTCATTCAGTGCGGTGGTACCAACCCGGTCGGGTTAAACACTACCACCAAGTAATATTAGGAGGGAAGGGACCTACAGTTTTACGAGGAATCCGAACCTCGGTCAGCCTCCAACGGTCAGCGGTCACCCATCCAAGTACTGACCGCACCCAGCGTTGCTTAACATTCAATAGCGGCAGTTGACTGTCTGCACCACTGAGCTATCGAGGCTATTTTTTTATGTATTTAAATAAAAAATAGGTGGTTGATTTTTATAGCCTAATCGATTCAGTTTCATAGCAGTAACAAAAAATTTTTCATTACCATTATGATGTAACAAATATGTAAGTTGGTAAAAAATATCAAATTATTTCTATTCCATACTAATAAAACTAAAATTGTGGTTTTTCACAATTTATGAAAGAAAGAGATGTATATGTTGGAAGACTTTTTTGTTCCTGGCATGAAACTGAAACGATTAAGAAATTATTTTTTTACATTTTAAATTGTTTTTTTTATTTTTGTAATATAAAAAAAAATTTGTTCTTTAAAAGTGATCTATTTCCGATTTCCGATACAGAACCACCCCTTAGCGTACTATTAAAAATGTTTTAAAGACCTTAACAAAATATCGCCGTGCAGTCCGGTGGATGCGGAGCTCTCCGAGATGGGGGTGGTGGTGGCCTACGTGTCTAGTACCACCACCTATCGCTCGTAGCTTTCCTCACGTCGTCTCGGAGAACTCCGTAGCCACGGCCTGCACCCGCCGGCGTGCTTGGAGGCTTGTCTCCCGCCGCCGGCGGTATTACCGTTTTTAATTTTTTTATTAATTTTGTGTATTTTTATTACTTTGTATTTTTAATACTTGTATAATATATGTAAAATTAATAGAATATTTTGAAAATGTGAAATAAAGAACATACCAATAATAAAAAATATTTTTTTTTTTTTATCTAATCCGGTATGGGTGGCTGAGTCGGAGAGGCCAAGAGAAGCCAAAGCAGCTCCGACCAGTCAATATCACCTCCGAGAAGGTAGGTGCCATACCGAAGACTTCCCTGGATTACTGGCTATGCTGGAGAACACAACCGAGGCTGCTATGCAGCCATCTTACATCCAGTACGGTGGTCCAGTACGGTGGTGCCAACCCAGTCGGCTACAATTTGAGCCTACCACCTAGTAAGGGAAGGGAAGGGACCTACAGTTTTACGCCGGATCCAAACGGTGACCGTCAGAAAAACTCATTAGTACACGCCGACCGGATTCGAACCTCGGGCCTCTCGCATGAGAAGCCGATGCCCAAACCACTCGGCCACCCGCTGCTCGATTAAGCGGCGGGTGGCTTACAGCTTGTACCAAAACTCGTACATACAATACTTTAAGTTTTCAGGTCGGTGTTAACAAATTGAATGTGCAATTTAATGTAATAATTTAGAAATGCCGCTCTTACAAGGTTGACTCTAATTAAGTGGACACCCCTTCCTGTCCTGTTTGACCTAAATGGGGCTAAAATTCGGCTACTGCGCAGTAACTTGCGCTATGTTCCAAATTAAGTAAAATCTATAGTAATTTTACTTACATGTTATACTATAACCGTGTTAAGGTGGAGTTTTTCGAGAGTCCGTTTTCCTTTATAGCTGTAACTTATGTAGCTGCCAGCTTATTAGCAAGTTTGTCTCTCATTATTAGATGGCAGTTCCTGTAATCGAATGGCCAGGCCAGCGAACGCACTGAAGTACTCACACTGAAAATAAATACAATAAATTATTACTACCTAAGTATTATTTGCACGGCCAATTCATTGTCATAAAGTTACAAGCTGCGCTCTGGTGTAAGTCAACTTCCTGAATACCAACCATGATAATGTAATATACTTACTTGTGCTTAATGTGTAGGTAGGCTGAGTTAAAAGACGAATTTAATTGAAATAATTGTTTGCCGGAGATGTATAGTTTCCGAGAAAACAAATAATATAGAAACAGATTATCCATATACTTACAAAATAAATGTTTCATACAAAAGTAAAACTTTAATTTTTTTTAAAACATCAAAACATTGATTTTGCATTGAAATGTAGACAAAACCGACATGGGCTGCGTAGGTTAGGGTTAATTTATAGAATTTCCGTAGTGTGCAATTCAAACTACACTAGACACTGAATCGTCACAATACATAAATAGTCAAATCAGCTTTCAGGAGACTTGCGAAGGGGTCCCTCTTAGCCCGATGGACAGTCCTTCGCCAGTGGTATTCACCCAGCAAATTCTGCAAAACTTATGTTTGCGGGGTGGTGGAAGCCATGTTTCAGCATGTGCGATTTTACCGCTCTCCACTGAGCATGCGTTGAGTATGAGGACCGTCTTCAGGATCCACACAAGCAAACAAAAAACACACAAATTAATCTATTACTCCGTACCGTAAACGAAATAGAGATCGTAATCCGCATATCGTAATCCGCCGCGCCGGCCACTATCGCGCCGGGGCTCTCGGCACGAGCGACGCAGGGAGCGGGGGCTATCCAAACTCTTTGGTAAACACACCACACCACATTGCATCACAGCATTGCACACGCACAACGATCGATAGTCGATACACGGAAAAGGCTTATAAATTCTCTTTGCTTGCAGGCAATTAGCAAGATGGCGTCAGCGCCGCCAGCCACGCCAGCCCGTAGTCACATTGCCATAGTGCAAAACGAGAATACCACAGATTACCAATATATGAGAATACCACCAATAAAAGAAAAAATATTTACCGGTAATAAGGAAGTTTCCACTTTTTTTATTATATTTTTAAAAAAACATACTAAGATTGCGATAAAGCCTAGTGATTTTTTTTTTTCAATTCCGTACATAAATGACGAAGTTATGATACTTTTCCCTCCCGTTTTCAAATTGTTCGGCGCGCGGCCGGTCGACACCGCTGTGACGTCACAAGTCTGTTCTCTGCGCCGCCGGCGCCCCGACGACGCGGTGAGATTAGCTCAAGACGGTAGCAGGTATCGTTGCGAAATCATTTCATTGTGGAAACTGTGCGTGCAATCCAATGATAAAGTTACTTTTAATTTAAGACTTTAGTCACAGATGACCCAATAATAGTTACTTCGTAACAGATGAATCACTCCATAGAAAAAGTTCAATACCTACGGCTTTAATAGCCTACAGCTTTACATCGAGCTTTACATCGTCAGTCGCTGCGTGCGAAAATGTACCTAAACGAAAGAGCGTAAAGTGATTATTGCTTTGCAGCCGCGTGGCCTTGAAGCAAACTCGGTGACGCTAGGGCTGCTACTTTCGATAAAAATATAAATTCATTACACAATATAATATTATAAAGAGGAAATATGTGTGAATGTTTGTTCGTGAGCTACAGCACATATTTAAAAATGTTTTTTTACTATAAGATAGGTACCTATATTTTTTGTCAAAATTTAAAAAAAGTGGCCGCCATTTTGAACTTTTTAGTTACTGGACCGATTATTTTCAAAATCGATATCTGGGTGTCTGTGTAGGCTCTGAATACGAATCCGTTGTAAAAAAAAGTGGCCGCCATTTTGAACTTTTTAGTTACTGGACCGATTGCTTTCAAAATCGATATCTGGGTGTCTGTGTAGGCTCTGAATACAAATCCGTTGTCAAAATTTAAAAAAGTGGCCGCCATTTTGAACTTTTTAGTTACTGGACCGATTGCTTTCGAAATAGATATCTGGGTGTCTGTGTGGGCTCTGAATACGAATCTGTTGTAAACATTTAAAAAAAGGGGCCGCCATTTTGAACTTTTTAGTTACTGGACCGATTGTTTTCAAAATCGATATCTGGGTGTCTGTGTGGGCTCTGAATACGAATCCGTTGTCAAAATAAAAAAAAAAGTGGCCGCTATTTTGAACTTTTTAGTTACTCGACCGATTGCTTTCAAAATCTATATCTGGGTTCCACAGGTGGGTTCAAGAACCGGTTCGTAAGAACGCTTTAAGAACCAGTTTGCAGAATGCTTCTTAGAAACGATTCGAACGAACCCTTTTAAGAACCAGTTTGCATGATGATTTTGAGAACCGGTTCTCGAACTGAGCTGCATAACCGGACTCGTTTAAGAACCGGGTCATAACTCGAGAACCACTGGTGCTAGACCCATCGTGTTGGTACTCAAATTTCAGGTCTCGGTGAGATCTATCCATCTGTCACCTGAACTTTTGTTTTGGTCATAACTCGAGAACCACTAGTGCTAGACCCGTCGTGTTGGTACTCAAACTTCAGGTCTCGGTGAGATCTATCCATCTGTCACGTGAACTTTTGTTTTGGTCATAACTCGAGAACCACTGGTGCTAGACCCATCGTGTTGGTACTCAAACTTCAGGTCTCGGTGAGATCTATCCATCTGTCACGTGAACTTTGGTTTTGTTCATAACTTGAGAAACACTGGTGCTAGACCCATCGTGTTGGTACTCAAACTTCAGGTCTAGACCCATCGTGTTGGTACTCAAACTTCAGGTCTCGGTGAGATCTATCCATCTGTCACTTGACCTTTTGTTTTGGTCATAACTAGAGAACCACTGGTGCTAGGCCCATCGTGTTGGTACTCAAACTTCAGGTCTCGGTGAGATCTATCCATCTGTCACGTGAACTTTTGTTTTGGTCATAACTCGAGAACCACTGGTGCTAGACCCATCGTGTTTGCACTTAAACTTCAGGTCTCGGTGAGATCTATCCATCTGTCACGTGAACTTTGGTTTTGGTCATAACTCGAGAACCACTGGTGCTAGACCCATCGTGTTCGGGACCAAAACAAAAGTTCACGTGACAGATGGATAGATCTCACCGAGACCTGAAGTTTGAGTACCAAAACGATGGGTCTAGCACCAGTGGTTCTCGAGTTATGAACAAAACAAAAGTTCACGTGACAGATGGATAGATCTCACCGAGACCTGAAGTTTGAGTACCAACACGATGGGTCTAGCACCAGTGGTTCTCGAGTTATGACCCGGTTCTTAAACCAGTCCGCTTATGCAGCTCGGTTCGAGAACCGGTTCTCAAAACCATTATGCAAGCCGGTTATTAAAAGGGTTCTTTCGAACCGTTTCTAAGAACCATTCTGCAAACTGGCTCATATAGGGTTCTTTTGAACCTGTTCTTGAACCCACCTGCGGAACCAGTTCGTTTGATGAACCGGTTCATTGGTTTTTGAACCGGTTCAGAAAACCGGTTCCTAAACCATTTATTTTATATAACCGGTTCTTTAATAAACGTAACCTCTTGAGAACCCTTTTCGAACCGGTTACGACCCGGTTGTTTTGAACCTTTTTCGGTCCCTGATTCAAAGCACACACGGACACCCAGATGTCGATTTTGAAAGCAATCGGTCCAGTAACTAAAAAGTTCAAAATGGCGGCCTATATAACAGGAATGTAATGTAAAATATTATCTTAGGGAGCTCAATACTACACACACTGATACAGCGAGCGCGAAATACGAACCTCTCGGTCGGGTTAGCCGGCTCTAATGCATACAAGCAATGCATCGCGTCGCTCCGCGCCGCCGCCGCCTAGCCTGCGAGCCTCATCGACCCACCGAGACACTGCGGGCTCGGAGACTTGTGACGTCACACGGCGAATGCTCCCCGCGGGTTTTTAACTTTTTAGGGCATACATTAAAAGTTCAATAACTTCGCCATTTTTCAAGGTATTGTAATAATTCTTTCACCATGTTTAATGTATTTTTATTATCTTATAATATATGTACATATTTCTTGTTTTTGTTTTAGTGGAAACTTCCTTATTCTGGATGCGTGTCCCGCCCGCCGCGCCGCCCCGCCCCTCCGCGCCGGGCGTCATATTTCCAAAGTCTAGTATGCGAGTTTCTCTGATTGGTCGTTCTCAACTTTGGCGGGAAATATAAAATTTTCTTAGGTGGTTATAAACCTAATTTAAATAACATTGCTTTAAAAAAAAGTAAAACAAAAAAATTTTGACAAAAGGGGCACGAACCCATGGCCGAGATCGAAAAAATAAAAACCCTACACTCCTACACTCTACCACTGAGCCACCAAAGTACATATGCGACCAAACGAATATCGGATTCAGTAGGTTCGGTCGGGGTGCCGGAGGCGGAGCCAGACTCGTCTCTTCACCAATCAGAGCAACTCGCATACTAGACTTTGGAAATATGCCGCCAACATCACTCGCTCGCTATGGAGCACCCTGTCCATAGAGTAAGTTAAGCCGCGTCTCCTGCGCATGTTTTTTCGAAACATTACACAAAAACATTTGTTATCTATCATACAAAAGTGTATGGCCAAGCCCCAATGTTTCGTTGTTTCTGTGTAATGTTTCGAAAAAAACATTCGCAGCGCAGGAGACGCACCGTACCGACCACCTAACCGAGTATACGGCTGCCCGATGGCCATAATTCACGCAGGGAGCAAGCGATGCGAGCGATGTGAAAAAAAATTCTTTATAACTTTTTTTTTTCTTCGAAACTAGGCGTTTCCGGCAAAAAATTATTTCGCTAAAAGGTGTCTTATAACTCAACCTACACATTATGCTTACCAGCAATTTGGGATCTCGACTCCCCAGTATAAAGCCACACCCTTATGCCCTAGTAAAATAGAACATACCTGAATTTCGAAAAATCTGTATTTTCATTCTCTTCACAAGTGGCTGTCTCTCTTCATCGTCATCACTAGATAACTGTCTTGGCTTTCTTCTCCTCTGTTCCACACCACGGCCACCGTCCGTAAGGTAAAGAACTAGGTATTTTACTCACCAGTTTCAAAGAACTTCGGTTACAATTTTATAAGAAGAGCCCAATCTTGCTTCACTTGGCGAAGTATGTGTTATCAAGAGATTATTGTTGTTGTTGAGACTCCTGTATTTTTCGTGAAAGGCCAGAACGAGGACGAATTTTTAGGTGTCATCTTCATCACCAGCTTCTTTCCCTACGAGGTACACATTTCTTCAACCGATCAAGAAGCACACTGTTAAATCGCCTCACTCACGTGTAGTAATCGCTGGTAATATTAAAAACTGGCAGCACCTGGTAGTAAGTACACTCATAAGACAGGAAAAAAATGCCGCGGGGCTTCGCGCGGGGGAGTGAGGCGCGATGGGAAAGACGGCCAACGCTGCCACAATATTGGTTGATGAGTCGTCTCCCGTACTGTATGTACCCCGTGCTCCGCTCACACTTCTCTCGCGTCCTTGAGGTACAGTCGCCCGCATTGTTTCGATGGGTGAGCGCGGGTATGGTTAGCATAAAAACAATAAAGATAAATGTTCAACAAATGTATTGCACTGTCACAAAGCTTTTGGCACAAGCTAAGAGGCGGGTGACCGAGTGGTTTGGGCATCGGCTTCTCATGCGAGAGATTCTAGGTTCAAATCCGGTCGGCGTGTACCAATGAGTTTTTTCTGACGAAAAAATTTACGTGCATACCTACACCTACTGCTTCGCCATTCGGAACCGGTGTAAACTGTAGGTCCCTTCCCTTGGCCCTTACTAGGTGGTAGGCTCAAATTGTAGCCGACTGGGTTGACACCACCGTACTGGATGTAAGATGGCCACATCTAGCAGCCTCGGTTGTGTTCTCCACTAGTTCAGTATAGCCAGCAATCCAGGGAAGTCTCCGGTATGGCACCTACCTTCTCGTAGGTGATATTGGCTGGTCGAAGCATGTGCCTTGACCCCTCCGACTCAGCCACCCATACCGGATTACATAAAAAAAAAAGAAATAATGCTACAATGCTTATCTTCGTATAAACTGTCACTGTCACTTACAACCTCTTCGGTATCGCTGTCACTTGATTCGCCTAACATTAAGCATCTTATTCACCATCCATCCTGCTGTACGTCCCGTCAAGGTCGCCCTGCTGGACGTAGCATACACACCATCGTGCGCGCATCCAGCGTGCTAGTTACAGTCGAATGAGTGAGAGAGATAGCACGTCTGTTGTTTTGTTGTCTATAAAACGTAAAAAAATGGGAATTTGCTGTAAAGCAAACCTACACACGCTCCAGCACGCACTATTCATTATACATCGGCGACATACGTCACGCTTAGACAGTGGTGGGGGGACCGTTGCTGGATGAAAAATGCGTCCAGCGGGTCCAGCAAGCAATTAATAATAATTACCGACGTACGTAGATTAGAATTACGTACGAACGTACGTTACGTTCTGAACGTAGATTCATTGTTGTTTTTCATCGTGCATCGTGCGTGGCCTTCGCAGGACGTAGAGCAGGCAGGATGGTAAATAAGATGCTTTAATCACAAACTCTGAGTCGTAATCAAAACATATCATGTATTCCTTTTAAATTTTTTCTACGTGCTTGCAGGTATTAAACCAGGCGTTGTTATCGATGCTGTTCAAGCTCTCAGATATAATTTTTTTTACTTCTTTCATGTTTTGTCCAATGTTTTTCGAGGTAATCTGGTTTTTTGTAATACGCCAAATGTTTTCGATTGCGTTCAGCTCGGTTTATATTGTGGCAAACGCAATATTTCGAAACCGTTGCTTCGAATATAATCTCGTCGATTTTAAATGTTACGAAACCCTCTTTATTCTTTTTGATCAAATCATACAGCTCTACTTTGCGGAGCCATTCATCGAATGGAATACTCAGAGTTTGTATGCGACGTAATACAAACTCTTTGGGAATACTCTTTTCCGTCAACCACTTTTGCATGGCATCCTTGCAGAATTTGACATAGGCATATTACTGCTTCGGGTGTTGTGATCGATCCATCACAGTAGCTTTTTTGGCAAATTCAGCAAAAGTTTCTCTTTCAGACACTTGCCATAATTCTTTAAATTCATTTTGGAGTGATAATGTCCAGCTGTGGATGCTGCTCTGTATACTAACTATGTGGCATCTGTAATAAAACCACTACTGTACCTGCATGCACTATAATGAAACGGCTGCCCGTACTTAACTTTTTTGAAAACGTGTCTTTTTTTGTTGTATCTTTTTTTTCAGACTCCAGGTATTTTGTCGTACGTGAGAACTTTGTACGTATGTCTGATCTATATATACAATAGAACGGCCTTCTGAACTGTTATGAGAAACGCTTAAGAAAACATCAACAATAAAAACATTGAAACTTGTATATTTCGCATATATTGAAGCGATTCTAAGATATGGCCTTGAGGTATGGGGTACATGCCGAGAAGTAAATAAAATATTAAAATTACAAAAAAAGGCTATTCGCATTATAACGGGATCAAAATGGGATGATACATGTAGACCTATTTTTAAACAATTAGAAATACTAACTGTAATAAACTTATATATTTACATTGTGAGCCTAGATACCTACAATCAGATTGATAATTTTGAAAAGCAAGGCACTCAGCAAAATCGTTATGGACTAAGAGATAGGAGAAAACTTACATTACCTAAAGTAAGATTAACTTTGATGAAAAAGGGCAATGAATATATGTCCATACTAATTTATAATGCATTGCCTGATTATATAAAGGATTTTCAATCAAAGAGTGAATTTAAAAATGGACTCAGGAAATTTCTAGTAGAAAGGCCATTTTATACATTTGATGAATTTTTCTCAGAGTGTAAATAGTTGTGTGTGTTATGTTATGTCATGTGCATACTATTTTTAGTTCATAGGTAACTAATTTATGTGTTTCTAATGAGTAATGTTTTATTTTCATAATTTATAATTTACCTTGCATTTTTATGTTATGTTTATTGTGCTATGGTGTATCTTTTATTGAATTTGACTTTGTGAACATTAGATTTTATTTAATATGCTTTCAATTTGAATGTAAAACTACCTATCACATTTAACAAAGACAATATATTTTACAGATTTAAAAAAAAAAAAATTTTTTATGTTTTAATTAATTTATTCAATTTCACTGTTAAATGTTAATCTTAATTTGTAATCATTTATCTTAATTGTGCAATTTGCATTTAACTGATTTTACATTTACATTTACATTGTTTTATTATTCAATTTCATTGTTAATTTTATCCTAAATTGTAATAGTTATTCTTATTGTGCAATTCACATTTAGCTGATTTTACATTTTGACTAGTAATTTTTATATAGGTATATCAATTGAATATTGTTTTGATGTTTTTATTTTTCTTTAGTTTTATTATTCAATTTCATTTAAAAAAAAAAAAAAAATAACAATTACTTATATTTTTATTATTTTGCTAATATGTAATTTGCAATGTTTGTATTGTACGTGTACTAGTGCTAATAGGATCGTCATGCCTGTTTGTGTGTTACCGACGAATTTTAATAAATAAATAAATAAATGATTTTTTTTTTCAAAAATTTTTATCGTCATTATTGTATTTCGTGCCTTTCTTGTAAAGATTACCTAAATTGTTTTCCATTTGTAACCCATATCTATGAGCAAAGAGCGCAAAGAGAAATCAAACAACTGTCAAAACCAATTTTTTCTCTCAAAACTGACTGCAGTTTTGTCAAAGTTCGAACTTCAAAATCCAATCACAACTCCTATCTCAAATCACAACTGGCACTTTGTTTTCATTAAATTATATTCTGCTTGGAGAAAGTGACTTAACTTAGATGAACTGGCGACAATTGCTCGTTAGGGACGAACAATTATACAAATACTAAATACGAATAAAAATACCCAAGTGAAAGGTTCTTTTTTTAATGCAAATATTTTTCCAAATCATATTTCTAGACGAAATATAAGATACTTTTATTCTCACACGTTTTTCAATAAAGTAAATATTTGTGGAACAGAAAAAAGAAAATTTAGAAAAACTTAAGTTTAATTTTTTTCTTTCGCCGGAAATATTGACTTTAGTGTAAAACAAGTAAGTAAGAATAAAAGTGTTTTATGCTTTGTTTAGAAATATGATTCTATCGAAGAAACATTAACATTCGCGAAAATCTGGAAAAAAATAGTTTTGTTTTTTTTCTCTCCAGAAATATTGACTTTAGGGATAAATGTGTAAGAATAAAAGTGTCTTATATTTCGTCTAGAAATATGATACAGGCAAAAGAACATTTACATTCAAGAAAATTTGAAAAAAAAGTGTTGTTTTTCTCCTTCAATTTTGACTTTAGTCAAAAACATTATTCATTATTCATATCCTCAAATATTTATTTGGCCTAACTTGGGTTGATCTAATTAATTTAATAAATAGGTAAGAAAAATGTCTTCTTTATAAAACGTTTTTTTTAAAACGTAATGTATAATAAAATTGCATTGGTGTGAGTACTGTGAACGTGCCAGCTATAGTTAACCGACCTGTTAGTGTATACACCATATAGCATGGGTATGTATGACGAGGTAGTACACGGATACTTCAAAATAAAAATACTTTACCTCCTCGCTATGAATAACTATGCGCTTTCTCCGGAGATCTGGCTTGCTAACTGATTGCTCCGTCAGACACGCACACTACCGCAATGTGCATGTATACGTTCAACCGCGAGTAAAGTCCGTTCGAATTCGTGAATTGCAAGAACTGTAGGTACCTCACCGCAACACAAGCTAGCAAGAAAGAGCAAGGAAGTAGAAAAACCGTTATCAGTGTTGCGACTTAACGTAGAAATGTTCCCTAACAAATTATACCACATTTTATGGTAAAGGTCAATATCTTAACTTAATTTCAGAAAGGGAGGCTCATGCCCAGCACTTCCCGAGTCATTTCATATTTATATACCCCTAATTATGGCATTTTCTGAAAAGTGGCATCACACACGTGAGTGACACGGACGGCACGAGCACGCACGACACGAACGAACGATACACGCAGGCCATCCACAATTGGCGCGATTTTTGTTATATTTATCATTTAATTTTGATATATTGTAGTAATTACGTAATTTAAATAATAGTTTAGACAAACAAGCATTATTATTAAACTTTTTCAACGTCGTTAAAAGTAAGACTACTCATTTTACTTCGTCGAGAAAGTTATAAATATGCCAATAATTAATCGTTGTACTTGACCTTGTCCTTCTGTTTCTGTTTGCGTCGTCACTCGTCGGAGGGCACAGGCATGCATGTGATTGTGTATAGCGTATTATGTAGGTACGTACAGTTCCCTTAAAACATAAATGCCGCTCACCTACCTTCGTTGTCAACGAATTTAAGGTCATCACTCGTAGACATAGGGTAGATAATTGCTTCACTGCACATATGCGGGAACCAAAGGTGCGAGCGACATTAAAGTCAACCTTATGTTCTACGTATTATGACCTAAAATGTATTTACTACTTAGGTAGGTGGAGCGGCATTAAAGTTCTGACGGAACCACAGAAATCCTAAGTAATGATCTGTGGACGGAACATTACGTGTACGTATAGGAATGGCGTATTCGAGCATGCATGGATATACCTACCTATATTGATAGAGAATCTGTATATCTGGGGGCACGGCAGTGCCCCGCCAAGTCGAGCAACACGGCCGTACCACCTTTTCTCGAAGCAACTCATAATATTATTTCTGAAAAGAGTAGGTATTATAAGGTCTTTCAAAATTATTCATAGTACGCTAAGGGGGGGTTCTGTATCATATAGGGAGTAAGCCCTATATAAAATTTTTTGAACCTTGGGCTTTTTTATAAGTAAAAGATTTTTTTTATGTATTTAAATAAAAAATAGGTGGTTGATTTTTATAGCCGAATCGATTCAGTTTCCTATCAGTAACAAAAAAGTCTTGATTACCATTATGATGTAACACGTGTAAGTTGGTAAAACAAAATCAAATTCTTTCTATTCCATACTAATAAAACTAAAATTGTGGTTTTTCGCAATTTCTGAAAGAAAGAGATCTATGTGTTGGAAGACTTTTTTGTTCCTGGCATGAAACTGAAACGATGAGAAATTTTTTTTTTTACATTTTATATTAAAAATTATTTTTTTAAAGTATAAAAAAAAAATCTTTGTTCTTCAAAATTGATCTATTTCCGATACAGAACCCCCCCCTTAGCGTACTCTGAACTAATTTTGAAAGACCTTATATAATAGCCTACAATAAATATTATATATATTATATAAGTTTGACGCCACGTTTGTCCGTCTGTCTGTCACCCTACTATCTGTGGCATCGATGTAACTCCCAAACGGATGGTCCGATTATGATGCAGTTTTTAGATAACCTATCTTTCCTAAAATATCATTGGTAGGTACCTAGTTACCTATCGTTATGTACGAATGCTGGTTAGGTACTTAGGTTAGGTACTTACTAAAAATTGTAGAGGAAAAAAATCTCTAATTAAATAAAAAGTTGTTCAGCTCCAAAACATCTTGTATGGTTATCATATCATATATTGATATATATATATAACCACCGATTAGTAGTTATAACGAAACTGCGCGTAAGATCCACAGATCGCGGATATTTATTACGATACATGAATGTCATTATTTTTACGTAATTGTAACACGTGGTGGTAACGTAAAATTAAACGTCATTTTCACGTCGTATTGACGGCATTGCTTACGTAACTGCAACACGTGTTTTTAACGTGAAATTAAACGTCATTTTCACGTCGTATTGACGGCTTTTTTTACGTAATTTCAACACGTGTTTTTAACGTAAAATTAAACGTAATTTTCACGTCGTATTTACGGCATTGTTTACGTAACTGCAACACGTGTTTATAACGTAAAATTAAACGTCATTTTCACGTCGTATTGACGGCATTGTTTACGTAACTGTAACACGTGTTTTTAACGTGAAATTAAACGTCATTTTCACGTCGTATTGACGGCATTTTTTACGTAATTTTAACACGTGTTTTTAATGTAAAATGAAACGTCATTTTCACGTCGTATTGACGGCATTGTTTACGTAACTGCAACACGTGTTTTTAACGTAAAATTAAACGTCATTTTCACGTCGTATTGACGGCATTGTTTACGTAACTGTAACACGTGTTTTTAACGTGAAATTAAACGTCATTTTCACGTCGTATTGACGGCATTTTTTACGTAATTTCAACACGTGTTTTTAACGTAAAATTAAACGTCATTTTCACGTCGTATTGACGGCATTGCTTACGTAACTGCAACACGTGTTTTTAACGTGAAATTAAACGTCATTTTCACGTCGTATTGACGGCTTTTTTTACGTAATTTCAACACGTGTTTTTAACGTAAAATTAAACGTAATTTTCACGTCGTATTTACGGCATTGTTTACGTAACTGCAACACGTGTTTATAACGTAAAATTAAACGTCATTTTCACGTCGTATTGACGGCATTGTTTACGTAACTGTAACACGTGTTTTTAACGTGAAATTAAACGTCATTTTCACGTCGTATTGACGGCATTTTTTACGTAATTTTAACACGTGTTTTTAATGTAAAATGAAACGTCATTTTCACGTCGTATTGACGGCATTGTTTACGTAACTGCAACACGTGTTTTTAACGTAAAATTAAACGTCATTTTCACGTCGTATTGACGGCATTGTTTACGTAACTGTAACACGTGTTTTTAACGTGAAATTAAACGTCATTTTCACGTCGTATTGACGGCATTGTTTACGTAACTGCAACACGTGTTTTTAACGTGAAATTAAACGTCATTTTCACGTCATATTGACGGCATTGTTTACGTTAAATAATGTCGTAAATATAACGTCGTCGTTAACGTGATTTTAGACGTGTATTTTAGACCACATGTCGTCACAAGTCAGTATCTCACGTTAAAAATGACGTCTTATTAGTCCTGATGTCGTCACTGCTGCGAAAATGACTTAAAAATCACGTGATTTTAACGTGACCTTGCTGCTTGGGTAGGTAACCAATATTTTTTTTTAAATTACTCAAAGTTCTTTGTGCAGCTTCTTTCTTATTAATCAATCACTTATCTGAGAGTTGCTGTAACTATTAAAATACGGTGAATTTACTCGTATCAAGATAATATCCTGTTTTCAGACAGATACCAAAAACAAGAAAAAGTTGATTCACCCACCTATACTTGTCGAATTTATACTCTGTGTGAAGAGCAAATACTATTCAGTGAGGTGTGAAAATGTTTATAATGTCTACTACAGACAGACAAAACGGATAATAAACTAATACATACATACCTACCTTATCTCATGTAAAAATATCACGCTATTATATCATATTATCAGACTTGTAGTCATCCATCAGATTGAAAGTGAAATATTGATGCGCAGAAGTAAATTCAAAGAAATGAGGATAAATACATTTTCTAATATCTCGGCAACAATCTAATGCAATAATAATGTTAGTAGGTTGCTTAGGAATACACATAGTTGATAGATATTGAGCTTGTAGGTAGAAACGTAGACGGAAAAAATATTTTTTATGATCGAAGGGTAGAAAGGTAAATAAAATTGTATGTTTACCGCCAACAAACTACACCGGACCATCATTCAACCGGCAAGCTTCGCTCGCGTTAACTAGTCGTACGATCGTTGCAAGGGCTGCCTCCTGAAGGGCACTAGTTGGAATGAGTGGCATGAGACTAGAACGTGATGTGAATCTTTCAGGAAAATAACTCCTTGGACCTAGTCGCCTCAACCACTAGTTTTGTATGTCAACGACGCGAGTGTGAACGACGAAAGTGGCGAGAGTTCGTCGACGCGTGTGTGCGCGGGGTTCCTCACGCACGCGTACGCGGCGGCAGTTATCTTTAGCCGGAAACCGAAATACAAAAATGTAACAGCGCTATTGATCTCACGCGCTCCGCGCGTACACACACACACACACCCTCACACACACACACACACACACACACACGGGGATAATTTTCATACAAACACGTGTACGAAAGATGCAAGTATGCAACCATTATACTTACATTACATACAAAGGACAATGAACTGTCTATTCAGTTTAATTATAGCTGAAACAAAATAGAAATTGTTTTACAGAAAGCGCCGACCCACCCATCACTAACAACTCCCATGGGTAGGTATTCGGTCGTTTGTGGGGGTTGCGAATGCCAGTGCTTCTGTTTGGTCATTCATTTCCATTCCTTCCACACTGCATTCCCATGGTAGGTACATAGGTATCATATTTTTTGTACTTATGGGTACCTAGGTACTTTTTTTGGCCCTACCTGATGTTCACATGCCGATTACTTACTATCAACCACTCCGGTTGATTCCGGTAAACGAAAACATGATCGGAAGTAAATATAGGTACAATAGAACGGGCATCAACTTGTCGAGAAGATGAAAGAAAGTACCAAAGACGAAACTACAAATATATGTATACAGGGTGTTGTAACGGCCAGTACATTAATTTCTCCAGCGCAATCTTCATGTTTTTCCGAGACAAAAAAGTTAATAAAGTTTTTCTGTAAAGTGTCTAGTTTTGGAGATATTCATTTTTGAAATTTATGTTTTCGTCAAGTGTATTTGACGCGCGCGGAGTGAGGGTGCTGGCGCGGGATTTCACGCAGCACCACCTCCGCGCATCTCCTCGCTCCGCGCACTCATCTACTCACCGCGCCTTTCATTCCCACGTTCGTGCGAAACATTAGATCCTTTTCACACTAAATAAATCGATTAGTTTGTATGAAAACTGTAACTTGTTATTTGACTTTTTTGTTACTATTGATCCCAATAATCATTTTCTAAATTTTATGTAGTGGCCGTTACAACATCTGTAGGTATATCTTTCACACACTCGCGCATCTTCTGTCTGCTTCAATAGGTGATATGATAATATTGGTTAAGAACCAACAAGATAAATTAGGTTAGGTTGAGTGAGTGAGTTGGCAGGACTGGTATTTTATGGAAACTGACACGGCTTTTTTTATGTAATCCGGTATGGTTGGCTGAGTCGGAGGGGCCAAAGCACAGCTACGACCAGCCAATATCACCTCCGAGAAGGTAGGTGCCATACCGGAGACTTCCCTGGATTGCGGCTATACTGGACTAGAGGAGAACACAGCCGAAGCTGCTATGCGGCCATCTTACATCCAGTACAGTGGGACCGACCCAGTCGGCTACTATTTGAGCCTACCACCTAGTAAGGGGCAAAGGGAAGGGACCTGCAGTTTTACACCGGTTCCGAACGGTGAAGCAGCAGGTGTAGGTATGGACTTAAATTTTTTCGTCGGGAAAAACTCGGATTCGAACCTTGGACCTCTCGCATGAGAAGCCGATGCCCAAAACCCATGGACGAAATATACTGGACCTATCATTAACGTCGTCAACAAAGCGAACCGGGGTCGCCGCGAAAGGGGTAAGAAGACGGCGAGGGAGCGGGGATGTTGCGTATGCGATGTTTTTCCATCTCTGTCGATCACGCAGTCGCACAGTATTTCTTTCCTCGTCTACGAATTCACCTACACACACTTAAAGAGGAGAAAGAGATAAGGCGATCGAGTGCCTTCGTGAGTGAGCGAGATGCAGTTCAGTGAGCCTGACGCCCGTGCGTGGTTACTCCCGCTCGCCTATCTATGATAGGTCCAGTATATTTCGTCCATGCCCAAAACCACTCGGCCACCCGCCGGCCGGCGCCGGCTACCTACAACATCTGTGATTTCAGCCCATAACACCTTGGTGAACTAACTAGGTTTCATGTCAGTACTACCCTGTCGTGCCCGCTGGTCGAACTGGACGGAAAACACGAACTACTTACATAGCCATTGACATAGCCTCTTCGACCGACCTTTCATTCAGTGCGATGGTAGGTACCGTGCCGGCGGGTCAATCCTACTACCTAGTCGTAGTAGGAGTTTCGGCCCAAAATAAGGAAGATTGAGTCGTTAGTGGTTTCGTGACCATAAATTGACGAGAATTGAGACTACACAGTATTGCCGTGACCAGGTTAAGTCACAGTGATGCCGTGACCAGAATTGCGACTTCTCAGTGGAGTCGTGACCACGTTGAGTCGCCTCAGTGGCGTAGTGACTGGTTAGGTGTACGCAATGTCAATGTATGACACTTGACCTTTCTGGGTACTTATTTTCATAAAATGTTTTCCATAAGAATATTGGAACCAAAGCAACAATGAAAGTTAGTTCAGGTGCTTGTGCCATAAACACGTGTAGATTTTATTTCTTTACAAAATGAGCACGTGATGAGTCATACAAGTCTGTTCATACGCTTATGTACGATGACTCATACACAGGTTATTCCTACTTGACTATTACTCAGGTGCACTGAGTTTTTCCAGACCATCAGTTTAAATAAAAATATTTTTATTGCACTCCATTAAAACATGAGACATAAAAGGCCACTTTGATGACATGAGGCATTCTTTACAAACCAACCTTTGGGATGTGAGCTGATCGCATGGAGGGGGAAAATGCAAGTGAAGAAATAAGAAGAAATAAAAAAATGTAAATTCCTGACATTGGGGGCGGAGGGTGGCGGAGACGCCCATACGCCTTATAAAAAAACAACAAAGAGTTTTTAAATATTTGTAATTTATTTTCTTTTGAAGTGCGATTGTAAAAAATAAAGATATAAAAATCGATGAGTGCTGTATATACACATAAAAAAATCACAGTAAATCTGTCACAATTTAAAAAGATCAATCAATTTCAAATTTTAGGAATCATTGACTAATCAAATCACAATAAAAAAAGCTTTATTCACAAACATATAGGTATTTTCAGTAACGTAAGCATGTAAAAATTTCAACTCTCTAGAAATTTAACTATGAATGACATAATTATTTCATTGGTTATCGACAACTTGATAACTTTACAGACCGACACGCTTTACTAGGCACCCGGTCAAAACTGTAGCTAAACGCTGCATCATAAAATGTCATTTCTGCTGTCAGTTTGTCATCATAGTGAGTGAGCGGGCAAGACAACCCCGAACCCGCGGCTAGCGCCACCACTGGGTGTTAGGTCGTTGCCTAGTAAAGCACACATATCAAATTTACCATTACTTTTTACTTCAGATCTAAATTGGACAATAGACCGTTCAGTTATTTTAACTCTAGCCATCAAGTTGGCTAACCTAAGCTCTGTGTTGCCATAATTGGTTCGTAATATTTCCCTGTACGAAATATTTGAATATATTTTTAGAATAGAATAAAATAGAAACGCTTTATTGCACACAAATTGAAAGAAGAACAGTACACGACAAGAAACAAGAAATGCAGGAGTGCGCAAAGGTGACATCACTACAAGTACAACAGGTACTTATACATAATTTCCACTACCACGGGTAGTGGAAATATTAATAGCAAGTAACCCTTTTTAGGACAGTAGTACTAGTGACAGCAAGTGGTGCCAACCTAGCGGAAGGTACAATGACATGGTCAGAGGTAAAATAACTGTGAACGATCTGTAGATAGATACTAGCACATACTATTTATCTAAAACAGAGTATGGTTCTTTACACCGAATGTTTTTGTTTATGGAAACTGACACTATTGGCTTGGTGCCACGTCAGTGCTTCCCTTCGGTTGTGCCGAAGTTGTTGGTTGTATTTGTCTATTATATATTAGCTTTTGCCAGCGGCTCCGATCGCGTGTTTTTTTTTTCAGAAACCTTCGAGGGCACATCGTAAAGTTTCATCGTAATCGGATGAATGGTTTACGAACGCATAGAAGGCGAACGAACGAATGAACGACCGAACAAATATCACTAAAACTGTAAATAATCTCTATGCAGCAGAATTTTACTTAAGTAATTTAGTGTCAAGCATTCAACAAATATTGTGATGTACTAAATTATGAGAAAAATAATATTGACTGCAGTAGATTGAACCTCCGTCTACGCCGCAATTTGTTGAATCGTAATATCACTTAAGTAACTACACAAATTCATAATTATTTACAATTGAATCAGATTCATTTATTATTTTATATTGGACTTGGACAGATTCAAGTCCAATATAAAATAATAAATAACATAAAAATGATTTTATTTTATTGCCTTTCCTAAAGTAGAGCAAAGACATTTTCAAAAGATGGTACAATCTTCTAGAATAAGCATTGAGCAAATACATTGAATTAGCAATAAGCTTAAAAATGTACTAATCAACTCAAAATAGACCAGACAATCACTTAAAACCCTACAATCAGTCAGTCAGCGTGTCGGGCGTCTACGGCTGGACATACGCCTCTCCAATTTTCCTCCAGTCCTCCCGGCGTTCAGCGGTACGGAACCACTCCTTCCCGCCGACATACTTGATGTAGTCGTCCCACCTGGCGGGCGGTCTTCCCACACCCCGTTTTCCTGTCCACGGCCGCCAGAGTAGGACACGGTTATTCCAACGGTCGTCGTCTCTTCGGCTGACGTTCCCAGCCCAATAACACCGGTAGCTTAGCCACCCGGTGTTCAATATCGACTACTTTGGTGCGTCGGCGGATTGCCTCGTTACGCACCATATCACGTTACGATAATCCCAGCATGGCTCACTGGGCAACTTTCAACTTTTGAACAACAGGAATCAACATTTCACACCTGTACGTCGTAACCGGGAGAATGCACTGGTTATAAATATACGGGTCTTAAAATTTTCCTGAAGGACAAACCTCAGGGCGAAAAGCGTGGTTTCGCAAGGAAAGAGTCCGGCTCGCACTTGGCTTGTTTTAAAATTCTATGGGAACGTGGGAACTGCCCATGGAGTGTGGAAGCGACCGAGAAGAGTGCTCCACTTCATTAAAGAGCTCGGGTGGCTGGAGTAGCACTACCCGAACGCCAACGTACAACGGACCGTTTTGAGGTGTTCATGTCAAACATTCACATACATTCTACATTCTACATTCACCTAGAATTTATAGTACACTATTATTGAAATAGTTATTCTTTCGAAATGTTCTTTGCTCTACAATTGCGGCGCATATTATCTATGACTCTCGAGTTCAAGTAACATTACTATATTATGGCACAACACTTTAGTAAATCCTTAACTTAATATAACATGATTTATTCATTTTTCTACTTTGTGCTCTTACAGTAAGTAATTAGGTACTACGTGCCAGTCTTATACATTCCTTATTTCATACATTCTTTTCTAGTTAACTCAGTCACTTTTCATCTAAAGAAAACTGAAATTGCTTTGATGGAATGATTTGTGCCTTACATAATTTTTTTTTATAGCCTTTCATATGCCTTTCCTTGCCTTGGGAGAGGCCTATGTCCAGCAGTGGACCGATATAGGCTGATGATGATGATGATGATGATGCCTTTCCTTTGATCCGTGCACCACCCTCTAGCTGCCTAAGCTCGGATCCGCGCCAACGTGACAGGTGACTTTCGGCATTTAAGTTCCTCTAGCATGTTTGTACCGAGGCGAATCAGAAGGCACCAGAACCTTCGCGCACTCACTTGTCAACTGTCAAACTAATGTCAAAAGGGGCGCGTTGCACGACGATGACGTAGTACTGTGAGTGTGTTTCCTGAATCCTTTAACCTGGGTGTCTTCAAATGTCGTATTAACAGGCTAGACATCCTAGCGAGAGTCTGCAAATCTGCTAGCATGGCATTTCAATGAACGTGGAATCGCAAGGAGAGATGATTTTGGCTCTGTCGACTGCACCATTGGTCTCTCGGCACAGCCACCCATGTTGGTTTACATAAAAAAGTCCTGCTGTCGAGAGGATTATGTCGCCACATCCAGTTTGATACACAGTTTCACAATATACAAGGCGATCAGGTCCACATCGAGACTCTTATCGCCTATCCCAGGACCTACAGTTTTAAATCGGTTCAAAACAGTGAAGCAACGGGTGTAGGTGTGCAAGTAAAATTTCCAATCAGACAAAACTCGCTGTTGCACGTCGGCCGGATTCGAACCTCGGACCTTAAGTCGACCACCCGCCGCTCGATTTTGACATTGGTTTGACAGTTAACAAGTGAGTGTGACAATGTTCTGATGCTTCTGACAGGCCGCGAGTAATACAAGTGATACAGTTGATAACTGTGTTTGTGCATTTTTCTTTCACTTCCTAATCAAATGAACGGACTGTCTGGGTATTAAATTTCCTGCACGACACATTGTGCGTTTATACTTTTACATCATATGTGGGATCATTTTATTCGCGCCAAATGTTTGGATTTGATTATAATAGCGCTAACTAGCAGTTTGATTTTTTTTTTATCTGGATAGTGAAATAAAAATAAAATATGGCTATAAAAATAAAGAATAAAGTCCACGCTGAAAAAAGAAGTGTTCCACTGGACTTTGCTAACCCTCGAATCCCACATATATTACATTTAACAATTTGCGTCACTGAGATGGGCTATATACTAACTGTTTATATTATATGATGGTATTGTGCATACCGCAGGTAAGAGTTGATTATTTTTATAATTCAAACTTTATTATAAAAATTTATGTTGTAAGAAAACTGTAAACATTTATAATATCGATACGCGCAGCACTAGTAGAGAGCGTTCCATATAAATCTTCCCTTCGCCGTTATGTTGGCTCCACTTTCTATCTGTCAAAATAGCGTTTAGGGTTGCTATGTGTACAGATTTACCCGTAATTATCAGTATTTACCGTATTTATTATACGGTAAATACCGATTATATTATTAGGTAATATAATCTTCACAATCTGGCAACAGGAATTTAAGCACTGACAGTGACACTGGCAGTGGAGCCAACATAACGGCGAAGGGAAGATTTAGTTGGAACGCTCTGAAGTTGAAGTATGTGTTAAATGATCTGTCATGTCATGAGCTGTCAAAGTCATCCACCTCGTTTTTATGTTCTGTGGTATAAATAGTCTAGCCTACTAGTTTATTAGAGATCAGTGCTTTGAGACAGCACACATTTATTGCTTATCTTGAAATTCTAAACCTACATATAGTGTTTTATCCCTGTTTTCACCACCTTTAGTTGAATTCAAGTCCAACAGTTATTTTGTCGGTTATAGTGAGAATTCTCATACATTTGATACAAGTTACCTGGCAGCTATATTGTAGCCGAAGGTGGTGAAATCGGCTATTAGTCATAGCGACAGCCGGGACAATGAGAACGGCCGGAGATAATTGTCGACAGTCAGATCGGCAGGACCGACGGAAGGTAACGCGACTACTGGACGGAAGTTGCGCTCGCTTCAGCGCGGCGCACAAGCGTCCTTGTAGTTGGTCGCGTTGAATATCGCGAAGTAATCGTCGTGTATGAACCTGCAAAAGAATACAGGCGGGAGTAAAGCATCTTATTCACCATCCATCTTGCTGTACGTCCCGCCAAGGTCGCCGTGCTGGACGTAGCATACATACACACCATCGTGCCATGGCCAACCAGTTATAGTCCATCCATCTCATCATAGTTGCAGTCGAACGAGTTAACGAACGCACATGTGCTTCGCGATCCATTTGTGATACACACACACGTGCAGTCACCTTGCGACACAAGCTCTAAATGGTGAATTTGCTGTACAGCAAGCCTACACACGATCCAGCACGCACGATGCACGACCGTCCTGACGTACGTCCGGGATATTCATTATCCATCGGCGACGTACGTCACGCTTAGACAGTGGTGGGGGGACCGTTGCTGGATGAAAAATGCGTCCAGCGGGTCCAGCAAGCAATAATAATTACCGACGTACGTCGAGCCTATTCATTGTAGTTTTTCATCGTGCATTCGCAGGACATACAGCAGGATGGATGGTGAATAAGGGCCTGCTGTTTCTATAATAAATACAGTCAAGCCAATTTGCGGCCGGACACGAACTATTCACATAGCCGTTTCGACCGACGTTTCGCTCAGTGCGGTGGTACCAATCCGGCCGGGATGAACCCAACCACCTAGTAAGGTAAGAAGGCAAGGGACCTACACTTTAACGTGGAATCCGAACCACGGCCAGCCTCCAACGGTCGCACATACGCACCGGACAATGTTCTCGATGGGACAGAGGCGCGCGGGGCCGACGGCGACGTTGTGCCAGCCGCGGCAGCAGCCGAGCCGCTCCGTCACGTCCGCGCCGTCCAGCACCGCGCGCACGTAGTAGTCCCGCGCGCTCCGCTCCTCGCCCGCGCGCCGACCCCCCCGACCGCCACGCCGGTACACCTGTGCACGACCAGTAGGGCTATTACGAGTTTCGCTACGCCGGCTACGCCGAGGTGTAGCGTGCGTAGAGAGCGTAAAGGCCGCTGCAAACGTAGCGGGGCGCCGGCGGTAGCGGGGAAATATTCTCCATAAGAATATATTATATCCCGCTCCGCTCCCGCTCCACCGCCGCTCCGCTCCCGCCCCGCCGCGTATAAACACGTGCTTGTACTAGTTCCTCAGGATTCTGCAGAAAAGCTCACCCCGCCCCCGCCCCGCCGGCACCCCGCTACGTATGCAGCGGCCTTAAGCGTCTGCGCGGAAGCGAATGCGATAGATTTGCGAACTCGCTTCCGCGCAGCGGCTTACGTTCTCTACGCACGCTACACCTCGGCGTAGCCGACGTAACGAATCTCGTGATAGCCCTGCAGGGCTCCGCGTGAGCAAACATTTTTTTTTTATGGAAACTGACGCGGTTGGCTACATCACCTACAACATCCGTGATGTCAGCCCATAACACCGGGTGAACTTGGTGCCACGTCAGTGCTTCCCTTCGGTCGTGGCGGCTACACTGAACTGGACGGAAAACACAAACTATTTACATAGCCGTTTCGACCGACCTTTCGGTCGGTGCGGTGGTACCAACCCGGGCGGGTTAACCTTTCTTCCGCCGGCGCCGCGCGCGCACTGCCTCCCTAAAAAGCCGCGACTTTTTCGCAGGGGCGATTCGTTACGCAAGGAGAATAAAAACTTTTTTACGGAAGAAAAATATCGAACACCTATAGGAAATTTAGCATGGTTGTAATCCTTATAAAATGTCCTACAAATTGATCTATAACTTGTAGTGCTCTGACTTTTGTTTTGATTCCAAATTGTGAGTTGAACATTGCACGAACATTTCACTTACCAAATATAGTGAGGCTATGTTTTGTTTCGATTTTACACTCGCCAATGGATAAAAACTTCCAATAATAACACATTCACTTCATAAATATTGTATTCTTTCGAATTTATACAAAAACACAAACAAACTAATGACTAAAAACATCAAAAATCATTTTTAATCGGGGCGTGGTCGCGGCGAATTCGCGCGCGAACATGTACGTTCGTCGCCACTGCTCGAAAACAACTGAAGAGATCTTTAATTTTGTGCTCTAGCGTGGCGACAAAGTGAATCATTTCGAGAAGGGCATAACTTCACCTTTTTTTAGAAGTATAATTGAACCTTATCCACATATTGAAAGAGTGCGTATTTAAATGCCGAAAGTCACTAGTCATGTTGCCGCAGATCTACGCTTAGGCAGTTAGAGGGTGATGCGCAGATCTGCGCTTGGGCATTCGAAAGGTTAAACCCTACCACCTAGTAATATAAGAAGGGAGTCATATCCCTTAGTCGCCTTTTACGACATACACGGGGAGACATGCAGTGGGGCTATTCTTTTAAGGTACCGGCCCCACACGGTACAGTACCGGCCCCACACTGTACAGTAACAGCCCCACACGATAGTTCGTAAACATTACGGGTGCGGATCTCTGTTTGCAAAGAGTTTGCGGCTGTTTGCATAGCAGCCTCGGTTGTGTTCTCCTCTAGCCCAGTATAGCCAGCAATCCAGGGACGTCTCCGGTATGGCACCTACATTCTCGGAGGTGATATTGGCTGGTTGGAGCATGTGCTTTGGCCCCTCCGAATCAGCCACCCATAGAGGATTACATAAAAAAAACAAGTCCTTCGTTCAAAACCTTCCGGTCTCCAGCTACCCCAGCCAGCCCATGTTTTTTTTTATGGAAACTGACACGGTTGGCTACATCACGTACAACATCGGTGATGTCAGCCCATAACACCGGGTGAACTTGGTGCCACGTCAGCGCTTCTCTTCGGTCGTGCCGGCTACACTGAACTGGACGGAAAACACAAACTATTTACATAGGTAGCCGTTTCGACCGACCTTTCATTCAGTGCGGTGGTACCAACCCGGGCGGGTTAAACCCTACCACCTAGTAATATAAGAAGGGAGTCATATCCCAGTCATGTCCTGGAGTCATGTCCTCCATGAAAGCCACAAGGCGGCCATGGCCGGCGACTTTGCAACGGAAGATGAAGAACGGAGCAGCTACCTTCGTTGGCTGTCATGTTCACTGCACTCTAAACAAGCGCAGGCACAAGCGAGCAACCCCTGCACTATCCTATTGCGTGCGGTGCGTTTGGAGGAGTAATCATGAACCTACTACTTTTTATATCGACAAATGTTATTTGGTGTTGCCATTATTGGAGATGTATCGTTACTGTGAATTTGGTATTATTTTGGTATTACGAACTTTACATGGATTTCACGGCATATTTTTAAAATATTAGGAAAAATTTAAAAGAAAACATTCTATGTATATTATTTGGGGATTATTTCACATACATTTAGTGATTCTATTTTGGACTATAAATGTATAAGTTAAAAAGCAATAAGTAAGTAATAAGAGTAATTCGGAATTTGCATCATGAATGATGTCAACACTAGAAAGGGACAAAGGACTATAGATGGTGCCTCTTGCTTTGCTCGTTTCTTGTCACAGCAGTTCCCCCTTTGCGTAGTAGGTTCATGGGAGTACCTTCTTACTATCATTTTATAATGTTACGTTTTGTTTATAGACGTCCATAGATACCAGCCTTGCGGCTACAAAATCCAGACGTCTACAACCTGCACTCTTGCGAGTACAGTGATCATGTATGCCAGATCGAGGCCCCATAGCTGTACCGTTTTTTCTAAATAATCCCATGGGAAAAACACAGACTGAAGCTTTTCCCCAGCCGATCCGAGCCACCACCCGTCCACCCGAACGAACCCCCGACCGAAACCGAGAGCCGGGGGTGAAGCCATCACTGCTACTGGAGTCCAACAACAGCCTGTGCCCAGGGCCTCAGCGTTTTAGGTTAGAGGTTCGCGGGAGTAATGGACAGGCTCGCGTCCGAGGCGCACGCACCTCAAACAGCATGCGCGAGGCGTAGTGCACGTCGCGGCGGCGCGCGTCGGCGAGGCCGAGCGCGGCGATCAGCGCGCGCAGCGTGCGGTCATGCCCCGAGTAGTACACCAGCTTCGGCCGCCCCTCCGACACCATGCGGATCATGTACTGCACCTGCAAAAAATGTATGCCACAAACTCATTAAACTCAAAAAATTGGCTAGACAAATATTTAAAAGCACTAAACGACGAAAAACAAAATAAACCACTAGTTTATTTTATTATTGTATAAAATATGAAAACACCAGCTTCAGCTGCCTGTTAAAAAAATTCAATAAACTACTAATACTACTAAAAATAATAATACTACTGTCCACTCTTTAGTACTGCATTGTCCGCCCCTACGTATTTTACACATCTTAAAGGTTAGTTCGTAAAGAATGCCGCAAGGCATTAAACTCGCGCTTTGTAACCATTTTATATATTGGTGTACAATAAAGTACATTTTCATATCAATTCAATAAACTTTTTGAAGACAGGAGGGGGAAAATTGGCTTACCACGGGTTCATAGAATGCATTGAGCCTATAGTCTGTTCCAAATAAACGTGGATAAAAAGTCATTGACCACAACATCTACCACAATATTCACACCACACTATACACCTGACTGACCTGACTCGTGCGCCGTGCGTTCACCCCCCATCTACTACGAGACGATCGACGAGACGTAAGAGTGACGAATTTTGCGATAAATCTCATAGTTTTGTAAAGTATCGTTTGCAAATATCGCGTACATTGGTGGTCCGGTGTGAATGAACTTTTATCCAGGTTTGTTTGGAACAGACCATAAATGGCATTCTTGTGGGGCTAGTTTTTTTTTTTTTTTTTTTTATGGTAACTGACACGGTTGGCTACATCACCCACAACATCCGTGATGTCAGCCCATAACACCGGGTGAACTTGGTGCCACGTCAGCCTTCCCTTCGGTCGTGCCGGCTACACTGAACTGGACGGAAAACATAAACCATTTACATAGCCGCTTCGACCGACCTTTCATTCAGTGCGGTGGTACCAACCCGGGCGGGTTAAACCCTACCACCAAGTAATATAAGAAGGGAGTCATATCCCTTAGTCGCCTTTTACGACATACACGGGGAGAGATGCAGTGGGGCTATTCTTTTAAAGTACCGGCCCCACACCGTTATAAACATCTCTACACATACAATAACAAGACAAGTTGATTACTCATTGTTTACTTAAACAAGACTCAAGCTACTTCAAGAGAAGAAAAAAATAAATTAAATCATCTTAAAAAGGCGCCGCACCATATGTCTAATAAATCCGTACGCGTCCAGCGCTCCTTTCTTCCTGTGACTCGTGCTGCGGACGGCCTGCGCGTGGCTCCACTCCACGTACGCGAACAGAGACGACACCTGCTCCCGTCGCACGCACTCACGCTCCGTGCCCGCGCGCGCCGTCACCTGCGTCTTGAAATGTATTGCACGTCTCACTGACTGACTCGCTGAATGACTTTCTGACTGTCAACACAATAAGAGACGGTTGACAATCAGATAGCCAAACTAACTATAGCCAAACTAGCTATGTAAATAGTTCGTGTTTTCCGTCCAGTTTAGTGCAGCCGACATGAAATGAAGGGAAGCACTGACATGGCACCTAGTTCACCCTGTGTTATGGGCTGACATCACGGATGTTGTAGGTGATGTAGCCAACCGTGTCAGGTTCCATAAAAAAAAAAAACTGTTTGAGCCTGTTCTATCGGTACTACTATGGCCGCAGCTCTGAAGAAATTTATTTATTTATTTATTTACTCAAAAACCTCCTATTTACAGATAATTATTCCAATTCTTAGGTTAGGTTAATAATATGATAATAATAATGAATAAAATAAAGAGAACATAATATCTACAGTGCCTAATTTATAAATTAGTCTGTTTCAAGTATTCTCTGTGGCTAGTTTTATAAACTGCCTATGGTTACAGTTGAAGATATCCAGCTCTGGCAGTTAGCCACCATTCCATTGCTTCCCTTATCCCTCCTCCTCCTGTTCGCCTTCGCCAAAACCGCCATACACTCGCGGAACACCCCTTTGTAGTGGACAGAAGAGTACTTCGAACTGCACGATTCTCTAAATCGTTCTTGTGCCGCACTGCAAAGGTGTCGAACGGGCTTCCGGGGAATATCTTTCCCCACTCCTACAATCCACGGATCTTCAAATCGCGGGTAAATAGCCTTTTCCAGCGACATTAGTCCACCTCCAAGCCGGACTGGCACCTCCTCGGGGGTCTGGCTGCGTCTGAGGCTTCGTCCTTGGGCACAGCCAGCTAGAGAGCGGTTCAACTAAAAGTTCCCTTCGCCGTTATGTTGGCTCCACTGTCAGTGCTTAAATTCGTGTTGCCAGATTGTGAAGATTATATTACCTAATAATGTAAATAGGGTAAATCTGTACACACAGCAACCCTCAACGGTATTTTGACAGATAGACAGTGGAGCCAACATAACGGCGAAGGGAACTCTTAGTTGAAACGCTCTATAGTTCGGAAGCAATAAAAAAAACTGACTGCCTGACTGGCCGAATGTTTACCTCCAGCATTTACTATTTTCTCAGCGTACGAGACATGCCCCAATACCTACTGACCTCCGGGTAGTCTTCCTCCGGCTGTTCCGGCTCGCGCTCCACGTGGAAGTTAAAGTCGGAGTCGAGGTGCTTCCTCACCACCACCACGTCCTCGTAGCCGGCGTCCGCGCTCTCCATGTACCGTTGCCGGTAGTACGACAGCTTCTCCTTCTCCATCTGCCCCACACAACATTCACATTGACAGATCAGTCTGACAATACATACGTGTCCCAAAACTCAACGTCAAGCGGGAACCAGGGAGTAGACCAGATTATGACTAGCCAGGGAAAAATACGAAAAAAAAATCGGAGTCATTTGTTTTTTATGACATGAGCATTTGTCGAAAAACGTTGAAAATTAACATCTCATACAACATTTTTAGGTACTATGACTAGGTACAAATTTGCAAATATAATTATTGTAATTTTTTTTTATTGGTAGCCTAAATAACTCTGCTATTGATCAGTATCCCAAATAAAACCAAAATGCCCATAGTTTTATCACAAACAAATTTTAAGTAAAATTTTCAAAAATTTTCAAAAAATGCTCATATCATAAAAAACAAATGACACCGATTTTTTTTCTTATTATTTTTCCCTGGGTAGTCATAAACTGGCCTACTCCCTGGTTCCCGCTTCACGTCGAGTTTTGGGGCACGTTTTATATACTTTTCGGCCTGTTCCACACCTCGCGGCTCGTAGTGGCTAAGGAATTTAGCTGCATATAGCTAGCCTCCGTATTCCTGTCCACGGCCGCCAGTGTAGGACACGGTTACTCCAACGGTCGTCGTCTCTTCGGCTGACGTGTCCAGCCCACTGCCACTTGAGCTTAGTCACCCGGTATCCATTATCGACTACTTTGGTGCGTCGGCGGATTTCCTCATTATGCACCATATCACGTAGCGATATTCCCAGCATGGCTCGCACCATTGCTCGCTGGGCAACTTTCAACCTTTGGACAACACCGACCGTCAGAGTCCCCGTTTCACACTATTTTATATCAAATTTCAAATATACTTTATTGTACACCATAAAACATGAAACACACAAGGTGAGTTTAATGTAATGCAGCATTCTTTACAAACTAATCCCTGGGATGTGAAGAAGCGCACGGTACGGGCAATGCAGTCAAAAGTAAAGTGTAAAGCAGAAACGAATAGAAGAAACATTTCATAATAAATAGAGTGGTAGACGACTGGAACAAACTTCCAGAGAAGTAATAAGCGCACTTAGTATCGACCAAGTGAAAAATAGACTAGATAAGTACCTAACAAATAAAAAATCATTCATCTAAAAAAAATATAAACAAATTATTCTAGACTATGATAAAAACAATTTTTAACCAGATTTATATGTATCAGCCAAGGCTGCCTATTTAAAATAAATAAATACATAAGTCAATAAATATCCCAAAAAGGGGATAGATAAATGGAGAATTAAAAAGAACAAAAAAGGTATGTGAGCGCTCGATTCGTCTGGAGTGGCTGGGGCCCAAGGTCTGCACGCAGGTTCCCGACAATAAAGGACTAGTTTGCCTAGCAGCCCCACTAATATATATTTTTTTACTAGGTGCCATGTCAGTGCTTCCCTTTAGTCGTGCCGGCTACACTGAACTGGATGGTAAACACAAACTATATACATAGCTGTTTCTGAAATTTCATTCAGTGCGGTGATATCAACCCGGGCGAGTTAAACCCTACCACCTAGTAAGGTAAGAAGGGCAGGGACCTACAATTTTACATGGTGGAAGGGGGCGCGGGAGGCAGAATGATAGCTGATGGCCGCGTTTTGATGCGCCCGACCATTGTCTGGCCGGGTTTTGTGTATTGTATTGTTTATTGATCATTCATATGGCAGTTAGACTGCGCTCGAACTTGTCACAATTTGTTCTATCCGGTTCGATTACACCCACGAAGAAGAACCGACAAGAAACTTCGCAGGTTATTTTTTTAAACATATTTTCACAAGTATTTAGTGACTAGCCACATAATAACACCGCCCATAGTCTATCTAAAACACAGCTTGAGAGCAAGATTAACAATTTTGCTGAGAGTTCTGACTACGAAGACTTATTAATTAAGTGAATCAGGTGTAAAGAGCCTTTGTCAAGGTGAAGGTTGAGATCTTGTCACCTGAGCATCGAAGTCGAGCGGGGGCCTCACGGCGTCCCTCGGCCTCCTGCCGTCGTCGTAGTCGACGTCGAGCAGACCGCGCCCGGTGCGCTTGGCGGCGCGCGCGGGGGCGTCGGTGGGCGCCGCGTCGGTGCACGGCAGCGGCGCGGCGTGGCACAGCGACGCGAGCAGCGCGTCCCTCAGCACGTCCGGCTCAGCGCGCTCCGGAGACTCCAGCACCACCTGGTGTATAATGTTTATTGAATTATTTCATCCATGGGCAGGTAACCTACGCTTGGATATGTCGAAATTTCCACCAGTTCTAATTCAATGCAAAGAAGAACTGACAAACAAACTTTTGCAAGTCACAATGTTTTGTTTGTGCCTTATGAAGTATTATAGTCACTTACAAATAATTATCCCATATTAGATGTAGTATGTTAACGTAATTTAAGTTTAGAAGGTAAGTTTAAAAGGAAAAGAAAAGCATTGCTGAACGGGACATGACAAAAAAATATTAAGACGAACCATACTGAATATGCATAATATGTCTTAGTGAAATATTGTGTGTTCTGGAGAAGTAAATATCAGAATCTGAATTATACTACCCCCACAAGACTATTATTATTTACAGCCTAAAATGTTGTTGTTATTATTGTTGGTGGTGTCCTTGAAATAGGCCATGCAGCCAACCGCGAGTCGCGAGTTGAACTCGTGTGAAGAGGATTCCGTACCATTCAGTTTTCCGTGAGAACTTTTAAGACTTAGGATTTTGGTTTAGGTTTTCCTGTAAACTATAAGAGAGGCCCTATATTTGATTTTTTTTTTTTATTTCAAAATATTAGGTTTCAGAGATAAGGGGTTGGGATTGCTCGATTTGCATATATCTTTAAAATTATGCATTTTAAATTATAAAAATAATTATTTGTATTTCTTATAATGAATAATTTCATACCATTTCATGAATCATACCAAATTTGAACTTTTTTCGTCCAGGAGAAAATAAGGTGTGACAGACTGACAGGCAGAGAGACACGAGTGATCCTATAGGAATTCCGTTTTTGGTTTTCTCTTTTGAGGTACGGAACCCTAAAGACTAATTTTGGTAAAGTCGGGAACCTTAGTGCATTCCCCACCAAGCTCTCTTGGAGCTTTGTTTACAATTTTCTATTGCAATCTTGTACAACCAAACCTACCTTGGACATCTTCTGCACAAGCTCCAAGACGGCCGGGTGCGACTCGAGACGACTCTTCGCCTCCGATGATAATCTCCTGCGAATTTTGAGAAGTTAATCAGATAGACCAAACAAATGTTCAGTTCATTATTAACTGACTTCAAAACAATGAGGAGGCTATCAATGAGTATTGGTGTTTTAGCTCTGAAACATAATGTTTTACTTCCCGTGTTGATTTCCAATTTATGTGTAGTAGCAGACACAGTATCTTATAATATTAAATTTTTTACTTTAACCTGTAGAAATAGATTTTAAAAAAATATTTATAATAATATTTGTAGCAACTGTATGCATCAAGTTCACCGGTGTGTGGATTGCGGATCTCTGGCTCCCGCCGCTCGCCGCAATCCTCACTACCCGAGGTCACTACCGATAGAAACTCCGCTAAAACAACTGATGTCAGCCTCGGTGGCTCAGTTGTGCGGTTGGTCGACTGTGTTAAGCACACACCTGGGCACAGATTACTTAATAGTTACTTCGTAACAGATAAATCACTCCATAGAAAATGTTCCTACCTTCGGGCTTTAATAGCCTACTGTTTCACATCGCCAATCGCTGCGTGCGAAAATGTACCTTAACGATCGAGTGTAAAGTGTTTATTGCTTTGCAGCTGCGCGCAGTTGCGTGGGCGAGCGTCTATGTATACTTCGCGCGGCTGACGAATTTGTACTGAAAAAGACCGCCGGCGGCCCGTCGGGCGATAGGTAGTTAGCGCGCGCAAGTACATAGAGTGCGTGAGGCCTGACCTGGGTGCGATCAGTACTTGGATGGGTTCGACCGCTCAATCGTTGGAGGCTGACCGTGGTTCGGATTTCACGTAAAACTGTAGGTCCCTTCCCTTCTTACCATACTAGGCGGTAGGGTTTATCCCGCCCGGGTTGCTACCACCGCAAAGAATGAATGGTCGGTCGAAAGGTAAATAGTTCATGTTTTCCGTCCAGTTCAGTGTAGCCAGCACAACCCAAGGAAAGCACTGACACGGCACCAAGTTCACCAAGATGTTACGGGCTTACACCATGGACTTTGTAGGCGATGAAGCCAACCGTGTCCATAAAAAAAATTACGGTCCAACAATTGAATTCGCAGCGCCACCGGTCAACATGAAGTCTACAAGCAAGGTTTAGTAGTGTGTTTTCATTTTACGAAGGCACCACGTTCTACACGTCTCCGTGTCGCTCCGTCGAACCAAGTTGTACCCTACTGAGCTCCGCGCGGTCTCACACCACTTCCTACCTCATAACCCTCGTGCCTTCGTAAAAGAATACACTCTACTATTAACAACACAGCAGCTATCACACTCACTGAGCGAAGCGTTCCGCATGTGGGCACGCGCAGTCGCGGAAGCAGAATGTGACGCTGTGGCTCTCGCGCAGCGCGGCCGCGCGCGCCGCGAACGCACCGCGCGGCAGCAGCGCGAACAGCAGCGCGAGCGCCGACTGGAACGTGCGGCGGTAGCGAGTGCTGTACGCGACCACGTCCACGCCCGCTTACGCACACACACAAACATTCTGTTTTATCTGTACATTCAACTAGCACGACCAGAAAGAACGAGCTCAAACTCAACCGAACTCACCGGCAGTCAAAATAAATAAAAAATTATGGCAAATTTTATTAGTTTTTTCTTTATTAGGGTCCCATATCCGGTACGGGACCCTATTACTAAGCCTACGCCGTCTGTCTGTCTATCTGTATATCTGTCTGTCTGTCTGTCTATCTCTCTGTCTGTCCGAGGGCTGTATCTCTTGAACCGTATTAGGTAGCACATTGAAATTTTCACATAATGTGTGTTATTATGGCCGATATAACAACAAATAATAAAAATAAGAAAAAGTAAAAAATTCACAGGGGTTTCCATAGAAGAAACTAAAAATTGTACGCGCCATCTACCGAAAAGAGTATGAAGCATTTTAACTAATCATGAATTTTAACTAATATGAAGCATTTCATAAACACGCCATAGATGGCGGGAGTGGCGCTGACCATGACATGGCGATACGGAACCGTCGGTGCGCGAGTTCAAGTTACACTTGGCCGGTTTTCATATTAGATAGATGCCAAAAATAAAGAGAAAAATTATGATGCGACAAACCGTGCCCACCGACCAGTAACGACGATAAGTTATTTTCATGACTGTCATTTATTCCTATGGCGGTCAGTATCAAATCAATGTGGGAAAAAATAAGCTAAAACGAAAACCTACATCATTGTATCTAAAAAATAGTTTTTTTACAGTAAAACATCATTATAAACATCTGATTGCCAGAACAACAAATTAAATTTTCATATAATAAAACTGATAATGCAAGCATAATGCATCACAATTGTTAGTTTTAACAAGAGTATATTACCTAACCTAACCTTTGCACAAGCTATTCGAAATTTTAAAAGTAAAAATAAATTATACATTTACCGGTACCCTGTTTGGAGTCACTTTCAGCATTGTCAGTCCAGCCGAGCCGCTCCGCGTAGGCTTCTTTCATAATTGCTCCTGAAAAAAAAAACATATGTTTGACTAAATGAGTAGAGATGTTTTCGATGTTTTTGATTTTATTTGTAAATATGCAAAGTATGTATTGTCACCTGTATTCAGCATCTGATGCACACCGTGCAGAGTCAGCTGGCCGAGCGCACAGCTGGTAGCCGAGCTCCGCACCTGCGACAAGCTTTTTTTGAAAAAACCGCATGCAAATCGGTCCACTTTTTAAGATAATAAATGTTTTTATTACTTAATTAATTGATCACTTGATTACAAACAAAGCTAAGAACAATACCGATTAAACCAGCACTCTAATAAAAAACCGCATCCAAATCGGTTGATCCGTTTGGGAGCTACGATGCCACAGGCAGACACACACATTAAACTTATAACAACCCACTTTTTTTGTGGGGGGCTGCACGAACACATCTGGTCTGGGCCCATCACCAGTAGGAGAAGGTTTCAATCAACCACGGGTCCAGTCCAGTGCGAAGCGAAGCTTTTTCCATTTTGTCAGATTATACTGGTCAATAGATCAATTACAGCAATTAGATCCTAAATCTCACTCATCCGGTTCCGTTCGGAACCAGAATAAAAGTGTTAGGTCCCTTCCCTTGCCCCTTACTAGGTGGTAGGCTCAAATTGTAGCCGACTGGGTTGTTACCACCGTACTGGATGTAAGATGGCCGCATAGCAGCCTCAGTTGTGTTCTCCTCTAGTTCAGTATAGGCAGCAATTCAAAAGGGGAAGTCTCCGGTATGGCACCTACCTTCTCGGAGGTGATATTGCCTGGTCGGAGGTGATATTGGTTGGCCCCTCCGATTCAATTACATAAAAAAAAATATTAATTAATAAAATACTGACCGGAAGTGTGGGAAAGTTGTGGAAAGGTCCGGGTGCCTGCACCCAAGCCGCGCGCCCGCCCGCCGTAGCGTTCCACACAAACTCCGAGTAACTGGACGCACACCAAAACTACTATTTAGACTAAACTTTAAGGCCCACTTGCACCAACACAAATTTAATATATAAACCAGTTTAACTCGCTAAACCAGTTTAAGCTAGCACCCGTTGACTGTGGGAACCGCGTTTAAATCCAGAACTCGCTACTTAACTTTAACCTCGTGTTGGTGCAAGTGGTCCTAAGACATGAAAGTTTTTATAAAGGCTGTGATACTAACCCAAATCCCAAGTTTGGTGTGATTTTTTCGTTTAACCTGTTGGCTTCCACAGGTATATAATTATTTGCTATTTCGCAAACCAGAAAGCCAAGGTCCATCCCATAATTCGGCGCCGCACGGCTACTAAAATATTTCATAAAATAATGAAGCTAGGCCAATAAACTCTTTGGCACTTAATTACCCACAAAACTAGGTATATAAAAGAAGTGAGGAGTCACTTTTTGGAAGCACAGATGGATTTTTTTAAGCTCCAGGAAAACAAAAGAAGCCCTACATTTATTTTTTATTTTTGAAGAGCGCTGCCACTAAAAACCCGAACAACGTATGACGAGGCCATTTAATCTCATCCACAAAAAATTATACAGAAAAAAAAGGGAAAAAAAAGTTTTTTCTGTTTGCGAGAGGAATTTTTTTTTTTAGGTGTGTTTGGTGGCAATTTTTTAACCATCTACCTAAAGTGCCCTCTCGTTCTAATAAGAAAAATTCACTGAAACAGTACTAGACGAAAATGTGTGAGCATATAAATGCGTACAAATGCCTGCTTCGTGTGGATCAGTTGGAAGCTGGCAGGTTGAGCTATGTACATAGATGAATCTCTATCCCTTAGATTTTTTTTTTATGGAAACTGACACGGTTGGCTACATCACCTACAACATCCATGATGTCAGCCAATAACACCGGGTGAACTTGATGCCACGTCAGTGCTTCCCTTCGGTCGTGCCGGCTACACTGAACTGGACGGAAAACACGAACTATTTACATAGCCATTTCGACCGACCTTTCATTCAGTGCGGTGGTATCAACCCGCGCGGGTTAAACCCTACCACCTAGTAATATAAGAAGGGAGTCATATCCCTTAGTCGCCTTTTACGACATACACGGGGAGAGATGCAGTGGGGCTATTCTTTTAAAGTACCGGCCCCACACGGTACAAGATAGATGTAGATGAATCTCTATCCCTCAGATGCGGAGGTCTGAAGCTTTTTGAAGCAGCGACTGATGCCTTGCGGAATTACCTCTGCAACAGCTTAGAGTCCGGCACGGTGTTGCAGGGCAGCGTGTCGCCGCGCCGCAGGTGTGTCAGCGGCCCGCGGTCTCCGTGCCGCGTCACCGCTATCACACCCTGAAGCCGCCACGCATCCTCGTCTGGAATACCTGTGGACATTAAACCGTTCTGTGCGGGTAAGCAAAACGCTGTCTGAGATGATGAAACGTTTCAGGTGGTCAGGAAAAAATTTTGACACAAAAGATGACTGTATTATCTTCATCGCCCAGAGAGGTGCGGAGTCTTGGAACAAATTACCTGAAGGAGTTGAAAGTGCAATTTATTCTTAATTTAAGTTTGGGACTTTAGCTGTATTCGGTTATGTCAGCCCCATGGTGACTTGAGAGTTGATGTTGAGAGATTTAAAAAAATTACCAAACCATCCCTATTGAGAGTGGATTACATCATGCACGTGCAAAAGGCCTGCAATGGAGTGGGCTTAAGCGCAGAGAACGAGTCCGAACAACAGCATCATGAATGAATAACAAATAACAGGTTCATCTTATTCGTCTGTAACCTGCTGACTAAATCTTTTCTCAGGCCCTCATTCCACTCACTCCATCAGAACATGAAATTGGTCCTGCTCTTTTTAATTTAGAGTTTGCATTATAATCAGACCCAAGTTTGACGGTTGTATGTGTTGAAAAGATACAGCCCTCGGACAGACAGACGGTGCAAGCTTATTAATAGGCTTGCGCATGGATAGGGAACCCTAAAAAACAGACTCGATGAATACTTTCAAAATAAAAAACAGTATTACAGATGTGTCTGTAAGTAGAAGTGTAGTGAGGTGAACTGACCCTCAGCTCCGTGCGTGATCTCGTCGGCGGGGCGACAGTGCGCGGAGACGATGCGTCGGAGTCGAGCGTCGGCGCGCGGAGCCGCGTGTGCGGCTTTACGAACACTCCCGCCCTCCTCACCGGCGCCCATGTACTTGTACATACCTGTTGTGACATATAAGCTCACTTACAAATTGTTCGTAACATGTTCGTTCCATAGTTCATAAGGGAACGTACCCATACCATGTGACCAATTTAGGGGGAGGAAGGGTTTTGTCAATATACAACACTGGGTCACAGGGGGGGAGGGGTAGATATTCACACTGTCACTTAGTATTTCAAAATACTTTTAAAAACAAAAAAAACACATTGGCGGTCTGAAACACAAAAACAATCGCTTCGGTGGTGTGGACTGGCAATGTTTTTCATAAGAATTCGACAGGCACTGTTCAATTACACTAAAAGTATTCGCCTGGTCACATTCAAAAGTGAAAATACAAATGTTAATGCTTAATTCACATAAATACACAGAAAAACAGCAAGTTTGTGAAATACCACATGTAAACTGGGTGGGGTGAGAGTTAGTCAAGATACCACGTACGGTCAGAGGGGGTCTGAAAGTTGCCTAACATCTGTCACGGGGTGTGGGCACATTCCCTAGTAATGTTCGGGGGATGGAAACTTCACAACCGTAGGAAATGTTTGTGTTTTCCGTCCAGCTCAGTCTAGCCGGCACGACCGAAGGGAAGCACTGACATGGCACCTAGCTCACCCGGGGTTATGGGCTGACATCACGGATGCTGTAGGTGATATAGCCAAGCGTGTCAGTTGCCATAAAAAAATATGTTTCACAGCTCGATTAGAACTTTCTTCTACTTGCAATGTGCCTGGATGTGTTCAGTGAGGCCACTGAGTGCTGGTTCGTCACCCGCATCACGTCGTAAAGTCGTCAAGGCAAAGGAATTTAATTAAATACACATACATACATACCCACTGTATCACAACAATCGGGGTAAGCAGAGTAATCAGTGTAGTGCTGCGAAAACTAGGGCGAATCAGAGCACCGACCACCGCACGTTTCGAAAAGTGTTAGTACAAGATCTCTCAAGAAGCGAGGAGCCAACAGACTCTATTGTATATTTAAATACCTACTACTAATAGAAGTGTAAGGTGTGGAATACAGCTAAGCTATACAGAGTGCTTAACCACTCAAGCGTCATATGCCTCGAAATAACGCCTACCGCGTCGCGTAAGCCTTTCCCTCGCGCTCGCTGCGCGAGGGAAATGTTACGAAAATACGCTTTTTTCGAAAAAAATATATGAACACCTATAGCAAAGTTAGTATGATTGAAATTGTTACTAAATTTCCTACAAAGTTATCTATAACTTGATTTGTACTGACCTTTTTTTTATTCAAAATCCTGGGTTGAATGCGGTAATTGATGAGTGTGGTGTTTTGTTTTGACCCACTACACTCTATATTTATTATGGCAAGAACCTCAAATAAAAACACATCTTTCGATTGGTATATACACAAATGCACGTAAGTAATATGCGCATAAAAATACGAAAAATTACTTATCGTTTGCACCCGCGATTCATGGTCGCACATCCACAGAAACACACTTCACTAACAAGAATGGCGACTGATTGAGCGCGACTCAGCGCGACCGTTGAAATAATTTTTTTTCCGCCAAGGGGCGTCAATATTGCTTGCAATATTGAATCATATCGAGAAGGACAAATCTTCACCTATTTTTAGAAGTATAATTGAACCTTGTCCTCATATTATAAGAGTGCATATTTCAATGCCAAAGTTGCTGTTCGAGCATATGGAGCGCGACGCTGGACGTACTATATGGGCTGTTCCATATGCTGGAACACCGACGCTCCAGTGGTTAATCAGTCTCTAGCGTAACGTCAGTAGGTGTCTGATTCCAGCAGCCAAATTAAACCCTTTCAGACATTCAGCCAAGGGCACAACTATGCAAAACTTCTTTATTTGTAAGCCAGTTTGAAATCATTACACTCACCGGTGACTAGGAACAAGATCCACAAGCTCATGATGAGGTAGCAATAGAATGCTCTGTGCTGGAACGAGAACTTCATAGTTTCGCACGACATCGTAAGTAATCCCACGCTGAACCAGCGAACTGCCGCCCACGACACGGCCCAACAAACCAACTCTCACATCATTTTATCTTGAGCGTTGACTTGCCTATAATCCTCCTTTTCACAGATTACCAATATATGTTTTAAAAAAAAAAATTTTTTTTTTGGTTGTTTTTTCTCTTTATATAAATTTTTTGGCGAAGACGAGCCCACCAACGAACGAGAAGCCACACACACACACAGAGCGAATAAGAAAAAGCGAGCGAGCAAATAAATCAGAGGCACGGCCGCACGCCGCACGCACGCAAACGCAACGCAACGCAGTACAGTATTATTGTAGGCAAGTCCTTATTGTATTTCATTAAAAGATAGAGAGATATCTATAGCATTAGTAATCGTGATCAGGTTGACAATCAGCTGTTGTTTGACGTTCTGCATATTGTTCCGATACGACACCTGAAAGCCTTTTTCAATCCTGCTAATCCTTCAATCCTGCAATCCTACTCCTACTATCCCGGAGGCTATATCCATAATCTATAGGATGAGTTATGCTCATTGGTCGATGCCAGTTTGGCGGGAAATTTAAATTTCGTCTGGCTCCGCCTCCGGCACTCCTAGCGAACCTACTGAACCCGATATTCGTTAGGTCGTCTAAGTGATTTCGTGGCGCATTGGTATGGTGTAGGGTTTGTATTTTTTGACCATGGGTTCGAGGCCCACAAAAGTTTTTTTGTTTTTGATGTGATGATGTCACGTCTTATAAATTGATGAACTCCGGCTGCACGCACGAAGAAGTGTAACGTTCCATCTAAACCTGTGTGTGCAAGCGAGAGCGCGATAGAGACCTGTGTGTGCTGTTGTGTATTATGCTATATGCTACCTGGCAACCCTAGGGCCAGTCAGAATGTTAGTCTGTGGTACAAATGGATCTTGTTCTATAATAAAGAATTCAACTAATAAAAACTGTGGTTTAACTGAGTTGGAGGCGATACATAATATGTGCAAGATAGAGACACGATAGAGAGGCATATACAATAGTAGGAAATACAAAATATATTTCTCCGTCTTTTGCGAGCCTCGAACCCGCGGTCCCTGCCACCATCACTGACCAGACGTGTTATCCACGCGGGCTATCGACTGTGTACTTATCGCTGCAAATTTTCTCAACAGTATGTGAATTTCATGGAGCGACATCTAGCGTCCACATCTAGCGTCGATATTAAATTAAATACTTCTGCCAGCGGTATACTTGATTTAGCAGTTAGGTAATTGTTGCAACGTTGAACATGTAGATGGCGTTATGTAGGTTTTTTTAATATAAATTAAACAAAAATTAATAATAGTTATTTTCTCATATTTTTTATTAGTTATTATCACATCTTTATCATGTACTTAAATTAATTGTACATGGTAAATATCCGCCGGAACTGATTTACTTTATGACATCATCACTTAAAACTATCGTCCGTAAACCAACTTTACAGACAACCAATTTTTTTTTTAAGCAATGTTAGGGTGTTTAAATTTTTTTAGGGCGTATAGTTTTTTTTTGAACCACCTAAAAGCTTTATTTTCGGAAAAACAACGGTAACAAAAACGACATGCGCCGCCTCAACATTAGGTTATTTTTTATAAAACCACCAAAACGGAGAAAACTCGCATAGTGCAGTTCAAATACTTCCGAAATTTAAATTTCCCGCCAAACTGGCATCGACCAATCAAAGCAACTCATCCTATAGACTTTGGAAATAAGCGTCCCGCCTGGTAGGTCTATTCGTAGGAAATCAAATAGGACACTCCCAGTTCGTAATTAATAATCTCTGCTTGGCATACCTACGAGTTCTTAGTTAATAATCTATGTTTGGCGTACCTATGCGGGCTATTCGTAGGTACGAATAGCCCTGCCACAGAGCATCAAATACCTACGCGCCCGCGCCCTTTCATGCTCTAAAGAAATGAAACGCTGAAGAAATGATGCTCTGAGCCCTACCCTCTGTGCGACGAGGTGACGGCTGATCGGCTGATCGGTGAAAGAAAAAAAAAGAACGCGGTCACACACACACACACACACACAAGTACACAACACACATTTGCGTAGGTAGGTTGTGTACGGTACGAGTCATTCATTTCTGCTGTGTGCCGAGCGTTCCGTATCAATAAATTATAACTTCATTCTATATTTCTGAGTCGAAAATATGTTTACGCAATATGAACATTGGGTGGGGTTTCCAAGAAGAACTATTCAAGGAAAAGGAATAATTTGGTTATGGTGATAATTTATTAGAACAAATAATAAAGAAATTAACATTTTCCATTCAGTAAAACTAATTAATGCAACAAATGTTTAGAGCGCTGCCACCTAGTAGGAAAATTTTTAACTTAAGTTAGGCCATTGTAATTTCAAAGAGGATATGATAGGATAGATAGATGGACATATAGGCATGAAAATCTCAGTTACACATTATTTATTGGTTAGGCCGATGTTGCTCTCAGCTCAGTGCCTCACACACAATGTCTAATAAAAAGGGCTCCTTAATGGACTCCTCGGTCTTAGGCCTCTAATCCACGACAAGAATTTCTGCCGTTCGCCGTTCCGGTAAATAAACCGGGCGAGCAGTGATACATGCTCTTCTATGAGAGCTTTTCCACTATCCGGTGCGTTCGTAGACGGCGGATGGGCCGGACATGGTACCGAGATACACTCCCTCCGGCGACTCACTGTAGAGCCGGCGCGCCGTCCGCCGGAGACGGCGCGCCGGGCTGGACGCCCGGCGCGCCGTCTCCGTGTCCGTGTCTCTCGTGGGACACGTTTTGACATGCATCGTCCATGCTTGTCTATCCACGACCCGGCGGTTCTGCCGTCCCGGTCGAGGCGTGTCGACGGCTCGACGCTACGCTACGTATGGCCGCGACGCCGCCGCCTTTCCGGCTCGCCGTCTACGTACCGTGTCGTGGAAAAGTGTTCACGTTTTGGCTCCCGGTCCGGCGGATATAAAGTACCGGTAGAAATTCTTGTCGTGGATTAGAGGCCTTAGGCACTGACTTCGGTGGTGCTCCGGTGGCATATATCCATAATCTTTATGGTGAGTTATGCTGATTGGTCGATGCCAGTTTGGCGGGAAATTTAAATTTCGTCTGGCTCCGCCTCCGGCACTCCTAGCGAACCTACTGAACTCGATATTCTTTAGCTCGTCTAGGTGATTTCGTGGCGCATTGGTACGGTGTAGGGTTTGTATTTTTTTACCATGGGTTCGAGTCCCACAAAAGTTTTTTGTTTTTTTTTTAAGCAATGTTAGGGTGTTTAAATTTTTTAGGGTGTTTAGTTTTTTTTTGTAACCACCTAAAAGCTTTATTTTCGGAAATAAAAACGTAACAAAAACGACATGCGCCGCCTCAACATTAGGTTAGGGTTAAATTATAGCAGATGCATCGCGTAGCGACTATTTACGCATCTTCTATAATTTAACCCTGGTTATTTTTTTTTAAACCACCAAAACGGAGAAAACTCGCATAGTGCAGTTCAAATACTTCCGAAATTTAAATTTCCCGCCAAACTGGCATCGAGCAATCAGAGCAACTCACCCTATAGACTTTGGAAATATGCGCTCCGGTGCTCGAGCACCATATTTTTTACAGACGGACGGACAGAGAGACAGACAGACAATGGATGGGGTCCCACCAAAGTTCCTTTGTACAATTTTTGTCCGGAACCCTAAAACTGACTAATCAATGTGTGACGTAATGGTTCAGTACAGTCACCAGCAGACACGTTCCGGCAAGTAACGACTCGTTTGTTCGTTTTGTTCGTTTCTTTAGAGTTGCCAGACTGGTACTAATTACCGTAAATCTACGGTAATTAGTACGAAATTAGGACTTAACGCCTTTAAGCCTAAATACATTTATAATTAAAAGGGCATTCTATGTTCTATGTCGCTTCAGTAGGACAGCAAAAATAAAACCTTTTGTCAACACTGAACGTCATTGCTCACGGCATGCATTCTGCTTTCATTTATCGGTCCGTTCGAATGTGTTTCGTTATTTTGCGGGGGGCTTGCTTGTCCCATTTGTTTTTTTTTTTAATTCAGTTACGTTTTTTTATTTTGTGTTTCTGGTTTATCTTATTGTGTTGTTACGTAACAATGTCTGTTTTTTGTGTTCTTACGAACTAAGCAAATTATATAGGACCTCAGTTTACACATGTCACATGTGTATGCATCTGTGTATGTACCTATTATATTTCCATTTTTATTCATTCACATGTTATCTACTTAAGTAAAAAATATCAATAATGAAATAGGTAGGTATAATGCGCGGGACGGATCTCGGCGTGTCGTCGCCGCAGCGGGCGACCCGCCACGCGAATACACTATACAAGTACGGTGCGGGTGCGAGGGAGAACACTGACGAGCCGCTGCGGCGCGGCGACACGCGGAGATCCGCCCCGCGCATTATATCAGTGATAAATATAATAATCACTATTGAAATTATTTGAAATGTGCCAAAACAAACAGGCAACATTCTAGCTGTCAAAGTCGTCAGGAGGAGGCCGCCCGCGCTGGGATTCTCCAGGGACCAGGGACTATCCGATTATCCAAAGTGAAAACCGCGGTTTTAACTCTTTACTTACAGAACAGACATCCAGAGTCCAGTCCAGACATTATGGAAACTAAAGAAGAAGAAGTTATTGTTCTGTGGTAATTTCAAAGTGTTTTGATTTAAAAGTTTCACTTTATTTAGTCAAGTTACCATTGTCGGCACCGAGAAGTAATTTGTCACCGGGATATTGGCGCAACATTAGAGGTAAATAAGGCTTCATTAGTTTTTGGTCTTCTCCGCCGTTCTGCAAATCTCCTTGAGTTGGCCTTATTGCACCATTTCCTTATTTCTATTATAGCAAGGCATTTCCTGCATCTTCTCAGCTAAATGTAAGCATTATTATAAATATGGTGTTTTATACGAATCAATCACTCAATCATCAGCTCGTATCGGTACACTACTGGACATAGGCCTCTCCATTGGCTCTTCTCATCCATCCACTCCTGGCTATATTTTTTATATGAAAACGAGACAAATATTAGTAGGTATGATGTAGTTAATTTATTATATTAACGCTCGCCCATTGCACTGTACCTGTTGCTACCAAAGCATTGACATTGCCTTAGTATGCCCATGTGCCCCATGTGCTTATTTTAAAATTTTGCTCAATACAGATGTTATATGTACACATGTATTTTTTCCCAGATGCCGCCCGCAAACGTGGACGCTACAATAGTATTGCTAGATATAGGGAGAAATGTTGCAATCGAAGGAAAAAATGAAAAAAGTTTCTTCGAGAACGCTCGGGCCTGCGTTGCGAGGATTATAGAACGAAAAATCATGAGCCGGCCCAAGGATTTAGTCTGCATTATTCTTGTGGGCTCTAAACGCACCAAGAACAATTTGGCAGACTGCACTGATGACTTTCGTCACATTGAATACTTGACGACCAAGATGAGTACAGATGGAAAAGAAGTCGTCGCCCTGGATCCACCAACTTGGGACTTGTTGAGGAAACTTCCTGAAAAGGTTATATTGATAGTTTATTGTTCAAATAATTTGCTAAACGTGGTGATCAGTGTTGTCCTGTAATTTACCAGAGTCTTTGCAGCACAAAATCGATTACTCTGCTTACCCCGATTGTTGGGATACACTGTGTGCTATCTATGTACGTATGTATGTATATATATTATATTAGGTGGTAAGACTAAACCCATTAGAATTGGTAAGACTAAACTCATTAGAATTGGTAAGACTGCGCTGAGCGAATTAAAAAAACCGATAAAATTAAGATATCCTGTTATCCGACTGGTCCAGTCCAACCGGTACGACCAAGCGAAGAACTGACATGGTACCTAGTTCACCAAGTTGTGATGGGCTAAAATCACAGGTGTGATGAAGCACCCAGTGATAACAGGCTTCAAAAACATTTTTTCGTCTTGTGTAGTTAGGTTATTAACTTTGACTTTAGCCGTATTATGACTATGCCAGCCTCATTGTAACCTATTATACTCTTCAATGTTTCTAGTCTCTTAGATAGAGAAGCCTTAAAGAATCCAACTAATATTGTAGAGTTCCACGAGTGCGGATCACACATTGCTCTGTGTATTTCAACCACGAGGTTCAGACTATCCGTGTTGAGGTGTCGGGCCAGATCATTTCTTAGTTAGATTTCCGTTTCGTTCACATTACACCAGTACATGGAGCTGCATAGTCCTTCACATTAGCACAGAAGTTGCAATTAGGCGAGTATATTTTCCACATCATATTTGCAATTTTAGTCATTAGATTGTGACCAGATCGAGTCTCAAAATTAGCCTCAATATCGAATCTGTAAAGTTCTCAGCCTATAACAGACACTGTGGTTCAGTTTGACCGTAGTCATATAATGTTTATGTGTTCCCCTAATGAGTAAAAAAATATTACACATCTACTTATCTGTATTATAAAATATTTTCTCTATACTTCAGCCAACCAAACATGAAGCAGATTGGTTTGAAGCGCTCATAGTAGCGGCCGACGCGTTCAAAAATGGACTTTACGGAACTAAGGTGACCAACAAGAAGATAGTTCTCATGACCAACTTCCACGCGCCGGCTAATTTTGGAGAAAACTTGGACAAAGTAAGTTCTGACGTAGAATACATTCTATATATATTGTATTGTTCAGTATTGTATATATTTATTTATCAGAAGAAGCTTTCGGCGTTAGGAAGCGTTTTAGGTTCAAAATTAAAAATTATTTCTGGCGACCCTCATTTGGAGAGATACCTCACACAGAGGGCCAGCATTGTGATACAGTGTAGGGAATGCGGCGAGTGTCCTCAGAACACTCTCCAGAACAAATTTAATTTTTTTTTTAATGTAGTTAGTAATGTGTAATCTTTTTATTTATTTATTTATTTAGGAAACAGACAGCCCTTATTTACAAAGAAAGAGTACACAAAAGAGTTTATACTTTAAGCAGAGCCACAAAAGTGTTTCCATGAACGAAACATTTGATATAAACTGGGATGATGTACAAGAGTACAGTGCTCTCACTAAATTATACAATAAAGAAGCTGTACTTAATGCTAAGTTGATTACATAAGTAAAAAACTATAAAATAAAAAACTAAATGGATGTAATACAAAAACTCAAGTCAAGCATCAGCCAAGTTCCTCGTGTAGAAATGAGGTATATATTCAGAGAAGGGTGTGTGTGCGTGCGTGTTGGATATGCGTCAATATATTAATACCTACCTACATAGTAATTATGGTTGGTTCTATGTTTGTTGATGAGGTTAGTAGATTTTTATAAGTTAGGTATAAATAAAATTAATGACTTGTATCATTCGTTCAGATTGTGACTTTGGATTAAAATTTCTGTAATTTCTTCCTTAAAGACTGGCTTGCATAAATTAAAGAGATCTACCTTCTGAAACAGTTTGTTGTAGGTATGTGTAAATCTGGGAACGAGTGAATTTTGCGTGTAATTAGTTTTACGTATCGGTTCGTGGAACAGCATTGTGTGACATGTGCGACGAGTCGGTGTGTTTAGCTTCACTTCAGCCAACATTTCACTGCAATCCAGGCGCCCGTTCACCACATCATAAAGTAGCATCATATCCAGCAGTGTCCTACGGTCTACAAGGGTCATAGTTTTGTGTGTCAAACAACTGGTATTATAGGGCATCTTGCCATTTTTCGTAGCAAAGTTTCAATAACTGAGAAATTTAACTTGGATTTTCTCAATTTGCTCGACGTATTTAGTATAGTGAGGTGACCAGATGGAGCAAGCGTATTCAAGGCCACTTCGAACATAGGCGTAGTAGACAGACTTAAGACTTGTGGCGTTACGAAAACCTTTGGTAGGTACACCGTGTAATGAAACCTAGATTTTTGTAAGATTTATTTAATATGTTCATTAAACGTGAGTTTCTCATGAATAAGTACGCCTAGGTCACGAAATATGGACACTTTCGTTATCGGAGCACTATCGAAGTTGTAAGTAAAGTTCACAGTTGTTTTACTGCGTGAGAAGGTAATGTGTTGGCATTTTTTAGTATTAACAGTAATGGAATTTTTTTTTTTTCCGTTAAACGGTTGAGTTCGTCCTGGAGGTTAATACAATCAAGAATACTGCGTACCTTTACGGCCACCTTTTTATCATCAGCATATAGCATATATTTGGCATGTTTAAAACAGGTGAAGATGTCGTAGAGGTACGCAACGTAGAATAGAGGACCTAATTGGGGCACACCTGATGAGATTTCCACATAGTTTGATTTATAGCCACCAATGACTACGCACTGAGACCGGGTCGAGAGATAGGACTTAATCCAGCGGTAGGGGTCACCGTATATTCCAAGACATAGTAGTTTCGCCAAGATTACGCCATGATCAACCCTATCAAACGCTTTCTCAAAGTCCGTGTAGATTACGTCCACTTGGGCACCACCCTCGACATTTTTGGAGACGTAGTCAGTGAAACAGGCTAGGTTTGTAACCATGGAGCGTTTCCTTAGTAAACCATGTTGGTTTTCTGTTACTGCACCTGAAATAACCGGGTAAATATTCTCATATACTATTCGTTCCATGACTTTGCTAAATACATTCAATATGGATATACGCATTGATATCTATTTTATAGATTGGCCCATCCCATACATCACTCCCGAAAAAATATGTTCTCGACGAGACCTGCATATAATGCAGATTTCACGGACAGCCGCTTCATACGGCGTGTGCGGCGCGTGTTGAACGCACGCAAGTCTGTATCGAGTCGGTGACGCGTGTGTGCAGCATGCCCGGTTGCTGTTATAAAGAGTGACAGTGACAAATGTTGTTGTTTGTTTCGCCTGAGCATGTTATGGCGTGTTAAGAAGCCATGCTGTCACGGATAGGATCGTGTGACGGTGACTGCTGCTCGCTTGACTGCTGGTGATGGGAGTGGGCTGAAAGACGGCAAACGCGCCGCATGACGTCTTTCTCGCTCGTTCTTGTCATCTGTGGGCGGGTGGGGGCGAGCGCGCGATAGCATCGTAGTAGGGATCGTGTCACGTATCACAATACTGTGTGTGTGTGCACGCACACTTGTACCGACGTCTAGCACAAGTTGCATCGTACGACGTTCGATCTATAAAAATAGATGTCGATGGATATACGAGGGTGTGTCATTAAATTCGCGGAATGGAGGGGTTGGCGAGGGGTGGGGAGGGTGTCAAGTACTTAGTTCTCTTGAGTAACTCATTAGTAGTATAAATGTCGAGTCTTATCATAATCGGGTCATAACTCCTTCAAATATTGTCGATTAAGCAAGTCAATCTGGAAGAAAGCACTGAGTATGGAAAAAATTGAGTACCGCGCTGTCATAAAGTTCCTGACTAAGCAAGGCAAGCCTCCTCAAACCATTTTGGAGGAGATGTCAACAGTTTACGGTGGTTCTTGGGTTCACCATTATGAACCTGAGTTCAAGCAGGACCCAGGATTAGAGGTTAAGTGTGCAATTTCGGCGTATTTTGAGGACAAGGACAAAAAAAAATTTTTTAAGGCATAAATAAATTAACTCAGAGATCTGAAAAATGTATTAGAGTTAAGGGGGAATATATTGAAAAATAAAAATAAAACTGTATTTATTAACCCTCTGTACCCTCCATTCCGCGAATTTAAAGATGTCCCCTCGTAGGTCTGTAATAAAATTTTCAACTCTGTTTTTTGGTTCTTTTTTGTGTACAGGGACTATGTGGGCTTGTTTCCAGAGGTCAGGAAAAGACCCCTCTTTAATTGATCGGTTAAAGATTTGACTCACTGGATTAGCGAGAGAATCAGCGCATTTAATTATATATATCGGGGGTATTTCATCACTGCCAGCTCCCTTAGTAGCGTCGAGGCTTTTTAGCAATTTATTTACTTTTTCAGGTGCCACTGAGATTTCACTAATAGGTCCTAAGTACCTGAGAGGTGCGGTTAGATTTTTTAGGTAATCGTTGACAGTATTTGATACCCACGGTTTACTAAAGTTATTGACAAAGAAGTCGCTAAATCCGTTGCAAATGTTGGAGTGATCAGTGTATGTGGTGTTACGGTAGGTAAACATACTTGAGTAATTTGATTGTTGTCTTTTTAATTTTACGTATGTCCAGAAGTGTTTTGGATTGATTGGTATATTTTTTTCAACAAGTGCTTTATACTCTGCTTCACATTTTTTCTGCACACGATGTTGCCTAGATCTGAGCAGGCGAAACTCATCATGATCAAATGGATTACTATACCGTTTCCAGCGTGAATGTGCACGTGTTTTTTCACGTATGATTATGATGAGCGCGGCGCTGAACCACGGGGGATATTTATGGGACGACGGTGGTTTTAAGGACACAAATTGATCGATACTTTCGTTTAAGTAATTATAGAAAACCTCCACTGCGGTTTTTAATGTGTCAGTATTTAATTCTTCATTCCAGTTAATCTGTGAGAGATAGCTGTTTATATTGTCGTAGTTGGCTTTGTGAAACTTATGTCTAGGGTTTGTTGACTCTTTCATGGGGACTGATACACATGGCATGCATTCGCAAGCAGAGCAGGATGATAGGCGTCCTCTTTGATTATTGCAGTGTTGGATCTACATACATCAACTGAGAAGTTTGCAAACAATAGGTCAAGAAATTTCCCGTGTGAGTTTACAATATCATTAAATGGTTGGAGTAAAAAAAAATTTCGCGTATCGGTTTATTTCAGGCCTGCATTTAGGGTGTCAGGTGAGATTGCTGAGTTGTGCATCGGACCAGAGCTACTCCAGGTAATGTGCGGTAAGTTAAAATCACCCGCTACAATGCAATTGAATTGAGTAATATTGTTATTTTCAGTGTATAGTTGGTTAATCGAGTCAATAAAATCAAATATGTGAGCGGGCAGAGGGCAGTTATGCTGGTGCGGAGGCACATATATAGCGCCAATGTATAGGTCAGCCGTGGAGCGGCGCGAGACAGGCGGCGAGGTGGGGGTTGAAGCGGCGGCGGGGGCGGATGCAGTGAAGGCAGCGAGGCGGGCGACCGGTACGCACATCTCGGACCGAGATCGAGACCGAGTCGGTTGACGAGCGCGCAAGCTGCTCGCAAACCATCGCGCCTAGCTCAGGCCGAGTGAGGATGAGCACACCCCCACCGTGCCCCCACCTAGTGATTTGTTTGTGGCTGCCTGGTCACGGTCACATCAATATATGTCGAATTTATTTAAATCACTAGTTCTGAGTGATCGTGCAGCCAGGATTCAGTGATCATAATTATGTCATATGTACTAGATATTGATCTGTGATAAAAGTCATTGCATTAAGTTCTCAAACCTCGTACGTTCTGATAATATATTTGTAGTGTGTCAGCCATGTGATTTAATAAAGTAGACAAGATAAAATAAAGAACAGGTTTTTTTTTGTGTGTATTTGTTTGTACATAGGTAGATTTGAGGTAGGTAGATAATAGTAGTGTTTTGGTGATTTGCATATTGATTTGTAATAGTAAGTAAGACCGTAAGATATGTGTGTGTAGTGTATGGTGTGTGTGTGGGTGTGTGCATGTGTATATAATGTATAGTATATAAAACAGCGTTAGATACTTGATTGAGATTATACTATGGAATTTAAGTCGGGTTCTGACGTAATTCTGATGGCGCGCGATGCGACACACCGTTCTTCCGTGCCAGTATTTGACAGTTTTTTGTCCACACGTACTTGTAACCCCTTTCGGCCACCCTGGCTTTATGCAAGGTTTACCTACACTCAGCCCATGCCACCTAAAAATGCTTTTTGGTGTTTTTATTAATCAGTAGTTTGTTGTGTTTGTGTATAAATTCGAAAGAATACATTTATAAAATTAATGTGATTATTGGAGGTTTTATCAATTTGCGAGTGTGTGAAATAGAAAAATAACTTAACCTCACTATATTTGTGGAGTGCAAGTTCGTGCAATTTTCAAGTCACTATAATTTATTTTTTTCGTGTTTAGAATCAAAACAATCGTCAGTGCACTGTAAGGTATACCTACTATATTTGTAGGAAATGTAACGATTACAACCATCCCCATGTTCATATATTTCCCGAAAATATAATTTTTTCTTTCCTTGCGTAACAAATCGTGGCTGCTAATATTTGCGACATTTTATGGAGATTCGCGCGCGCCGGCGCCGACATCTGAGGGGTAAAGCGGAAACGTCTAAGGCGGGAAAAGTAAAAAAGGTGCACAATCTGAAATCATTAAATGAGAAATTTTATCATTAACCCACCGCGAAAGTGTGTATTTTGCTAGAAAATGTCTCAACCGGGATTGTAAGTGTAAAGTAAGGTAATGTTTACAATAACATGTAAATATTTTTTTCGTAATGTTTCAGGTAATCTCTGGATTCCAAAATGAAGAGTTCGAAGTAGATATCATCGGGCCAAACTTGGAGGCGGACAAATCCCTCGACAAAGGCACTTTGCAAGTGATCGAAAACTTTGTAGAAGCCACCAACGGGATCGCCACTACATTCGAAGATGCCATGAGGTACCTGCTGTTCCACAGGAAGAAGTCTGTCAAGCCGATGCCCTGGAACGTTGATCTCAGCATTGGACCCAACATCAAAATCCCGATAGCTGCGTACGGGCGCATCCGTGACGAAAAAGTTATTGAGAGCTGGCAGAAAGCGTTCAGAGACCCTGTAACCAACACCGCGAGCACCACGGAGGGAATCAGCAAGCGGAAGGATTATTTTCGAAGCGAAGACAACGTCCCCATGAATGTCGATCAAGTTGTCACAGGCTACCAGTACGGACAGACCGTCGTGCCCTTCGCCGACACAGACAAGTCCATGCTGTACGAATCGGGACCGAGGGGACTACAGGTCTATGGATTCACTGATGCTGACAATATCCACTGGCATAATTTAGCAGGCAACGGCGTGTCTTACATCTTCGGCCGCCAGGGAGACCTGAAGGCCCAGAAGGCTTTGCTTTGCCTCGTAAAAGCTCTCCAAGAACTCAAACTAGTGGGCGTGGCGCGACGGGTGTACAACAATGGAAATGCTCCAGTGATGCACGCGCTCATACCCACAGTCGACACGGACAACTTCTACTGTCTGTCGGCCGTCGCGCTCTGCTACCAAGACGACATAAAGGGAGTGACGTTTCCACCGACGAACCTCAAGAAGTACTCGCCTTCCGACGATGAAGTGAACGCGTTCAAGGAGCTCATAGACTCGATGGACCTGATGCGAGCGTACGACGAAAGCTACGACGCACAAGAGGCCGTCCCCGTCGCCGCGACAGTCAATCCGTCCATACAGTACGTGCTTGACTGCTTGGCCTTCCGCGCCGTTAATCCGGGTAAGCCGCTGCCTCCGCCGAGGGAAGACATCATGGAGCTGTTTAAACCGCCCGAGCGGGTGGAGAAACTCGCGAAGGAACCTCTCGAACGACTGACGAAGCTGCTTAACCTCAAGGAAGTGGTGAAGAAACCGAAGAAAGTAAGAGCGAATCCCAACGCTCCGGTGACGAACCCGAACGCTCCCTCTATATCATCTGATGTAACAACAGACGTATCAAGCTCCAGGCCGAGTTCAACTTTCTCCATCACATTGTCGATGGGTAATGCGGACGACGTAGTTACTAACATCGGCACGGTGGACCCCATCGGCGACTTCCGTTCGTTGCAGGCTGCCGGCAAGCCATTTGAAGATTTGGCCGATGAGCTGACGGCTGTCATAGAAAATCTGGTCTACCTTAATTTCGACGACGACTACACTAAAGCAACGGAGACCGTGCGTGCCTTCAGAGAGGAAAGTGTGAAAGGAAACCCGGATTGTTTCAACAATTGGCTGAAAAATTTCAGGACAGCATTGGCCGAGCGGGGAAAAGGAAACATTCTCGAAATCTTGCGAACGGAAAACTTAAATTTAATTGTCAAGGAAGAGAACGAGCGCAGCTCCATCAAAAAGGAAGAGTTGGACGATGACAATCCGCTGTATGAAATGGACACTGTACCCAACTCAACTCAGCTCACCATACAATCTGATGTTTACGCTATGTTTGATGACATGTAATGCAGTGCGTCCTTCTTTGTTTGTTTTTTATCAGTAAAAGTTATATTTTTTGTAATACAGTTTAATTTTTAAATTTAATGGCGGTTATTCCTTTTTCTTTGACTAAGTATCAAAATAGTAAACTTTCGTTTCTAATGCTTGATAGTAAAATATTGCAGAGTAAATTACGGTCAGCTAGATTACACCTTAGGGTTTCCAGCACTGAAGTCTTGAATAACATTACTAAAACAACTCTCATGATTGAAAAAAGTAGTCATAACATTGAACCCTCGGATGTATTTCCTCCGAGATTGAACCACACGAAACGTAAGTATCGTAAAACGGGGTCGATAGAGACAGGTTTCCCACTTCTAAATTCAATATTTCGCATCTTATCATATGTACCGCAGTTTGCACTTGTCCAAAACTTGGTACTAGGCTTTAGGCTCAGTCTCTATTCATAAGCTAATGGGGTGCATAGAGACGTGTGGTGGTTATATTCTCTTTGGACATGTGTTGGACGATAAATTCAGCTTTGGTGTTTTAGTGTCTTCAGATAGAGCATGTATCTGAGAATAAAAAAAAACAAAACATTTAAAGCCAACAAAGCAAAAATAAAAACAATGTTTAAACATTTTTCAAAAACCCCTCATGGTTGTCTCTATTTACCCGTCGTTGTCTCTATTATCCCCATATGGTGTCTCTATTAATCCCCATATGGTGTCTCTATTCACCTCAGAGGTAGTTGTATGGAGTCTCTATTGACCCCAAATAGTGTGAATATGATGGGTCACGATTAAATTCATTTTTATTATGTAAATTTCTTATAGAAATTAACAAAAAAAAAGTGCATCTAAATGAAATGTCTATCTTCCCAAATAACACAAATTTACTGTATTTCATTTACTTTTTCGATGATATGGCGAAGTTAATATGTACAATTTTTCGGTCAGGCGCACCACCTCACTTCAAAAAAAAAGTTATAAAAGGAGAATGAGCGTTTTGGTCTACCCCTCCTCTAGCTGTGAGTGTTATATCAATGGAAAGGTCGATTTATATAGAACATTGTTTAGTATGGCAGCCAACACAGAGCAAAAAAGTCCGGTGTTGTCGCCCTCCTTCCGGGCCGGACGCGGGCGGTGTGGCCCGATCGTTGTTCTGTGGCAGCCAATGTCAAATTATTAGTACTTTAGGAGTTTTATCATTTTTAAGTTCTATAATCGTAGAACCTTATCATAGTAATTGTATGCTTACCTTTGTACGATGATCATCGTTCTAGGAAGGTACTTAGAGCGAAGCAGTACCAATATGACCGAGCGGTATTGAAACCGTAATGATTAAAATACCATTTTTTTTGTTTCAATACCGCTCGGTCATTTTGGTACTGTTTCATTCTAAGTACTTGCCCTTCCTAGAACGATGATCATCGTACAGAGGTAAGCTTATTACTATGATAAGGTTTTATGTTTATACAACTTAAAAAGTGATATAACTCCTAAAGTACTAACAATAGATGTTAGGTATGTATGTTTGGACGTTTGGACAAAATGGTTTTCTTGGAAAGACCTTTCTATTGATCATTCATTGTTAGAGGAGGGGTCATGGGGTAGACCAACTCCCATACATTTTTGCCATCCTCCTTTGACAAACGTGATGGTATTATTGCGCGGGACGGATCTCGGCGTGTCGTCGCCGCAGCGGGCGACCCGCCACGCGAATACACTATACAAGTACGGTGCGGGTGCGAGGGAGAACACCGACGAACCGCTGCGGCGGCGACACGCCGAGATCCGCCCCGCGCATTATACAAACGTCTGGCCATATCCCTCCCTGTACAGTAGTTCCGAAATCCTGGCAATGTAGGAAAAAAACCTTGTGCGCATGAAAATAAAGTCGAAATTACAATCTACACTTTCACGGTAACTAGTTATTAACGACTTGTCTGACGGCGAAAATATTTACGTACGACGAACGAATATAGATTTTAAAAAAAGTCCTGCATTCACAATCCAAAGCACTCTTTTCTGATCTGTGATCCAAAGATTACTAATGATGGATGATAACAAGACAAAAATACCGAAATGATCCCTTTATCGTAACCCTTAATCCGAAACATCGGTATCTCAGACCCTAGTAAAATGTTTGATCGGCCATCATGGCACAGTGGCGCCATCTTCACGCCTGGCCTCTCAGCTATGTAAACATTACTTGTCGCTGCGCTCGCTCGCGGTCAGGTCGCCTGCATACGACTGCGCTAAACTGATTTTTTTCCGTGCACACTCAAAAGTTGTCGGTCTGACGGACCGGTGTTTCGGGGAGCGCACATAGACCGGTGTTTCGAGGAACGTAAGTAAATAAACTATTCGTTTACTTTTCGTGTTATGGATATTTTTTTGTACATACTTTTAAAATAAAGTACGTTTCCATTGACTCAACTATATTTATTTTACCTTAAATTTTTGTTTTCTCGTGGTATAGGTAGCGGGACGGATCTCGGCGTGTCGTCGCCGCAGCGGGCGACCCGCCACGCGAATACACTATACAAGTACGGTGCGGGTGCGAGGGAGAACACCGACGAACCGCTGCGGCGGCGACACGCCGAGATCCGCCCCGCGCATTATAACTGAGATAAACAAATATAATTCTCGGAGACCGATGTTTCAAAATTCATAGTGTCCGAGAGACCGGTGTTTCAAGAACCATAGTTTCGGACCAAGACCGTTGTTTCGGGGAGAGTAACTTTTTTTTATGTTTCGGGTTAAAAAAAAAATATTCTCACAGATATGCAACTACCCAGTCATTTATACATAAATATTAAAAATACGATTACAAAAATATAAACATAAATGAAGAAAGGAAACAAAATGACGGTGGGTGCTGAAATGGCACATGAAAAAGGGCTAGTTTGCTATGGATTTCCAAAAAAGGTGCTAATTTTTTTTTTTATTTGATATGAAAGTTAGCAAGGGATGCTGAATCCCCGTACATTTGGCGCACAATGAAGACCTTATCTATCCTTGTACCAGAGGTGCGCTTTTGTGCCGGTTTGTGTCACGATTTCGTACAGCGCACATCTCTGTACTGCTGTGCTGTGCTCGCACGATGGACAGTCTCGTGCAGTTCGTGTCACGATTGTCCAACGCGCACGAAGTAGCACAAACTTGCACGTTTTGACTGCATTATGCAAACTGTCTTGGTTTTAGTTCAGCGTGATTGTACATTTCACTTTATTATTTTATAAGATCTTCAACTAAAGTATGTATGTATCCCTCAATGTCTAAGATTAAATAAGCTTTGCCAGACATTTTAAATGAATAAGTACCTAGGTAAATAAATATTATAGACTTTACTGCGATGCAGAAGGCGGACTTTGCCAACACGCGCCAAGGACGAGTGAAGCATGCAGCACTCACAATTCACAGCACAGCACAGTAGAGATTGTAAGGTTCAAATTTTAACCTTAAGTTCAAATTGTAAAATTAAAAATTTCCTGGAAAAATATTCATATAAGCAAGCAGCGCACTGTTCGGTAGCGGGCGGCGCGGCTTTGGCGGTACGAACAAAGAGACATGAAAGCCGTGCCGACAGTCCAGCTGACACGCGGCACGCGCGTCGGGTTTTCGACACAGATCAAAGGCGCGCGCGCGGCCAATGGCCATCGTGCGTGCGTGGCGTGGCGCAGCAGCGCGGTGGTACGTCGCGCCGCCCCGCGCGCGTCCTACCTATCCTTTCCTCCGCGGTTTAAAGGAAAAATATGTTTATTTATTTATAGGAGCTAACATGCGTGACTGTATCCATTTTATTTATTTTAAAATGATAGAGCATGGTAGGGTAGGTATATGTACACGGTGTTGCAACCCCAACCATAAAACCCGAAAGGGGGTGATTCTGCACATGAAATGGAACAACTTTTGTTCTACGACTTTTTAATTTGAAGAAAAAAAAATTTTTTTTCTCCATACATTTTGAGAATAGGTACATGATAGGTACTTAAAAATTGTATGGAAAAAAAAAAATTCAAAATTTTTTTTATTTTTTTCTACTCTATACTATAATATAATAGTAGCCATCAACGTAAATATTTGTATAGAGAAGTATAGTTACAAATTTTAAACTTCTCTGCATTACATCATCCATTCACCGATTTCGTGCACTCGTGCAAGTCGGCGCCGACTTGTACGAAATGTCCATGCCGCACGACTCTGCACATGTGTCCGCGCCGCGCCGGTCCATCGCACGGCGCGGCGTGCTCGGCCGGCCGAGACTACCGCGTTCATTCGCTTCGTGCGCACGAAGCGCAGCTCTGCCTCGTACCTTGTACAGTACCCCAAATACCCGTACGCGTACAAGGATCCCCGTGCCTAAATACCATCGCTAACATCTGATTTTTGCTGATTAGGTTCTGTCTGTGTTACCAGTACCACCAGCCACAAACGTGTGTGGCCAGCTATCGAAAATTGAATTCCACATATAGGTTTGGGCTTCATGAGACGAATGGCTCGGGATCAATTCTGATGTCTCTTACTGACATTTCTCCTCCTAAGAAATTTTTATTTTCGGAAATATTCGGAAATATACAAACTGTTTTGGTGGTTTAAAAAAAAATAACCAGGGTTAATTTATAGAATATTTTAAAGAATATTCTAAAATTATAATATTAGGTTAGGGTTAATATTCTTTATATTAACCTTAACCTAATGTTGAGGCGGTACATGTCGTTTTTGTTACAAGTTCGTATTTCCGTAAATAATTCTTAGGTGGTTATAAAAAAAACTAAACACCTAAAACAATTTAAACACCGTAACATTCCAAAAGAAAAAAAAAGCAAAAAAAAACCAAAAAGATTTTGTGGGATTCGAACCCAGGTCATAAAACTACTAGTCCTAGACCCTCACCCCTGAGCCACGAAATCACTTAAACGAACAAACGAATATCGAATTCCCTTGATTCGCTTTCGGTTCTATGACGTCACAGCTGTCAGCGAGAGCCAACAGAATTGATCCCGAGCCTCTCGTTTCATGAGAGGTTAGATTAGAAGGGAGATTGAAAATTAAAACCAGTTTTGTCTCTGCCTGTCTGTACAACATTGCTAATTTTAGCAATAGCTAGCGCACATACATAGGCTACTCGTAGCGAAATTTACCAAGTGTCTTGTCACAAGTAGAGATGGGTAATGGGTTATAACCCATTCTTCCCATTTGGGTTTAAACCCGATCAATTGGGTTATAACCCAGTTAAAACCCATTATCACCTATATTGGTGGATGAAAAAGAAAGGAAACTAAGAAGGGGAAAAAAGGATACTTGGATTCAGTTTCATGACAGTAACAAAAAAGTCTTCATTACCATTATGATGTAACACGTGTAAGTTGGTAAAAAAAATCAAATTCTTTCTATTCCATACTAATACATCTAAAATTGTGGTTAAACAATTTCTGAAAGAAAGAGATCTATGTGTTGGAAGACTTTTTTGTTCCTGGCATGAAACTGAAACGATTAAGATTATTTTTTTTTTAATTTAACATTAATAAAAACATTTTTGTAAAAAAAATCTTTGTTCTTCAAAAGTGATCTATTTCCGATACTGAACCCCTCCCCCCCCCCCCCCCCCCCTTTAGCGTACTATGAACTAATTTTGAAGGACCGTCAGATTATAACTGCATGTAAAATCTATCAAATCGGCCTTAGTTTCATTTAACCCACTAAAACGGGTTATAACCGGGTGAAAACTGGGTTATATATAACCCAACAGATTATAACTGCACGTAAAATCTATCAAATCTGCCTTAATTTCATTCAACCCACTAAAACGGGTAATAACCGGGTGATAATTGGGTGGAAACTGGGTTTCAACCCACCGGTTAAAACCCGGGTCGTTTCGTTACCCATCTCTCACAAGTAGCTATTTTCGGTCTTCTAATTTTGGCAAGCGAAAAAATTTATCATGAAGCTGTATTTGCTAGCAGTGAATTTTAGAAAGTGCACTGTCACAAGAAGCACCGATTCTGGGTAAGCAGAGTACGGTTTACCCATAAATCAATCGAACTGTCAAAAATACAAGCAACAGGATTTTTTCGTCTTTTTATAATTTTCCAAAATATTGCTTTTAATTTCACTGGATTGCCACGCAAGGCCAATCGATCCGCCTGGCGGAATCTTTCCCCAAAAAGAAGAAGAACTGTGTCGCTTTTCCTGTCTGCAGTAGCCTGAGCTAGCGTGACGCTCCGTACGCGTACGAGCATCGCGCGATATGAAGTTGGAGTCCAACAACAAGCTGCTGGGCGGCGGAGGCGGCTCGGGCGAGGGCGAGAGGCGCGTCGAGGACCCAGCGGAGGCGCGCGCGAGCGCCGAGGAGATCATAGACGACATCCTGGCGGAGTTCTCGGCTCCGCCCGCTCGTGCGCCGCTCGCGCCGCCGACGCGCACCCCCGCCAACTCTCTGTCGGAAGGGGCGCTCGAAGACATAGATCCCGCGTCGGACCTGGGCGCGTCCATCCGCAGCAAGTGCCTCGAGCTGGAGGACATCCTGCGGAGCCTGAAGACGCGGCTGAACCGCGTCGTGCTCGACGAGAACATCGTGCTGAGCCCGGAGGCCGACTCGCTGGAGGCGCAGCTCGAGCGCGACATGGACACGGACTGTCAGGAGGAGCTGTCGCTGCAGGAGTTCCTGCAGCTGCTGCAGGCGCAGGACCAGCCGACCCGCCCCGCCCCCGCCTCGCACATACAATGAGAGCTTACAGCCGCTTTACCATAGTTGTGCTGTCCGCGTGTCTCGTGGAATGCTTACTGTGAGGGTAATATTAATGTGATTATAATATGATTAATTTTAATGTCATAATATTTAAATGTACTAAATTCAGTTTGTAATGGAATGGAATTGCTTGGGGAATGCCGTGATATTACTATAGATAGATAGGGTTAATTGGTGGCCACGATCGGGTTACTGACGACCTGATCAATCGACTTCGACTATGCTCTAGTTCAGTCAGCCAGTTCATATACCCACCTTGAGCCAACACCAAGGACTGGGGGCAATCTAGAGATGCTATGCCAAAACCGGACCTGCGACTCGGGAAACACCTTCTAAAGTTCCACAGGAGTGAACTAGGAATAGCGTTCGGACTCCTAACAGGACACTGCCCACTCAACAGACACTTGTTCACTGTAGCTGTCACCGACAGCCTCCTATGCAGAGGTTGCATGGTGGAGGACGAAACAGCTGCCCGTGTGCTCCTGGAGTGCCCGGTGGTGGCGAACAACGGGTGCAGTTTCTTGGAAATGTGGATAATATTAAGGTCTTAATGTGGAGAATGCTCCCCCCATAATACAAAAGGCTGGACAGCGCAAACAACAAAAACAATGGTGGATGCATTCTAAAAATCAATTCAATGTCAACATATAGGTGCTCGCCTTCAACCTATAGTTTCCTTATCTACTGGACGGTAGGGTTAAATTCGTCTCTTTTGAGACCATGCGAAATTAACTTATTTTCAAAATTCTGCTCACATTTCTTAAGCATTTCTATTCCAAATTATTGAATATGAGATTGGAGAATTTGGAGAATGTATTATATATAAGATTCCTACTTGTGAATTTATTGTTCTTGTTAATTTCTGCAACTCAGGAACAATAAATAGGATGACGCGTCTGTTGCACAGCCCAAAAAATTTATTAAATTATATGTTAATTAAATCTAATCGTAAATAAATGATCTATAATTAAATCAAATAAATAAAAAACAACACTTATAGAATTGTTTTAATAAACAGTAAATATTCTAAAAAAAAATTCAACAAGAATTCTTACTAGTACAATTTGAAACATTGCTTTTAAATTCTTCCTACCGGACTGTATCTGGGCAAAGAATGGCTATGGAATGTTTCTCACTTGTTTTAGTCATGTCATGACCATGTCAAATCCGTCTATGCCATGGACAAGAGATGTGAGAGGAGTTATGATCTAGTCAAACTGGGTACATTACCACCAACTGGGGGCATTCGTCATCCAAGTGCATTACACCAGCTGCATCCAGTCGGATAGTGATTGAACGCACTTAGAGTTTAATATTGCACTCTGATGGACTACGATTGCCTCCCCCGCTACTCCCCGCACTGGCGACGCATAATATAAATTGGTTCTAGCTCTTCTTCCTGGATCATCCTCAATCCTCTCACATCTCTCTTCCGTGGTCTATGCCTTTCTTTTCTTACAAACCTTTGTTGCACCAGAAGTCTAAGAAAAATCTACTTTCAATGTTTCAAATGGCTCAAGTTAGTGGAACATCTTCCTCTGCGGGAAGTATAGGTCCAGATAGGCCTCCTTCCGCAGTTTCCTCTCGATTTCCTCTCGCTTCATGAGCTTGATAGAAGCCTTGCAACTGTTGTGCAGGTGCGCGAAGAAACAATCTCGGATCGACTGCAAACAAATCATTTGATAAATTATATCCTAATAAATAAACCGACGTTTCTACGGGCGACCATGTAATGTACGTCAATATATGGATATCCTTATAACTTGAGATTAACTTTATCGATTTAGATACGGTTTTCACTGTTACATTATGTCACTTGTCAAGACGATTTTAGGCTATAAATTATAACTATGTCATCTGCGGTTTGAGCTGTGAGCAAAGAATCACGCGAAGCGTAGCCGCAAGCAAAAGCTAGTACTTTAAGTAAGAATGGAGTCTCACAAGAAAACACTTAGTAGAGCAGAAAATTCATTATTCCAAAGGACCAGTGTTTGCCATTCGTACAATAATCACAAGCATACTCAGAATTTTGGTTGGGCAGGTTTGGAGTTCAACCAGAAAAAAAATGTTTTTTGCAAACTAACTAGGTATGTTCGTTCACCTAGAAAATTTTCTAAGCTCATTCCAGTATTGTAATTTCCTTTGACGAAATCTGAACCCTCTCCCCCCACTAAAATCCTGGGCACGCTTTTGATTTTTGTGGTAGTTTTGTTAATCTCGAACTTGTCTTGTTTTTTTATATCTGATTCGATTGATTATAATCATGAAGAAAGAGCCGGGAAAAAACTTCGTAGTTTTTTTTTTACATGCAATGACAATATAAAAAAAATATAGGTATGGTGCATAGATCTTCGAGCATAGATGATTTAAAAAAGCCTCTTAAGTTTGAATGTATTCACACACAGGATCTCCCCCCGAGTGTATGTGTGTGTGTGTGTGTGTGTGTTGAAATGTAGAAATCTAGAGGTGGACCAGACAAATAAAGTAGGCAGGCTGATGAAGATGCTTTGCCCAAAGAAATGTCAGCCTCGATAGCTCAGTGGTGCAGACAGTGAACTGTCGCTATTGAATGTTAAGCAATGCTGGGCGCGGTCGGTACTTGGATGGGTGACCGCTGACCGTTGGAGGCTGACCGAGGTTCGGATTCCTCGTAAAACTGTAGGTCCCTTCCCTCCTAATCTTACTTGGTGGTAGGGTTTAACCCGCCCGGGTTGGTACCACCGCACTGAATAAAACGTCGGTCTAAACGGCTACGTAAATAGTTTGTGTTTTGCGACCAGTTCAGTGTAGCCGACACGATCAAAGGGGGAAGCACTGACATGGCACCTAGTTCACCAGGTGTTATGGGCTGACATCACGGACGTTGTAGGTGATGTAGCCAACCTTGTCAGTTTCCATAAAAAAAAACATTTCCAACAAATCGTTAGTTATGTACCTTAAAATCCGCCAATTTGACATCAGCGAACTTGGAATGAGGCTTCTTGTAAAGCCTCGCATAGTGCTCCCGACACAGAAAGAGCCGGTTCTCGTAATGCCAGTAGTCGCCCTCCGAAGAGCATGATACACCGCACACTTCACACATGTCCAGGTTGTATGGGACACATTTCAACTGCAACATTCAATAGTGTTCTTAGAACATGTCGTGTGTTGTCAGCCTCGGTGGCTCAGTGGTGCGGTCGGCCGACTGTCGATGATAAGCATACCCGGGCGCCGTCAGTACTTGAATGGACGGCTGACCATGGTTAGGACTCCACGTAAAAACTGTAGGTCTCTTCCCTATTCTTAGCTCAATAGGTGGTGCGGTTTAACCCGCCCGGGTTGATACCTCCGCAGTTAATGAAAAGTCGTCGGTCGAACTGATATACTATGTAAATGCGTTCGATTTAATAGTGGTCATGTTTTATTCTAAATCTATAGTATAAACAACCATAAAGTATATTTACTTAGAATCTATACATATCTACCTATACCTAATCTTGATATTCAAATTCTGATCGCGTTCAGGTGTGTTTAGATCACAAATGGCGGTCAATCGAACGCACCAGGTACCGAGGCCGACGTTGGTTTTGATAACCAATGACGCACCTTCTGTTTGGGACTGTAGAAAGATGGCTTACCTACCTATAAAATCGTGGTAACACTAGTTTAATTTTAATTATATCTCTCTGCCAAGTATGGGAGATAGATAGAGAGTCCCGATGGATCATCAGAGGCAGTGGCGGGGCATGAACTAATTTGATGTGGGCTGTGGGCAAGATAAATTTTGCGAGGCCCTCTCAATTTTGCCAATACTCAATACCTTCTACACTACAACATTATCAAATCGCAATATTCACTTCCTCTGTCCTACTTTCCCATCTTGTGTCTAATAAAGGCTTTTTAGTAAACTTTAATTTGCCTTTGATTATGTCTAAACATGTTTACTCGGAGTCTCTTTTATTAGATCTACTTAGCTGAATATTTTTCATGAATCACAGCTGCATGAACTTTCTAGGCGCGAGGCCCCTCGGGCCGCGAGGCCGTGGGCGGTCGCACACGTCGCGAGGCCGTGGGCGGTCGCACACGTCGCTCACGCGTTGCGCCGCCGCCGCCGCCTCTGATCAGAGGCTCTGTATGGGAACCTAGGTTTCGCCAAAATTCCATCCAATCGAACAAAGCAAAGTGCACACACTGCTTCGCGGCCTTCAGGACTCGCATGCCAACACCTACACTACAGCCAACGAGAGAGCGCAAATATTTCGAAATATCGTCTGTCACATGCAGCTCTGAGTGTACGGCAGCGATGCAACAGGTGCTTGTTCCACCAGCTAGCCACTCACCTGTGCTCAGTACCTACCTGGACCACGCAAAGCAGGGTCCTCTTGCCGTTGAAGCTGCCGGCGAACTTCATTTGCCTCTGTTTGCGTGATGTTGAGTAATCGCACGGCCTAAAGACAAAACGACACAAAACTTTAATTTTAAATAGGTATTTGTTGAGTCATTAACTTATGGCCAGAGCAGATCACATGCTCGAACCATCCAATTTAACCTTCGAGAAGATAGGTGCCATACCGGTGTATTCCCTTTGAATTCCTGGCTATACTGGACTAAAGGAGAACACAGTCGAGACTGCTATGCGGCAATCTTACGCCCAGTACGATGGTACCAACCAACCGAGTCGTCTACCACCTTTAAAATGAGAGGCAAGGTTACACCGGTTCCAAACGGTGAAGCAGCAGATGTAGGTATGCACGTAATTTTTTCCGTCAGCTTTATGACACCGAAGAACGAGACGTGGAATGCACACATAGTTAGGTGGCTGTTTTGGAGCACATGCTCCGAACAGCCAAAGTCACTTCCGAGAAGCTGCCGCCGCGCCGTACCGGAGACTTCTCTTTGAATTGCTGCCTATACTGTAGAAACAGAAACAGCCATAGTTGTTCTTATCAGAAACTGTACCCTAATCACGAGATTTTACCTACTACGCTACGCCGTGTTCTCCGCATCTTTTTGTATGGAGAAACGGAGCAGCGCCTCTAGTGATAGATTTGCGAACTTCGTTTCTCCATAAAAAATGATGCGGAGAACACGGCGTGGTAGAGTAGCGTAGCGTAGTAGGATCTCGTGATTAGTTCCAACCGAATAACCGAACCAATAAAAGTAACTTGGTTCTCATTTGAGGCCCGTCGGGCTGACATCATTTTAATCTAGCAATCGGCATATAGCCAACTATTTACAAATTTCATGTCAGATTACGACGTGGTCGTAAAAATTTAGGTCCGTTATACCTTCCTAGGTTAGGCCATACCGCACTAAAATAACGGCCGAAACAACGACTATTCAAATGGTTCGTGTTATCCGTCCCAGTACAGCCGGCCGGCACGTCTAAAGCAAAGCACTGAAATGGCACCTTGTTCTCAAAGGTTTGAGCTGATGTCACGGTTGTACCCGAGTAGCAATTTCTCGGCGAAAGACAGTTGAAAAACCAGACCTAGATGCCGAGCTCGGACCGAAAGTGTAATGTACCGTGTGGGGCCGGTACTTAAAAGAATAGCCCCACTGCATCTCTCCCCGTGTATGTCGGAAAGGCGACTAAGGGATATGACTCCCTTCTTATATTACTAGGTGGTAGGGTTTATCCCGCCCGGGTTGGTACCACCGCACTGAATGAAAGGTCGGTCGAAACGGCTATGTAAATAGTTTGTGTTTTCCGTTCAGTTCAGTGTAGCCGGCACGACCGAAGGGAAACACTGACGTGGCACCAAGTTCACCCGGTGCTATGGGCTGACATCACGGATGTTGTAGTGTAGGTGATGTAGCCAACCGTGTCAGTTTCCATAAAAAAAACATAGGTGGTTTGGTGCCTGACCAGCACACCTATGGTGTAAATATGGTTTAGTGATGCCTCGCGTGGACCGAACGGTTCAATTTAGGTTCCTGTGCCGGACTTCGGTAGGTTACGTTGTGTCGTGTGATCGTGTCGTGTCACACACAACTTAACCGTGAGTACCTACCACGTACCTACACTACACTCAAATTGCACACACGGTTCCATCCGTGTTATAATAGTGCAATGCATTTGACCTGTTTTATCCAATTGAGCACCGATCCGGGGCAAACTTTCTGATGGGCGCACTACCAGCCTGCCACCAAAATTGCAACACGGGTAGTGATGTTATGTAGCCAACCATGCTATGTTCCATAAAAAGTGACCTGGTGCTCAATTGGAGCCTGTTTTCAGCGGGGAGTGCTGACATTGCGTTTAGTACCGACAGGACCATGCGATGTAATGGTCTGACATCAGAAGTGCAGTTGATGTAACCAGATAAAATTCAAATGTATCACTTACGCCGGATTATTGTTTCCAAGCTTCGCACTTCTTTTAGAAGTGGAGTTGAAAGGTGCGCAGTTCTGCCGCGTCGGTGCGGGGGCCGACAGCGCCCGCGGCGGTGGCTGGTACGTCCGGAGACTCCTGAATCTGGGAGATTTGCCGCCGTACCCCGCCGTGCTTGCCGGCTTGAATAAACAAACCCTTTCAGCATGCAATCATCATGCCTTGATGGTAATTTTGTTAGGTGTACCGCGGGGCACGGTGGCACGGTTGGCCAACGAATGTCGGATGAGTTAATCTGTATCCTTCTATAAAATTTTTATGAAAAAATAACGGTGGCGAAATTTAAAAAAAAGTCGGTAAAGTGCAAGTCGGACTCATGCACCGAGCCGAAAGAAACCTAAAAAAAGTGAATCCTCTTGAGTGGTAATTTAAATTTATCCCACCGTTCTTTTTTGGAATTTATTATTTTTGTATACAGATTAACCATGCTAACTATGCATCCGAAACTTCTCAGTTTCTCACAAACGAAGCTGACACGTCTACCTAACGATTTTTAGTTCTATGTAGGTAAACTTAATTCCATAATCAATCACGGAATAAGGGACTTCGTAGACTTTCCATCAACTTATACGCTGCTCGTTCGGCCTTCGGCCACGGCCTTAGTTACTTAATTTCTTCTAGAGTACAAATATCGTTAACGTACATACATACATAGCGTCACGCCTGTTTCCCAGTGGGGTAGGCAGATACAACAGATCTCCACGGGCCACGATCCTAACACACCTCTGTCGCCTCTTCCACTCTCATATTTTACATGCTCGTCGGTTACGGGTGACCCTTTTTGAGCACATGCCCGATCTGGTCCAAGTACGTGCTACTAGGGCGACCTGAACTCTTCCGCTCACATTAGCTCCATAAATGTCTTTCGTTAGTCTCCTATCATCCATTATTCCAACATGACCGAACCACTGAAGCATTTCTTTCTCAATCCTTGTTGAGAAGGGAAGTAGGAAGGGTCCTATATCTTCTTTCAGACCACAGCGCTCTCGCACTATACTATTTCTCAATCTATCTTTCTTTGTAACTCGACACATACTCCTCAACGCGCGCATTTCCACAGCATTTATCCTGCTCTCATACTTCGTCTGCCATGCCAGACGTTTAAGTGTAGGTAGGTACCTGCTCAATTAACTTTTTGATGCGTTTATACCTTGTTGAGCGTTGTGTAGAAGGCTTGCTTGAACGAATTGTGATAGGTGTCCGGGCCGATCGCGGGGCGCTCCTCCGCTGTATGGTTGCGCATGAAGGCCGTCAGAAGGAGCGACTTTCGGGGCACGCCGCTACCGAACGCCACCTTCGGCGGAGGCCGCGCGAACACCACGTACTCGAAATCTGAAACAAACGAAATCTGCCATCGCTCATTCCTCTCATCATCAGCCCGTATCGGTCCACCGCTGGTCACAGGCTTCTCCCAAGGCACATAACACACGTGGCCTTCCTCTCTTCGCATCCATCCACACCCGGCTACATTTTTAGGCCATCTTTCTACCTAGTCGTTGTTCCCCTCAGATATTGTAATCTGTATAATAATTAGGTATGGGTACTACTGACTGAGTTTTTACATTGCTGTTTTATGTATTATAAAAATGTCGATAGCGGATACGTTTGTCCTGAAACATTGAGCCACATAGCCATGAAACGACCGTGAGTAAAGCCGTTAAAAGTATTATAAATTTTTTTCTATGGGTGAATTACATTATGCAAAACTAGTGACCTGAAATAGGTAAGTATACGATTTATTAATATTATTATATTCACTATGGCTTGTTATTATTTTTGTTATTAATTTATTACAAATGTTCGGGTATGCAATCTTTGGCAGAACCAGACAATAAACGATGTTTACTTATCCCCAGAACCTCAAATGAGACCACCAGAACCAGAGTGGCCCAAGTAGAATGTTGTGATTTTGTGTTTGTGAACAAACCCTACGACAAAATCGAGGACAAAACAATATTTTTATAGCCAGAGTGGCACAAAAAGATGAAGATGGCACCACTAATTTATAGTTTTGGCATTGTTATTGTATACGCAATTAACAAAAGTTTACGTGGCCCAGATCACTTGGGCCATGTGGTCCACTATTATTACATAATATAAAATGCGACCGTTCTGTTCTATTTATTTGCCCACATGACTTGGGCCACTCTGGCCCTAGGTTCTGGGAGTTGGTTGAGTCTAGTTTAGTCTAGAATAAATAAGCTAGACTTTTGTTCTTTCGAAGTTTAATATAAGTTTTATGTTAGATTTTTTTTTGTATTTAATTCAATAATATCGATTCGTTTCATCCGTGTTGGCCTATTAATCATTTAAATGTTTTCACAGATAGGTACATCCTAAATGGTCAACGCTTTAGGGGCCCGTCTGAAAAATAAAACTCCCTGGAAATAACTAAAATTCAGTCTTACACTATAGCAATCTTTGTATTTTTCTTATGCAAACTTTAGTATAATATTTTTTTCTATCTTTATTCAAAATTTTCCGTAAACTATTTTGGTCCATTTTCGCAAATTTACTTTTGCACTTGGGTTACTCTGGTTCTGGTGGCCACAGATAATCCTCTGGGGGGCTAAAATTCTACAACAAATTGTATGTTAATTTTTATTGTCCGATCTGTATCCGCGAAACAGCACTAGTTAAGTACATAATACTTCCTAATTTCCCATCTCCTTGCTTGGTCCACCAAGTGGGTTACTCTGGTTCTGGTGGCCACAGATAATCCTCTGGGGGGCTAAAATTCTACAACAAATTGTATGTTAATTTTTATTGTCCGATCTGTATCCGCGAAACAGCACTAGTTAAGTACATAATACTTCCTAATTTCCCATCTCCTTGCTTGGTCCACGGAGAGAGAGCTCAATAAAATTCAAATATACACACTCGAAGACGGTTACAACATCGCAAAATGTATCCGCACTCAACTTCAAAAATGGAAGCACACCTTTAGAGTAGAGCACCTCGTCACATTCGCTTGGAAAGTATAATGCATAGAGCAGCAAATTTTTGTTACAAGGCTTTACGCAAAGAATATTGCACGGTTAACTTCACTTCTAAATAGCTGACTCTATTTACATTGTATATCATTCAGAAAGCCTAAAAAACCTTGTGGTGTCGTGGTGTGGTATGGTTATGATATAATAACATCCGCGGTAACTTTTCACTTCCTTTTATAGATAATAGAGTCAGTCTATGTATGGTTTACCGCCATAACGTTTCTCCTTCATGTTATTCGGCTCGAGATACCGGCGGAAGTACGGACGCAGCATGGCGGCGGGCGACGTTGCTGCCTCCACGCGACTTTCGCAAGCGACTATCGGGTGCTTTCGTGATGGCGAGACAATAAAAAAATATGATAAATAGCTAGGAGGACGGATTGTTATCGGTACCTGTCGTGTCTTTGTGCCGGGAATAAGCAATCGCTAAAGAGAGACCGCACGCCACGTTGTTTGGCGCCGTGAATTTGGCTACGAGAACAATCGATGCGCAAATTCTTTCTTTTACTCGAATCTCTCTTTTACCCCCCCGCACTGAGCGAAACGTCCGTCGGTCGAAACGGCTATGTAAATAGTTCGTGTTTTCCGTCCAGTTCAGTGTAGCCGACAAGAAATGAAGGGAAGCACTGACATGGCACCTAGTGCACCCGGTGTTATGGGCTGACATCACGGATGTTGTACGTGATGTAACCAACCGGGTCAGTTTTCATAAAAAAAAAATCTCACCTAAAATTGTTGTATTGAAATTCTTGTACATTTTAGGGTGCCGTATACGGGAGCATATTACTAAGCCTACTCGGTATGTCTGTCTGTCTGTCTGTCTTATATTTTGAGCCGAACCGTAAAAGGTAGCCGATTGAAATTTTCACAGAATATGTGTTATGTTATGGCGGATATGCCAATAACAATATGAAAAAAGTCGACAAGTGCGAGTTGGACTCCCACACCGAGGGTTCCGTATTATCACTCAATATATTTGTATTATGTATGTACAAGAATAATTGTGTTTTGGAAAATCAGGAAACGCCTAAATAAACACTACAGCAATTGTTTGACTGTCAGGCATTCGAGTAATTGAAATCTACGAAAATATATTTTTTATAAGACATCCTAACTACAAATTTACAATTTTCTGATTTTTCCTTTGCTTGTGCTGTGAGACCACGAGTGTGAGACTATGCTTCTTACCAAATTTCATTATTCTAGGTTAACGGGAAATACCCTATAGGTTTTGATTTGATTTGAGTGAGTTTGCGAGTATTAAAATATGAAATAAATGGCCGTATCTTTTGATTGAGTAGATTTAGAAGCTTGCATTTTCTATACCTTAAAGAGTCGTAGACCTTAGTATTTCGTATTAATTTCAATTTGATATCTTGATCTCTTCCTGAGAAAAAGGGTCTTGACATACAAAACATGTAAACTTTTTTTTTTATGTGATATAACTATCAATTTACAATTTTCGGATTTTTTCCTTTATTTTTGTTGTGAAACCTTGCTTCTTACTTAATTTTATGATTCTAGGTCAAGGGAAAGTACCCTATAGGTTTTGATTTGTTTCGAGTGAGTTTGCGAGTATTAAAATATGAAATAAATGGCCGTATCTTTTGATTGAGTTGATTTAGAAGCTTGCATTTTCTATATCATAAAGAGATCGTAGACCTTAGTATTTCGTATTAATTTCAATTTGATATCTTGATCTCTTCCTGAGAAAAAGGGTCTTGACATACAAAACATGTAAACTTTTTTTTTTATGTGATATAACTATCAATTTTCTTATGTAAAACACATATTTTATTAATAATAATAAAAAAGCACATTTATTGATGAAATATTTCGCCCCGATGTCGGTGGCGTCTTCAACTAACAATCTTAACTATCAATTTACAATTTTCGGATTTTTTCCTTTATTTGTGTTGTGAAACCTTGCTTCTTACTTAATTTTATGATTGTAGGTCAACGGAAAGTACCCTATAGGTTTTGATTTGTTTTGAGTGAGTTTGCGAGTATCAAAATATAACATATATACCCGTATCTTTCGATTGTGTTAATTTAGAAGCTTGAGTTTCCTACACCTCTAAGCAATAGTAGACATAAGTATTTTGTATTAATTTGAACTTGATACCTTGACCCGGTCCTGAGAAAAAGGGTCTTGACATACAAAACAAGTAACATTTTTTTTTATGTGATATAATTACAAATTATCTATTTTAGCATTTTTCCCTTTAAGTGTGCTGTGAAAACTTGCTTCTTACAAAATTTTATCATTCTAGGTTAAGGTAAGTACCATATAGGTTTTGATTTTATTTCCTAGTAGTAAAATATGTGACATAAATAGCCGTATCTTGTGATTGCGTTGACTTAGAAGTTTGAATTTTGTACAACTCCAAGGGAACGCAGACCTTAGTACTTGGTATTAATTTTAACTTCATACCTCTTCGCGTTCCTGAGAAAAAGGGTCTTGACAGACAGACAGACGGACAACGAAGTGATCCTATAAGGGTTCCGATTTTTCCTCTTTTGAGGTACGGAACCCTAAAAATGAAAACGTAAACAAAATACTACTAGGTACCTACCTAAATAATAGATGGCGTCAAAGGTAGTTTGCATTGCAGACAGAAAAAAGATAGACGGATGTGGTTTTTTGACACGTGTGGTATTAGCGGATCTACGGAACCCTCCGTGCGTGAGTAGGTATATATACGCTTGCTTGATCGATTTTTTCTTACCTATATGGTTCGTGCAGCATCTACCTACCACCCTTGCTTGTAAGCTAAACTAACTGGGATGGAAAACGCGAACGATTTACATAGCGACCTTCCATTCAGCGTGATGGTAGCAGTCCGGACGGATAGGCAATTTTACGTGTAACCCGAATCACGGCCGGTCGAACGGTCACCCATTTAAGACCTGACCTCGGCGGGGTATGCTACACTTTACGATCGGGCGCCGGTCCATAGAATCCAGGGTACCCAGTCAGGTACCCAGACTTACTTCTTTCTTTACCAGGCTTTGCAACCACGCTAAGCGTAAGTAAGTAATCGCTGCCATAATTCGTCCATTTCATTGCACAAACGTTTCAAACAATTTCCGGTTCTATTTATCAGAAACACATAGAGAAAATGTAGATACTTACCTGTGCTGTGTGAAATTATTCGCGAGAGTGGTAAAAATACTACCTTGACAGCGCATTAAAAAATTCAATTCTGCCGCACTTTCATATGAATTTCACACTGCCAAGGAAATCAACAGTTACCTATCTACCCCTGGATATATGGGTCTACCTCAAGTCGAACGTAATTTACATAACTACCGGAGGGCTCAAGGACTCGCCGTGTTTTTATTATTTCCGTCGTTGACTGACGCTATAATATTCTTTCGCGGCAATTTTTTGTCACGTAGAATGAAGTAAAAAGTGGATGTGCAATGTTAGAACTTTGTTTGACTGCGTGGCTTTCTTCACGCCGCACTATGGGCCAAAGTGCCACTTTTCGGTCATAAATCTGTATCTCCTAAACTAGAAGACCTTTATTCACAATTTTTTTTATGGTAATACTTGAATAGTTACTCTTCAAAAAAACAGTAACATTTGATTGCAAATAATATTTATTATTAATAAAAAAAAATCCTAAAATACAAAATAATTTATTTCTAAACTATGAAAATAAGATAAAAAATTATTATGTAAATTTACCAATAAAGTATAAACTTTTATATAATATTCACTAATAAAAACATTTTTGTACCTATATTGTAATAAATTAAAAATTAATCATTAAATAATTAAATGCATTAAATGCGCTTACAGGACAGCACCTGTTTTTTGCTTCCTGGATTTTATTATAAGAAGGGAAGACGATGGAATATCTTTCCAATAAACAGCTTCTCAAATATTGTTATTGCAATTTAGTCAGATCTAAATCTACGAAGACACTAAAGCTTCATCGCCGTCGTTGAATTGAAACAATTTAGCAGAATTTCCTGTGATAATTTCATTGCAGTTTTTCTTGTTTTATTGAGTTACGTTACGATACGTATTATTTTACCAGTGGGGCTTCATCTTTTTTGCCAATTGAATTCAGTCCTTTAATGTACTCGTATGAAGGATAGACGTTGTCCAAACCAGATTCCCCAAAAAGTTTCACAGGTTTACGATTTTGTATCCTCTCTGGTGAAATTGCGTAGTAACTTTTCAAGAAACACAGTGGATAGCTCACCTTAAGAATACTTGTAAGACGCCATATCGTTTCAGAAACACTACACTGCACTCATCTGGCACGAATATTCAGGCAGTACAGTGTGTAAATGTACCACCCCTCACAGAATGGCTTATATTCGTTCGTACGAAAAAAAATATGACGTGTGCATCATATCTCCTTACACTTTGTGGTTCAGAAATTGTGTTCAAAACATCAAATAACACAAAAACACACCTGGCGTAAATACATATATAATCATATCATAGTTTTAACCGCAATTGTTTCCGTTACGAAGTAGCTATACCTACCGTGAGAATGCTGAGGTTGTATTGTACTTTCTTTGCATAATTTATACAATCAGTACTCTTAAGTTAACTTTTCAAATAAAATCATTTAAAATCAGCCTCGGTAGCTCAGTGGTGCGGTCGGTCGACTGTTGTTAGAGACGGAAGTAAACTTTCTCCATACTCCATACAAAATCGTATTTCGGCATTTATGTTATCTCGCCCCCTAGACCTTATCCGATTTTAAAATATTTTTTTTAGTAGGTAGGGTTTATCCCGTCCGGGTTGGTACCACCGCACTGAATGAAACATCGGTCGAAACCGCTATGTAAATAGTTCGTGTTTTCCGTCCAGTTCAGTGTAGACGATATGAAATGAAGGGAAGCATTGACATGGCACCTAGTTCACACGGAGTTTATGGGCTGACATCACGGATGTTGTAGGAGGTTTAGCAACCGTGTCAGTTTCCATAAAAAAAATTAATAAAATAAAATTTAAAAAAATTCGTTCACGCGAACGCTCCGAGCACGCATATTTTTTTAATTTTCGTGCCAATTTGCAGAGTTTTGCAGAAAGTTGTTTATTAATTCTAAATAAACAGTGTACTGGCTGTATAAAACCATTATAATATTCACCCGGGCAGACCCTGATACCATTTGAAAGCTTAGATGAAAATTGTAGTTTTAGATAAATTTCGCGTTTTCGTTAGTGCTTTAAATAAGGGATGATATCTTTAAAAAACCCAACACAGTTACCATTACCTAAAAGCCCAAGAAGTATGCTTTTCGAATATGTATGGGTTTCTATATGTTTACCTAAGTATTTTTTGAGAAAAACATACATAAATATGCGCTCCCTTAATATGCGGATGTTTGCGCAAAGAATTTGTTCAACTTTCAAGAGTCATATAACCGAGGAAAGTCAACTTAAATCTAAAATATGTACGTATAAAATAAGTACCTTTCATGGCCTATCGAACCAACTATATTTCATTACCCCAGGTGGTATGTTATCAAAACCATTTTTGACATTTGCTTGTATGGGGCCCGTCCATAGTGCGCCGCCGCCGCGCCGCCCCCTGCCTGCCTGGCCACACTGATACCTACTTAGTTTACAGTAAGTATTAGAGTAACGAAACTAGAGTTGGGTAATTGGGTACCGTGCGTGGCCGGTACCTCAAAAGAAAAGCCTGCATCTCTCCCTGCATCTCTCCCTGTGCATGTCGTAAAAGGCCACGAAGGGATAAGGATGAGATGCCGCGCTAAAGGGAGACAGCATGGCCACCTCTCACCTTGACGCGGTGTTTCCATAGTCTCATACAGTATGTGGGTCTTCGTACCTTACTTGCTGCTTGATAGTTATCTTGTCCGAATACTTTGCTAAACGTGGTAACTAGTCGATCTTCTTCTGTCATTTAACAGAGTTCTTGCAGCGCATAACACCGATTACTCTGCTCACCCCGATTGTCGGGATACAGCGTGAGGTATGTAGGTAGGTATGTAAGTATGTATGTAAGTAGAGTTAGATAAGGCAAGTATTAAATATCTCGCTAACTCTACTATCTCGCTGACTCAACTATCTCGCTAAGTCTACTATCTCGCTAACTCTACAATGTAGACGCATTCGGCAAAGAGAAACAAGAATTTGGTAGAATAGCCAACTCTTCTAATGTTAACTAGGTTTAACTGAAAAAAGTACTATTTAAAATAATGTGTTTATGAACACAGTGCGCAGATGTAGGTAGGTATTACCTTATATGGAGTAAAACTCGCGACGACGACGACGACATCAATACGTCGGCGGAAAGCAGTGCTTCCGTTCCGTACTGCTGAAGGCCGGGGGGACGGACGGGGGAGGAAAATTTAAGAGGTCCAGCAGTGGACCGAACATTTACACGCTGACTGACTGACTGACTGAGTAATACTATATTTTCGTCCATGGTAATGTAATACCTTATCCATGGAACTCTTAGTGATATGGTTAATCTTGCTCTCAAGCTGCATCGATAGATTGTTTGTAGGCGATGTTATTACGCGAATGTGTTAAGAAAATACTTGTAATAATATTTATGAAAAAAAAAATACCGTGCGAAGTTTCTTGCCGGCTCTTCTCCGTGGGTTTAATCGAACCGGATAGAACAAATCGTGACAACGATAAACAATAAACAGTAGACTTGCGGCGTGCGGGCGGATTCGAGGGTCGAATCGAGCCAAACGTTCGATGGCATTTGGAGCAGCCCAGCTCTAATAATTAATAAGTATATGAAACTATTGCTAAGAAAATTTGCAAGCAGAAGTGGCACATCTGTCGCAGATCCGACAATCGCTGGGGGTAGACGGGTGCTCGAAAGGAGGCCACGTGCTAGCAAACGTAGCGTGAGACGGCCCCCGGCTAGATGGACAGCCGACCTATAAATGGTAGTCGGGAGTGGATGGATGAGAAAAGCGGAAGACCGCGTGTGGTGGCGTGCCTTGGGAGAGGCCTATGTCCAGCAGTGGACCGATACGGGCTATGATGATGGTGATAATGATGATAAGAAACCATACATACTTTCCGTTACATCCCAAGGCATTGCGTCTACGAACACTTCCACAATTTTTTAACGTCATAAATTCTTCCTTTTTTTCTTTTCAATTTATATGTCTGTAACAATATAAAATAACGTCCTTACTAACTCATGTCTGTTACGTTCAAATATCAAGGCAATAATACAAATTGTTTTTCTTTGCGTCCGTATTTATAGATCCGATAGAGAACTACCCTCTAAACAAAACCAAAACCTGTTAAGTGAGAACGTCGTTCACACAGAGAGGGTTCCGTAGCGACATGTTCCTTCTTGTTGCACGTACAGTGCTTTTGTAGTTAATTTAAATGATCATTTGGTAGATGGCGCTCTGCCACATATTATGATAATTGTATAGGATGGGGACCCCTTTTTTTTACTTTGTTTTTATTATTCGCTGGCATATCCGCCATAATAAATAACACATATTCTGTGAAAATTTCAACCGGCTACCTATTACGGTTCAAAAGATACAGCCCGCGGACGGACAGACAGACAAACATACAGAGAGAGAGACAGACAGACGGCGCGGCGTAGGCTTAGCAATAGGCTGCCGTACGGAATCCTAAAAGTGGTCCGTCAATTCGTAATGGCGCTATAATGGCTGCGGTCACGTAAGTATTTATCATTTTATTTTCCCCTAATTCTTTCCTACGATTGTACGGGGTTGAATGATGATGGAGGCGTGGGAATAGCGAACAGCTGTTCGTGGAGGCGACTGTTATGTATAGACTTCTGTCTGTGGCGGGAAATTGCTCACGAACCGATCACGCAATGGCTTTTATTGCTTATTTCTTTTAGAATGTAAATTTCAACCAAGTGAAGCAGAAAAAATTGTATTTAGGTAGGTGCGTGCATAGGTATATATTAAGTATGTAAAAAACAAAAATAGAACTCTCATTGGGGGTGGATTAGAAGACCGGCACCTTCCTTGCAAATTCCTAGTATACTTATCGTGTAGACCGAGTTAAATGATGAATGGTAGTGAAAGAATTTTTTGCCGCAGACGAGTAGTTACGGAGAAAATTTTTTTTGGAAATTTTTTTTTTCATACAAAATAAAAATAATTTTTTTTAAGGCACCAAAACATTGGTTTTGAATATAAATGTATGTAAAAAAAAGGGAAGTGGTATGGGTGAATGTTTTGGTGGTTTAAAAAAAAATAACCAGGGTTAATTTATAGAAGATGCATCGCGGTCGAGGCGGCGCATCTCGTTTTTGCATAAATTCCTATTCAAAATAAATGTTTTGGTGCATTTAAAAAAAAAAACAAAAAAAAAACAAAATTAATTTTGTATGAAAAATCTTTTTTTCAACATTTTTTTTCTCCGAAACTACTCGTCCGCGGCAAAAAATTCTTTCACTACCATTCATCATTTAACTCGGTCTACCTACACCATAGCATGCTAGCAATTTGCAAGGAAGGTGCCGGACTTCTAATCCATACCCCTCTCATTCATTATTCGACCATTTAATATTTCGTTTCACTGATTTTGATCTTTCTCGTAGTCTCTCAAATATTTCTCGTGGTCTAATCGGGATAAAATGAGATTCTAATAAGAGTCTTATTACTTACTTAGGTAAGGTAGGTACTATGAATTTTTGATTCATGTAAATTTACCCAGTTTACTGTAGTTTTACCATAGATTATTTCTCTATGAGTTTTACAGTTTATTGAAGGGTCTCTTGAAAATAAAGTAGGTAGGTATGGTAATCAAGCATATACATAATCACGTATTTATATTATGTCTAACTAGGTTTTTTATGCGTAAATCTTTATTAGACAAAGAAAAAATTAAATTAAACAGAAATGTAACACCTTAGATTAAATAAAAATATTCCTGCATCCTCGGGACATCATTCATTGTCCCGAGGACCGCCGCCGCGTTCCCGCGCTGGATGGCGAGGCTGATGTTTTGAGTGAGGAACGCTTTGGCACGACGGTCCCCGGACGCTTCAATAAGCAGCTGACCTAGCTGCTTCACGAGGTCTTTAGCGTCCGCACTCCACACCCCAAGAGTCTCCACAGCAAAGGCAACGAACTCGTAGTGCTGCTTAATAGTCTAACTAGGTATCTACCTATCTGAATGTATGTATGTATTTAAATATGCACCTACCTTCCATTTTCACAGGTTCTGTTTTAAACACTAATTATATAAACAACAACATAAGCCCCAATAAAATAATCCCTTTGTGTCTTCTTAATCGTTTGACAATGTCAAATATTACCGGAAGTTTAAAATTTGTTCTTCCGGCACTGATCATAGGTGAGCCTTTCCGAAAAACATGTTACCAACCAATGATATTATATAAATAGTTACCGACCAAATCAGCTTATATTATGCTGAGTTCACAATTCTATTTGAAAATGTAACTAAGCGTCGCGTCGCAAAGTACAAAAAAAGTCTAAATTTTTTTTAGTCGCACCTTTACCCGAGCCCAAAGACGTTTCACCTAACTCCTCCTAAACGGCTGGGCCGATTTGGATGAAATTTTGTGTGTATATTTGTGTGGGTCCACGGATGGTTTGAAAATACAATAGAACCCGGTAGATGGCGTCGTGATAAGTCCACGCGGACGAAGTCGCGGGCACAGCTAGTCGTCATAATATATTTATTTTATTTTATATTTAACAAAACATTATTTAAATCGGAAAATTTGGACAGGAGCATTTCTAGCGGCATCTCGTGAAACTTATTGGCACCGGATTTTTTTAGACTAATTAGGCCCCGCTGAATCCGATTCTGCCCGGTGCCAACCCCTCTCCCCCTTCATTCCCCCCATCCGCCCTAAAATGTGTCCCTATCAGCGGTTTTTTTTATTTTATACAAAAACTGTTGGACCTATCTAAAAAATGTCTACGGCATAAATAATCTTAATTAAATTCTCTACAATAATGTGATACATTTTGTTTTGATAGGACTAATAGTTTCTGAAATACATCTACCCAAACTTAATGTTTTTTTAATTTGTTTATTTATTTTGAATTTGCACTCTATTTCTATAAAAAAACGGCCGAAGCTGTGATAAAATGATGTAAAAGAAAATTAATCTTTATATATTTACCTACAACACAAGACCTGAATTATTATCGTACGAGTATTCGTTCAAAATTTTCAGGTCGCAGCGCAGACGCCGCCGCGAGCTTCGAAAAATAATGCTCGAGCATCACACTCATATATTTATTTACTAATTTACAGTAATGATATATTTCGTAGGTGATATGAATTTAATGGTACTCTAAAAAAATACAAAACAATAAAAAATAATAATGACTTTACAATTGGCCATTTACAATTTTTAATAAATTGTTTTGGTAGAAAAATGGACATAAAAAGGCAAAATAAGCAGTTTTTTAGTTATTATGAATAACATCATGTTTATTAAACACGTTATAAAAAATGTTTTGTATTATACATCACATAAGTATCAAGAAAAAAAAAACAGTCGAGGCAAACCTTCCTGGCCAACAACCATTCCTTAAGTTTTATAGTTCACCGTTGCAGCGGCGACTCCTGGTCCTGAATATTGGGTTGGCTCTGGCTAAGGATTTTTTTTTCATAATTTCATAACTTAGGTACCTACGCGTTAATTTATTTCTACCACAATGAGTTCAAAAACTAAAGGACTATTACGATATAGATAGTTTATAATATTTAGTTTAAATGATTTATTTTGCGCACTTACGATTTATTTGTCTGTAGATAGGTACCTACTGGTTGTGTCAAAGCAGTCGAGTTGCAGCCGACAACAGCGACGTCTCCTCTGACACGACGACGACGAGACAGGCATACAAGCTTGAATTGTTAAATTTAATTTGTACATGAAGTCCACTCTTCGTTCCACATACAAGAAATTTTCGATGACTCGATATTGAAAATCTTCTTTCTTCCTCAATTTAGTTAGCAACTCCTTTTCCACAGATATGTAAGAGTGCCAAATTACTGAGTCTCTCTTGTCCTTGAGTGCTCCGTAGATAGCTCGGTAGTAGTTTGCCATTATAATTACCAATAAATCACTTTCAATTTCACAACACTGCACAGGATTCATCCATACAAGGTCCATACCTACATAACGGAATATATCCAGCTATCAACACGCGATCCAATGCGCACACACACGCGCACACAACACACCTAGCCTAGCTCGCTAGTCGCATCGCATCGCACGTCGCACAGCACAAGAATACTCGTCGTGTGGTCGCAGCGCGCACACACCCACACACGCAACACACACACACACACCTAGCTCGCTCGCTAGTCGCTCTACTCGCTACCGCGTCACTAAATGCACTCCCCGCTGCGCCAACTCGAAAGGCTGATCAGCGGGTCCGCGCGGGACGGGGGGGACATCAGCCGCTTCCGCCTTGTATGGAATACGATGGCGCTTCAAAATGTAGCCAACCGGCCAATGAATGCCTTGATGTGTCGTCATTCGTCGTCGCCCGCGTTTGGCGCGCGCGAAATTTCAAATTATGTAACGGGTACGGGATTGACGTTTTATCTTATTAATCGTGGATTATATGATATAAATAATATAACACCGATATTTTTTCACATTTATTTTACTTTGATACTTCGGTATTAATGGTGTCATTCATTTTATTTGGTTTGGCGGCGCCAACCTCGCTAACTGAGAGGAGTCGCCACTGCACCGTTGGCACTTATCCCTTTACAATAGCAGCCTGGTGTGCAACATTGCTTGACTTCCCGACGAATAACACAAGCTGCAGTTTTGCATCCTGCCTTACAGCCGCATGTTAGAAGGTCCTTGCAAGCCTTAGGAACGCGGGGATTTTGGTAATTTTCAAAAATAAAGAAAAAAATCGTATCTTTATACCACGTGACATCTGACAAAAGGTATCATGGGTCAAAACGTTGCAAATTACCCCACTTACCTACAAAAAAAATTTGTCGGTCCATGTGCCGAACACCCTGCATATATGTATATTTTGTCAGCCTCGATAGCTCAGTGGTGCAGACAGTCGACTGTCGCTATTGATTGTTAAGCAACGCTGGGCGCGGTCAGTTTTTGGATGGGTGACCGCTCGACCGTTGGAGGCTGACCGTGGTTCGGATTCCACGTAAAACTGTAGGTCTCTTCCCTTCTTACTTTACTCGGTGGTAGGGTTCAACCCGCCCGGGTTTGTACCACCGCACTGAATGAAACGTCGGTCGAAACGGCTATGTAAATAGTTTGTGTTTTCCGTCCAGTTCAGTGTAGCCGGCACGATCGAAGGGAAACCCTGACATGGCACCTAGTTCACCCGGTGTTATGGGCTGACATGTAGGTAATGTAGCCACATGTGTCAGTTTCCATAAAAAAAAAATAGCACTTCTCCCAGTTTACAGTTTTCATGTATGGTCAAATTTCAACTTCATCACATCTTTTATAATTATGAATTAATTTAAAATATGTGCAAGCAATCTCGAAAATTTATTCATTCATCTTCATCTACATATATAATAAGGTGTTTCAAAAATACTCCTAGGTATTATACATTCGGAGATGTACGCTTCTACTGGGTTACTATTTTTGGGTTACATCATTCAAATTCAAATTCCAGCGACGACCGCGCAATAGTTGCGTGTAAAACATGTCATAACATAAATGATTCCATGTCAAAATCGTAATCGCCACATTTCATGTGATCCTAAGTGCCTATAAGTAAACCACAGAGCATGAAATACTACTGCGGGCGCCCGCGCAGTAATAATGCGCGCGCAGTTCCATGCTCTGTGAGGTAAACAAACGTTTATTTCACGGAACAAAGAGAATCTATATGTAGGGTTGCTTATAGTGGCGAACGGGCATATTCAAGAAAAGGAAATTACATCAGCATAGACAGAAAAAGAAAAGTCGTTTTGAATTGAATAACTTGAAAAAAAAATCTTTCTTATGGTTGGATTTCTTTTTGAAATAAAGTATAAGAATTATTACTGCGTCACCTAATTAATTAATTAGTTACACCTAATAAGTAATGGTAGTTAAATAATACCATAATTATTTGAGGATTTTGCTGTAAACTATAGTGGCAATACCGCCGTCAAATAAACGTCATTGATTCCAGCGTGCGTGCGTGCGTGCCGGCGTACCACGGCGGCGCGGCCGCCCACGCCACGCACGCGGCACGATCGGCACGATACATCGTGGTGCGTGCGGTGCGGTGCGCGGTCCGCCACCTGAAAGACCTGCTCGATTCTGCAACCTACTACTTTAGCTCCTTTCGGCAAACTTGGGCTCGAAGAAGGAATGTGTGGTATGACTATGATGGATGAGTGATGTTGTGTGGTATGTATTAGTGATGTTTTTGGTGGTTAAAAAAAAATAACCAGGGTTAATATAGAGAAGATGCGTCGCTAACCCTAACCTAATGTTGAGGCGGCGCATGTCGTTTTTGTTACGTTTGTATTTCCGAAAATAAAGCTTTCGTAAGTACTTATAAAAAAAAAAACCTAATTTTAACACCCTAACATTGCTTAAAAAACAAAACAATTTTTTTTTGACAAAATGGACACGAACCCATAGTCGAGATCGAAAAAATAAAAATCCTACAATCTTATACCACTGAGCCAACAAATTACATAAACGACCAAACGAATATCGGACAGTTCGCTTTCGAGCCGAGTTAACCCGGTTTCCGAAAGGAGCGTAGGAGGCGCAGGATCAGCCAGAGCTGTCAGGTGTCAAACCCGGTGCGTGCGTGCGTGCGGTGCAGCTGACAGTACTTGACAGCAGCGGTTGTGCACGATCGAAACTCTTTGACGTAGTTCTTATTCTTACTTCTTTGGGTTGAGTGTGTGTGTGCGAATGAATCTGGAGTACCTATATGGCAAGATTTTTGCTAAGAAATAGGTCATAATTACCCACGGGACGTCTACGCAAACACAAGGTAACTAAACGAGCTGGATACCGGCTTCCCTTTTGCAAGGACAGCCTTTCACACGATGTATCATAGCAACATTATGTCATAGCCTGTAATAGCTGACGGAGTATTTATTTATAATCTGGGATTTATGAAGCATGTGTGTCTCCTGCCGCCGCACCTGTGTAGACATATAGGTCATAATTTCTAATAGGAATATAGTTATCTAGTAGTAGTGGAAGAAAACTTCGGATTATAGCCTACATATTAGTCCACTATAATATTAGTACCTACCTACCTGTATGTCACCTGTAAACAGTGGCGGGGAAAGACCTAAATTTGATGTGGGCAAGATATATTTTGCGCGCCCCTCTCTGGTGGCACTAGCTAGAGGATGGATTTGATGGATTTTCACTGTTAAAATGGATTTCCAGTATACCGATCAAATCAAACATTTTTGTCAGCATACCTTTCGTCGATAAAAGTAAACATAATCAAATTGCAATAACACAGCCTTCCCTGTCTCTGTCCTGTTTTCCCATCTTGTGTCTGATAAAGCCTTTATAGTATGCTTTAGTTTGCCTTTGATTAAGTCTAAACATGTTTACTCGGGGTCTCTTTTAATAGATCTAGCTGAGTATTTTTCATGAATCAAAGCTGCACGAACTTTCGAGGCGCGAGGCTCCTCGTGCCGCGAGGCCGTGGGCGGTCGCCCACGCCTTGCGCCGCCTCTGCCTGTAAACATTGTCTTATACGTTACCAACGTGAGAACATACCCGGCCCGAAAGGGAAGTCGTAAAAGGCGACTAAGGGATAAGGCCAAGATGCCGCGCTAAAGGGCGACAGGATAGCCACCTCTCACCGTGGCACGGTCCTTCCACCGAGTCATGCAGCACACGAGTCTTCGTGCCTTACTTGCTGCTTGATAGTTATCTTGTTCAAATACTTTGCGAAACATGGTGGTCGGTGTTGTGCTGTAATTTGCGGCAGTTCTTATTAACTCCAATTTATTCTGCTTACCCCAATTGTCCGGAAACAGAGTGATATGCATGTATGTATTACTCCTCCTCACTAAAGTGGTGGTCAAACCATAGTAAGAATGCCTACAATTATTAAAAATCAATTTGAATACTGAATATCGCATAATATAATTACATTATCCCTTCGATTGCCCGGCTCAAAATCATGCCAAAATCGTGATTGCCCCGCCATTTTGGCAGAGTCGAGCGCGCTCCACCCTACTGCGTTCTAGACCTTATTTCTAGACTTTTTTCTATGAAGCATATATGAAAAGCCTATATTTTCTAAATCTTCATTAAATTTACTAGGCATTGCCTTGGTATCACGTCTAATTGTGTTTATTATTATCACCATTAAACTGGGCCAAAGTCCACAATCGAATTAATTTACATATTCGGGTAAAAAAATATTCATATTTTCTAATAAAAACTGCAGATACTGAATTTATTGTGTTTTATTTATAGTTTATTACCATACATCGGAATCCGCGGGGCACGAATGATTCAAGGTTGTTTAGTGATGGGACAATGTATCCACAAATATCGAAAACCGATCGTTATTTTAGAATAATATGAAATAATGTCGATTATTAAAACTAAGAGTATTTCTATAGAAAATAAGATATAATAAACAAATGTTGTATTTACTTTGTAGGTACAATACAAATCTGTTCAAACCACAATATTAGTTTTATTAGTATGGAATAGAAAGAATTTGTTTTTTTTTACCAACTTACACGTGTTACATCATAATGATATTGAAGACTTTTTTGTTACTGTTATGAAACTGAATCGATTAGGCTATAAAAATCAACCACCTATTTTTTTATTTAAACACATAAAAAAATATTTTACATAAAAAAAAGCCAAGGTCCAAAAAATAGGTCTTACAAAATTAGTTCATAGTAAGCTAAGGGGGGGTTCTGTATCGGAAATAGATCACTTTTGAAGAACAAAGAATTTTTTTTTTTCACAAAAATTTTTTTTTTTTAATGTTAAATGTAAAAAAAAATTTTTCTTAATTGTTTCGGTTTCGTGCTAGGAACAAAAAAGTCTTCCAACATGTATATCTCTTTCTTTCAGAAATTGTGAAAAACCACAATTTTAGTTTTATTAGTATGGAATAGAAAGAATTTAATTTTTTTTACCAACTTACACGTGTTACATCATAATGGTCGTGAAGACTTTTTTGTTACTGTTACGAAACTGAATCGATTAGGTTATATAAATCAACCACCTATTTTTTTATTTAAATACCTACATAAAAAAATTTTTTACTTAAAAAAAGCCCAAGGTCCAAAAATTTTTATATAGGTTTTACTCCCTATATGATACAGAACCCCCCCTTAGCGTACTATGAACTAATTTTGAAAGACCTTATATAAATATGTATTATATTTACTTAATCGTTAACATAAAGTATACATGTTTATATAAGTACTGTAGGTATATAAGTATTCAGGTCTGAAATATGACATGAATAAAATACAATAAACAAATAAATATGAGTATCGATAACAGTGTCGATTGTTTATTGATCGCCGTAGTCAATCCCTAACAAGGTCGTATTCGTGCCCCGCGGATTCCGATGTATGTTTATTACATAATCTACCATTTCCTATCAAGATATCTTTCGTTACAGTAGAAATGTAGATCTCAACAGAGTTCCAAAGTGTAACAAAAATATGACGCTCTTCACTCGAGGTCGTAAATGTCAAGTATGTTTACAAATTAATTTCGGCTGAATGATCCACTCCAGCGGTATGATGTAAGTGTTTACACAAGCCTGGGCTCTTCAAGTACTCAGAATAAAATAATTACATGTGTCGGATGTTTTGTTTCTAAACAATACGAGGCCAAATGGAACAATGGTCAAAATGACCTACATAGCAAAAACTGCTCTAGAAGCAAATACTACTGACTGAATTAAAATAAAAGGACACTAAAAAATAGTTTATTAAATTTGCTCTTAGATTCAGTGAAAAAAAATTATACTACCGTACAAAAATATTGAAAAAAAATTCAGTGAAATTTACAGAAATAAAAATTAAAAAACCAAAATTTTGTAAGTAGTAAGGATAACTTAATATGGAGGAGGCTTTCGGGAAATGATAGCAAATTTTTTGCAACATATCTTAAGGTATCTAATACCGTATTTGAAATGGTTACAGATAAATGCTCCAGAAGGCGGACTTAATGCTGAAATCTTTTTGATGTTATACTTCTTTAAAAACGTTATGCAAATACATATGAAATAAATGAAACGCAAAAATCCATGCACAAAATTAAAAGTACGCCATTAAATTTACGGCCAAAATAAATTTCATTAAATTTAATGAAAATATCACTCAAAACAAGCACACTAAAAAAATAAAATTTTATTAAAATGTATTGAAGCCGCTATCCATATAGGTGGAGCGGTCGCTCAGCGACACGGTCACGTGACCTCACGCCGATAGTGCCCCGAACCGTTGAACGGTTTCCGAAGCGACCGTGCCTTTATTTTTCGAAAAATTTAATTACTAGGCCACTTTAGGGCAGATATAATGTTCTTAAAACATTTACAATGAAATAAATAAACTATTTCAATAAACTTTCACTTGTTTTGGCGAAAATCTATAGAATTTCGATCGATCAAAGTAACCTACCATTAAAAATTTTCGTAACGGTTTTTCGTAGTGGGTCGGAAATATCAAAATTATTGTCGAATAAATCATTCCTCAAGTCCGAAAAACTATTGTAACATGTAGATTACATACCCTTCCATTCTTTTTCAACAAAAAACAGCAAAAATACGGCAAAAAATCACTCCAAAACACAATTTCAATGGCACGCTATTCTGCGTCCGCGAACACAACAGAACTGAATTTCCGATCGCTTAATGCCCATTAATGCGCTTCGACCCATTAATATTTTGAAGTGGCAAGCATATGGAAATGTGCATTTTTAGCTAGCCTATTCTTTCATGAATGACTGTACGTAAGTTAGAAGAGATTAGTAGGATGTATGACATTTAAATAAATTATTTAAAGTGACTAGTCTAGAGAGACCGCTCAACGGTTCGGGGCAACCATGGCAGTCCAAGGTCGGAACCGCTGAACGATCTCGGGCAATTGAAGGGTTATGTTATATTTCAATATTTTTTATTTGACAAATTAGTTAATTTGAGACTAGGTAGTTTGAATAAATAATTTTAAGCATTAAGCATTATTTTTGACCACCAATTTATTGACGGTAATTTATTGAGTTGCAAAGTCAATGCCTGTAAGGGAGCGTCCATAAACCACGGATTTTTACGAACCCCCCCCCCCCCCCCCCCCCCCCTCCCCTCCTCAGCAAACCACGTGGTTTATGGACGCTCCCTAACTGACAGTTTGCATCATTCATTGCCCTACTAATGTTTTGAACAATTTGAACCAGGACATGATGAGTAGCAAGCTGATGGTGCCGGCGGTGCTGGGGCTGTCGCTGGCGGCCGCCTCCGCTCTGCTGCTCTACTACGTGCTGCGCAAAGACGACGATGAGCCCGAGCGGCAGGAGAAGCACGTCAAGTCCGCGCGCCAAAACATCATCGAGGTCACAGTGCCTAGGACCATCGTGCCCGCCCTCATCGGTGAGTCAATAAATAGATCCCTTGCCCCTTACTAGGTGGTAGGCTCAAATTGTAGCCGACTCGGTTGGTACCACCGCACTGGATGTAAGACGGCTGCATATCAGCCTCGGCTGTGTTCTCCTCTAGTCCAGTATAGCCAGCAATCCAGGGAAGTCTCCGCTTTGGCACCTACCTTCTCGGAGGTGATATTGACTGGTTGGAGCATGCGCTTTGGCCCCTCCGACTCAGCCACCCATACCGGATTACATAAATAAAAGTAGACAGTTTTGTCTCCTCTGTTCAACAAACTGTTCTGCGTGACGTTCGGTTGTTTTTAGGATTCCGTATACATACGCAAGCCTATTAGTAGGCCTACACCATCTGTCTGTTTGTCTGTCTGTCTGTCTGCCTGTCTGTCTGTTCGTCCGAGAGTCTGTATCTTTTGAACCGTAATAGGTAGCCGATTGAAATTTTCACAGAATAAATGTTATATGGGTGGATATGCCAACAAATTAAAAAAAAATAAAAAAATTAAGGGGGGTCCCGATACGTATCGTATACAGAAGAGCGCCATCTACAAAATTATCCAATAATCTCAAGTACAACCAGTATGAACGGTCACCGATAGATAGCGTGATACGCGAGATAGCGCGAGTGTGACCGCGTGAACACTCGCTGTAGGAACACTCTGTGTATGAACAAACTACTCACTTAACAGGCTTTTTGTTTTGTTTTATTTTCTTGTTGCGGATTTGCATTTAGAGAGCTGGGGTCTATTGTCTCCACTCTAGTATCATTTGCATTTTCTGGCAGCCTTGCAAGTTCCATATTCATAAGGAAGCCTATTACTAAGTTTACGCGAAATGTTGGTGGATATCTAACCTACTAACAAATAATAAAAACAAAACAAACAGTAAAAGTAATAAAAGTAATAGATTATAGTACAAACTCGAAAGTAAAACAAAATAATAAAAACGGGCCAATTACATGGTTGTGTACGGAACCCTAGAGTCCGACTTGCACTTGGCCTGCTTCCTTCATTATGGGGGTCCCCATAATGAAGGAAGCAGGCCAGGTTCCCTTAATTATTTAATATTGTTTCTTTATTATTTGTTAGAATACCCACCATAATAAAACATATTCTGTGAAATTTTCATCGGGTTTACCTATTATGGTTCAAAAGATACAGCCCTTTAAAGGTAGGACAGACGGACAGACAGCGTAGGCTTAGTAATAGGCTTCCGTATCCGTACAATACGGAACCCTAACAAGTAGGTATAAAAGATGTTTTGGCTTTCAGGTCGAGGTGGATCTAACATAAAAGATATTGAAAAGAAATCCGGCGCCTCGATCATCTTCAAGAAGTTCCCGGAGCGCGAGGCAGACGTGTGCCTGATCCGGGGACAGGCGGCGGCGACGCAGCTCGCCGAGACACTCGTGCACGAGTTTATAAACAACCAACCGCTGATTGAGGAGGACAGCATTTCCGTTCCGGCTTGGGCGTGCGGCCGTATCATTGGTAAAGTTGTGTTTAAGCAACGGGTGGCCGAGTGGTCTGGGTGTCAGCTTATCTTGCCAGAGGTCCGATGTTCGAATCCTGTCGGCATGTACCAATGAATTTTCTGACGGAAAAATTTACATCTACATCTGGCTGCTTCACTGTTCGGAAGCGGTGTAAAATTAGGTCCCTTCTTGCACCATACTGGGCTCAAATTGTAGCCGACGGGGTTGGTACCACCGTACTGGATGAAAGATGACCTCGGCTGTGTTCTCTAGTCAAGTATGTCCAGTAATCCAAATGGAAGCCTCATAGGTATGGCACCTACCTTTTCGGAGGTGATATTGGCTGGTCGGAGCATGTGCTCTGGCCCTTCGGTATGGCTGACTGAGTCAGAGTGACTTAGTCAGCCATACCGGAGTACATAAATAAAAATTACATAAAACAAATTTCTAAGCCACCAGCCATAATACCTATATTGCCATAAAATCAAAATATACCATAGCTACCTCCGACGCTGAAGAAACACCATCCCTTCACCATAGTCCTCTCCATTTATTTTATATTTTCATATTGACTAGGTACTGCTATGCATATGGTTAGATAATAAAGTCACAAGCAGTGAATCGTGCTGAAGTACATGAAAATATCAATATAGTTACTATAGGGCTGGCATAGCCAGGAATGGCTAACTAAAGCCTTAAAAAAAACAAAAAATTAGATTAAAGAAAAATGGTTCGATGGATAATAAATTATTGCGAAAATATTATAGTAGCCGTCGCCAAAAGTGACTCCTCACAGTGAAAACGCCGAGTGAAATTTGTCACAAAACTATCCACCGTTGACCTTGACTTACGTAAATACTCTAAATTTGTCTCACTCACGCGTTAGTACGATGCTCTGAAATAAAATTAGACCACCACTGCTAATACATTTGACCTAGATACTGGTGTTGAAAGAATTTTAATTCTCAGTGTTGTTGCTATTTTGGTCTTAAGGAGTGTTTTTCACTATGTAAATATGGAAATTTAAGTAAAAAATTGTGTGTTTTCGTAAAAATGTTAGTGCTAAGCATGCACTTACTTTATAATTTTTTATTAGATAAATGCAAAATCTAAAATTGCAAAATAATGTCATAGCTTGCCCCTAGACGAGAAAATGTATTGCGTCGCATTTTGTATTCCACATCTTCTGCAGGATATATTGTGCAATATTTTTGGAGGTCTTGCTCGCGCAAAATAATTGACACTTATGGACCGTCAATGTTATTGCATGATGAATATGGACCGTTTGAGTTTGACCACCAATTCAATACTATGCGCAATAAAAGTATTGCTGATTATGGTGCAAACTCGAAAGTAGAACAACAAATAATAAAAACTGGCCAATTACTTGATGATATAGAATCCTCGGTGCGCGAGTCCGGCTCGCACTTGGCCGGTTTTTCTACATCATATGTAATACACGAAATTATAATGTCGGCAGGCAGCGGCGGTGAAAACATAAATGATATCAGTCACCGCAGCGGCGCGCGCGTCAAAGTGGAATCGAGTGCGTCTGGTGAGCAGAGCGGCCAGCGAGTCGTCACCTTCCGCGGCACTCGCGCACAGATGCGGCTCGCCAGAGAGCTGGTCGAGAAGAGTGTGAGTTTGCATCGTCCATTTTAATTGACATTTAATCCATTTTTATTTTTTTAGTTTTCAGGAAATCAACAGCACAAGTTATACAAATTATACACTTAGAATGAACACTTACGATGGCCTATTAAAGATTTCCATAAGGAATTACATTAATTACGAGCTAGGAAACATAACATTTGGAAATATAAGAAAAAATTTAATAAAAATAAACTGTGGTTATGAATGCATATGTGGGTGATACTTATTCGCTCATCAATGTCTTTATAAGCTCATTTCTGAATTTTGATCCGATGTATATGACCATACATCGGAATCCGCAGAGTACGAATGCTTCAAGATTGTTTAGTGGTGGGACAATGTATTCACAAAAATTGAAAATGTATCGATATTTTTGAAAACATGTCCTTTATTAATGTGAATAATACATAGCATGACGACTTAAAACATATAACAACTACAAATATAAACTAAAACTACCTAAATTAAAATTACCTAAACTTAAAACAAACAATATCATAAAAACTAAAATTACCTAAATTGGCACCTTGCCGACAGCAACTAAAAGTAAAAAATCTCGTCCATCGCTGCCGCTGTCGGAAAGGTGCCCATGACACTGGCCGAGTTCCCTCTCACAATGGCAAGGCCGATTCTTTGTGTGAGCTAGGAACCGGCACGGCTATCTCCTGAAATTTCCCGCAAAAGTTCTCCCACTTCTCTCACTAAAATTTTTGCCTCGGCACACCAGGGCGGAAGCTGTAAATATATAATTTTGAATAATATGGAATAATGTAGATAATTCAAAATACATAATAGAAAATAAAAAATAAAACAGGTCATTTGTTTTCTTTACTCACTTCGTGCTCGCACCTATGTTTTATTTTCTACAGAAATAGTTTAAATTATAGACATTCGATAACATCGGAATTCCAACCTTTGTGTGTATAAATTTTGTAATCAGAAACAGAATAAGATTCTCTATTTGTGAATTACACGTCAAATATAGACAACAAATAGAGATAAAAAATCAGAGTATCGACAACAGTATCGATTGTTTATTGTTCGGCTTGGTCAATTCCTAGCAAGGTCGTATTCGTGCTCCGCGAATTCCGATGTATGCACACATGATCAGTGACTGGCAAGCACCATATAACTGTTGGTCTGCTCCCGCGATTGTTCAATGTTGCCCGGTGTGGCATAGCTCTTAGGTTTATGTTTTTCAAATTTTCTGGTTATATACGTAAGCTGATCATTGCCTATTTTTTATTTATTTATTTATTTTTTTAATGAACAAGCAGCTCTAGCTGATGTGTTCATATCAGTTTTGTTTTTTTGTTTGTTTTTAGTTTTCATTCATGGGCACTGTTGCTATTTGTTTGTTGATGTACTTTTTATGTATTTATCTAATCGGTTTTTGAAGGTGTTTGTGTTTGGGGAGTCAATCACATCCTGTGCGAGTTTATTCCAGGTGTTCACCACTCGATTTGCCACTGCAATTATTGCCACTAGCCCAGATATCACAGAAGCTTCGGCCAAACTCCAAATTACGCAAAACAAAACTGAAGAATGGCTTCAAAGGTGGAGAATAAAGGCAAGTGCAAGCAAGAGCAACCACATCACCTTCTCGCTCAGACAAGGAAACTGTCCTCCGGTCAGGCTAGGCAAGGAGGTACTTCCCCATGCAGACACTGTAAAATACCTTGGCTTCCACCTTGATCGCAGACTTACTTGGAAGGAACATATCAGGACAAAGCGCAATGAAATCAATATCAAAGTTAGAAACATGCTCTGGTTGATGTGGAGAAACTCAGCATTGTCTCTGGAAAATAAGCTTTTAGTGTATAAAGCAATAATCAAACCAATTTGGACGTACGGAATAGAGCTCTGGGGCACTGCAAGTACGTCAAATGTGGAGATCCTTCAAAGACCACAAAACATCATCCTAAGAACTCTAGTCAGCGCACTGTGGTTCGCTAAAAATGCTGAAATACACGACTACCTTGATGTGCCAACAATAAAGGAAGAACTCTACCAACGTAACATCAGCTACAGCAAGCGCTTATCACATCACCCCAATCAACTTGCAGCAAGCCTGCTGAATACAACAGGCAATGTGAACAGACTAAAACGGACAGTCTTTCTCGAAATACCTAACTGAGGAAACTGAGGAAGATGTACCTACTACCATATGGGGAGCCGCATTGATGGATGTGGCACCTTCACGACAACCTTCACACATCACATCTAATAAAAGTCATCCGACTGATTGTATATGAAAACTAAAAAGAAAAAAAAAACCACTCAATTTGTTATGAAGTGCTTTCAAATGTTTGTGTTAGAAGCTTGTGTTAGAAGGTTACTACAGTAGGAAATATTACTACAGTTTCTTCAAGAATCTCTGCAAAGATTGAGGTTAGGCTCGTTTATGAAGAGAGCTGCGAAGGCGGCACTGGAGGCATCCTACAGAATATGGAGAGGTAGATAGCGGGAATTCGAGAGCGGGATTGGTGGTTCTCCGCGTCATAGTCATCCATCACAGACTAGCTGAAGAGGGCTTGATGCGAGCCGAAACGTCAGCGCGACGGAGAGCTAGGTGGCCACCCGCTAGTCCCGCCCTCGATCGACTCCTCCCTCGACTGCCAGTGGGCTCGGATATGTTCGGTGAAGCCACTGCAAGCTACGCTTCAAATCTTCAAATCTTTATTGGGATGTACAATATACCGTGTGGGGCCGGTCCTTTAAAAGAATAGCCCCACTGCATCTCTCCCCGTGTATGTCGTAAAAGGCGACTAAGGGATATGACTACCTTCTTATATTACTAGGTGGTAGGGTTTAACTCGCCCGGGTTGGTACCACCACACTCAATGAAAGGTCGGTCGAAACGGCTATGTAAATAGTTTGTGTTTTCCGTCCAGTTCAGTGTAGCCGGCACGACCGAAGGGAAGCACTGACGTTGCACCAAGTTCACCCGGTGTTATGGGCTGACATCACGGATGTTGTAGGTGATGTAGCCAACCGAGTCAGTTTCCATAAAAAAAAAATATAAATTTAAATGTTTTGCGGTCTGTTCAGGTGGCTCAGCAGAAGTGTCTCCGTGAGATCGACTCTTCGAGAACACCGCGAGGTGCTAGCGCGGAGCCGAGCGAGCCAGGTGAAGTCAATAGCATTGCGACGCATGCCAAGAGCAGTAAGCGGCCTGGTAAGAAATGACCATAGACCTAGTATTTACTCCATAGATTGGCAATACAAACTGTCAAACGAGACCAAACACAGATTTGTTTTAGTTTGCGTTAAATCGATACGGGCTAATTAAGATGATGCAGTGAGATTATGTGAAAAAATATTTTCACATATTGTAGATTTCGCTTACATAGATGAAGCTCCAAATTAAAATACTTTATAGGTAAGGATTAGATTAAATTAATATGTTATTTATTATTTATTATTATCGATATAGTATACACTAGCAGCTATACACGGTGTTAACTTTTTTCGCGACATTTCAATTTTATTACTGAATAATAAACCATTTCGTATAGTGATTATTTTGTGGTACTTAAAAATAAAATCTAAAATAGTAAAAAAATTGCATATTTTATTAATAATTTTACCTCAGCGACAATTTCTCTTTGGAATGGTGTAGCGAGCGCCGCCGCGCGCCTGCGACCGTGCGTGGTACCAGCTGACTGACGACGTGTCGCGCGCTAGCTGTTGTATCGTGTCGATATGAATGTGAATTTTTTCATTTATTTGAAAAATTACCCAGCTTTCGATTTTTTTGGTAATGCAGTGCGATTCCTATTACGAAATACCATGTTTTTATACCAAATATAGAAATTAAAAATTTTAAAACCAAGCAAAAAAAAAAAAAAATAACGTCCTTTTTCGGCATCAGTATGTGACCCAGAATAACCCCCTTTCGGAAATGTCGCCTATTTAGGTTAACACCGTGTATAAGCTGATGCGTGTACTTTGTATGTTTAGTGCACTTGATTTGCACTTGTTTTTTTTTTATTATAATTGGTTATAAGTTTTTTTTATTTAGTTACTTTAATAGTTTTTTATTGTTTTTTTTAAGTATTTGTCCAACTGGTTTTTAAATCAGTTCACTGAGGTAACTCTTATCACTTCTACCAGTTTAAGACAGTTTATACCATGAGTCCACTACTAGACAAGAAACAAAGTACTTCACTGGGTTTAAAGTATGTGCACTACTTTTTGATTTCGTAATATAGTATTATTTCTGGAAGAGTAAGTGAAATTAACTCGATAGCGTCACTGAGACACAAATGATTTTCTTAATATCTACGTTAAACGAACGCCGCTAGTCTATCTGTGTCAGGTCTCATTGGACGGTTTTCATTCTATCTTGTTCTCTGTCGTGGATCTCCACACATATTGCCAATCTATGGAGTTTATAAAACGTCTATGGAATTGACTAACAGCATGTTGTGATCACTCACTATCCTCCCGATTGTCTGACCAACAGCTCCTTCACCATTCTTCAATTTGGTGATGTCAGTGCTTCCCTTAGGTCGCATCAGCTACACTGAACTGGACGGAAAACACAAACTATTTACATAGCCGCTTGGACCGACCTTTCATTGAGTGTGGTGATGTCAACCTTGGCGGGTTAAACCCTATGTCCTTAAAGGAGGAAGGGCCTACAATTTACTGCAACTATGGAAGAAAGTTGTTTGTTTTATAATTTTTTTGTAAATTTTTTCTTTTTAGTGTACCTATCTTATTTTTTTAATTCTTCAATAAATAATTATGCAATGAATTAATTATCAAAATCAGAAACAACAGTAGGACATGGTAAGACAATCGGGATGAAATATTTTATATCCCACTTGTTGCTAGATATTAATTGGTTTTTCATTCAAATTGCAATTTTCGTATGACGCAATATTCGCACTGATGCAATATTTTTGAATTTATCACAAACATTAAATCACCTTAGTAAGTAAGCGTTGCTTGCAGCACCCAAATACTTAGTGAACCTTCACTAAAACGTTAAACTGACAGATCTGCTAATTTTATGAGTGACTTGAATACACATTTTTTTAGTAAAGGGATTTATTCATCAAGGAAAGATTGGAAATATTCGGTAATTCTGACAACTGAATACATCAATAGTCTTTAGTATTTTGTTTGTTTATTTTCAAAAACAGGTGGTAACATTAATCAACAGTTTAATTTTTGCTGCCACATGGACATATTTTTAGAAATTTAGATCAAGGTTTTTATGGAAACTAACATAGTTGGCTACATCACCTAAGCCCATAACATCCTCTAGGTACCATGTCTAGGTGCCAGCTACACTGAACTGGACGGGAAACATGAACTGCATTGAATCTATGGTGATATCAAAGTTTTTACTAATAAAAAATTCAGATGGTGTACTTCTAGTCTGTCACCTGTAAGGTACTCTAAAACACGTCATCTATGCCACTTGTTAGCCTGAAAATTCATATCGAATAAACTTTTTCACAAGCGAAGTCGCGGGCACAAGCAAGTTTAAAATAGTAGATAAATGTATGTTTTGTATTGTCTTTGTGCCGTTTGCAACCCATGTTCCCAGTCGTGCCGTCGGTGTTGGTGTTCCATTGTGGTTAAGGAAACAACCTCAATTAATTTTTGCTTATCATAATTTTAAAATTTAATTATAAAAAAAGAATATTTAGTGTTGCATGGCAATTCATTGCAGCGTAAACATATAATATAAACCTTACGCCATCGAGACGTCAGCGGAAGCGAATGAAAATTTGCATACCAAGGTGCATTTTTGTTGACATAATTAATACGTTTGCAACAGGCGTAGGGATTTAAATAAAAATTTTACAATTTATTAAAAACTGTTGTCGCTTTACGTTGGCTTTATACATTGTCAATGTCAGCGTGTGGATGTGATGAAACACACAGAGCATAACAAAGGTTTTGCAGGCTGCGCTAACAGGCAGACTGACTGCAATGTCTCAATTGTGTGCAATTGCATTCATTTCAATTTTTTTTTTTTGAATGAGAAAGTTGTGTACATTGGAAACCAGAAAACACAATGTACTCATAACGGTTTAGAGGCAGAGTACTACTATTCTTGATCGCCTGCATATACTACATATACTTCTCCCACATCCCAAAGGTTAGTTACCTATTGTGCCTAATTTGTATAAATTGGTGTTCAATAAAGAATATATACATATACTCGTACATACTTTGATGTATGTATCCTGAGTCCTGACTTAGGTTAAGGAAAGTTGCACGCTAGATACAATTATTATCCACCGAACTAAATACTAGATGAGGCAAAGCCCGATCAAACATGTTACCTGTCCGTAAACAAGTGTACGTGCCTTCACATGTATGTAAAAGTCATCAGGAATACATTCAAATGATCACATTAAAAGCCATGCCACCATTAGCTCATTCATAGCATGAGATGGCTCATGCTATGAATGAGCTAACGGTCCTCACTCGCGTATTTGCGGACATAACACGATAAGATGAGCCATAATATCACAAGCATCAGTCTTTGTGAGCTCAGCTTATAAGCTGACTTGGTCGGTGACAAGTTTTTACGGGTTTGACGTATGAGAAAGGCTCACCTAGTACTATAGATAGGTGTTGTAGGTAGGGGATTGGTTTTTGTTACAACGGGTTATGGCTACATTGAAACGCCCACAGCATGTTGTTTTATTGTATAATTTCATTGTGATAATTTCGTTTTGGTTGTTCTATGTCCGACTGTGTTATGGTCGAGGGCATTTGCCCCCTACCGTAGCACCGTGTGGGGCTGGTACTTAGAAAGAATAACCCCACTGCATCTCTCTCCCAGTGCATGTCGTAAAAGGCGACTAAGGGATGCGGATGAGATGCCGTGCTATAGGGCGACGGGCTGGCCACCTCTCACCTTGGCACGGGCACTTCCACCGAGTCACGCAGCAGGTGGGTCTGCGTGCCTTACTTGCTGCTTGATAGTTATCTTGTCCGAACTATTGAGAGATCTATCTAGGTCGCAGTGATAATAGAGCTCAGGGGCCCTAACTTTCAACTTCAAATCGTAAATCATTTGCCCCCTAGTAAATTTATTCTTTAATAGCCACTCGTACAATCCGAAATCTAAGATGTTTTCTACGTCAAAGGAACCGGCCAACTGCGAGTCGGACTCGCGCACCGAGGTTTCCGCACCACAAAAAAAAAACATTGAAAAAAAACACGTTTTTTATATGGGAAATAAAAAATGTTAAGTAAGAAATTAAGGGGGTCCTTTAATTTTTACATTTTAAATTTTTTATTATTTGTTATATCCGCCATACATACATACATACATAGCGTCACGCCTGTTTCCCGGTGGGGTAGGCAGAGACAACGGATCTCCACGTGCCACGATCCTGACACACCTCTGCCGCCTCTTCCACTCCCATATTGTTCTTCATGCATGCTCGTCGGTTACGGGTACTAAGCACTTGCCCCTTTTTGAGCACATGACCGATCTGGTCCAGGTACGTGCGTCTAGGGCGACCCTTCCCGACTCTTCCACTCACATTTGCTTCATAAATTTCTTTCGTTAGTCTCCTATCATCCGCCATAATAACACATATTCTGTGAAAATTTCAACGGGCTACCTATTACGGTTCAAGAGATAGATACCTCGGACAGACAGACAGACGGACGGACAGACAGACAGACGGCCTACGCTTAATAATAGGCTTCCATACGGGATACGGAAAGCTAAAAGAACGTCCAGCCCCGCCGAGTGTGAGCGCAGCTCTGAGCATTGTGTTGCGCAGGCAGCGCTGGCGGCACGATCGAGGTGTACGTGTCGGCGGTGTCGTCGCCGGCTCGCTTCTGGGTGCAGTTCGTGGGCGCGCAGGTCGCGCAGCTGGACGAGCTGGTCGAGCAGATGACCGAGTACTACAACAACAAGGACAATCGGGAGATGCACGCCGTGAGTATTCATTTCTTATTCATTATGTTTTATGGAACCTTTTTTAGGTTTCCGTATCCCGTAAGGAAGCCTATTAATAAGCCTACGTCGTCTGTCTGTCTGTCCTTCCGTCCGTCTGTCCGAGGGCTGTATCTCTTGAACCGTAATAGGTAGTCCGTTGAAATTTTCACAGAATATGCGTTACTATGGCGGATATAACAACAAATAAGAAAAATAAGAAAAAGTTAAAAATTAAGGGGGCCCCCATACAAGAAACGTACAATAAAATAGATTAGTCACACTATTGAATAATAGATGGCGCCACAGGTTTTTACACATTGCATTGTTGAAAGACAAAAGATAGCCGCTTCTTAATCTTTGGTCGTTCCAAAAAAAGAATTTTCAGAAGTTTGATGTTTGACAGATCACTTTAAAAAAATAAAGTGTAGTGTATCGTAACAGCTGTCAGTGGGAAAACATTTTTTTTTTTTTTTTTTTTTTATATATTTGTTACTGCAATCTGTCTGTGAGCCGACATTCATCAGTAGTTGTGCATTTGAAATAGGTCTTTTATGGTAAGTGTCCATTGACAGTTCCATATACTTTATTCTCAGTCGTTTCACTCTGTGATGAGATCTTGAGGTGCTCTTCTTTTCAATATGTTGAAAACTTTCCTAGAAGCCATCAACTCGGTTGCCAGCTTGTTTGGGTGCCTTTCGACTCTTTTTTTGTATGCCTCAGTTCTGGCTTTTGCTTCCTTCTTTACAGTTGGAATCTCAAGGTCCCGATGCAGCTGATTATTGGTGACATACCAAGGTGCGTCAACAACCATACGAAGGGTTTTTGATTGGAACCGCTGTAGGATTTCGAGGTTTGAATTGGCCGCAGTGCCCCATAGTTGAATACCGTAGCACCAAATAGGTTTGAGGATACATTTGTACAGCAACAATTTGTTTTCCATGGAGAGTTGAGATTTACGGCACAGCAGCCAGTAAAGTTTTCTGAGTTGTTGGCTCAGCGCTTTCCGTTTTGTGAATATGTGCTTTCTCCAAGTATAGTCCCAAGTATCTAGCATCGTCCGCTTGGGGGATTTCAACTCCATTTAATGTTACCGGCGGACATGTGTCACGTCTAATGGTGAAGGTCACTTGTACTGATTTGGTTTCATTGGCCTTGATACGCCAATCTTTTAGCCATGCAGATATGTTATTTAGGCTCCTCTGTAGCATGCGAGATGCCTCAACAGGGTCCACGTGAGCAGCCAAAGCAGCTGTGTCATCTGCAAACGTCCCCATCAGGACGTCGTGAGTCAGTGGGAGGTCGGAGGTATATAACAGGTAGAGTACTGGGCCCATCACGCTTCCCTGTGGAACACCCGCTTGGATGTTGTGCAGGCTGGTTGTATCTTCACCCTGCTTTACAAAGAAGTGCCTATTATTTAGGTATGATTTTATGAATATGTAATAGTTTATTGGCAAGGTCTTTTTTATTTTAAAAAGGAGGCCATCATGCCAGACACGGTCGAAAGCCTGAGATATATCAAGGAATGCCGCAGAGCAGTACTCCTTCCTTTCGAAAGTTATGTTTATCTTTTCAACAAGCCTATGTATTTGTTCAATTGTTCCATGGCCTTCGCGGAATCCAAACTGATGGTCTGGAATCAGTTCATTTTTGTCTATGATTGGCTTTAGTCTCCTTAGAAACAAGGTTTCCAGAATTTTAGATGGAATTGGTAGCAGACTAATTGGACGATATGATTTGACATCTTCAGGGCTTTTCCCCGGCTTAGGGACCATAATAATTTGCGCCACCTTCCATTGAAGTGGGACATAACATCGGACTAGAATAGCGTTGTATAGCTCAGTTAAGAAGATAAAACCCTCTTCTGGTAGTTCCTTCATAATTTTCGCAGTAATTAGGTCATATCCAGGAGCTTTATGTTGTGCGAGTTTTTGTATGACATATTTTACCTCGTTTTTGGCGAATTTCTTTATGGGTAGGTCTAGTTGATGTGTTTGTCTTAGATAGTCAGTAACTGCTATTCCTGTCTCAGGTGATCCCGTGTTTGGATTTGGTGTGAACACGTCTTCCAGGTGAGTGGCAAATGTTTCAGCCTTTTCAGCATCGCTCGAAGCCCAAGCATTGTCCCTTTTACGTATTGGAGGTTGAAAAGCAGTAGGTCTTTTAAGCTTTTTTGTTGCCTTCCAAAGAGAATAATCTGTGGCTTTTGTCGCGTCCAAGTTCTTCATATAGGTTTCAATTCCTTGGTTCCGGTCATCCTCTAGCAGTTGTTTCAGCTGAGCGGTTAAGGCGTTTAGGCGTGTTTTGTCCTCAGGGAATCTGGTCTGCTGCCAGCGTTTTCTGGCTTGGCGTTTCTTTGCTAGCATTTCCCGTATTGTCATGGGACATTGAACTGAGCTTAATTTAGAGCTGCTTGGCATGGAATTCCAGGATGACTGTTGAACGCAATTATTGAAGAATTCGACTGCGTCTTCGATGTCATTCTCAGACTTTAGTGGTAACTTCACATTAAGACCTTCTGCACACAGTTTTTGAAAAAAGGGCCAGTCAGTTTTATTATTGTGGAGACGGCATGTTTTGGCCACTTGGGTAATTTGTCTGCTTATTGTAACAAAAACTGGAGAGTGATCAGATGAGAGTTCTGTACTTGATTTGCACGTCATGTAATTATTTGCAATGCCTTTGGTCACACAGAAGTCTATTAAGTCAGGGATCTTCTTTATATCTGTAGGCCAGTATGTTGGCTCCCCAGTTGACACAACACGGAGATAGTTTGCATGGATGGCATTAAGGAGCTGGCGACCTTTAGTGGTTATTAAGCGTGAGCCCCACACTGTGTGCTTAGCATTGTAATCTCCTCCAGCTATGAACCTGTGGCCCAGAGATTTAAAGAAAGTTCCATAGTCTTCATTTCTGATGTTGTGTTTGGGTGGGCTGTAGACGGCTGATACGGTTATCGATCCTTTCCAATCTTGTACAACTATGCTTGTTGCTTGTATTTCATTTGTACAATATTGTTCTAACTGATAATGTTTAATGTTATTTTTTATCAGGATAGCCATCCCACCATGTGCAGTTCCATCTGGGTGATCTGTATGATAGAATTTGTAATTCGGCATGATAAGGAAACTCCTTTTTGTAAAATGGGTTTCAGATACTAGTAAGATATCCACTTTGTTAAGCTCGAGAAAAGATTTTACCTCTAGGGTATGTTGTGACAGCCCATTTGCATTCCATACAACTAATTTGAGTTGATCGAATTTTGTGATAAATTAGTTGTGAGCTTCAAAAGGAGATTTGTTATAGTGGACATCTGTAGCATTATCTGCTTAAACATGTCAATTAGTGTGGAATTTGCATTATTCACAGTTGGAGGGAGGTTTTCATCAAGGGCTTTGTCGTTTGGAGGAGGAAGATTTGTTTTTATTGCTTGGGCAAATGTCAAATTTGGGGTCCTTGTATGGTTGCTTATTAGGTTTTCTGGGCCTGTTTCTTTTGGCTGGCTTTTTGATAAAAAGATATTTCTCATCGGTGGGAATTTAGATTTTTGGAGTTCTCTGTACACTGAACACCCCTTATAATTTGCTGGATGATTTCCATCACACAATACACATTTCACCGAGTCTGATCTACCCTTTCTTGCACAGTTAGCTGAACTGTGGTTTCCAGCGCACTTGATACATTTTGGTTGACGTCGAGAGTAGGTTTTGGTGTGACCATATTGTTGGCAATTAGCGCATTGAGGGAGTTCGCGTTTAGGTCGCGGTGGTTCAAAGCTAATACGACAGTGCAGTAAGTTTTTAACCTCATAAATAGATTTGTTATTGCTTTGAGGTTGAAGTTCTATGATGAAGATAGGGAGTGGATTTTTTGTTATTCTTTGCTTTATGTTCCAAATGTTAGTGGTGATGTGTCCGAGCTCCTAGAGTGCACTTTTTATTTCATCCATATCAGTTGAGTGGTGCATATTCTTTAATACAACCTTAAAACTTCTTTCTCGTTTCGGTTTGTAAGTATAAAATTCAGTTTCTTTTAATTCTAGTTGTTTTATAATGGTTGTATAGTCTTCAGAAGTTTTCGGTTGTTCGTTGCGTAGCACCTTGATTTCGTATCTGCTATTTATGTGGTCATTAAGCAGTTGTATTAGTGGCTGTATGTTACTGACCTTGTCCACAAATATAGGTGGTGGCTTCGATGGATGGAGTGGGAAAACATGGAAACCTGTCATACATAACATAAACAAATATCTGATAATTCAAATTCGAAGACCATGCCACCTGAGCGGATAGGCGGATATTATTGATAGCGGATAGAGACGGAAACCTCTGCGCGCGAGTAAAACTCGAACTTAACAGATTTTTTATCTGAACCATCTGGCAACCCTGGACTGACGGTGGGTGTACGTGTGTGTGTGTGTGTGTGGGTGCAGGTGTCGCAGGTGAGCGTGGGGCAGGTGGTGGCGGCGGTGTTCCGGCACGACGGCCGCTGGTACCGCGCGCGCGTGCTCGACCTGCGCCCCAACGAGTTCTCCGCCGAGCAGCAGGTGGCGGACGTGTTCTTCGTGGACTACGGCGACAGCGAGTACGTCGCGACGCACGAGCTCTGCGAGCTGAGGGCGGACCTGCTGCGGCTGCGCTTCCAGGTTCCGCGCTCTCTCTGTACCATCTAGTTATTTCGGCGGGCTCATTCTTTTCACTGCGACTGAGCAGTTTATTATTATGAAAATTCAATTCAAATTCAAATAGTTCGCTGTATAAAACACACATTGCGATACAGAGATACAATAATAAGAACTTTTTTTTTATCTAACTATCTGCGATCAGTCTTTAGATTTTATATTCATTGTTTTTAAATACCTATCGGTGCCCATAGTCGTATCAGTCATATGCTGATAGAGAAGAGCCTCGACGACCACCTTGAGAGGCTATCGCTGAGTGGTTGGGTCATGGGCCAGATACAGACAAGACAAGAGATCAAAGGCAACCCTGCTCGACACTGCACGCACCTGCTTTTGCAGGTGTGTGGCGTTGTTAAGGCTTAGTGAGTGCACCCTCCATCGAAGATGCCTCGATTATATAGCTGTCATATTGAACTTCTTGTCACAACTCCAAGATGCCTTGTCTCTTGAGGCTTTTCGCATACGGGAGTGTAGTGAGCTGTCTGCCAGCTGATTGGGGTGTTTTATGAGCCTTTGTTAATAGGATTTGGTGACAGAAGTCTTCGTGGTGTTTATGAACCATGGTGCGTTGACTAGAATAAGAATTTAAATTAAAAAATAATAATATTAATAGCCTGAGAAAATAAATTTTCGCAAAAAAATAAAAACAAAATGTAAAGACGTCGAGCGAAGCTCGCACGCCCAGGTACTTATAACTCTATGGTTAACGTGTAGATGTGCCACAGGCGATGGAGTGTTTCCTGGCGGGCGTGCGGCCCGCGGGCAGGGAGGAGGACGTGGTGGGCGTCACGACCGACGGCCAGCGCTGGGACAAGTGGCACCCCAAGGCCATACAGCGCTTCGAGGACCTCACTAAGGTATTTCAATCTCTGTTGTACCACACAATGTGTGAACAGTTTTAGAATAAATTCATTTGCATAATCCTCATCTCCCCCCGATAGAGGCTGTAACTAGAGGCGTATGATTGTAACATCTTCTTGTCGTTGGAAATTCCACTAGAAAAACCTTTTCAAGTTTGCCTTGCTCTACATAAGTAACAAACTTTCCGCCCGCGTACGTAACTGAGTTTTGTAACTGGTTGCTGTAGAAGAATATTCTTCGTTGGTAACTGGTTTCGGTAGAAGAATATTTATTCTTCGTTGGTAACAGCGGTTAAGGAAAGATTTTTTTTTTCATGGTTCCACTACAATCTGCTTTCACAGCCGCAATAAGCAGTGATGCTGGTTGCTTCTCACGCTGGGATCTGGCTCTTACTGGGGTGAGGTCCATTGACCCCATTGCCCACTTCTTGTTTGGATTAAAATCCTGAGGTCAGGTTTGGGACGCTGTTCCTTTTTAACCTGGTGAACTGTACGCTGTCGGAACCCATGAGGTGCCTTGCCGTTTCATTCGGATGGCGCTCGATGCGGTCTTTGTACCTTATGGTGTGGTTTTGGATTTCTTCTCGTACTGTCATCATTTCGAGATCCTAGTATATTAGTTTGTTACTAATATACCAGGGAATGTTGAAGAGTCTCCTCAGTGTTTTTGTTTGAAATCGTTCCATAATATCAAAGTTGGCCTTGGCTGCTGTTCCCCAGAGCTGTATACCGTAAGTCCATACAGGCTTCAATATAGTTTTGTAGGTAGCCATTTTGCTGTCTCTCGGGAGCTGTGATTGAGGTCCAACTAGCCAGTGCATCCCTCTCAGTTTGGCGTCAAGGTGCTTCCTCTTGGTCCAGATGTGTTTTTGCCAGGTGAGTCTACGATCCAGGTGTAGCCCAAGATATCGAGTATCCTCCGCTTGGGGTATTTGTTCTCCATTTAGGGTGACTGGCGGACATGTCCCTCTTCGCAGAGTGAATGTGATGTGTGTAGACTTGTCGCCGTTGGCTTTAATTCTCCATTTCCTATACCACATCTCCATTTGAGCAAGGTTTTCTTGGAGGTATCGTGAAGCCTGTCCGGCGTCGCTATGGACTGCCAGTGCTGCTGTATCGTCTGCGAAGGTTCCTGTGACAGTGTTTGGAGTAGTCGGCAAGTCCGCTGTGTACAGTATGTATAACACTGGACCGAGTACGCTTCCTTGAGGAATTCCAGATCGTATGCAGTAGAGTTTTGAGGTTACATCTTGGAATTTGACTTCAAAGCATCTGTCTGATAAGTATGACCTCTGAAGTATATACAAGGCGTCACTTTTCAGCTTATACAGCAGATGCTCGGAGGAGCTGTTTAATGCGATCCCGCCGTCCCCTTTCCACCTTCGCACCACGCGCACTAGGCAGGGATTGCATACCTACACGCTGGACTTACCGCGGATGCGTACCAATCGATTCTGCAGATCTTTCCTCTACAGAACCGGTAAACTCTGGAACGCTCTCCCTGCCCATATATTTCCCCCCAAGTACAGTCTCGGGTCCTTCAAGAGGGGCGTGAATGGGCACCTGTCAGGCCGGCATGGCATTCGCAACCCCCGCATTCGACCGAATGTCCATGGGCGTCGTTAGACACCTTATGGGTGGCTCGGCGCCATATGTCGCGCTGTCAATAAAAAAAAAAACAAACCAGGGTGCCATACTTTGTCAAAAGCCTGACTTATATCCAGAAATGCAGCCGAGCAGTATTGCTTATTTTCTAAAGCTTTTGAAATTGTATTCACAATTCTGTGTACTTGTTCTGTAGTGGCATGCTGTTCTCGAAAGCCAAACTGATGTTCTGGAATGATATCTCGTATGAATGGCTTGAGTCTGGCGAGGATGGCCTCAGGAAAGATGAATTTATAAAACCATGCTGCTGCGAAAGAGAAATGATTCGTACGACTACTAATTTGGAGGGCTGGCACGCGAAAATAAACAGGTATATAGGACTTAGAAAGCCAACTCTTGCTCATGTCCTCGACATATTAAAAAAAGAAATTATAGTAGACGACCTATATAAAAAAAAAATTAGAAGAGCAAAAATTATACTGAGATCGATCATGAAATTAGATCTATGATACCTACAAGAATTATACAAAAATGAAATTTCGGTTGGGCATTGCCTGGAAATTATTTCACCATTTTAGTGTAGGTTGTGTTTTTAAGATTTGTTAAAAATAGATCATAAAATTTTAATTTTGTTTAGTAGAAGAAAAACAGTTATGTTAAACCCTAATATACTTATATTTTTAATCTGAACATTTTATTTGATTTGAAGAGAAAACAGATTCTCGCTCTGTATTGGTTTTCCAGAAAATAATAAAAATATTCACTTATTGAAGCCAGTTACGAAATAATTAATAAATTCTCTTCTACTGTAACCAGTTTCGGAAAAAGAATAAACATTCTTCTAGGTACCGCAACCAGTTACGAAACTCAGTTATGTACGCGGCCGGAACGGTAAAAAATTTAATAAAATAACGTTTATTGCATTTAAAATTGTACCTAAGGTACTACTTAATGCCTATAACATATTCCACCACTCTATCATTTTTACAAACTTTTATTTAACTTTACTTGTTAGTATGGGTCAAATCTTGCAACTGAATTTTGAACCAGTTCCACTCAATCTGAAGCTGAAATTTTGCACAAACTTTTGGACAATACAATCTTCTAAATGTAAAAAAATTCAAGCTTTTTTTTAACTTTAACTTGTCAAATTTTCGCCTTTGACCCTTCGACCCCTCCGACCCTCGACCCCTCGACCCCTATTAAATTTTATGAATTTCGCGAACAAATCGAAAACCTAAACATGAATTTCTTAATTTAATGAATTTTTTATGAAACCTTATTTTTAAAAAGTTTTTTTGTTTAATATTTTAGTATGTACCAGGGTAGGTGCAATGCAACAAAACAGTCATCATAAACAAATATAAAAAAGTGATAATAAAAAAATATAAAAAAATATTCTTTATTATTTTTCGTCACCCATATGTATACACTGCACTCAGATTCGTCATGTTTTAACATTAAACATTAATTATAGAATTAAAACGAAATAAAATTACATAAAATACATAAAATAATTATCTAGTCAACTCAGAAACTAGGTATGACCTCAGAAGGAGGAGATGAGGTTTAGGATTTTGATGAGATAGTCTTAGTAGGTACACATGGTCCAATTTTTGTAATAGAGATCCGATACTAGTGTAACGTGTGGCCGTGTTGAATGGTTATCAAGTGGCTATTAGACACGGTCAATTGTAGCACTCTTTTCGAAACAGGTGGCGCGCTGGAAGAGCCTCGTGTCCACGACGTGCACGTACAAGCGGTGCGCGAGCGCGGAGGGCGAGCGCGACAAGGAGATACCCGGCATCAAGCTGTACGACATCACCGACGGTGAGTCACAGTTGAATTTTCACAAATTATGTGTTATTATGGCGAATATCCTAACAAGCTTCTAAACCGAAGCAAGAAAACACTTCCTAATTAACACTTGTTTCCTTTAACGTAAACAGCAGGAATAAACTGCCCGATGAAGTTATTGAAGCAATCCCGAATAACATAACATTCAAAAATAGGCTTGACAAGTATTTAAAAATTTAAGAAAGATAACAAATAGCAACACCAGTGATCATCTCATATACATGAATACATCAGCATATTAAGCTGCTAGTTCATTAACAAATAAAAATAAATTATTTAATATCAATGTATTAAAAAAAACAAAAATTAAAAAATTATGTTTCAACTTTTATTTTATTTTTTTTATGTTTGTTACCTCAGAACTTTCGACTGGGTGAACCGATTTTGATGATTCTTTTTTTATTTGTAAGGGAAGCACCCGTGTGGTCCTATTTCAATTTGGTCAAGATCGGATTGGAAAGCGAGACGGAATCGCGAGGCCGAAGGCCGAGCGATTCCGCCGGTACATAATAGTAAAAACTGCCTTCAAAAATGTATGAAATAAAAAAAAATCGAACCCTAGAGTTGAAGGCGGTGCTAAAGAAGGCTACACAAATCACAAAGGATATCATCCACTCATGTTTGCTTTAGTTTGTTATGTTATGTTAGTTTTTGCTTGCTTTAGCACCGCCTTCAACTCTAGGGTTAAATTTTTTTTTATTGAATAAATTTTTGAAGGAATTTTTTATATTTTTTTTTTATGGAGAATATGTCGAATCGCATCTACTTATGCATTGTGCTATGTTGTAGAGGGTGAGAGCGACATCGGAGCGGTACTAGTAGAGGAGGGATGGGCCGTGGAGACGCCGCTCACGCCCCGCGCCTCGCCCCGCCCCACCGCCGCGCCCTCCCCCGCACCCACCACGCCCTTCGGCGACCTCGGTGCCTCCAGGTACACCTCACTACACTTTTATTCTGTGTTGTTGTGTTGTTATTGTTTTAGGAATGACTCTCCTGCAAACTTACGCAGATTGGGTCCTGTATTGTATTGTATTGTTTTGCATTGTTTATTGATCATTCATATGGCAGTTAGACTGCGCTCGAACTTGTCACAATTTGTTCTATCCGGTTCGATTAAACTTCGCAGGGAATTTTTTTAAACATATTTTTACAAGTATTTAGTGACTAGCCACATAATAACACCGCCCATAGTCTATCTAAAACACAGCTTGAGAGCAAGATTAACAATTTTGCTGAGAGTTCTGACTACGAGGACTTATTAATTAAGTGAATCAGGTGTAAAGAGCCTATGTTGTTGTTGTTGTTGTTGTTTTAGTTTGGGGTTGGCTCTAGGCCTGCAAACTATTCCCGCTGGGTTGGGGACCTTCGTGCAAAACCCCGCAGTCTCCAGCTACCCCAGCCAGCCTATGTCTTCCATGAAAGTCACAAGTCGACCGGAGTGTCTGCAGGCCGCTTATCCCTTAGCCGCCTTTTACGACATGCACGGGGAGAGATGCAGTGGGACTGTTCTTATTAAGTACCGACCCCACACAGTACGAGCCTTTGTTGAGAGCCTGCTTGGAGCACTGCTCGCACTTGTGGGATGGCTCAGATAAATACCGGCTTGTGCTTCTGGACTCAATCCAGCGTCGAGCCATGCGACTGGTGGGTGACCCCGAGGTGATCTAGAACCGCTGCAACTCCATAGGTAGTTGGCGCCCTAAGTGTGTTCTGTCGCTTATTCCATGGGGAGTACACGGAGGAGCTGTTTAACGCGATCCTGCCATCCCCTTTTCACCTCCGCACCATGCGCACTGGGCAGGGATTACATCCTTACACGCTGAACTTAACGCGGATGCGTACCAATCGGTTGTGAAGCTGCAGATCTTTCCTCCGCAGAACTGGAATACTCCTGACCGCACTCCCTGCCTATGTATTTCCCCCCAAGTACAGTCTCGCGTCGTGAATAGGCATCTGTCCAGCCAGCATTGCACTCGCATCCCCCACATGTGACTGAATGTCCATGGGTGTCGTTAGACACATTATGGCTAGGGGCCACATGTCGCGCTTTCATTAAAAAAAACTATAACAAAAATAAAATAAACCACCCGTGAATATATATGAACACATCAGCTTCCCCGCTTGTACATACAAAATAAAGTAATAATAATAAATATGGATTGCGCAGGGTACTGGGAATGGTGGGTGAAGGCGGAACGGAGCGTGCCCCCTCGGTGCCGCGCGATCACGGCACGCGCGAACACACTCCCGGTACGTACCAACACTATCCTGATTTACATACATACCACACTGTTCACTTCACTGCTCCGCGCGGAGCAGATGGGAGCCGACGGACGTAAGAAATGCCTGCTCCGCGCCGAGCAGTTAGGAGCAGGCATGTTAAATATGCTGGGAATATGGTGTCATGAATGTTTTATGGTGCATAACAAGGCAATCCGCCGACGCACCAAAGTAGTCGATAAAGAGGATGGGATGACTGGAGGAAAATTGGAGAGGCGTATGACCAGCAGTGGACGCTTACACGCTGACTGACTGAAGGTTAAATATATTTTCAGTCACCTTCTCAAGTCCTCCGTCGGTTCAATCGTTTATAAATACTATACTTATGTACTTCGCACTAATATTTACCCTCTTTGCAGCCAACAGATTTTCCTCCGAAGAGCCGAAATCTGCAAGCGACCGTTCACCAACACCCAAGACATCCTCCGCATTCTCCTATCCCGACTCGGAACGGACGAAGCCGCAAGTCAACGGCTCACACGACGCCTTCCTCAATGCCGAGAGGCAAAGTCGGGACGGCCGTGGCCAGTCCGACAACCACAACGATATACATCTTCTGAACACCGAGCGACGTACGACCCACGCTTCTAACGACAACGATACAAATCTTCTGAACTCCGAGCGACATACGACCCACGCTTCTAACGACAACTTACACAGTCCCATAATGGAGGAGTTGAAAGCGAATATGAACAGATTAGACTCTCACCACAACCTTCAGGACATGGGTCACGAGCACGGCAAGTAAGGCTGATATACCTGGTGATGTCTTGTGTTTTCTGTCTGTTACCTTATTTATGTTTGCTCGTTGGCATATAAATTAAAATACTGTACTTAATTTTATATTTCCCTGTAAGCATAATTGGTTTCCTCAGCTCTACTATATCCTCTAATTGAAGGAGTGGTATTTCAACTTTTACTTGGTGTTAGAAGGATGTGACAGATTCCCCAGACGATATCTGATATTCACACGACCGTCACATGTCAATCACGGCTCAGAGTGGGAGTTGAAATACTGGCGCTAAATCAATCTTAAGAGTAAACGTTAGTGGCATAAAGACTTATGAAAGGGGGTCCAAAGCAGAAATAAGCTCCAGGACTCTAAAATGGCAATGTTTTATTATGGATACAGATATTAATGACCTTAGTATAGCAGCGAGAAAACTAAATATGTTTGGTGTCTATGAGCAGGTATTTCTTCCTAGACAATGTATAAAAGGTAAGCAGAAAACACGGAGTGAAATCCCAGTGATTAGCCACAATTGAAGCCGTTTCGAGTATTTAAGTGCATCTGTGATTATTAACAAGACCTGTAGATACATATCGGCGAGCTCTAACACATTGCTTATTAGAAATAATAGGTAAGTACCACAGATGAGAGAAAGAGAGGCGAGATGGGCCAACGAGAAGTGCACGCCAACTATTCCGCACCCACTCGCGACATCTACAGCCAAACGAGGATATCGACGTCCTCTACCGCATGTGGAACTCTGGCTAGAGAGCAGAGACACAGCCACATCCTCGATTCTTCCTTGATTTCTTCCTTTCATTCCTTCTTTGATCTGCGGTAGGTGCCGTGTTTAGTCTAAAGCATTCTATTTGTAGCATTTATAAACTGAAATAAACCATGTTTTTTTTATTATTTTTTGTTGTAGATAATAGAATAAAGACGGGAGCACAAAGTCTCTGGTTTATCGCAGATTTAAATAATGAAATGTGTAAATATTTTTCAATAGATTTTTAGATCTCGAAGTAACGAACGGTCGAATTCGTAACGAATCAAAGGTGAAGACAATTTGAACAAGTCGGAGCAATTATAAAAACAATTTAATTAAAAATACCTGTTGTATTTTACTAAAACTTAATTATTGAAGACCCAACGGGTTACCGAAAATGATTAAACATTTGGGAAAATTACTTAATTTTATTCGAGTTCACCAGAAACTCGATAGATCTAAGAATATTGTTTGATTGTAAAATTAAAAATAATTATAAAAGTAAGGAAAAGGCATTATTTTGTATTCTAGCGGCCAGTAAACCATATTTATTGAATTGAATTTTGAAAAGGGTAGTGGCGGTGTTGGCTCGTAAGGGAAGAAAAGGGAAAACGGTGTGTGTACAGATAAGTTGGTAGTATATTGTGGAAGAATAGTTTATTGGTGAAACACCAGCAGGGTTGTATTCAGGCAACTTGTAGGTCGCATAGACTCATTTGATCTTTGCGATTTTTTAATTGAATTGCTGCAAGTATAAAACAGAATAAATTTATTTGAAATCAGAATACCTTAAATCTTGTCAGCACCATCTATAATTATTAAATGACATACTAACATTACTTGCATATAAGGACCAAATTGCAAAGCTGAACTGGCAGTGGGCTGTGCACAACTGTCGCAGACCCGACAACCGCTGTGGTAGACGGGCGCTCGAGGCCACATACGTGATTTGCCAAAGAAAGGACATACATTAAATAGAGCATAAAAAAATTAGATCGCTTTCATAATGCCGAAAAGCGTCCCAATAAAAAGTCACATTGCAGTTGCAAAGGTATTTTTATATAATTTTATTATTTGTCGTTCTATTCCGTTTATTCTAGCCATAATCAGATTATATTTAAAGTTATCAATATAATTGAAAACAGGAAACTAGACGTAGACGCTAGATTAAAACTAAAGTTGATTGAATTCGACCCTGTTACTTGGTGTATGAGGGCTTCCATCACCGACCGAAGAGATCCTTGTGATGAAACGTTGGACAAGGTGCTATTTCGTACTCTGGTCTGTATGTCTAACGTCAGAAATATTTTTGTAAATATAACTACAATGTAAAAATTATTTCATTGTTTCTCTATGTGCTTGTTATGCGCCAAACCTGTGATGCCGGCACTTCACTTGGCTGTATGCATACAAATATTTGGCAAACATTTCCTTTTCGTCTTCCTTTAATGGCTTGTTTAGAGCGAGATAAAACTAAAATGTTTGCAACAATCGCGAATACGCTAAGCCAAGTGAAGTGCCACCATGAGGAATTAATGACTGAATTTTGTATTTGATGTAGAATACATCTTGTATTTTGAGTTTTAAAGCGGCCCTATAGGCGCTTTATACATATAAAAGTATGTTACATTATCATATAATGATATAATAGATGGCACTAAACGTTGCGAAGGCGGGATGATTTTCGTTTGTTATGTATGACAGCTGACAGGAGCGTCTCGGCTCGATGTATTCTACTTGTATTCTTCTACTTTAAATTTGGAGAATAATTATCGTCACATCACCCTCTGTTTTCTTTGGCAAGTTTAATTTTGAGCCAAAAGTAAAAACAATATTTCTGGTTTTGATTTGAGAACACATTCTGGCAGGATAGTGGATACAGATGTTCTATCTCACGAAGTCCTTTTGGCTATGAATGTTGTCAGGTGTGCACATGCACATTGTTTTAGTGTGCGTAACCAGTACGATCGCGACGCGGTTCACGCACACAACACACACAAGCGCGCTTATCAGTAAACGTCACTACTACAACCAGAGCCAAACGGACTTGAGATAGAACATCTGTACCCGATCTGTAGGCGCACCGCGCAACACTTGGTATGACCCCAATCTATACTCTTTCTATTTTTGTATTTTTCTACTTATATGTTTGAATATAAATTGCGCTGTGAACGCATTTGGCAGGATTTTTGTTCCTAAAAACTCATATTGCTAAAATATACATTTTTCCTCAAAAAATGAAAAGCGCTTGTGTAAAGTGTGATGCTAGCACCACACATGGCTGTATGCACACAAATATTTGGCAAAAAATTCCGTTTCGTCTCTCTTTAATGGCTTGTTTAGAGCGAGATAAAACTAAAATGTTTGCAACAATCACGAATACGCTAAGCCAAGTGAAGTGCCACCATAAATAGACTGAACATGGGAAAATAAATCGTCACCTTTCCTGTATGTATTGTGTGGCTGAGGCGTAAGTCGGCATACCGGAGACTTACTGCTTACTACCATCTTAGCATAGTGGTATCAACCCAGTCGGTCCTTCCTTACGGGCAATCCTTGGATCGTCAAAACATTTGATCTCCCTGAATATGAAGTACCATCTTCTTTCTACCGTGTGATGCAAGCTTAGAAATTTTGAGAGAATATGGTCATTGAGCCGACCCGATGGTGAAATTGGTAACGCGTTGGCGGCTCTGCCAGAGTTCCACGTTCGAATCCTGATTGGGGCGTATTTTTTATCTTTATTATTTATGGCTTTGTATCTAACTAATGAGGAAATGGAGATGTTCTATTCATCAATCCATTTTGAAAATGGTAAATATGGACAATGGTTGTATATTTTATACAGCGAAATGTTCTTTGAGCTTCGCTTTAAAAGTTAGGCGTGTAATTAAGTACCTATCCGATTATTGGAGATGACATCTTTGAAAAAAAAAGTTTGTTTTTACGTGTAGAAGTGAAGAATGAAGAAAACTCCATGTTACTTAATTCGGTAATATTTTCTGCGCTACAGAACATCTTTGTTTAATTATTCCTGTTTTATTTTTTTTCGGAAGGCAAAAGCCAAATAGATTTCGAGAATTCTGGCGTTTAGTTCTCACTGATGCTCCTTTGAAATACAAAAGTAATTCAGGGAAGGAGTGAAATTTTCTGGGTTACGGAGAAATTCAACAGGCCAAATTTGTTTCCTTATGAAATTGTTTTGTTTTGTTTTGTTGAATCTTTGTTATTTCGACAGTAAGTTAATGTAAATATCTAACTGTTAGGTGCCACCAAATTGCTTGTAGTTATCTTTTTAAGTTTATTTTGTATTAAATCGATGAAAATACAAGAACATTGTTTTATTTTAAAATGTCAGAGCCCAAGGTCAGAGCATTATTTGCTAAAGGAAAGGCTTGACCTATGAAAATTAGCGACAATGTGAAACATTTCAAGGTTGACTGGAAGAAATCACTTAAATTAATAAGTCCGCCTTTGCACGCTACGTTCTCTTGTTTCTGTGTGAATTATTGTTAGCTTCTATTCTTCTTCTGTATTTTATCTTCTGTCTTGTGTATCTCTGTGTTTTTGTGTGCAATAAAGCATTTCTATTCTATTCTATTCAATGTATTGTACCGGCTATGGTACCGGAGTTACCTTAGTTTGCCGTTGTTAGGAATGCCAAAAGTCGTTTTATACATGTTAAACCACTGAGCCCACTTTTTAGGGTTCCCTATCTGTGCGTAATCTACGCCGTCCGTCTGTCTGTCTTGCCCTGCCTTTATCTTTGGAACCGTAATAGGTAGCGGGCTCAAATTTTCTCTTCAAGGCCTGACTGCAGCGCTATTTCTCAAGATTAATTTAACTCGTTTCCTTAGTTTTTCGCAGTCGGGTTCTGTTACGTTTTTTTAAATTGACGCTCTATAGGTAAACCCACACACGCACCTATACCTACCTACCTTTTAGTTACAAGTCAGCTTGACTTCCATATTAAGCGTCTATAGAAAGTCGCGGCGTGTACTTAGTATGGCGTGCTAGTAATGGATGACCGTGCTTTCTTTCCTCGCCTTACCCACTCCCTCCTCGCCGCGGGCGAGCGCGGATCTAGGGGGGGGGGGGGGGGGGGTGGAGGATGAAACCCCCCCTCCCCAATGGTCTTAAGGGGCACGGGTATAGGGCGATGATGCCCCCATCAAAACAATCTAGAAAGCACATGCGGAAGCCGGAAGCATAGATATCTAAAGATCGGAACACACACTATGTTGAACACAATACTTTAGTAAAATTATGTAAATTAATCAATTCCTGTTGTACAGTATACTAATGTACGTTATACCTCCTGTTTATTCAGTATGTAAATGCCTGAAGTGTTGAACAGTTTTAATATCAGGTTATAGAATTTATTGGCTGACCTTGAGGCTGGAGGATCGGGCACAATCAATTCACCACCGAGAAAGTGTAACTCCGGACTAATGACATCTCAAGGAAAAGACCCTAACTAAACCCAAGATTTAGTAAACCGTGTAATTGAAGATTAGCAATCGGAAGTGGCAGGGGCTGGGCACATCTGTCGCAGACCCGTCAACCGCTGGAGTACCTGTCTACTCGCTCGAATGGTGGCCACGTACAAGCAAATGTAGCGTGGGACGGCCCCCGGCTAGATGGACCACCGACATTGGCGTATCTAGGGTTATTTTCCAGGGTGGGCCTGGCCCCTGATAAGCGATGGCCGATGAAGCCGAAACCCGATGTACCTACGCAATAAAAGTAGGTAATTTGAACTTGAAGTGTTTTATCGTTGAAGTGTTAATTAAGCCGTATTTCGACCATTGATTTCGGAAAGTTTCTTTACCTAAATAAAATTAAACAAAAACATTTATTTAAAGTGTTTATTTTGATTATCTGGATGGAAATGGAATTTTATGTTGATTCCTCAGCTGTAGATTATTTAAGTGTTTTTGTGTGAAATTATTAAAATTGTTGAAAGTTAAATTATTGTGTGTTGAAATTATTTAAGTGCCCACCCTAGAATTTTGGGTTAGCAACCCAACATCCTGGGGTGGGCACCAGACACTTCTGGGGTGGGCCGTGCCCACCCGGCCCCCCCTCTATATACGCCAATGACCACCGAGAATAAGGTGGACAGACAACCTAAAAAAGTTAGCCGGGAGTGGATGTATGAGAAGAGCGGAAGACCGCGTGCGGTGACGTGCCCTGGGAGAGGGTTATGTCCAGCAATGTACCTATATGGGCTGATGATGAAATAGAAGAGATGTTCCGTGTTTGTTCTGATGTAAAAATCAAACATCTGAACGTTTTAGGACCCAATTAATTAGGGACAAAATGTTCCCACCATCGGAAAAACGCCCCTCGCTCCTGTCGCACCTTTTTTTTTTACGGCACCTCATTGAACCACGGTTGGCTACGTACATCACCATTACACCCGTGGTGTCAACCCATCCTTTGTTCCCGTCGGAACATGTCAGTGCTATCCTTTGCTTGCGTTCGTGCCAGTTAACACGGACCATTTCCATAGCCGTTTCGACCGACTTCCAACCAATGCCCTCAAAAACAACATCTAGGTCCGCCACTGCCCCTCCCCGCCTTCCCCCGCCGCGAACCAGTCGTCCGCCCCGACATACTAATGTCTGTGCTGTTGCGTAAATGTGTAGCAGTCACGATTCCTGCGACAGAATATGCATAATTTACTGTGTCACTAAACCTCATGGATTGTTACGAAAGCTTTGAGCAAGTTGGTCGAGTTGGTTCCACTGCGCTGTCGCGTCGGTAAAAAGCACCGAGCATACATACGGGAGACCCAACGCTACTGCGTTTGTATCGGAGCACGGCTAGCCAAAAATCCCCACTACTACGAAAATCGAAATCGCAATTTAATCTTTTATGACGTGACTTGTCTATCTCCGTTACCCATATCGCGCCCTGCGATATGGAGAGAGACAGAGCGAGCAAGGCCAGCGACAGGTTTGTTATCGCTGGCTTGGCTCGGGTATCTGGTAGTAAGAGCCGACCGTCCGACCAATCGGAAGCCTTGCTTGACGGCAACTTGACGGGATCACTACGAATGCCAGTCTGATGGACGATGATGGTGCGGTAGATTTGTGAATTTTGAAATTGTTATTTGTAATATTATTTCAAATAGTTTTTACTGAACGAATATTATTGTTTGAATAAAAAAAAAAATATTGAAAAATTTAACCAGACTGTTGTTCTAATATTTTTGAAAAGTTGTACTAATAATCAGTGATAGGAATAAGTAGGGCTTATTTACCTAAACTTCGAGGAACAGAGTAAAAGATTGGAGTCTTCCTTAAAACAATATTTTTTCCGGTTTAATAATATTCATGGTGTTTTAATCTCGCGATTTAAAAAAAGTGGCCGCCATTTTGAACTTTTTAGTTACTGGACCGATTGCTTTCAAAATCGATATCTGGGTGTATGTGTGGGCTCTGATTACGAATCTGTAGTAAAAATTTAAAAAAAGTGGCCGCCATTTTGAGCTTTTTAGATAGTGGACCGATTGCTTTCAAAATCGATATCTGGGTGTATGTGTGGGCTCTGAATACGAATCTGTAGTCAAAATTTAAAAAAAAGTGGCCGCCATTTTGAACTTTTTAGTTACTGGACCGATTGCTTTCAAAATCGATATCTGGGTGTCCGTGTGGGCTCTGAATACGAATCCGTTGTCAAAATATAAAAAAAATGGCCGCCATTTTGAACTTTTTAGTTACTGTACCGATTGCTTTCAAAATCGATATCTGGGTGTATGTGTGGGCTCTGAATACGAATCTGTAGTCAAAATTTAAAAAAAGTGGCCGCCGTTTTGAACTTTTTCAGAGCCCACACAGACACCCAGATATCGATTTTGAAAGCAATCGGTCCAGGAACTAAAAAGTTCAAAATGGCGGCCACTTTTTTAAAATTTTGACAACGGATTCGTGTTCAGAACCTACACAGACACCTAGATATCGATTTTGAAAGCAATCGGTTCAGTAACTAAAAAGTTCAAAATGGCGGTCACTTTTTTTAATTTTGACAACGGATTCGTATTCAGAGCCCACACGGACACCCAGATATCGATTTTGGAAGCAATCGGTCCAGTAACTAAAAAGTTCAAAATGGCGGCCACTTTTATAAAATTTTGACAACGGATTCGTATTCAGAGCCCACCCAGACACCCAGATATCGATTTTGAAAGCAATCGGTCCAGTAACTAAAAAGTTCAAAATGGCGGCCACTTTTATAAAATTTTGACAACGGATTCGTATTCAGAGCCCACACAGACACCCAGATATCGATTTTGAAAGCAATCGGTCCAGTAACTAAAAAGTTCAAAATGGCGGCCACTTTTATAAAATTTTGACAACGGATTCGTATTCAGAGCCCACACAGACACCCAGATATCGATTTTGAAAGCAATCGGTTCAGTAACTAAAAAGTTCAAAATGACGGCCACTTTTATAAAATTTTGACAACGGATTCGTATTCAGAGCCCACACAGACACCCAGATATCGATTTTGAAAGCAATCGGTCCAGTAACTAAAAAGTTCAAAATGGCGGCCACTTTTATAAAATTTTGACAACGGATTCGTATTCAGAGCCCACACAGACACCCAGATATCGATTTTGAAAGCAATCGGTCCAGGAACGAAAAAGTTCAAAATGGCGGAAACTTTTTTAAATTTTGACAACGGATTCGTATTCAGAACCTACACAGACACCCAGATATCGATTTTGAAAGCAATCGGTTCAGTAACTAAAAAGTTCAAAATGGCGGCCACTTTTATAAAATTTTTACAACGGATTCGTATTCAGAGCCCACACAGACACCCAGATATCGATTTTGAAAGCAATCGGTCCAGTAACTAAAAAGTTCAAAATGGCGGCCACTTTTATAAAATTTTGACAACGGATTCGTATTCAGGGCCCACACAGACACTTTTATTATAAAATAACCGTCGGAGGATCTTGGTTGAAAATTTTAAAATTTAGTAGAACGGACAGACATGTATTTGTTACGGAACCCTATATTCCACCTATCCTAGTGCCACCCTAACTTAACCCTTAATGCAATGACTTAAGGTTTCATTTTAAAAATGACGCTGACGCGATGTCGCGATGTCGCGATTTCGAGTTATAAATTTTTTACCCACCTAAAAAAGTACCAAGCACCGCTAAAGAAATTTTCACTTAAAAAAAAACAAGCAAACAAATAAACAAACAAATATACTTTCGCATTTATGATAAACAACATGATAGCAAACAAATATACTTTCGCATTTATGATAAACAACATCGCATTTATTATAAACAACATCCCCGTATACAATAATTGATTTCAAATTTCTTTTCAGTCTGTCAAATTTGCCTATCATGTGTACGCGCCCGGTATGGCGCGCAGTAGTGCTCCTAACTCGCGGAATTATTGTATTTTTCACGTTTTAAGCGTTCTATTATCATTAAAATGACTTACCTATGAAAGGTTACGCCATATTTTGTTATTCCTGATGATCTTGAGCTCTTTCGACACGTACGAACTGCACAACTCGCCATTTTGCGTAGTGCACATATACGTGTTCTTTGTCCCCAAGTCACATGTGCACTGACGTTCGATCCCGCAGACTATTATATTGTAAGAGCATAATGCACTAAGACGCGGCTAATTTTCCCATATAATAGCGCTCGACGGTTGCCACTCCCGTATGTATGCTCGGTGGTAAAAAGGCATCACCACGTATAAGTTTCTCTATGGGCACCACTAGAATAAGAAGCTTCGGAATTGGTAACGAACGCTATTTATAGTGAAATCTACACGGAAGACTATACACACGGGCATACCACAGGCTGTATCCCGACAATTGGAGTAAGCAGAGTAATCGGTGTTGTGCTGCAAGAACTCTTGTATGCACAACACCGTCCGCCACTTTAAACATAGTATTAGATTAGGGCAAGATAACTCAAGCAGCACGTAAGGCACAAGATCCTGCATCTGCTGCATTACTCGGTGGAAGAACCGTGCCAATGTGAGAGGTGGTGAGGCCCTTTTAGCACCACATCGCCCAACACGGTACAAGACAAGAATATACGTCAGATCGGTCTTATGAGTCACCCTGCAGCAGGCTCGCACGAAATTTTCAAAATATTATGTTCCATATAAGGTAGGTATGTTGTACATTGGTTGTAACAGTGTAGTCGACTCTACGGCGGATAGTGGTGGTCCAATCTACATACATACATACATATGCAGAGTAATCGGTATTGTGCTGCAAGAACTCTAGTAAATTACAGCACAACACCAACCGCGGTTTCGCAAAGTATTCGAACAAGATTCAATCGATCAAGCAACATAAGTAAGGCACGAAGACCCACCTGCTGTATGACTCGGTGGAAGTACCGTGCCAAGGTGAGAGGAGAGGTGATCTTGTCCTTATCCCTTAGTCGCCTTTTACGACATGCATGAGAGAGATGCAGTGGGGCTATTCTTTTTAAGTACCGGCCCCACACGATACGGTGGTCCTATCTATCTTCTAATAAACGTTACACTGGCGCGTTTTGTAGATTTCTAGTATCAGTGATTGGCGCATAGTTCATCTGGCCCATGGTGGGTCGTCCGTCACTAAGAAGGCGATTATACGTATGTCGAGATCTCTTTTGAGACAAGTGTGTCCAGTAAATCGCAGCAGCCATCTTGTTCTTTTTAACCGACTTTCCAAAAGGAGGAGGTTATCAATTCGAGTGTATGTTTTTTTTTTTTTTTGTATGTTACGCGATTTCTCCGTCAATTGAGGGCCGATTTAGAAAATTCTTTTTTTAGTTTGTTAGGTCATACTTCCGAGGTGGTCCCATTTCAATTTTATCGAAATTGGTTCAGCGGTTTTCGAAAAATCAACATAATACTATAGTGTGTGGTTACCTTCAGCAAAACTTGTGATGTGGTCGTTTTCAGCAATCTTCAGTTCGATAAATTACTATGGTGCATCTATGGTGTGTCGTTACCTTCAGCAAAACTTTTGTGATGTGGACTTATTCAGCAATTTGCAGGTTGACACATATGGCGAATAATTCTGTACCACTTCAACCGATTTCGATTATTCGATTTCGATTATTCTTTTTTATGTAATATTACTAAAAAGAATCAAATAAAATCAGTTTTAAAAATATAAAACAGAATTAAAAAAAAAATGAACTAAAAAGTATTAAATACCTAATATTTAGAAATGTTCTCTGTTATTTTATTGATACTATATTGTGATACATATTCGGACCCTTGTTTCATGAATATTCTAAATTTGAAATCTTTTCCGACCGGCCAGGTGCGCTTAATATATTATGGTACGAGTACCATCGAGCAGGTCTGATGATGAAGACGGAAGGTGGCCATAGGAACTCCTAAACTACACATGATAAACCCATCGTGTTTGGGCTCCTTGCATTTGTCTTCACGAGCAATTTACTTTAGACCTAAGAGATTCTCAATTCGACGGTATGTTTTCTTTTTTTGGATGTTTGTTACGCGATTACTCCGTCAATTGTGGGCCGATTTTGAAAATTCTTTTTTTTTGTTTGAAAGGGATAACCCTGAGGTGGTCCCATTTTAATTTGGTCAAGATCGGATTGGAAAGCGAGGCGGAATCCCGAGGCCAAAGGTCGAGCGATTCCGCCTAGTACATTAATAGCAAAAAATTACAAAAAAACCAAAAAAAACTGTGAAATAAAAAAACTGTTTCAAAAACCATAAAACCGACTTCCAAAAAAAAGTAGAACTAAAAAACTATTTAAAAATAAAAATATAAAAACCGCCTTCAAAAATGTAAGAAATAAAAACCTAAAAAAAAACGAACCCTAGAGTTGAAGGCGGTGCTAAAGCAAGCAAAAATGATGCATGAAAGAAAATATGAGTGGATGATATCCTTTGTGATTTGTGTAGTCTTTTTAGCACCGCCTTCAACTCTAGGGTTCGTTTTTTTTTTAGGTTTTTATTTCGTACATTTTTGAAGGCGGGTTTTATATTTTTATTTTAAATAGTTTTTTAGTTCAACTTTTTTTTGGAAGTCGGTTTTATGTTTTTTAAATTTTACCACAGTGATATATATATATAAGTCGATGTTTTACCATTGATGAACTCTATACTAGATAGCTTGTATTGTCTGCAACCAGAACTGCGCTTATGTGGAAATGGAATAAGAACACTAGACTGCAGGGACCTGTTAGGCATTGATGTTAGGTAACCAAACACGAGTGCTGCGGTGGTGTAAAGAATATCAAGTAACTAGGTAGGTAACGAGACAGACTGACTATTAGTATGCAACAGATAACCTTTCAAACAAACTAGGTAGGTACCTACCTAGGTAGGTACATAGGTACATACCAAACGCGATCAATATTCCGACAATCGGAGTTAGCAGAGTAATCGGCGTTGTGCTACAACAAGTACTCTTGTAAATTACAGCACAACACCGACCACCACGTTTAGCGTATTAGGACAACATCTATGCTATAATAATTTTAAACTTAGCACAAATATACATTCAGTACCTACTAATATAAAATAGATCCATACATTTTGGTATACATATATACAACATTAACACCTTTAGAAAAAAATAGTTCATGATTTCTCAATTTTTTTTTATTTTATTTTTTTATCGATATCGCGACATGTGGCATCGTTACACCTACAAGTAGGTGTCTAACGATGCCCATGGACATTCTGTGATGCACGGGGATTGCGAATGTCATGCCGGCCTGAGAGGAGCCTTTTCACGCCCCTTTTGAAAAACCCCTTATTATATAAATAAAAAAAATTTAAAAATTATATAAATTAATGAATAATATTTAATAAATTTGTCAATATATAATACTCGATAACAAATATGTTTAGGTACGTCACATCACTACCTAGCTCACTTCTCATTGTTTAAATTGTATTGCAGTGTTCGCCACCAGGCAGGCAGCAGGACCGAAGAGTTTTATAGTATAGTGGTGTGGACATCTTGGTTGTGCATAAACGGTTTAACTATTCATTTTATTAACTTACCTGTCTACAGATGTTCTGTAAATTAGTTAGGGTTTTTTATGGAAACAGACACGGTTGTTGGCTACATCACCTACAAAATCCGTGATGTCAGCTCATAACGCCTTTGTGAACTAGGTGCCATTTCAGTGCTTGCCTTCGGTCGTATCGTCTACACTGAACTGGACGGAAACACGAACTGTTTACATATCCGCTTCGACAGATCTTTAATTCACACGGTTCAATGCCGGGCGGGTTGAGTTGAGCCCTACCACCTAGAATGAAAGGTATGAATGGATGGGACCTACAGTTTTACGTGGAGTTAGAACCACGGTCAGGCTCAACGGTCGAGCGGTCACCCATACAAGTTCTGAACGCGCCCGTGCGCCGTTATCATTACCAACGGCGGTCAATCGATTGCACCACTGAGCCACCGGGGCCGGGAGCCGGTTACCTATTTATGGCATTGTATTAAAAAAATTAATTTTATAAATGGCTGAACGGTTCCACAGAATTCTGTTAAAAACTAAAATAGTTTCTACGAAATGCTTAAATGACTCGATAACACCTGAACGGCTAAAAAGTAAAAACCTAATCAATATGCAGCAAGAAGCCATTTTAAATGACAATTGGCCAAGTGCCCGCTGCTCTTGCGCTTCGAAAGTAATGGAGGGAAAGTTACGTTATGCAAAAAAAAAACGCAAATAGAATAGAAAGAAAAGTGTCAAGTTAGCGGATCAACCGTGACGTAGCTGTTGCCGCCTCGCTGTTTGTTATTGGTTCACCAAATGGATGACTTGATAGGTCAATGGCCTGATGACATTTTTTGGGGTTGCGTATATCCGTACGGCAGCCTATTACCTAATTAATTACCGTCGCGTCGTCGGTCGTCCCCATTCCAACTCCGCACTACGCATCCCTATACAATGGACCTACCGAGGATGCACACCAACCGGTTCTGTAGATCTTTTATTCACAGAACCGGGAAAATGTGGAACGCACTCCCTACTGATCTATTTCCTCCCAAGTAAAGCCGGGGGTTTTTCAAAAGGGTCGTGAAAAGGCTCCTTTCAAGCGGCATGGCATTCGCAATCCCCGTAATGGGCATCGTAATACAGGGTGTCCAGCGGCAGATTTCAAACTTTAAAAATTTATATAAAAAAAACTACAGTGTTTATTTAAAATATGTTTAGTCAAAATGCAAGATAATAAATTTTTACACCTTAAATAAAAATTTAAGGTGCCGTGTAAAAGTATACAATAAACGTGTTTTTGGAACGTTTTTAGGTTTCCGTACCCCATACGGAAGCCTATTACTAAGCCTACGCCGAATGTCTGTCTCTCCGTCCGTCCGTCCGTCCGAGTTGAAATTTTCATAGAATATGTGTTATTTATTATGGCAGATATTATATGCCAAGAAATGCAAAATACAAAAAAGTAAAGAAACGTGCGAAGAATCGATTCACGCTACGATAGATGGCCACACAGGTAGTTTGCATTGCAGACAGACAAAAAATAGACGGATATGGTTTTTTAGGTTTCCGTATCCCAGACGGAAGCCTATTACTAAGACTCCGTCGTCCGTCTGTCTGTCCGAGGGCTGTATCTCTTGAACCGTAATAGGTAGCCGGTTGAAACTTTCACAGAATATGCGTTACTATGGCGGATGAAACAACAAATACGAAAAATAAGAAAAAGTTAAAAATTAAGGGGGCCGCCCCCATACAAGAAACATTTTATTAAAATAGATTAGTCACACTATTTAATAACAGATGGCGCAAACGACTTTTATACATTGCATGCATTGTTAGGTGCTGTCATTTTCCCACATAAGGCGCTATAGACCTCATTGAGGCGTCTCTAAAAGATAGCCGCTTCATAATCTTTGGTCGTTCCAAAAAAAGAATTTTCAGAAGGTTGATGTTTGACAGATCACTTTAAAAAAATAAAGTGACGTTACTATGGTAACAGCTGTCAGTGGGCGAACATGGAGACCTGTCATTACTTTACTCTTTGGACCTTCATACATAACATATACATATAATATAATATAATATATGTATTTGTTGGTATCTGTTTCAAATTCGAAGACCATGCCACCTGAGTGGATAGGCGGATATTATTGATAGCGGATAGATACCTTCGCGCTCGAGTAAAACTCGCACTTGGCAGATTTTTGATTTGACACGTGTGGTATAGTAATAGATGTTCTACGGAACTCTCCAAAAACCTCGAGAGTGCTCACTGCTCAGTCAGTATCGCGATAGTCGATGGATGAGGTACCTACTTGGTAGTTGGTATCATCGCCCGAGTCACGCGCCACACACACCGCGTGTACGCTTCCACTGCTGAACACACGCCTCTTCCAATTTTCCTCCAGTCCTCCCTGCCTTCAGCGGTACGGAACCACTGCTTTCCGTCGACGTACTCGACGTTGTCGTGTCGTCCCACCTGGCGGGTGATCGTCCAACATTCCGTTTATCTCTCTCCCTCGCTGGACATAAGCTGAGAGAGGAAATGACATTTCGAGATGGCGCATTTAGTTATGATTTTTGCCGGGTTTAACTACTAGCCAGTAAAGTACTAGTTCAACCTGTATTTCCAAATCGTAAAAGTTTCGAATGACCGGAGAGAGCCAATTTAAAACCTGTCAAGCATTGCCGTATTATGTTTTCGAGGGATGAAAGTGTAGCGTTGTGCAGACTTGACGCTCGCAAGCTATAGCAGTTCCATTCTTTTAAAGTCTTTGAAGTAGAGTAAATTTTATTTGCTTCGCACAAATAGCTAGCAGACTAGTTGAGTTGGTTGCATGTGTATACAGCTGGCTGTTACATTCCACCTAAATACCTACCCGTACCTAATGAGGAAAATTCTTATAAGGTGAAATAATTATGTAGAGATAGGTACCTACACATACAAACGGCTTAGGAGTGGAGGGAGGGAGATGCATAGAGATAGTTTTTTTTTATGGAAACTGGCACGGTTGGCTACATCACCTACAACATCCGTGATGTCAGCCCATATAACACCGGGTGAACTTGGTACTATTTCATTGCGCTTTATACATTTTTAGGGCCCCGTGCCGTATGCTTACGGCAGCCAAGGCTGTCCGTCCGTTCTGTAATAACTAATAGGTGGCGGGTTGCAATTTTCACAAAAAAATTATGTGTTATTAATTTATTATGGTGGTATCCTAAAAAAAATCAAAATAAAAAGTTAAGGGGTATGAATAGACTATACAAGAAACGTGTTTTTATCAACGTTTTTTTTTTGTTTTTGCTCTATTGTTAAAACGGCAACACATACAAGCGTTAAACTTGGTGTTATAAGAATGATTATAGTGCAAACTCAAGATCAAATAATAAAAGCCGGCTAAATTGCATGGTTGTACGGAACCCTCGGGGCGCGAGCCTGACTCGCACTGTGTTGCCGGTTTTTTTATGCTTAAATGTCCTAACGTATCCTACCTACCTATTAGGTAGGTACCTATCTTTTTGTATTTAAAATCCTATCCTCCTACTCCTAAGTTAACTAACTATGAAAATTGCCAAAAAAAAAAAATAGTGCTTCCGTGCCCTCCTCGAATACAATAGGAATTTGAAGAGCATTGGAGAGGCTAGTAGGTACATCAATACTAATAATAAATCTGTAAGGAATGGTCATGGAGTAAGTTACTTTGTTTTATGGGATATTGCATTTGTAGACTCTATGTATGATACTAAAACTAAATTGACGATTTTTAGAAATCTTTTCTGTATGTGTATGTATGTATGTATGTTCCTTCATAACTCTTAAACCGAACTTAATCTTCAGATAGGTACTCATATGACCTTTCGTAGTGGGGCGCGTCAGCCGCGCGCCCCACTACGAAAGGTCACGTGAGTGTCCAAAACGTTATTGTACCTCTGAATTTACATACAAAATTTAACGGCGCGGCGACCGTGGTTCCCATTCCAAGTATAACAAGTATCCCTTCCCTTTTTACTAGGTAGTAGGAAGGGTTTAACCCGCCCGGATTGATACCACCGCACTGAATGAAAGGTTTGTTGAAACGGCTATGCAAGCAAATAGTTCTTGTTTTCCGTCCAGTTTAGTGTAGCCGGCACGACCGAAGGGAAGAACTGACATGCACCTAGTTCGCCAAGGTGGTATGGGCTGACATCACTGATGTACATACAAGATAATGCAGCCAACCAGTGTCAGTTTCCATAAAAAAACATCCGAGCCCGTTTGTGTGTTAAATGTTGACTGGCATGCATCAATGCAAAAAAAAATTCTACTTCATTATTAAAATTAAATATTCAGTCGGCACTCGGCAGGTCGGCAGACTGGCAGATAGAGATGGTTAGCGTGAATAAGAATTCAATCTTACTTAATGGTTATATATTACACCACTACAAAAAGCTGTCACAAAGTTAATCTGAAAGTCAACAAAGTAATTCACCTTGTAATCAAGAGCAGTAACCACGCACGCGTAGGTACATATACATATATAAGGTGTTTCGTTAGTCATCATGTCAATAACTTCGGGAGGGTTACATACACACTCAAATTAACAGGTTACGCAAAAAATAATTTATGTTTTTAGCATTACTTTTCGAGAAATTTAACAAAAAATGTTTGCTACCTAAACATTAACCTCTGTGTAACAGTAGGTAACATGCATTGTACGGGGTCAATGACCGTACTATGTTCAAACGCAAAACAGCTGTTTGTTGTAAGTGAGTCACAAGGTCACTATGATTGGTTTTTACAGCTACTTATTTGATTTTATTTTTTTGTTAGCAGAAAAAATGCTCCTATAAACATATGTTTTTTTACGTAAAGTGTTTGTTTGAGTGCGTACCTATGTAACCCTCCCGAAGTTATTGACATGACTAACGAACGAAACACCTTATACAGGGTGTTCGGCACATGAACCGACAACATTTTTTTGTAGGTAAGTGGGGTCATTTGCAACGTTTTGACCTATGATACCCTTTTGTCAGATGTCACGTGGTGTCGACATACGATTTTTTTCTTTATTTTTGAAAATTACCAAAATCCCAGCTATAAACTCTTGTAAGTTTTTTGTTTATGATTATATCAGCACGAAATAAAATTTATTGAATTTTACTATGTATCCTTGTTCTAGAAAAAATATTATTTGATAAAGTTAATACCATGAAAAGGTTTTATGACCCCCCAAAGTCCATTGGAAAGGGCGTAAACTAGCGAACTTTTTAAAAGAAAATGAAGCACTCAACTGCTGTTAGTTTTTTTTTAATGAATTAAGAAATTAAGATTCTGTCACATTGTTACTCGTTCTTGGGACTTTGGGAGGTCATAAAACCTTTTCATGGTATTAACTTTATCAAATAATATTTTTTCTAGAAAAAGGATACATCGTAAAATTCAATAAATTTTATTTCGTGGTGATACAACGATAAACAATAAAGTTAAAAGGGTTTATAGCTGGAATTTTGGGAATTTTCAAAAATAAATAAAAAAATCTTATCTCGATACCACGTGACATCTGACAAAAGGTGTCATGGGTCAAAACGTTGCAAATGACCCCACTTACCTACAAAAAAAATTTTTCGGTTCATGTGCCGAAAACCCTGTATAGTTACTTATTTCGTACAACATCTGTCCTTCCTTTATTCCGTTACCTCAGTACCTACCTACTGTGCGTATATTTTACAATGACATGGCCTTTCTCAAGCACCATGGCATGTTTGTTTCAGTATTTTATTTCAGAATCAAAATTGTTTACGTTAAAAAAACCGGTCAAGTGTGAGTCGGAGTCGTCTAGGTGGCGGACCGAGGATTCCGTACCACCTATTTTTATATAAATTTATTGTTTTACTTGAGAATTTGCGCTTTAATCAAACCAAGTTTGACGCTTGTATGTATTTTCGTTTTTACGATAGACCAAAAACAAACAAAAAAAACTTTGAAAACACGTTTCTTGTAACTATTAATTTTTTACTTTACTTGTTTTTTTTTCTATTATTTGTTAGTATTAGCCATAATAACTAATATTCTGCAAACATTTCAACCAGTGTAGCCGGCACGACCAAAAGGAAGCACTGACATGGCACCTAGTTCACCAAGGTGTTAGGTAAGTACACGAGGTGGGTAAGTATATGGGCTGAAAATACAGATGTTGTAGGTGATGTAGCCAACCGTGTCAGTTGCCAAAAAAAAGTTACAGAAAGCGTGACATGTGGCGCCGAGACACCCAATATAAGGTGTCTAACGACGCCCATGGACATTCGGTCGCATGCGGGGGTTGCGGCCGGCCGGACAGGTGCCTATTCACACTGTACTTGGGGGAAAATTATGGGCAGGGAGGGCGTTCCAGAGTTTACTAGTTCTGTGGAGGAAAGATCTGCAGACTTGATTGATGCGGTCCAGCAGTTATTTCCAGGGATGGAATCCATGCCCAGTGCGTGTGGTGCCTGTCCATGGCGTTGTTCATCTCACCTGCTACACTCGCATGTCAGCCAATTACAGCCAATCAGTTCCTTTTTCTTCATGTAGGTAATTTAGTATGGGTGGCTGAGCACAGGCTCTGCCACGGGCCAATATCACCTCCTAGACGTAGAAGATGCCATATCGGAGACTTCCCTTTGGATTGCTGAATATACTGGACTAGAGGAGAGCACAGCCAAGGCTGCTATGCGTCCATCTTAGTTTCAGTACGGTGGTAACGACCCAGCAAGGGACCTACAGTTTTACACCGGTTCCGAACGGTGGAGCAGCAGGGTCAGTAGGTAAGCGCGTAAATGTTTCCGACAGAAAAAAAATATAGGTGCATGTCGAGCGGATTCGAACCTCGGACCACCTGCCACCTATATACCTATATGTAATATCTTTACGGAGCCAAGTGCCACACCCATACTTCCAGGAAGAAATCTCTGCCCTGGAACCCTAAAAACGGCCAAGACCGAGTCAGGCTCGCATAATTAGGTTAATAAAAACGTATTATAAATTCCAATAATAGGACAATTTTATGCAACAAATAGTAGCGTATCCGCTTTACATCCGTAGTGGTACTGACAACATGCAACCTCTTGCATAAACGCAGAATCAGTATCTCATTTGTGACAGAATATCTTCTCCCTTTCATAGTGAGTATTAAAATAATTTACACGTGATTGTCGCCTCTACCGACAATATGTATGCAAGTCTACAAGTCTACGCAGGAGTCGAAGCACCTCCTTGATGTCATAAGCCACGCCCCGTTCCGACTTTTTTCTAGCGTATGTTATTCCCTTAAGTCCTTTCCCTTTGGTGTACTTTATGGAAAGTCCACAATTTGAGCTCACTCTTATGAAAGAGTTTAATTCTCTAATAGAACGTCCTAAGAGGCCCTGGCAATACCTTAGTATAGTGGCCTGCGTCGCGTAGCAGCTGCCGCACTACCAGATATAGCTTTAAAAGTGGAGCGTTGGCGGCGCGCAGCTAAAAGGAAAGTGAAACCACGGAGACCCTACGCGTTATAAAACTTGTCACCGCGGCGCCTTCGAGCTCAGTACGAGTTCGCTGCTGCTCCTGTCGACGCGTCGCAACACGCAACAACACGCCGCAACGCGCAACAACACGCCGCAACGCTCCACTACACGCAGCTGGACGAGACAACACGAGGACAAGATGAAAATGGTCAGTGAACATTTGTGCGTTTTCGCATTAGCATACGGGCATTACACCACAACGGGCGCAGACAGCCCATCCGTATTCCTGAAACGAAATAAATGTCTAACAAATACGCCCGAACTATTAGAAATATCGTCTTTAGGCGTTCTAACTTCTAGGCGCATATTCTTCGCTGCTCGTGTGAAGGAAGACATCTGGAAATGTGGATAATCACAAAAATGGATTCAGGATGAATTTAAAAATAATAGCCCCACTGTATCTCTCCCCGTGCACGTCGTAAAAGGTGACTGAGGTATAAGGACAGGATGCCGCGCTTAAGGGCGGCATGCTGGCCACCCCTCAACTTGGCACGGTCTTTCAACAGGCATGTAGGGTCTTCGTGCCTTACTTGCTGCTTGACTCGTGACTGCTTGACTGTTATCTCGTCCGAATACTTTGCGGAACGTGGTGGTCGGTGTCGTGCTGTTATTTGCCAGAGCCCTTGCAGCACAACCGAGAGCACAACACGGATTTCTCTGCTTATCCCCATTGTCGGAATACGGCTGTTGGTATATACATAAATATGTGTATGTATGTTTGGTCTTTCTTCGGGACGTACATTTTTGGTCCGCCTACAAACCGATCTGGACTAGAGGTCCAAGCGATTATAACAATCTAGCGATTTGTTATAAATCGCTTGGACCTCCTTATTGATTAAATTGGCTGCGTGTCTCCAGCAACGAGCTCAAACAACCGACAACCTATAAAACGAGTCTGACAGTGGTCCAGCTGCATAGTTAACGCTATCATAGTAACGTTAAACCGCCCTGAGCCATAAATAAAGAGTCAAGGAATCAGAGTCAGGAAGAAATAATTTTAGTAGGTATATGTGGTGGGCACACGCCTTCTTCGAACGCACCGCTCCTCAAAATCGTTCCTGTGTCGTCGTACGTACCGCGAAAATATGAAACGCTCTTCCGGGGAGCGTTTCCTGACTCCCACAACCTGGGCCTCTTTAAAAGGTTAGACGACCTTTTTATCCGCCTTAGCTGGGCTTGGTGCCTCACTGAGCGAGGAGAGGTGGTGTTGGCTGCGTGTGATTGTCTTCATTCGACTGACCGTTGGGCACAGCTACCCAAGCCGGTTCTCTAATAAAAACCTTGAACGTTCTTCACAGATAGAGGGTTCCGTTGAAGTTTTCTTCTTAAGTAAGGACGGATGGACGGACATACATAACAGATTTTATAAGGGTCCTGGTGCCAGCGTTACTGGCTACGAGCCTTAAAAACTGCTGGATAACAAATGCACGAAGTTTTCATAATGTTTTTCAACTTCGCAAAACTAGCGAATGAAGTAAGTTCTTGGCCGGTTTTGTGACAGACTGTGACAAACAAAACAAAGTTGCTTTTACTTCCTTTATAAGCACAAGTTGACATTGACCGAACACGTCTAAAAACACGTCTAAATATCTACAAACAATATACCTTTGTAATTATTTTTTGTAAAGTGTAACAGTGAATGTTACGTTCAAGAATAAATCGATCAGATTTACACAACAGTTGCTCGCCTTCGAAATCGGACCGAGACGTGTTCGGTCAATGTCAACTTGTGCTTATAAAGGAAGTAAAAGCAACTTTGTGTGTTTGTCACAGTGGCAGCTGCAGCTGTTTGCAACAGCCTGGCTTTTACCGGCTGACCTTACTCAAAACCTTTTCTTAACATTTATGCTTTAAGTATTTATTAATAATTATTATAGGAAAACATGCATACAGGTACTCATCACATGTTTTTACAACACAGACTATGTCTTCTACGAGCTTTTACGAGATAGACATAGATGCATTTACGACATAGATGCACACGCAATTACTATCCTACAGATTTTATGAACGTTGACAAAAGTGAAGGGGTGATTCTGCGCCTGAAACTTGATAAAAAATCACGGAGGAAAACAAGAAAACAATACCGCCAAGTAGGTACCTACTTAGTCTTTTCGACCTTTCACTAAAGCTCTAAAGCTCGCTTTTTATTGCATAAGCTTGACATTATTTTTGTCGTATGAAATTAGTGTTCAATAAATTAATAGTTTTGTGTGAGTGAACGTGAGTTTTTGCGATTAAGTCCCAGATGAGGACTACTGCAGCGCTGGTTTTTGAATAGGTTTTTTTTTACATTTTAGGCTTTTCGAAATTTGATACGAAATCCTGAAACCGGCCAAGAACTTAATTCGCTAGTTTTCCGCTAAGTTGAAAAACATTATGAAAACTTCGTGCATTGTTATCCAGCAGTTTTTAAGGTTCTGTAGCTAGCAACGCTGGCACCAGGACCCTTATAAAATTTGTTATGTATGTCCGTCCATCCGTCCCTGAGCTACCGAGGTTGAAAGTGTCAGGTCATGTCTTCAAAATGTGGTCCACCTTGTCGCTGGCATGGCTTCGCTGGAGTGGTGTTATTGGATGTGACTGATTGCCCGACATTTTGCCCGATAGACTCCTAGACACAGCCGATGTGCAGGATAAAGAAACCGGCCAAGTGCGAGTCGAACTCGCGCACCGAGATTAGCGCTGCTTCATAGTGTTTTCGGTAAATGGCGCACATAAACTTTTTAGTTTCTTGTATGGGGACCCCCGTGAATTTTTTACTTTTTTATTTTTATTATTTTTTGTTAAATCGGCCATATACCTATTCTGTGAAAATTTCAACGGGCTACCTAACAGACAGACAGACGGTAATAGGGTCCCGTACGACGGATACGGAACCCTAAAAAAAAGGTTTCATAAAAAACGTATTTTACTTACCTATAGAGCCGCCGCTACTTACTTGAGCAAGTCGTATGAATTAAGTAATCTGTGGTATGAGTATAGAAATGTCATTCTCACCGAGGAGCGACGAAAGTAATTTATTCGTTCGTGTAACAAGTCGTGTTTACTCTCGCAACAACTAATGGTTACTTTCACCGAAATTGGCGCGAAATTGACAACCGACACTACTTTCATCGAGTTACGTAAGGTTACTTGCTTGCAATCGGTTAAGGCGTATTTCGGAACGCTGCTATAGAGCGATTCGGCTCAATGCACTTTTACTCTTTCAAAGCTAGAGTAGAATACCTTATTTATAGCATTAAGCTCGCTCGCCCCTTGTGCCAACTGATTGATACTATAATTTGGTGTTAGCAACAAAGGTTACAACAAGTGTTACATACATACATACATGTTAATTAGGTATATTATATCTATATATAGCTTTATAATACGTGGGTATATTTTACGGTTTTTATTTGTGATAATAATAACCATTTTTAATTAAAAATCGAAATCAACCCCTGAAGCACCTCCTTTTCAACATAAACTAAAAAAAGAATCATCGAAATCGGTTGATTATTGGACCCAATATTACACGTGAGTCACATAGGTATTAATAATTTTATTTCAAAATTCAAAATGGCACACATTTTTTCCGTACTGTATGCTAACAGGCCTGCACCAAGTAAATTTGATAAGGTTCTACCGTTATAGTATTTCGATAGATTATTATCGAACAATTTACAAGGTTTGTCTCGTTGCGCCACGCCCAGCGAAAGGAAAGCACTTACGTTCTCGCGCTAACAGTGTTCGTTTCGTAAAATTTAGTAGGCGGACCATCAATACCCAGAGGTGACATTGCATATATTTTATGTTGTCACTAACATTTGGTCGGCGTACACATCATTTGTAGCAGATAGTTTGTCAGTCTCGCTAGCTCGGTGGTGCTGTGGCATCGGCGTTTCAGGCAGCAGCGGTCTGACTTTGAATGGGCGATCGCCCGACTTTATAATAAACTAGCTTTTGCCCGCGGCTTCGCTCGCGTGAAATTCGTATTTAAAACGAACATAGTAAGTAAGGCCGCTACCGTACCTTTGTTTCGGCGCGCGGAACAATTCGGTTTGTATGAGAGCCACATCTTAGCGTAGCCGGAACTGAATTTTATTTAGCCTATTCTGTGTCCCGCATAATTATTATGTGCTTGTACTACGTTTCATCTAATTCGGATGATCGGTTTAAGAGTTATAGAGGAACATACATACATACATACATACAGAAAACATTTCTAAAAATCATCAATTTAGATTTAGTATCATACATAGAGTCTACAAACGCAGTATCTTAAAAAACAAAGTAACTTACTCCATGACCATCCCTTACAGATTTATTATTTGTAGAGACCGGATTATATGCAAATGCATATTTGCATATGCATTTGCATATTTAGACCCTTTTTAGTGGTAGTTGCATATTTTAGCAAAAATTTTGAAATCATGCATATTTACGCTCTATCTCGATCTCGTTCGTCTTTCAGATGTCTCACATAGTGACACTACGACATTCGATCGCTAAGCGCGCGGCTAGCGAGCTGATCGCGCGCGATCAGAGCTATTCCCGAGCAATCTCAAATAAAAGTTCAAAACATACTGAACAATAACCCAGGGTTTGAACCCTTGTGCCAAGTTGATAGCTTCATCAACGGGCCTGGTGAAATGTTGCCCGCCACAATAAGTCCAAACATCGCACCCAAATTTAAATTCTGTCCCGTCACGTCAGTAGATGTAGAACGATCCTTTTCCGCCTACAAAAATATATTAAGCGATCGTAGACACAATTTGTCTACAGAACATTTAGAACCAGTACTTGTCAGTCAAATTCAAATTCAAATTCAAATTCAAGATTTTTTCAGTCTCGCTATAGTCGCAGTCGTATACATTTTTAAAGGTACATTGTTAATTTCATTGTAAAATACATTTTGTAATTGATATTTTCAAAAATACGATTAATAATAGCTTACTAAAATAAAAACATTTAAAAATGCGACTTCCTTTATTATTTCAGGGTGCATATTTTGGCCCTTTTTATGGATTTTCGTGCATATTTTAGCTATTTTTATTGCATATTTGCATGCATATTTTGGGCTTTTTTTGTTGCATATAATCCGGTCTCTAATTATTAGTATATTGATATTGATTGATTGATGATATTGATATTTTTATAATGTAACTACCTATTATAAAATTGCGATTTTTTTGTTTAATTGTTGTTTTGTGCGCTATTCTTTCTTTCACCTCCTCGAAAGTCGATGCCGCTTCTATTTTACTTATATCGAAGGGGCGAACGTTTTCCGTTATGGTGTCGCAATACTGCCCACGCGCTGATTTGTTACGTTCGTGCGTGACTTTTGTTACCTAACAGGTACCTACTAGGATGTCGTTAATTTTAACGAAGTCGTAGTAAAACGTTTAACACATACCATTGACATATACAGAGTGGGTGGGATATAATATTCTTACATATACATTTCAAGATAGGATTTCGTAACTTCAGGGTTCGAAAGAGGTCCATATTTGAAGACGAAAAGCTCTGACACTTTTTCCCAAATTCGGTAATTTTACAGTACTTTTTGATGAAAATAGTTTCATCGAGCTTTGGTGGACAGTTACCGTCCACCTTTATTAAATAAATATAAAATGACTAACTTTCATGCATTATATTCTCAAATCAAAACAAACGTGCAGCTCGCGCAACATAATTTGATGGCTTAGTGAAGGGAGATTCCCTTCACTAAGCCATAAAACTTTATTATGCGAACTGCACGTTTGTTTTGATTTGAGGATAGTAGAATTGATCTGCATGTAGATAAATTCCAAACACTTAAATTTGAATGACATCAAAAGAAAAAGGCGACTGGACTAGGTCATTGCACTCCCTAGACCTAGACAGCACTGTTGGCAAATCTGCTGCAACTGTCCATCGAGTTTTTATTACAATTTTCAATTTTTGTATGTTAAAATTAAATACGGAATTTCGATTTTTGAGTGATAGATAAGGATTTTTTTCTTCTAATAATGAGTATTTTCTATTCCTGAAGTGTTTCAAGCTTATCCTGAAACATCCTGTATATTACTAACGTAAGGCCCATATGACATCGATGTCCATACGATAGTAACACGAACTCAATTTAAAAATTAGCACGGTATTTAACTCATTTTGAGAAAAAATTTCACACTGTCATCACTATAAATGTGGTGGAAGAAAATAATGCTTATAAAATTATTCATTCAAACTAGTCTCAAATTAACTAATTTGCCAAGTAAAAATAATCTGAGAAAGAGAAAACTTTTTTGGTCTTGCAAGTTTACAAATACTAGTTTACAATTGGCCTATTAAATATCCATATTATGACAGGGGTGGCATCTAATTCAGAAAAAAGTTTTGCAGAGAAGTGTCGGATTACTTGATATTTAAAATAAAAATTAGAGCTCCTCCCCCTTAAATAAGGAGCTCAGCACCGCCCTCCTACAACCTTTGTTAAACCACGTTAAACTAATCGATGAATGAAGCGCTTACCTAGCTAATTGGTGTGTAAGTGGGATTACACGCCGTTTCAAGTTAGACGTGGGTCGGGTCAGACTAACGAATTACCGGACTAGACGTGGGTTAAACTACACTAATTACCGGACTAGACGTGGGTTAGACTACACGAAATTCCGGACTAGGCGTGGATGTACATACTATAGTGAAGTTTTTTTCCCACCTCTCAGGGTACCAAGTAGAGCTCGTTGCGTAATGTATCTCGTTGTATAGCACGGTTGTATAGTGTCGGTAGGTAGTGCAATCGAGACCAGAGTTACACCCGTTCTGCGCTACTTCTCGCGGATTGTGTATAATGAAATCAGTTTACTCGGGCCACGAGATCAGATAGTATCAGGTGACGACACCGAACCGGTGATACCCACAATAATATGTATTTATTTATTTAAGTAAGTAAGTACACATTATTACGTGCATAGTTATTAGTAAGTATAACTAGGTATGCACTTTAGAAAAAAACCAGCCATCCCTAAATTTTCCCTTGCCCCTCACTAGGTGTTAGGCTCAAATTGTAGTCGCCTGGGTTTATACCACCGTACTGGATGTTTTTTTTTTTTATGGAAACTGACATGGTCGGCTACATCACCTACAACATCCGTGATGTCAGCCCATAACACCGGGTGAACTTGGTGTCACGTCAGTGCTTCCCTTCGGTCGTGCCGGCTACACTGAACTGGACGGAAAACACAAACTATTTACATAGCCGTTTCGACCGACCTTTCATTCAGTGCGGTGATACCAACCCGGGCGGGTTAAACCCTACCACCTAGTAATATAAGAAGGGAGTCATATCCCTATCCCAGGATGTAAGATGGCCGCATAGCAGCGTCGGTTGTGTTCACCTTCTCGGAGGTGATATTGGCTGGTCAGAGCATGTGCTTTGTTTGGCCCCTCTGACTCAGACACCCGACACATAACGGATTACAAAAAAAAAAAATTTTTCCTTGCATTGAATAATGATGATGCAAATCTTGCATGAAATTTACATTTAGAATTGATATTTATTATATATTTCAGCGGATCAGATGCGAAAATAGAAGAACCTACAGTTATTTATTATCGTAAGTAGGCACCTATATAACTCTTCACAGATTTCTTCTTAATCGGAGTGAAATATTTAAATATCTACTGTAGTTACGGTAGATTAGATCCTACGAATCCGTTGAGGCTGGCAGCAGTCCGGAGCGTACGATCGAATGTCGATGGGCGTCGTTAGACACCTCGTCGGTGGCTCGGCGCCACATGTCGCGCTTTCTACTATAAATCACAAAAAAGGGATGTTAAGAGAATGTCATACATGAAACTGTCACACAGGTCAATGTTTCTGTTTCTGCAGTTGGTAAGCGTGTTTCTGCTCGGCGCGGTGGCAGCCATGCCGCGCTACATCGCTGTGCCGGCCGATCAGATACAGTTCCTGGATCTCGCCGCGCTTCAAGCGCACACCAGGCTGCCGAGACAAACACTGACGCCTCCGCAGCCGCAGCCGCAGTATGAACCACACTATGAACCGCAGCCCTATAGACTAGGTGAGTAGGTTTAAATAAATATGTAAGTTTTTTTTTTCATTTTCCTTTCAGAATTACTTTGTCGCTATGAAAAAAGTTCCCGGCAGTCAATCCAGAATCTGTCCAACACCGAACAAAAGATAAAATGTTGGCCAATTAATGACAGCCTAAATGGTCTTGTTGGATTCTAATTTGAAACTGATAATGCGGAACGAACAAAATTGGACGTGATTTTAGGGTTCTAATGTTATAAATTATAATATAATCATAGAATTACAAGGATATCTAGGGAAGGGATGCAACATCTTAATAAATAAAGCGAAGTTTCTACGGGCGATCGGCCGTGTAATGTACGTCAAATTGTTGTATTGTTTATTGATAAATTCATATGGCAGTTAGGTTAGGCCGCACTCGAACTTGTCACAATTTGTTCTATCCGGTTCGATTACACCCACGAAGAAAAACCGGCAAGAAACTTCGCAGGGTATCATATTATATTATATTAATATATGAATATCCAAGTAACTCATGAACCACTTTATCGATTTACATACGGTTTATTCTGTCACTATTCTGTCTCAAGATGGTTTTAATCATAATAACCTACGTCATCGGCGACATGAACTATGCGAAGCGAAGCCGCGGCCAAAAGCTAGTCATCATCATCCATAAGCTAAGCACATAGGTAACATACATACCTACATATATTATTATTGTTTTGTTCATACAATAATGGCTAATAGCTCAGCCCGAGCGATCCGAAGTGACGTCATCAACGTGTAATAAATAAAAAACAAAAGAATAAAGAGTTTGAAAGTGACACTAGAAAGTGCGATCACACCGCCATTGTTAATCCGATTGTAACGCCATCTAGTGAAAGTGAAGAGAAGGTCAACTCGGTTCAACTATACTATTGACCGAAAATAGTTGCGTTGATTGATGAGTGCACGATAATGACGCCGAGCAAGACTTTTGATTGATGGCATCTAGTTAAATCCCATTTCATTTAGTCATACATATTAAGTTGTGGTTGATAAAAACCTAAAAAAAGCTCATACTGTTGTACACACGACTGCTCTCATTTCTGACGCTTTAGGAACCTTGTCAAACTAACATTCACTCATTATCCAAATATTTTATTTTGACAGGGTTCCAGAAGTGTGAGAAATGAGTGCTGTTGTCTGTACCTATCTTCAGTGTAGAATTTCAAAATATGAGTACAGTGCCGCGCAGCAAATAATGCGTCGCTGTCGCGCGAACTCGCTCGTCTCTGCACGCTCCAGAACCGGATTGTCTCTTTCTAAAGCTCAACCAATACGCATTATTTACTGGCGGCGGCATTATATCACAAAATTACATATTATACTTAAACAATCCCTGAATTCTAGTTTCATGTTACAACTCTGCTCCTCCAACAGTGAACGCGGACCCTGACGCGGCCTCCGCGGCGTCCGAGGAGCGCCCGGCGCGCCACGCACACCACGACGTTGGTGATTACGTCGACTTCGGCGCGCACACCGGCAACCATGGCGCCTTCGGCTGGTACGCCGACTATCCTGTGCACGGACATCATTAGGCTTGCAGTTTTAGGTCTCGTATACGCCCGGTCGACGGATTATAGCGATCTATGTGTAGCCAAATCAGAAGCGCCATCCTTTTTATTTAATCCGGTATGGATGGCTGAGTCAGAGGGGCAGAGCACATGCTGCGACCAGCCAATATCATCTGCGAGGTGCCACACCGGCTAGTTCCCTTTGGATTACTGGTTTTATATACAGGATTAGAGAACAGAGCCGATGGCTGCGTAGCAGCCTCGGCTCTGTTCTCTAATCTCTAGTTCTCTTTCGTCCAGTACGGTTGTATCGCAAATGTGAACGAGCATTGTCGATAGCCAATTCGGATTGAACGTGCTGGCAAATAAAACGTCATAAACATGGTAAAAAAATTAAGCTCTTCTGATTTGGGTGGAAATCGTTTATCCAGGAATCCGGCTCACACTTTGAATACCAGCGAACATTCAAAAAGTACCATGTAAGAAACCCTTGAAACAGCCAAACGAGTAAGACTAAGTTCCAACCAAACTGAGATAATAGTTTAGTTAGTCTGGCGCATTCCATGCTCGCTAGTGTCTTCAATTCAAGAATAAGGCGTGCTAATAAATTAGACGACGACATTTGTGTCCGTCTTCCGTCCGTCAGCTGGCACGGCGCGTCTCTGAGCGTGATTTCGCGAGGAGTGGTGTTATTGGCTGTATCTGATCGTCCGTTGAAGTTTTGGGTACAGACACCTGAGCAGGCTGTCTATAAAAACAACAGTAATGAACGCCCTACGCGCACGAGCAACTTTTGGCAACTGTTCCTTTCGCTACAAATAACGTTTTATTTTCATACCAGTCTGTATTCAATATGGTTAAATTGCGAAGACCTATAATCGCTGGAGACTAACGTTGCTCGTACGCGCCGGGCCCAAGTTTATATCTTATTTGCAGTTACGTTGGTTCATTTGAAGAAAGTAAGTTGACATGAAAAAAAAGAAGATTCCTTTCAAATTACCAAAGAAAGTATTATTACCTACGTTAGAGTTGTAGAAATAAGTTTGTTATTGTGCTGCAGAATTACCGCACATTTGTTCCAAACGGTTAGTTCGCACATTTTTAGCTAAGCAAGGATGAGCAGTCTTGCCAAATTGTTATTTAGTTTGTAAGGTCGTCGGTGGTTCAATTGAATTCTATTCTAAGTGTTTTAATATACTCTTCTCTATTTTATTTTTCTATGACCATACAGTAGTATTTCCATTCTTTTATTACTCATTCTATATTCTACTCTACTACATAAGGTTTACCTTTAACTCACACATACCCATATTCCATACACACCACAGCCAATGACCACAACGCAACCACAGCACAACCACGGTATCAGGTATGTGTCGTGTGGTATGGTACCTACGTGTGAGATTAGATCTTTAGATGACTTTCTTCTTTCATTTCATAAACTCTTTGTATCTCCTTTTTCCACAGTGATTTTTCTTTCATAAAGTATTTTTATTAAATTTTTTGAATAATCTTTAAACCTACTATTTTCCCAATATATTTCTTTCCTTCAATTCTTCTTATCGTGTTTTTTTTGGGTCTTTACTATTGCTATCTCTTCTTCTTTCTTCTTTAGATATGGGTACTTTTTAAAATTATTATCTTGAAAGATTACTATCGTGTTACTTTTCTATTTTAATTTGTAATTGGCCTTTTTTAAATATTTAGTTTAATATAAATATTTTGTTTTGTTTTTCTTTTTATCTCAACTTCTGTAAAAAAAAATTCTTCTCGTCTTTCATTCTACCTACGTCTTTCTTAAATTATATTATGAAAATCTTATAACGAACTTTAAGTACTACTATTTCTATTATTCTTCTTCTTCTCTATATATTCTTTTTATTATATTGGAATATCATTGTCTTTTTCCGTATTATTTAAAAAGTATTCTTGTATTAGCTACTTTATTACTGAAGTAATTTTCTATTTCTTTCCACTTCATATTTCTTCGTTATATTAAAGTTTAAATGTGTACCTAAGTTAGGTATGCTTGATTGGTTTAATGTTCTTAAAGTTCGCAGTAGATATTTTCAGTATGATATGTTGAAATGTGTCTGCTATCTACTTTTTTATTTACTTTCTTCTTCTCTCTTATTTATTTTTATTTCCAAATGTTCTATATTCTTCACAAATTTTCATTTGCCTTTCGGGGTTTTTCCCCTTTCTTTTCTTTCATCTTCTACTGTCTGCTAAAACAGAGTTTTCGGAAACACATTTTCAGCTATATTCTTGCCGGATAGTCTTTATAATGCACCTATTTCTATCAATATTATTCTGTTTTCTTCGAAATCATTCATTACATAGGTATTTCCTTATTTCATATTTTCCGTTTCTTCCTTTAATTACTTATTCTTTTTCTTTGACTTTACTTATTTCTTATTTTTGAATTAACTGTTTTCAACTTAAAACTTAACTTAAATTATAATTTCTCCTGTACTCTTTCATCATTGTTTTCCATTTCTTTCCTAAGTACCTATTCGTCTTTGTCTGACTAAATATCTTTGATATTTTATATTTCTTTAAAGTACTTATTCTTCTTTGTATTTACTTCTTAATGGTTTTTAGTTATAGTTTTTTTTTTTTTTTTAATTAGTTATATTTGTCTATTTAATTTGATAGGTAGTTATAGTTTATGTAATTTCTGTATGTTTAATTCAATAAAGTTTTTATATCTTCTTCCTTATTTTTTTTTATTGGCCTTGCGTGTTTTCAATTGAAACTATATAAATTATATTTTCTTCTACAATCTAGAATCTTTCGTATTTTATATTTCTTTCTTTAAGTAGGTACCTAACTCATACTTAGTTTTTTTTTTCATTTGCCTTGCTGTTTTCAACACAACTCTATATAAATTATATTTTCTATTACTTTCTTTTAAGTTAGTAGGTACATACTTATTCTTCTTTGTCTTTACTTCTTTCTTATTTTTTTTTCATTTTCTTGCATGCTTTCAACATGAAACTATATAAATTATATTTTGTCTATGTACTGACCTACAATCTTTAATATTTTATGTTTATTTCTTTAAGTAGGTACCTAAATCATACTTAGTTTTTTTTTATTTGCCTTAACTGTTTTCAACACAACTCAATACAAATTATATTTTCTATCGGTACTGACAATCTTTCATATTTTCTATTTCTTTCTTTTAAGTAAGTATGTATACTTATCGACACGACCGAAGGGAAGCACTGACGTGGCACCAAGTTCACCCAGTGTTATGGGCTGACATCACGGATGTTGTAGGTGATCTAGCCAACCGTGTCAGTTTCCATAAAAAAAACTTATTCTTTCTTTCATATTTTCCGTTTCTTCCTTTATGTACCTACTTATTCTTCTTCTTTGACTTTACTTATTTCTTATTTTTGAATTGCCCTTATCTGTTTTCAACATATAACTTAACTTAAATTATAATTTCTCCTACACTCTTTCATCATTGTTTTCCATTTCTTTCCTAAGTACCTATTCGTCTTTATCTGAATAAATATCTTTGATATTTTATATTTCTTTAAAGTACTTATTCTTCTTTGTATTTACTTCTTCCTTATTTCTTTTTCATTGGCCTTGCTTGCATGTTTTCAACTTGAAACTATATAAATTATATTTTCTTGTACAATCTACAATCTTTCGTATTTTATATTTCTTTCCTTAAGTAGGTACCTAACTCATACTTAGTTTTTTTTTTTTTTCATTTGCCTTGCTGTTTTCAACACAACTCTATATAAATTATATTTTCTATTACTTTCTTTTAAGTTAGTAGGTACCTACCTACTTATTCTTCTTTGTCTTTACTTCTTTCTTATTTTTTCATTGGCGTTAACTGTTTTCAACACAACTCTATATAAATTATATTTCAACTGTTTTCAAATTAAAAACTCTATTTGAATTATAATTTCTACAGGTAGGTACTGACCAAAAATCTTTCATATTTTATATTTTTTCCCTAGAATAGATACTATTTTTCTTTGTCTGACTAAATTTCTTTGATATTTTATATTTCTTTCTGTCTTTTTTGTCATTACTTCTTTCTTGAAAAAATATTTCATTGGTCTTGACTGTTTTCTACATGAAACTCTATATAAATTATATTTTATACTGGTAATTACCTACAAGCGATCATATTTTATATGTCTTCCTTTGTACCTACCTATTCTTCTTTGCCTTTATACTTCGTCTGGTTTTATCATTGGCTCGACTGTTTTCTACATAAAACTCTACGGAAATCATAATTCCTATAGGTAGGTATAATTTCTACAATCGACTCATTATTTTCTATTTCAACCCTTTGCGTTCCGGAAGCCGCGCGCGGGGCAAAAACTATTAACTTTTAAGTAGATTATGTAAGTACTTATTCTTCTTAGTCTTTCCTTCTTTCATATTTTTACATTGATCTTAGATGTTTTCAACATATATAAAACGAAATAAATGCTACTCTCTGTAGGTACTCATCTTGACAACCTTTCATATTTTCTGCTTCTTGCTTTACCTATGTACTATTTCTTCTTCGTCTTTGTTTATTTTTATTGAATGTTTTCAACATGAAAAATGGGGAATATTATCTACCACCTTTCTTATTCTATTTCTTCCTTTATGTAGGTACCTATACCTAGCTACTTATTTTTTTTTTCATTTGCCTTAACTGTTTTCAACACAACTCTATATAAATTATATAATTTCTATAGGTACTGACCTACAATCTTTACTTATTCTTCTGCTTGTAGGTTAGTAGGTACCTACTTATTGTCTTTGCCTTACTTCTTTCTTATTATTCCCATTGGGCTTGGCTGTATCAAACATAAAACTCTACATAAATTATAATTTCCAAATATATCTACATATCTACCTACAACACATTTTCTTCCCTCTATCATATTAAATAATCTGTGCCTCTATCTTCACTCTATAAGTATACTGTTCTGAACTTCATTTGTAAATCATTATTATAAGTAAATGCATGAAGTATTAATATATCTTCTGGTTTCTTATACATACATACAACATCCTATATCCCGTTAAACGGAGAAAGCAAAGTAATCGCTGTTGTGTTGCAAGGACTCTGATAAATTACAGCACAACACCGACTTCTACGTTTAACAAGATAACTCTAAGTTATTTCTTATATTATATTATTTATTATTATTGTTACCTTGATCTATTCTCTTTAATTTCTTTCCTACTTCGCTTTCATTTTTGTGATTCAGTTCAAATAAAACTATTCATTATTATTCCTGATTTCTTTCTTTCTTTTTTGTCTTTTTAAATTCATCCCTAAATAGGTCTGGTAGCTGTGTTAGGTATTAAAAGTAAGGATGTTGAGATATTGCGTCATCGGCGCAATGTCTTAACGTCTGTGACGTGTAGTAGTGTAGTAAACCTAACTTAATCTAACCTAATTAAACCTAACCTAACTCAGTCTAACCTCACCCATTTTAACCGAATTTAACCTAAGATTACTATTTTTTATGAATTTTTCGCGGGGGAAAATGGACTCACCTGTGCCAGGTGGCCAGCAGCTGAGGGGTACAGTTTATTTCCCCATTTTTCCTTATCGCAACTTCGATGGTTCGCCGCCGCTCAAACCGGTTCTCGTCCGCCCGCCCGCCGCTCGCTCTCTCGCATAATTATTTCCCATATGGATGGTAACGAGCGTCCGTATTAACATAATTGGGGTCTGTTAAAGGCGTATACGCCGGGAATTGTCGGAGGTACAATCTTTTCGCTCGTTCGATCCTTTGTGCACAGCTCTCCTGAAATACCGATGTTTTGGCAATGCATATAGCAGTTTTAAGTCGTTCTCCGAAGTTCCTAGTAATCTGGAGGGCAATCCCTTCAGTTGTTCGGCATAGTAAGCTCGTTGCTTCTCCTTCTGAAAAAGCTTTGTTTTCACAAATAATTGCAACACAAGGTTGTTATTTTGTTCTTTAACCACACTATATTTTCTTTGAGTATCACGTTCTTGTTTTCGAACTCTACCCTGTTCTACTCGAGTGACAGGTCCGTCGTTGAAGATTCTCCCTCAGGTATTGTATTTCGCCTTTCGGCGTCTCGAATTCGATTTTGAAGTTCAATCCCGTTCTGACCCAACGCGTGAGCGTTCGTCGTTCCATTGTTCCAGCCATTGTATTGCACGATGCAATTTTTCGATCTTGTATGCTGAGAATTTGTGTGTATCACGGTCATTACCGGTAGTAATATACTCCAATAAACAAGGAACGCATGTTACTGCAGAACATTTATATGGGGTACCTGCAATAGCCTGTCCCAGTTTTGAGTAGTGTCGTCAATTGTTTGCAGTAGAGATGTATATGAGATGGAAATGTATCCGCCTTGTTCCCCGATGTCTAGCGATGACTTTCCAAGGATCGCTCCATTGTTCCAGCCATTGTATTGCACGATGCGTCGTTGAGGTCGATTCCAACTTGGTCGACGGTTCTTCTTCCGGTGTTATCTTCTTCTTCGTCGTCGTCGGTTCCTCGTTCGATGGGTGTAAGATTTTGCGCTTGACTTGGCGGGATGATGATGTTGTCGTCTGAGTCGACGGAGAAGATGTCTGGACTGTGACTTGGTAATCTTAGACTTCTGCTGTAATTCGGTCCGGCGGCGCGGGACAGGTTCATTGCCCCAGCAGTTTTTCCTCTTCCGCCGTTGTTGCGAACTCCTCGTCGATCCGCTCGGCGCGGGGGGTGCTTGTTTGGAAAGTTTGCGAAACATGGTTGGTTCTGATGTACAACTCAACGTCGGCACTGGTAATTAATATGGAATGCAGTGGACATGTGGGCAGGCACTGACTTCACTCTCACTTCGTACTCTATATGTTTACCCCACTTCTCTACTACACGTAACTACCTTGCGCACTCATCCGAGACGGGTACCAGTCCGTGACTGTTTTAAGGAATCCTATTCTCTTCTTTTTTAGGGTTCCGTATCCGGTACGGGTATGCGCGCGGGCCATCTACCGAATAGAGCGTGAAGTATTTTAACTAATCGTGACATTTAACTAATATGAAGCATTTCATAACACGCCATAGATGGCGTGAGTGGCGCTAACCATGACATGGCGATACGGAACCCTCGGTGCGCGAGTTCGACTCGCACTTGACCGGTTTTTTTCTCATAATTCTTACATTAAATTCTTCTTCTTCTATCTGCATATATTTTCTTTTTTTTCTAATATTCTATGGAAATATATTTTCTTACTCTCAATCCAGTATTATTTTTATAATACTGGATTGGAAAATGTTTATTTACAATTTATAAATTAAAATTATTAAATAAACTTAAACTATCAAATAAAATTTTATGACAAATTTTTTCTATTTCATTTCTTTTTTTTTTCTTTCAAAATTCTTATCTTTTGTTGTCATTCTTCCCGTAGATATTGATCGCTTGATTTCTCCTGCTTGTCTTTTTGTTTAGACGAACACGCATTTAAATGTCTATTCTTATAAACCCATTCCACTTCAATTCCGTTTAATTTTAACTCTTATACTATACCTACTAAGTATCTAAGTAAATGTTTCCACACAAATAGTCGTTTAAATATTTTCAGTAGGTACACTTTACCTAACTACCAAACTTACACTTCAAGAACTGTTTATTTTTTCTCTTCTTATTTCTATTGTACTTTCCTCCTTCATTACATTAGATACTGTCAGGATTTGTTTCATCTTCACATCGAGAAAAAAAAAATAGGGAAGCGATATAATGAATAAAATCTGACGTATCGGTTGTGCTACAAATTTGGGCCTCTATTTATTTTCTCATCGAAGCGTCTTTACTCTATATTTTCGTGTTTCATACTATCACTATCAAACTTCTGTCTGTCACGGAATATATAGTTCTGTTTTTCATTTCATAAAAAAAAAACATTATTTTTGTTTTCATGCAAATATCATCCAGTTATCTTTTTTCTTGTTTTCTTATTATTATTTATTGTTTTCATCACGGGCAGGACCGCCACTATGTAGTCGGTGGGTAGCACAGTAGTAGTACTCTACATTATACAGATCCTCCATACTTTACTAGGCACCCAGCGGTGGCGCTAGCCTAGCAGCGGGCTCCGGGTCGTCACTCTCACTCGCTCACTGAAAACAAACTGTGACAGGAAGGACATCGAACTATAATAGATCAGTGAGAGGAAGTGACACTTCAAGAGGGCGCGTTTAGTTATGGTCAGGTGCCTAGTAAAGTGTGTCGGTCTGTAGCTGGTTTCTTCATACATCAATGGACCACCGCCGAGTTATAATATAATTGCACTGTGATTCTTTATGTGATACATGATTGTTGAAGGCTTAATCACCATTTTTTATAAAAAAATATAATAAATAAATTTACTGCTGAATTTTGGATTTCATTTTTCGCAATAGTCATGTGAGCTCAACCAACAATTCTTACGTACCATAATAGTACATTTTGTTTTGAATAAATGTAACGAGAAATATAGAATATTATAGTTTTCTTAAATGGTCTAGCCGCAGACCATTCTATCCATATTCATCAAAACGCAAGAGAACGACGTCACTGACTCAAGCTAGTACTGAAATAAAAGACATAATTGCACTTTAATAAATTTTAATACAATTAACATATCTCCCGTACAGTTTCTGTAATAGTTAAAATAGATTCCATTTACTTACGATATTATAACATACGCTTGAAACAACCGCTATTACATCGGTAGGCACATACATACACGCATATATACACAACACTTTAGTCTACGCTAAACCTTTGATAGTTTGGCAGTTAAGAGTCTGCGTAATTGGCTGGCTCTCACTTCTAGTCGAGTATGTAGAATAACAAATTAGTTAATTTAAAAAAAGTAAATAGAATATTGAAAATCGTTCTTTGAGATTACGGCCTGGTGGCCTAGCTATGTGTAAGGACAGTGCAATTGGAAATGCAAATATTTCCAAAACGCTTCTTTTTGGAAATATTTGTACCTTGGAATACAAGTGAATACTAGCTAGGCCACCAGGCTGCAAACTAAAAGAGCGAATTTTCAATATTACTTTCACTTTTAATTTTTTTTTATAAAATCGGTCATTTGTCTGTTCATCTGTCTTTCACACGCGCTGTCCGAGGTGATAACTCCGGAATATTAAGCGTAATAAAAACAATGTAAGCCATTTCGTCCTTATGGCGCGAAAACTATTTTGATGTTTTTATCTTAAAAAAAAAACAAAATTCTCGTGAAGTGCGGGCGTGACGGGATCATCGCTGCGTAATGAAATGAAATGAAATGAAAAATATTTATTTCTCCTATAAGTACATATAAAACTAAAACACTTTTTTGCGTACACTCCCTATGAGTGCAAGAAGAAAATGTCTACGGAACTCACGTTCACACTGAACAGGCTTTTTATTGAAATAAATTGGCTGTTTTACGTACACTCTTCCAGAAGCAAGATCTAGCCAGTATCACCGACTCTTAATTCTGCAGAGAGGTACAATTTTACCCCTCAAATAATATCTGTATTGTATTGTTGACATTTCTTAATTCTGCAGAGAGGTACAATTTTACCCCTCAAATAATATCTGTATTGTATTGTTGACATTTCTATTTGGAAAATAAAAAAAGTGTTAATTAATATAGGCACGGATACATTCAAATACGCTTTGTACAAGATGTCACCGTGCGACAATACCACAGTCTAAAATCTACAGTGATGTCACTAACCCCCTGTAGTCAATCGCTTTATAGATGGACGAATGAAACAGTAATCTCTGTTGCACATGTAACAACTTTCACAACATATTTTCTGTTCAGTTTGCCAAATCGCTATAGCAACGCCAAGAAAAGGCAAGTAATTACATTTAAGTAATCAAAACATGCAATGAAATCGGTCCAAAGTTTTCTCCCAAAGTCCATTTTTAGAGTTCCGTAGCCAGCGGCGGCTACGGAACCCTAAAAATTACCCTTTTAAAATCGACCAGTGTCTGTCCGTCTGTCCACGACCACGTGATCGCTGCGTGCACTCACTATGCCTGCAAGAAGGAAACGGTTACTGAAACCTCTATGTATGAATGAACAATGTCGCACTATCAGGCGTTTCATATCAAAAGAAGTTAGAACTTTGTCACCCTTACGGACGGAGTGATGTCAAACGATCATAGGGTTGCAAAAAAAGTTTTACCCTGCACGGGGCCTCGCAGCGCAGCGGACGGCGGCGAACGCGGTAAGCATAAGTACGCTATTTCTTGGCTTTCATTTTTCGGTGGGCCACCGCTTACGTTTGGGCTAAGCCTCTCACCACACATCTTCATAGAATTTACATTATAGCATTCATAACTGCCCTTAGCTCAGACACGATCATAGGTATCGAGGTGATGGGTAGGTTTAACACACACATGCTAAGATTAACACATTTTATATTGTATATATCTAAGCAATGACTAGAGATAATTAGGAAATCATAGATACTGAGAAACTGAATAGTTTATCAGATTTATTCAAAAATAATTTTTACACCAGGTTGGTCCGGAAAACCATTTTTGGGTCCGATTTTGACACTATTCTGATTTAATTACACAAAATGCACAAAACAATGACGAAATATCTATATACTGTAGGGCATTGAGAATAATGTGAAAATGTATGTAAACTTTCAAGTCTCGAACATATGACCTTCAAAATCACGCTACCAACTGACACCAACTGCACCAACTGAGCAAAATAACTTTCTGAACAACTTGAAAATGTTTTTACACTATTTTTCATTTGTCAAATGTTACAACTTAATAATTCAAGGTAATTTCAAACCAGTAATTTATTAATCTACATCTGAAACTGAAACACTTTGGTTCTGCCACTTTTTATTTTGAGAATATTTTTACTATCTTCACAATCTTCAAAAAAGAAAAAACAAAAATCGACAATTTTGACATTTCAAAAAAATTACGGGTGAAACAATTTTCAGTTTCACATGCAGAATCGTTTTCGGTGAAATAAAAAAGTAGAAATCACCATTTATGAAGCAGTGTTTATATACACAATTTTAATTAAACATTATTTTCAAAATAGCCGTGTGAAAAAAAAATTATGTAAAAAAATATACTACATAAATGAGCGAAAAACTAGGAACGTACATAGGTACATATGTAGGTAGTTGAACTGCCGTAAAGTTTCACATTACTCATATTGAATGTGAAAATAGGGATTTCACCAGTTTCTCAGTCACACAAATATATCTATTTGGCACTCATCTTACGTGTTTACATTCAATTCCTGCCATTTTCTATTTATATTGCTTAAGAACAAAGCAGTTTTTCGACATAAAAAACTGCTCGTACTTCAAAACTTTAAAATTTAATGTATTCTTCTAAAATTTTGTAAGGTTTAATTTAGTTTTATGTCTATGAACAAACCCTTAACATTAGTTTTGCGCTCAGATCAAAAGTAAATAGTTAAAAACAACATTTTGTAAATAAATAAATAAATCAACAAATCCTTAAAATAATAATGAGATCAATAGTATTTGTTAACTACAATATGTATTTGTATATTATACTCGTAGTTTCTTTTAATAAATGGATTCCCTTGAGATCAAAATTAGTAGAATGTTTTTAACAGCATCAATTAATACAAGTTAGCATACAAGCTATATAATGCAAAACATTTTTCAAATGTCACATTAAAAAAAAAACAATCATAATGTGGTTACATTTTCGCTTATTTGTAGATACATCTACACATGCCGGCATGACATTCGCAACGCCCCGCGTGCGACCGAAAGTCCATGGGCATCGTTAAGACACCTTATAGGTTGTTCGGTGCCACATATTGTGCTTGTAATATAAAAAAAACACATGAAAGCACAGTAAATTTGAGCTGAAAAATTGCGAAGGAAAAAGGCCTCGTCAGAGACCTGGATATACCAGTTGTTAGAGCCATGGACGCGAGGCCTAGTGGCAGGGACGACAACAGATCTTCACGCGTCACGGTCCCGACACACCGCTTAATCAATTAACATTGTACACGAAGGTTTGTGCTCACAGTATATCACATCGAATACTAATTTCGTCTAATACAAAGTAGGCCCGTAGTGTAGGTAGAGTAAGTTAGCACAAGGAATCTACACATCTTTAACAACCAACATCAAATAGTTCTAACTCGCGCTCTTGCCGTAGACAATAAGTCAAAGGGCCTATTTCACCAACTTCGGCTAAAATGTAGCTGCCGGCTCACTCCTGTCAACTGTAGTCGAGATATGACATTTTAACCGGCAGTTAAATGTTAACCGAGACTTAATCTAAGGTGGTGAAATTCAGGCAAAATCTAAAAAGGAGTCATAAAGAAGAGTAGAAATAGTTACAATTTGCTTTATAAAAATGCAGCGAAAGATGAGGGAAACTCACTACTTATTGGCATTGATTACAAAAATATATATGTTGAATATAAAAACATATTTTGAACTTGCACAGATCTAAAAAAACTAAGTAAGCTATAAGCCGCACCAATAAACAATCAATATGAACAAGTGCACATCGCCCGCTCGCATGCTATGATTTAAATGTGAGAGCTAGGGACCCTGAGCCCCTTTATCACTGTGACCTAAGAAGTTCTATTGTGCTATCTCACCCGCACAATATCGCTGTGACGTTGTGCGATCTCACTCGCGCATGCAAGCACGGACGCCATTTTCCTATCCTTTCTTTATTGGCGCGGGTAATACAAAGTCGCATGGGCACAGAATGCTGAAGCCGCGTCGACACGAAGTTCGCTTGGACAAACGCTCAACTTTTCAAAATTCACTTGAATGAAACAAAATGACGTCGTTCGTTGAATTCTACGAGGCAGCAGGTATTTTTTTGGGATGTAAGCCTCAAAAACTGCAAGAACAAGGATGCCTTTTGCGAGATTTTCTTTTCTATTCCCGTCTTAGTACTTCTATCAACAAGTCTGCTACAATTCCGACACTGTCTAGCAACAAATCTGTCTCATCCGACATCTTTCGCTCTTGAATGCTGCTTGAAGAATGAAGAAACGCATCCATGTGAACGATGTTATGACGTGTCAACTGGTATCAAACTGAACTTTTATCACAGCTAGGTACTTTGTCAAAAGTACTTTGTCCAAGCAAACTTTGATTGTAGGTATCAACGCGACTTAAGGAGCCAATGAAGGGAGCTTATTCTCTCATGTACCTTAGAAGATGGGATAATATAGTGTCAGTGTACACTACAAAGAGTATTAAAAATAGATTTTCATCAGGAACAATGCTTACACATTACACCTATATTACGCAAGTAGGTACTTACGCAGCTACATAATATGAACACGCAATAATTTCGGTACAATATTTTATGCTATACCTACATGTTTAGTTAAAAAAATCACATCTCCGATTTTTCTACCACTCTCTACAACAGGCATTATCCACCGCTTACGAACTTTTCCGAAAGCTATAACATTTGTTCACAAATACATACCTACTTCAAATTCGAGGACAGTGCTATACAGGCTGTTGCAACAGTCACATTAGCTTCGGGAGCAGATTAGCGAGACCAAAAGGAACAAAAAAGTGTACGACAATTTTTTCTGAACTCAGTCTGAAAAACAAAACAGTTTCCATACGAACTAATTCGCGAATTTAATGTAAAAACCTACAAGCCAAAATGACGCTGAAAAAACCCGCTTTATGGTCGAAATACCGATCGCAAGTAGCTGTAAAATAATAAAAAATATGCACTGGACGCTCATTTTGTGTGCAGCCTGGTAGCATGGCCTATGTAAATGCCTTTAGACATTAAGTCCCTTTGCTGACCTTTTTGTCCGCCTTCTAACTGGCATGGTGCCTCTCTGAGCGTGATTCCGTGAGGAGTGGTATTATTGGCTGTGTCTGGTCTTCTGTTGAAGTTTTGGGCACAGACACTGTGCAGACTGTCTATAAAAAAAATCCACCTTTTGTATATTTTAATTTAATTTCAACACGGAGGCTTACCCTGTTGAAATTCACGTATCAGTCACATACAACAACCCGTATATTGACTGAGTGAGTATGTTGTTTTACATACATAACAACACTCCTGTTTCTCAATGGCGGGGTAGGCAGAAACCATCCTCAATGTAGTGTCGTATCAAATTAAAAATTAATCTGGCACTTATTATTTTCAAAAGTTTAATGGTCAGATTTCTAGTACTAGCACTGTCTTCGAATTGTAAGGTTTTATGATACATTCTTTGGAAATTACACAGTGTTATACATTCATATCACTTTCAAACACGCCCCATTTATATATATATATACACAGTTTTAAAAACTTTTCTTTGGTTAATTAGTACCTACATTGATTACAATATTACACATACGTACATTTTCATTGCTTTTTTACATCCAATCACGCATAATATAATTTGGCAATGGGCGATTTACTCAGGTCGATTTTCGCCAAGTGCCCAGGCCGCACGGTGAAAGTCGACCGTGTAAATGGTCGACCGGCCGCAAGGTGACTGAAATCCAACGCGCCAGAGTTGACTAGCGGTTACTTATTAGGTGCGGCGCGTGGGGTCGTTACTGACATATAAATATATAGTCGCCTGTTTGCTTAACATCGCTATTGTCCAAAGGTTGATAGTTGCCCAGCGAACAATGGAGCAAGCCATGCCGGGAATATCGCTTCACGTCAACCGAAAAAACGACGACCGTTGGGAGTAAACGTGTCCTAAACTGGTGGCCGTAGGAAGAAAAACAGTGCGGAAAGACCACCCGTCAAGTGGGACGACGACGTCAAGTACGTCGGCGGAAATCAGTGGTTCCGTACCGGTGAAGGCCGGGAGGACTGGAGGGAAATTGGTGAGCCGTATGTCCAGCAGTGGACGCTTGCACGCTGACTGACCGACAAAACTGTTTGCTTCAAGTTCTTGCTTCTGCCCTTGTCGCCAGGTCGATGTCAGCAAACAATCATCATTCATCATCGACCGCCCAAACGGGCCACTGTAAAGCCCGCATAATAGTTAATTTGTCAACCAACCGCCTGTGTTGCTAGTATTTCCTCAATATTAATTAGAAAGATGAAATTGCATGTAAGTACGCCCTTATTCGTCATACAAATTTATATCTCATTTAGAATTTAGCACTGGCGAAAAATAAAATTGCCCAGATGTGTGCGTCCACCATCATGTAAAAAGAATGTAATCTGTAATCTGGGCGAACACCCGCGCCCCAAATGTGTGGGTGGGCATACTATAATATAAAGTATGACTCTAGGCAACTCATAGGCCAGCTAAATCTAAAAACGCATTGAATAGGCCAAAACCATTTTCAGTCCTGCAGTATTCATTCATTTAGAGCCCAATACCCGATAATTGGCGGGTGCCAATAGACCAATAAATCTTTTTTTTATTCTTAAAACATGCTTGCACTTGTGTGAACATCCAACATGTGCTGATCCTCGCGTGGTTCGGAGCCATCCAGAGGAGTTGGGGCAAACTGGGTACCTTGCCACCGACTGTGGGCATATGTCATCGAATTGGACGCTGCAACGCTTCAGTCGCGGCCACTGAGTGGTCGCGACCTAGTGCACGGGGAGTTCAATGGGCGTAATTGGTTGACAACAGAGTCGCCATTACTTCTGCGCTGGCGACAAGTTATATGTTCCACGTGCTCATATTGCACATTTGTTGTTGTTGTTGTTATTTTGGGGTTGGATTATTCCATTTATGGAAACTAATCCCTCTTGGTCGGGGGGACCTTCCTGCAAAACCCCTTGATCTCCAGCTACCCCAGCCAACCTAAGTCCTCCGTGAAGGCCACCAGACGACCAGGGTCTCTGCAGATATCGGTTGTCCAGTACACAGCGCTCGAACAAAACGGCTCGGCCGTTCCTTACTTCGCCAAGCAACATTTGTGAAAATCTCTTTCTCTACTTGTCTCGTTCACGGCAGAATCCCATGCCGTCGCATATCACAGTAGGCTAACTTATGCAACGAACATGTACAAGCATCGACACTAGCGCCAAACGGGAGGCTTTTATAATTGGCATGATCAATCCGTCTGTTATGGACTTAGCTATGTATGTATAGTATACATTCTCCAAAAAGGGTAACGTCAAAAGCGCTTTTTGCGTTTCGACGAAACATTGAGCTTTAGAGAGAGACAATCCGGTAGTAGACCGTCGTCCTTGTCGCACGAACTCGCGCAGTGTGAAAGGGACGACGCTCTACAACCAGATTGTCTCTTTCTAAAGCTCGATGTTCATTGTCAGTGCCATAAAAAAATGAACAGACTATATAGAGCTGGCCACAAGCACTCTCATCTCACTTCTCCACGAGCCATCTGCACGCTCGCTCAGTTGGCCCAAGCCATGACGACCTTGCAGAACGGCACAAAGAGAGCGGTGTGGCCGGGCGGGGCGCGGAAGTAGCGGCGCCCGCCGTGCGTGCCGTCGTTGGGCGGAACGCAGGCCGCGTGCGCGGGGATCACCGCGCCCACCACCACGCTGTCGCCGGCGCTCGCAGACGCACCCGCGATGCCCACATACCTGCCCATCCACAAAATAAATAAGAAGGAAGGAAGGTGTGGAACTAAGCTTGCGATGGCTTGAACATATCCGGGACCATCGGCAGTAGAGGAGGGTATTAACCTGTTCGCTCCCGCGTTATAATATGCCTTAATCAAGGTCGAGACTAACGAGTGGCAACTCTAAATTTCCCGCGGTGTTGCAGTTGCCCCCGTAATATATTTAACTGACATAAGGGGGTTATTCTATATGTGAAACTAAACAACTTCTATGGCGAACAAAATTGTTTTTAAACAAAAAAAACAATTATTTTTTCCATACAAATTTTAAATACCTATTCTCAAAATGTTAGGAGAAAAAAATATTTTTTTTCTTCAAATTAAAAAGTCGTAGAACAAAAGTTGTTCTATTTCAAGTACAGATTCACCACCTTTCGGGTTTTACGGTTGGGGTTGCAACACCGTGTATAAATCCGCAAAGAATCAACAGACGAGGACAACGTGCGCGTGACATCATCCCCACCAGCTTCATGTGGCGAATGCAACACAATAATTATGAATTACACTTTATTAACTCATGAGTGACATAGCTTTATTTATGTTTGTCACTCATGCGTCCGTCCGTCTATCTGTCACAGGGTCATAATTTCTAAACTGTTGATCGTAAATAGTTGAAATTTGCGATGAAATTGCGTAAACTTGTAGAAATTTTCTAAATGTATTAAACATTACCGCCATTATTAAAATTATTAAAAAAATTATATGGTAAGTGGCACATCGTTGGAAACATGTTGACTTCCAAGAATTTAAAAATGTAATTATTTCTAAATTTTAAAGTAACATTTTTTAAACGCAAAATCTTCGAAAAAGTTCAAAAAATGTGTGCACACAGACATGCATTCTTTTTATTAGACCGAAAGCTCTTAAATGAACGTTGAGGTGATAGCGACAGAACTGACCGGACAGTGCCGATGGCGATGCGTCCGTGCGGAGTGATCAGCTTGACAGTGTGGCCGAGACGCAGGTGGCGCGGCTCGGCCGGGATGTACGGCCTCGCCAGCCCGCCCCCCGCGCTGTACCCCGCACCTCCACCCTCCTCTGTTCACACGTCACACGTGGCGTATTCAGAGACAACGCATCTCCGCGTGCCACCATCCTTACACACCTCTGTCGCCTCTTCCATAATGTTCTATATGTATGCTCGTCGCTTACACCTATCATCATATCACCTCCGAGAAGGTAGGTTGCATACTGGAGACTTCCCTTTGGATTGCTGGCTATACTGAACTAGGGAACACAGCCGAGGCTGCTATGCGGCCATTGTACGTCTAATACGGTGGTATCAACCCAGTCGGCTACAATTTGAGCCCACCATCTAGTGAGGGGCAAGGGAAGGGACCTACAGTTTTACACCGGTTCCAAACGGTGAAGCAGCAGGTGTAGGTATGCACGTAAATTTTTTCGTCAGAAAAAACACATTTGTACACGCCGGCCGGATTCGAACCTCGGACCTCTCGCAAGAGAAGCCATTCGGCCACCCGCCATTCAATTTGTCTTCCATAATCGAAGAGCAGAAGAGAAGATTGGTCAAGACTGGCTGAGTGCATACAATCCTGATAAAAGCATAGATTAGAGCAGCGGTTCCCAAATAGTGGTACGCATACCCCCAGGGGTACGTAGACTCAAGAGAAGGGGTATGCGCGGGCGCACTTAATGGCCACATTTACCTCTACAAAGTGAAAAGAACTAATTATCTCATTAGTGAAAATTGTCTCCACTAATGAATGGTTGATTGGGACTTATTTCGTATTATACATATTGTGATTAATATGTAGATATTAGAATCCAACAAATGGCTACAAATGGATATACAACTTTATTACCTCTATGTAAAAATAACAACCTTATGAAAATTATTTTATTTAACATTTTACTCAGGGGTAGAGAACGTTTCAACTAAATATTCCCTTCGCCGTTATGTTGGCTCCACTGTCTATCTGTCAAAACAGCGTTGAGGGTTGCTATGTGTACAGATATAACCGTAATTATCAGTATGTACCGTATTTATTATACGGTAAATACCGATTACATTCTTAGGTAATATAATCTTCACAATCTGGCAACACGAATTTAAGCACTGACAGTGACACTGACAGTGGATCCAACATAACGGCGAAGGGAAGATTTAGTTGAAACCCTCTCTACTTGTGTTTCAGAAAATACGCTAAGGGTACCGATTAAAATATAATTGGGAACCACTGGATTAGAGTCATCAAACTGATTCTCAAACATATGTCCCCACAACTACTGTGTGGGGCCGGTACTTAATAAGAATAGCCCCACTGCATCTCTCGCCGTGAATGTCGTAAAAGGCGACTAAGGGATATGGAAAACATGCCGCGCGTAAGGGCGACACGCTAGCCACCTCTCACCTTGGCGCGGTGTTTCCACCGCGTCATGCAGCGGGTGGGCCTTCGTGACTTACTTGCTGCTTGATCTGAGTTATCTTGTCCGAATACTGCAGACACCCCGGTCAACTTGTGGCTTTCATGAAGACATACGCTGGCTGGGGTAGCTGGAGATTGCGGGGTTTTGCACGAAGGTCCCCAACCAAGCGGGATTAGTTTGCAGACCTAGAGCCAGCCCCAAACCAAATCAACAACAAAAACATGCCCCCGCAACACGAACCTTCCCTGCGGTATGTGTCAGGTCGCAGGTTGTCTATAGAGCGCCGCAGGTAGGCCTCCGCGTCGTCCAGCAGCTGCTCCGTGTCCAGACTGTCGGGCGGCGCCCCGCCCCCGCCGCCCCGCCACCCGCGCACGTCCGGCAGAGAGCTGCGCCACACGCTGCGGTGCTCTGCGTCACAGATTACTTAATAGTTACTTCGTAACAGATAACTCACTCCATAGAAATAGTTCCATACCTTTGGCTTTATTTATTTTATTTATTTATTTATTTGATGAACGAACAGCCTAACTAAGCTGATGTGTTCATGTCTAAGTTCACTGGTGCTTTGTTATTTTGATGTTAGTTTAGTTTGGTGTTTTTTTTTTAGGTGTTTGTCGAGCCCGTTCTTAAAGGAATTGGTGGTGGGTGCTTGTACGACATCTTCGGGCAGTTTGTTCCACATTTCCACTGCCCTATTTGACAGGAAGTTTCGTCTCGGATTTGTTGAGCTGACAGTGACATTCAGCTTCAAGCTATGGCCTCGGAGATGACTATTTGTATTTCTAGTAAAGAGGTTCTCCAGTTCTGGACAATCATAATGCTGATTGAGAATCTAGCCTAGAATCTAGAATAGAAATAGCCTAATGTTTCACGTCGCCAATCGCTGCATGCGAAAATGTACGTAATCATGCGATCGAGCGTAAAGTACATTATTGCTTTGCAGCTGCGCGCGTTAGCGTGGGCGAGCATGTAGGCATGTTTCGCGCGGCTGACGAATTTCTACTGAATTAGACCGCCGGCGGTGCACCGGGCGGTAGGTAGTTAGCGCGCGCAAGTACATAGAGTGCGTGAGGCATGTCTGCGTGCCAGTTTGCATTTTTTTTCATTTCACCAGAAAGAATATGCAGGAGTATAAACACACTGGGGGAGAAGCTCGAAATATAGTCACAGAGTAAATGACTGATGGATGAGACAGAAAGATTAGATGAATATTAGATAGGTAGTAGATTTACCATACAAGGGCCAATTAAAAAAACTCAACTACTGATGAATGTCAGTTCGCAGACAGATGACAGTAGGTACCAAAAGCTGAAGAAAAAAAACTGGCAAAGTGCGAGTCGGACTTGCGCACCGAAGGTATCGCACCACTACGTAATTGGCAAGTTTTTATTATTAGGTATTTTTTATACTTTTTAGAGTTTGCACTATATTCACACCAAATTGGACTCATTATATTCAGTTTTCTTCAAAATAATTATATACCTTTGGGTGTGGAGGAGGCTATGGGCGGTATGTAGCTGGAGCTGAAGTGGTGCCGGTCCGCGCTGTGAAACTGGGAGCGGTAGGAACCACGCGCGAGGTACCTGGCACAACACCACCCATTTATATATTATAATGTGTGTGTGTGGCAAACATCTGCAGAGCGGATACATCGGATGTGCAGTAAGGCGGCGACAGAACGTCTTCAATTTATTTGATTAAATTATTTATTTTTAGGCCCACAACACAGCCCAAAATATAACAGAGCTTCACACAAATACTTAAGATGTGTAGATCGCAACATGAGCACAGCATGACAACATTAACGAAGTTGCCAGAAGAAATAAAACAAAGCATGTATACACGGTGTTGCAGTTGCCCCCGTAATATTTTTAACTGACATAAGGGGGTTATTCCATATGTGAAACTAAACAGCTTCTGTGACGAAAAAAAAAATTTTTTTGAAACAAAAAAAAAAATTATTTTTTCCATACAAATTTTAATTACCTATTCTCAAAATGTATGGAGAAAAAAAAATTTTTTTTTCTTCAAATAAAAAAGTCGTAGAACAAAAGTTGTTCTATTTCACGTACAGAATCACCCCCTTTCGGGTTTTACGGTTGGGGTTGCAACACCGTGTAGAACACATGCAGAAGATTGCGTCATACCGACTATAAAAGATGCAACAGTTCGAAATTTAGAGAGAATCGAACATCTTCGACCTGATGGTGAAATGGTAACGCGCTGGCGACTCAAGCCGGAGTTCCAGGTTCGAATCCTGGACGGGACGAAATTTTTTTTTTTTTATTGAAACTGACACAGTTGGCTACATCACCTATAACATTCGTGATGTCAGCCCATAACACCGGGTGAACTTGGTGCCATGTCAGTGCTTCCCTTCGGTCGTGCCGGCTACACTGAACTGGACGGAAAACACAAACTGTTTACATAGCCGTTTCGACCGACCTTTCATTTAGTGCGGTTGTACCAACCCGGACGGGTTGAACCCTACCACATAGTAATTTAAGAAATGAGTCATATCCCTTAGTCCCTTAGGAGAGATGCAGTGGGGCTATTCTTTTAAAGTACCGGCCCCACACGGTACGAATTTTCTCTTCATTTTCGGTTACGCATCTATCGAAACAATTATGTAGAGAAGTATATAATTTGGTCCTTCGAGCCGGATATTCGAGCCGTCACAATGACAGCTGTCAGCACAATCTCACCGACTAGTGTCCCCGGTGCGCGCGAGCCGCGTGGGCGAGGTGGCGGGGGAGCAAAGGGTGGCGCCGCACGCGCCGCACGCCTGCCCCGCGCCTGCCCCACCCCCGCCGCCACCTTCCGCCGCCCACACAGGGTCTGCTGAGCGAGACAGCTCTGGCACCATTGATGTGAATCCTGGGGACATTAAGTTAAATAATTCGTTAAGGCTAACTTATCCCTTACAGATTTTCTTTCAGTCAAGCTTTGAATGTTTGAGACATGCTTACATTGAAAGGCAAGGAAAGTTGATTTTGTTTAGGCAGGTAGTTGTGTGCCTAAATCCTACTATTCTCTTAAACATTTCTAGACCACATCCTACTACAATATTTATGGTTTAAAATAAATTTTTTTACTGTTCCGTTTTTGCTCACTGTTACTTTTTAGGGGTTGACAAGTGACACCTAGCAATTATTTTTTATTTTTTAATTAATATTATTTAATGCATTGAAAACTTAGTAAGTAAATGTTATGTTGCTAAACATCGTGGTCGGTGTTGTGTTTTAATTCACCAGAGTTGTTGCAGCACAACACCGTTTACTCTGCTTACGCCGATTGTCGGGACACAGTGTGAGGTATGAAGGTATGTCTTGAAAGTGTATGTTCACTCCGCGCAGTATATCAACACAAACTCACCGATGTCGCTCAGCAGGACGCGCCTCGCCTCGTCCGTCCGCAGGGTTGCGGGCGCGAGAGTGCGCGGCCTCGGGTCGGTGGGGGCGTGGCGCCGGAGCGGGCGCTCCGCGGAGCCCGGGCCCGCCGGCGCGGTCAAGCGGCTCGGGAGTGTCGCCAGAGGAGGTCCCACCTAGAGAGCGCTTCAACTAAACTAAAAGTTCCCTTCGCCGTTATGTTGGCTCCACTGTCAGTGTCACTGTCAGTGCTTAAATTCGTGTTGCCAGATTGTGAAGATTATATTACCTAATAATGTAATCCGTATTTACCGTATAATAAATACGGTAAATACCGAAAATTACGGGTAAATCTGTACACATAGCAACCTTCAACGCTGTTTGACAGATAGACAGTGGAGCCAACATAACGGCGAAGGGAACTTTTAGTTGAAACACTCTCTACACATGTCATGTAATTTTTATTTTATTTTATTTATTAAGGCCGCCTTACAGCGCTATTACAAAAGTATATACACAATACACAGAAAAATATATGTTCATGAATAGATAGTAAATAGAAAAACAAACCAAAACATTACATAAATAAAAAAAAAAACTGCCAGATTGTGTTGACATCTATCATTGTGACTGACTAGTGTTCCTGGTGCACGCAATGTAAAATTTGCCATTCAGCTAAAGGCACTGACATGGCATCTAGTTCACCAAGGTGTCATGGGCTGATGTCACGGGTGTAGTAGGACCCGTTTTGTTTTTATCCACTGTGAAGGTGTGGAACTAAGCTTGCGATGGCTTCACCGAACATATCCGGGCCCATTGGCAGTTAGGGTGTTAACCGAGGTCGGGACTAGCGAGTGGCCACTCAAAATTTCCCGCGCATGCTTCACGTTTCGGCCGTTTTCGAAGCTCTCTCCATGTATGAGCTAAGCGTCGATCTTGGCAGCCCTAGATTCTTGAAGAGACTGTAGAGCGACTTCGCTGGTAGTCCTCTTGCTCCGACTTCCAAAGGGAAGAGATCAGTCTTGAATCCGTTTCTCACAATCCGGTCTACTAAGTTGCAGTACTTGTTAAGTTTGATGTTGGGGTCCTTCGGTATGTTGCTTTCCCATGGAACAGTAAGTTCAACAAGTACTACATGCTTTGTCGCTTTTGAGAATATGAGTATATCCGGTCTTAATGCTGTGGTACAGATTTCCGAAGGCATCTGGTAATGCTTCTCATGTGTGTCCATCAACAATTCCCAATCCTTTGCTGCTCCCAAAATTGAAGAAGGTTTAGTCCTATCTTGGGGCAGCTTTTTGGCTCCAAGTTTCACAAAGTTGACCTTCTGGAAGCCGCTACTGGTTTGCCCTTTCCTGGTCCGTACAATTGACAGGTTGATGGCCTCTCTGATGATTTGGAGGACTTTATCATGACGGTAGGAATACTGGCCTCGCTCAAGTAGTATTTTGCATCCGCATAACAAATGTTTGGCCCTGCCCACGGACTCCTTACATGACGGGCATAGTCTATTTGTAGATTTCCCCCATCTAACTAGGTTACTCGGGTCGGGGAGAGTAAGCTGGAATGCATTTAGGTAGAACTTAAGCAGCTCAGGGGACCAGTTGTATATTATGGATTTCCACTTCAATGCAGGAGGGATGCAGAAGTCGCCCACTGTTAGCCAATCATTCTGCATTTATACTTTTTAAAATTTTACTTAATAAAATAAAAAAAAGTGTGTAATTAAATGTATGGAGTAATAATAGAACTAAGAAGAGTAAGTACCTTATGCGCCAGATATCCATCGGAGCTCCACCTCGGCGGCAAGGCGCTCACCTCGGTCTGCGCCCCGTTCTCCCGCCGCACCGACGCCCCGTCCGCGCGCAGGATCGGCCGAGTGCGTCCCGTCCCGGCCGTTGCAGTCGCCTTGAACGGCCCCGATTGCCGCGCATATGGACGGTGGGGCAACGGTCTGGGGGCAGAGTTTTCTTTTATTTTATTTACTTATTTGTTTTTTTAGAGCAGGGATGGGCAAACTACGGCCTGCGGGCAATCTCTGGCCCGCGAACGGTTGCAATCCGGCCCGCGACCACCGACCCAGAAGTAGATACATTTATTATACATTACTTAATACCTACATTAAATAAATAGTTACTAATGAATAATGAATAAATCTTTGTTCCTATTTTATAGATTACCTGCAATAAATATGAATTTCCCTATTTCATAGTGCACCAGGTACACTGTACCTGATTCGAATATCTATATGTATATATTCATATAATTTAATTTTTTATAAATAAGAGATGTTTTAAAGTTCTTGAAACCTATGAGTCACTATAACTTTATTTCGAAAAATACAAATATCCTTATTTCAACAAATAATTATATTATAGCCAAAAATTAAGAAACCTGGCCCCCCATAGATTATTATGTTTGTAAATATTGGCCCGCATAGAAAAACGTTTGCCCATCCCTGTTTTAGAGCGTACAATTTAAGATGGCGTCACATGTGGCATCTATGGAATTTATGGGATGACATTTGATAAGAAACAACCATTATAATATTGTCTACAAGACAATAACATAATGTTTATTATCACGGATGTCAATACACAGTTTAGCACCCACATGATCAGCCTTTGAAATCGGCCGCTAGTGAAGACTCACCTATACTGAAAGGGATTAGGGCAAGTGTTGCGCCTTGCGTTGAGGTTAGCCGACACCAGGTCTTCTTCTGAAACGCCGCACTTGGAGATGTCTGTCTCGCCGACCACGGAGAACCGGTGCCCGAGGTGTCGGTGCTGCTGGAAGCTGTCCACGCTCTCCTCGCGGTGCATCATCTCCGTACTCGAACCCAGCTCCAGGCTTGAGGACTTGGTCGTGTCGAAACTGGTGAGGTAGATGCAAATATGACCGACGTTGTCACATAATCGTGATGCTGTATCCCAGCAATCGGATTTAAGCGGAGTAATTGGTGTTCGTGCTGCAAGAACTCGGGTCATAACCGACCACACATCACCATAAACGAGCGTGTGGGTGCGGCACATAAAACATTATGGCCCCACTGCATCTCTCCCCTTGCACACATGCTCGTTTAATTATACCGCAGAAAGTTAAACAACATTTCAAATATGGGTCTTAAATTTTACAAACTGCGACACAAATAAAACACAAACTGACATAAAAAAAATTCATCACACCTGTTTCCCAGTGGGGCAGGCAGAGACAATGGATCTCCACGTGTCATGCTCCTAACTAGGGTTGCCAACCGCACCTTAATGTATCTTACGTTATAACAAATTTTCTGTTGTCGAAACTGTACCAAGCTGGCATTCATGGTGACATTTATCGCTGGTACTGTTCTTATGTCAAAAACAGAAGGCTTTAGTAGGTAATCAACGGTTTCATGTCTAGCTAGGTTCAAGTACCTTCTGGTGTTCCTCAAGGTTCACTTCTAGGGTCATTACTTTTTATAATATTGATAACGGATATTAGCGACTCTTTGCATCATGCAAAAATATTATAGCAAATGGCAAAAACGGAACCCTTATAATTTCACCCTGTCCCCTGTCTGTCTGTCCGTCTGTCCGCCCGTATTTCGCAGCTATTTCACCCGCGAGACCATTGGCACTATATAGATGAAATTTGAAAGAATCACTATACAAAGATGCGGTGAAATTAGGAAAAAAAAAAATTAGGGGTGGCACACCATTTATGTACAACATTTATTACTGAGGAATGAAAAAAATAATGTAAATGCGTCACATGTTCCAGAATGTTGAAAAACACTGATATAGTGTATTTAAAAATACCTCATTCCTTTTTTTCTAAAAAAAGTTGGCAACCCTACTCCTGACACACCTATGCCATATTTTTCTTCATACATGATCATCTGGTCTACGCAAGTGTGTCTGGGGTGACCCTTCCCGACTCTTCCATTCACATTAGCTGCATAAACATCTGTCTTTAGTCTCCCATTATACTTTCTTCTAACATGACCGAACCACTGAAGCGAAATAAATACCAACTTGTGAAACTGTGGACACTTACCTCAGACCACGATATTCGCAACTCAGACTGTCCGTGCTCTGAAGTCGGCGTCCCGACTTGTTTAAGTAGTTGTCTGACTTGTTATCGCAGCTCTTTAGAATGCCCGGCCGATCCGTGTGATCGAAGGTCTTCCCGTTCGGTTCCGGATCGCCCGGGAGTCGAACCCGCTTCCCTGATGGCTGCAGATCGGAGTTCTCCCGGTCCTCGGATCCGGGTTGAAAGTCAGGATCGAGGGTGTGGAACTTGATGAGGACGGGTGTTGATTTGGTGGGTGTGGTGGGCACCCACGGCTCACCTTCTCGGATCGACACTAGGTCCTCCTGGAAAATAAAAAATATTTCTAAAACTATGAAATATCTGCACTCAATAACCAACAATCATGTGCATAACTCTAACTCTCTAAGGCAAGCAGTCCATCAGTTCATTCAGTTCAGTTTATTCCGAATCATTCCTCACTCCGCACTCAATATGGTCATTCGTTTTGGAATGTTTCTGGAGTATAATTTCTTTATGTAAACCAGCAGTCAGTATTGGGAGGTGTTTAGCCGCTGCCAAAGTACCTCCCAAAGCCCGACCAGCCTATTCACCCAAGAGAAGGTTTCATACCGAAGACTTCCCTTTGGATTGCTGGCTATACCGGACAGCCGAACCTGCAATACAGGCATATTTCTTCCGGTACAGTGGTATGTGGAAGCACCTTCTTTACTATCATTTTGATTTACGTTTTGTTTATAGACGTCCAGAAATATCAACCTTCCGGTTACAAAATCCAGACGTCTACTACCTGCACTCTTGCGAGTACAGAGATCATGTATGCCAGATCGAGGCCCCATAGCTGTACCGTTTTTTCCGAAATAATCCCATGGGAATACACAGACTGCGACCTTTCCCCAGCCGATCCGAGCCACCACCCGTCCACCCGAAGGAACCCCCGACCGAAGTCGAGAGCCGGGGGTGAAGCCATCACTGCCACTGGGGTCCAACCACAGGGGTATGTGGAAGCAACCCATGTCTCACCTGCAAGTTTGACATGTCCTTAGACTCGTCCGTAGTGAATATGAGCTCGATGTCGTCCACCTCGGACTCGTCGCCGCTGCCCTCCCCGGCGCCGCCGCAGCCGCCAATCTGCTCCTCCCCCGCCGGTGAGGACGCGCGCTCCGCGGCACGCGCGCTTCCACCCCCCTCCCCACTCTCCGAGAACACGGAGTTGTCACCCTCTGACATCGATCTGCGATGAAAATGTTAGTTCTAAGATCACATCACATCTTCGGTAAATTGAGACTATTTAGAACATGCGTGGCTGGTGGTGGTGGTTAATTGGAAAACAAATTTTAGTTTTCTGGTTGTGCGGCCTGACAAGCCATGATTTAAAATTCACAAAATTTTGCAACATCATATTTTTTTGCCTTTTCCTCAAGAACTCAAGGGCAATTAGGTAATGGCGGTTTATTCATAGAGGCATGTGCGTACGTCCAGCTTGTGCACACTCACCTCAAGCTGAGCTCGTCCACGTCCAGGTTGAGCGTGTCCCTGTTCCTGGGCCGCTCGGGCCACTGCTCCAGCAGCAGATTCTCCTCGCTCGTGATGTGCACGCGTACGTCCAGCTTGTGCACACTCACCTCAAGCTGAGCTCGTCCACGTCCAGGTTGAGCGTGTCCCTGTTCCTGGGCCGCTCGGGCTGCTGCTCCAGCAGTAGGTTCTCCTTGCTCGTGATGCGCACGCGTACGTCCAGCTTGTGCCCTCAAGCTGAGCTCGTCCACGTCCAGGTTGAGCGTGTCCCTGTTCCTGGGCCGCTCGGACTGCTGCTCCAGCAGCAGGTTCTCCTCGCTCGTGATGCGCACGCGTACGTCCAGCTTGTGCACACTCGCCTCAAGCTGAGCTCGTCACCGTCCAGGTTGAGCGTGTCCCTGTTCCTGGGCCGCTCGGGCTACTGCTCCAAGGTTCTCCTCGCTCGTGATGCGCACGCGTACGTCCAGCTTGTGCACACTCACCTCAAGCTGAGCTCGTCCACGTCCAGGTTGAGCGTGTCCCTGTTCCTGGGCCGCTCGGGCTGCTGCTCCAGCAGCAGGTTCTCCTCGCTCGTGATGCGCACGCGTACGTCCAGCTTGTGCACACTCACCTCAAGCTGAGCTCGTCCACGTCCAGGTTGAGCGTGTCCCTGTTCCTGGGCCGCTCGGGCTGCTGCTCCAGCAGCACGTTCTCCTCGCTCGTGATGCGCACGCGTACTTCCAGCTTGTGCACACTCACCTAAAGCTGAGCTCGTCCACGTCCAGGTTGAGCGTGTCCCTGTTCCTGGGCCGCTCGGGCTGCTGCTCCAGCAGCAGGTTCTCCTCGCTCGTGATGCGCACGCGTACGTCCAGCTTGTGCACACTCACCTCAAGCTGAGCTCGTCCACGTCCAGGTTGAGCGTGTCCCTGTTCCTGGGCCGCTCGGGCTGCTGCTCCAGCAGCAGGTTCTCCTCGCTCGTGATGCGCACGCGTACGTCCAGCTTGTGCACACTCACCTCAAGCTGAGCTCGTCCACGTCCAGGTTGAGCGTGTCCCTGTTCCTGGGCCGCTCGGGCTGCTGCTCCAGCAGTAGGTTCTCCTCGCTCGTGATGCGCACGCGTACGTCCAGCTTGTCACTGCGACCGCCGTCCGCGTCGCGCACCGCCATGCCTGCAGCCTCAGTTTGTGTTCGACTCTCTTCTTTGTGGAAACTCTCACGCACCTTCAATGAAATTATATATATTACACCTTGTTCGTAAAGACACGATACACATCGACTCTCGAAAGGAATAACAAAAAAGGCTAATGGAAGGAAAATCGAAAGGACACGCCATTTTGAAAGCTTTTTTAAAATTAAAAATTAAAAAATATCTTATCTTCATTAATGTGAGCCTGATTACAATTTTGTGTTTCATATTATAACAAATTAGTGGCGGATTATACACACTTTTTATACAATAAGGTAAAAAATCTTTCATAGTCCAAAATTTATGCGCTCATTGTTAGACAGAAACAACAACATTAGACACATAGAAACAACATTAGACAGATGTTAGTAATGTAGAGTAGTACAGTTACAGATTCTACTCTTTGTATTCAACTGAAAGCTGTCATAGTGGTGTCGGTGCAAGTAGGTACTAGTTGCGCGCGTAGTTGCCTTTATTCAATCGTTAATTTACCTTAAACTCTGAGGTTTTTCCGTCAAACTCTGTCGTAGACTCGGTCTCGGACGTGGTGCTCGAGACAAAGGTCTCTCCCGCCTCCAGACTACGAACTTTGATGCTCACGTCAAACTTTGACAACAACTCTATCTTGGTTCTAAATGTTGATCGACTGTCATCCTCCCTGATAGGCTGGGAAAGTAGAAGCTCCTCTGTGGAGTCATCTGCCCGCTGCTCTGTATGTTTGACATCTTCTTGCACGCTTTCGAAGGGACTCGTTAGCTCAGCGCTTCCGTTCAGTTCTGTCTCGTGCGTTGGTTGAGCACTTCCGTTAAATTCTGACTCGTGTGATGGCTCAAAGCTTCCGTTAAATTCGGACTCTCTTGTCGGCTGATCAGCACTTCTGTTCAATTCTGAGTCACGCACCGGCTCAGAGCTTCCGTTCAAATCTGACTTGTGCGTTCGTTCAGTGCTATTCAAGTTTTCCGTTGAGCAGAAGTCATACTTCTTAGGGCTTTCATCGAAGGTCTGACGGATAATGAAAGTGTCATTGTACACTTCCTCTGAACTTACTTCGACTGTCACAGACTCGGTCTGCCTCTGCTCTATCTGTGGCAAGTCACACGGCGAGGCAAAGCTTATATCGATGCGTGGACCCGTTACGTTACCTAAATCAAAATGATCCTCTCCGTGCGTGTCGATTATTTTTCGTCTCAATATGTGATTCTCGAGCGTCAATTTCTCTATGGCGTCCTCGTAGTCGACCTGCGATTGTCTCTGGTACTTCTCGCGTAGCTCCTTCAGCTCGTTCTTGGATAGCTCAAGAGCGGTACGCAGCGACACCACGGTCTGGTGGAGCGCCCTCACAGTGTCGAGATGAGGCGGGGAGGCGACGCCCCGCGCTGGGACCGCGGCCCGTCCGTCCATCGAAACCTCTCGCCGCTGGATACCACATACATGACGACCGAGCGCTCGCTGCCTCCGAGACTATGCACGCTTCTCGCCGCTCTCCATTCCGCTGGCTTGCCCGCGCAAGAAAATAAGAATGGTAAATGTCGCGAGACGAACCGACCGATGACTGATGGCCGACACCACCCCGTGCGCCGCCTGTATTCCCGTCGCGTGTCAGCCAGAGAAGTCCCGATTGACACACATATCGAAATTTATGCAAACGCCCGCACGCTAGATGTTATCGCGAAGGTGAGGTGAGCTCCGGAAGCGCAATCGATACGGTCGACCTCCGCACTTCCGCGCCGATTAGGCAGCGGCACTTAAAACTTTGACGAACTGATAAAACTTTAACACGAAAAGCTGTAATTAAAAGAATTGACGAGGCGCGTAGCGGTCCGGAGCGAAGGCGGCGGCGGGCGCTGACAGCGCGACTGTTCCGATCCGCGTAGCTATAACGACGACGTGTGGCGTGCGAGGGTGGCGCGGGCGGAGGCGCGCGGTAGTAAACAAATCAATACTCACCTCACCACTCCGTTGGCCTTGCCGAGCCACGGAGGGCGGGCGCTGTGGGCGGGCGGACCTCTGCTGGTGCGAATTTAGAACGGGCGGGCGGATGGATGCACCTGGGCGGGCGGGCACACAGATTATGTGGTGGGCGGATGGACAAACCGGAAGCAATTCATGTAAATGTCATGTCAAAGTTGAAGTTTAGAAATGTATGCGTTCTCATCCCGCATCTCAGGGAAAACAGATGTGTCACTTTCTCCCAAGGCCCAAGAGGCTTAGAGATTTTTCTAAAGCTTTTCCTCACACTAAGAAGAACGTAATGTAATGTTAGACAACTAATGTAGCACGAATTGATGTTTTCCGTGTGTGCTGCCATGTATCTCTTATAAAAATCCATTGAATAATCAACTTTTTTTATAGTAAAAAAAGAATGTTTCATTTTCCTTATTTTTAATAAAATTGTATAATAATTTTGATGTAATTCTTATTTTAATTCATGAAATCAAACATAAACCCCACTGGAAAACAGGCATGTATGTATATTGTGTAAAACTGAAAAACTTGCATAGTACTTTTCAAAAATATAAGTAGATATGTAATAAATAACGTATGATTTTTGAAGGCCTTCACAAATACAGTTTAATTATCGAATATTTATCAGTTTTTTTAGTTGAGCTCAATTTATTAGATTAGCGACGGTAAGATCGAATATTGCTGGTATGCTTATTGTGTAGGCCGAGTTGAAAGATGAATTATAGTGAAAGAATTGTTTGCCGGAAATGAGTAGTTTCGGAGAAAAAAAAATCCCATACAAATTTTATTTTTCATACAAAATAAAAAAAATTGTTTTTTTTTAAGTCACAAAAACATTGGTTTTGAATATAAATGTATGTAAAAACAAGGGAAGTGGTATGGGTGAATGTTTTGGTGGTTTAAAAAAAAAATAACCAGGGTTAATTTATAGAAGATGCGTCGCTACGCGACGCATCTTCTATAAATTAACCCTAACCTAAAGGCGCATGTCGTTTTTGCATAAATTCCTATTCAAAATAAATGTTTTGGTGCATTAAAAAAAATTAATAAAAAATCGAAAATTAATTTTGTATGAAAAATATTTAAAAAAAAAAAAAAAATCTCCGAAACTACGCATTTCCGGCAAACAATTCTTTCACTATAATTCATCTTTTAACTCGGCCTACACAATAAGCATACCAGCAATATTCGATCTTACCGTCGCTAATCTAATACTCAGCCAATAGTGATTGTGTGGTAATTGTGGTACCTATTGTAAATTGTAAGCCGAAATGGTGACAAATAAACGTTTCATTTCATTAAATTATTTTATTTTACCTTACTATTGAGAATTGGGTTGTACATCTGGTCACACCAAACTGACAGCTATCAATTTTGTTTTGACGTTTTAGCCAGTCTAACCTCAAAAAATGTAAACTCGTGAAAAGATATTGTTTCAGAAGAATAAAATATTTAGATAATAAGATTAAAAATGTTCCCGCTAACACGCTTCAGTCGAACAGCTTCATGTTGGTTTGTAACGAGACGGTATAAATCCAAAGTGCACTGGGTATGTTTATCGGCTTTTATTTGTTTATGTTCATTGGCTTGTGTTTTCTTTCTACACTCACAACATGTACGTTTGCCCCATGTGAGATTTCTCACCAGCTTGATAGACATTATGGCTACGCACCTATTAAAATGAAATTGATCTTGTCAGTCCAAGCTGAACAAGAAGACGGGACCCACACACAAGGCCATGGACCATTTCGACGACTTCTACGGCTCTGTGTTCGGCGCCAAGTGGGAGCCGATGAGGAAGGGGCTGCTGCGCAGGCAGAAGTATGTTGCACTAGTCAACAACTACGGCGACACGGAGGAAACTATGCAATTTCTTACTAACAGAGGCAAGTATCTCTAGGTTCCTACAATTAAAAAAAACTGTTCTGTACATACATACATAGCGTCACGCCTGCTTCCCAGTGGGATAGGCAGAGACAACGGATCTCGAAGTGCCACGATCCTGACTGTCCTCTGCTACTTCTTCCACATTCATAATGTTCTCCATACATGCACGTCGGTTACGGGTACTACTATGCACTTGACCCTTTTGATAATCCTCCTTCCTGTAATTAAGCCTATGAATAAAAGTAATAGGTAGATAGATAGAAAATACACTTTATTGCTTCAAAAAACATTTTACAGAAATAAGCAATATATATTTACATAAGGTGCAAAGACGGACTTATCCCTTACTGAGATTTTTTCCAGCCTTTGGATGTTTGAGAGTCGATTCATATTTACTATACACGGTGAACAAAAAACCTGCAAACACTCGAAGGCAGGAAGTACAGTTTAAGATACTGAATCGGATAGGTTAGTTTTTTTTTTAAATTCGGACAAAATTTTTCAATGAAAAAATTGAATTAGTATCACAACCTTTTACTTCTAATGCAAAATTGTTTACTCTAGGCGGCGCGGCGGCGGCGGCGCGGGCAACACAAAGGCCGCGCCGCCGCCTCGCCGCCAGTGTCATAAATTATCTTGAGGCCGCATTCAATGAAGTGAAGGCAGACAGCGTGTTCTTATGTCTTTAGTGAGATTCTTTGTAAAATAATTTGCCAATTTTAATGTTTTTTTTTTTCTTCTGCACTGAAAATGAAATCGGTAAGTGCTTTGAGGTCTGTTATTGTGCAACAAACTACCTATTATTTTGTATGCTATTAGGTTTTAGAATATTACCTAGGTAGGTGTACCTAGAAAACTGATATCACGTGCTTAAGACATATGGTAGTAGGGTTTAACTTCACCTCACTGTTGACATAATTTAGTTATTTGAAGACATCTTGATACTTAGGAATAATTGAAAAAGGGCATATTTTCATTGAAATTTCAAAAAAAAACTAGCCTATCCGATTCAGTATCTGAAACTGTACTTCCTGCCTTCGGGTGTTCGACAGGTTTTTTGTTCACCGTGTATAATACCTATATGCTATGTGTTTGCAAAATAAACACATTTTTGTTATAATTTTTTTTTATATAAATTAAAATGCTTATTCCTCTGTTCCAGGCGCTCACTGCGTCAACAACCTAATCCGAGTGGACCGCGAGTTCCGCGAGACGTACCACAGCGGCCCGCCCGACTCCAAGCCGGAGACGTACGACATGGACAGCGCCATCCGCAGCTTCTCAGCCAAAGCGCAAGAGGAGGAGATCGCGGGGCTGTACCCGGGCGAGGGCGCCCCGGACACACTGGAGGCGGAGGGCATTACGCTGAGAGCGGACGGCGGTGTAGAGGTTGAGAAAGAACAGAGGTACTATTTCATGTCATCCAATCTTCTTATGCTTTTTTTTATGGAAACTGACATGATTGGCTACATCACCTGCAATATCCGTGATGTCAGCCCATAACACCGGGTGAACTAGGTGCCATGTTAATGCTTCCCTTCATTTCATGTCGGCTACACTACACTGGACGGAAAACATGAACTATTTACATAGCCGTTTTGACCGACGTTTTATTCAGTGCGGTGGTATCATCCCGGGCGGGATTAACCCTACCATCTAGTAAGGTAAGAAGGGAAGGGAGCTACAGTTTAACGTGGAATCCGAACCTCGGTCAGCTTCCAACAACGGTCGAGCGGTCGCCCATCGAAGTACTGACCGCGCTCAGCGTTGTGTTATGTATATTGTGTTTTGTCAGCGTCAATAGCTCGTTGGTGCAATGGATCGTAGTGCGGTTGTGAGATTAAGCTAGACACCTATTTGTTACACCTACGAGTGTAACAATGCCACAAGTTGAGCTTTCATAAAACAAAAATAAAAAAAACTAAATATATCAATTAGCCGCTCACAGCTACACGGCGCATAGTGCCGGGAGTTGATCATTGTTTTGATTCCAAATTGTAAGTTGAACATTGCACTTCACAAATTAAGTTAGGTTATATTTTGTTTCGGTTTCACACACATGCAAAAGGATTTAATCGGACAATAACTGAATAAAAACACCAAAAATATTTTTTATTTGTGGCGCCACATATACCGCGGGCGCTTCGCAGCTTCGCAGAACTGGAAAATTTGTTGATTTTTTTCTTCAATGTTGACAACAAAGTGAATTGGTTCTATTTGGGCATCGGATAATAATTGTCACATAATGTGTAACTGTGTGTTTACCTAATAAAATAAAATACAATATCTGACCTTTTTACCCGACTACGGCGAAGCCAAAAAAGGAAGGGTTATGAGTTTGGCATGTATGTATGAATGTATGTATGAGACTATCTATGTTCCACTCTACAGCCTACAGCCGTCTCATTCACGAGAGTGTCATAGGCTTTATAACAATTTACAAAATTCAAAATGGCAGACGCACGGCCTCAACATGTCAAATTGTTTTTCTGTATGTTTGTTAATGTTTCATTGTGCAATAAAGAATTTATATTTTATTTCTTATATATTCAAAGAGTGTGTATTTTAATGTAGAAAGTCGGCCACACCACCGGCACATAGGTTGTGCTGCGGGCATTTCAATCACATTTCGGCGTCGGCCCAATCATTGTGGGCGCCTGAGCAGTTAAGAAAATAAATAAAAAAATATCGCCCTTCCGCAGCCTAGCGTACAACGCATCCCTAGAGAAGTCTCTCTCGGAGGCGGAGCCGGATGAGTCTCGTCTACTGGACGCGTCGGCGGGGCTGTCGCCGGAGGCTCTGTGGCAGTATGTGCCCGCCACCAAACTCAAGGGCATGGAGGACTGGGTGCCCGAGTCGCAGCACTACGCGTACTACTCCAGTCGGTTTACTCTTTTTCAATTTAGTTCTTAACCCTCTAGCGGTCGCGTTCCTAAATGTGCCGCGAGTGGTTGCTAACAGACTCACTGTCCGTACTCGCAGCTGAAGGATTATTTAAGTATTATCATATGTCCAGGTAATTAAAACAAAACATGCAATATAAAGATACTTTATTACGGTACTTATGGCTCAAAAAATCACCAGTAGAAAAATTTTTGTTTAGATTATTACTTAGTTTAGGTCCGTAAGCGGCCATTCCAGGGTTACACTTACATCTCAAGATCGGAACAAAGGAATTGGTACATTATTTTTATGTAGAATCATCTACACATTGATTGAAGCATCAGAAAAGCAGTGGGCATGTAATCTAAAGGTCCAAACAAACTAAATGTCTTAAAAGATAAAAAATGATGTTTATTTGCGGCAACGGAGACCCAATTTCGTCTCGAAAACAACTGAAGAGTCTGTAAATTGTTTGTTTATGGTTGGCGACCAGCATATGGCACGCGAAGTTTGGGACACTTTAAAATGCCGTGCCATTTACTAACACTCGGTGCTCGAGTTATTAACTATAATGATCCAAAAGCACACTCACCGGAAGACCATTTTATATTTTTGCCATATATATATGTGAGAAGATGGATTTCTACGACATATTATGGATGTTTCAAGCAAGTCCGGCGAATGCGTCGGTAATGGGGCAAGGGGCAAGGGGGATGAGGGAAGTCAATGTCAGCGCTCTTTTTTCTTTAGTCGTGTGAACAGAAGCTTGTCTGTAACATCTGTGTACTGTTGCAGAGGGGAAGGACTTCCCGCTGACCATCGCTCCGGAGACAAACTTCCAGTTCCCGGAACATCTGAAGGTCTACACTTACGAGGTGGAAAATGTTAGCAAATTCCCGGAACCAAAAAGGTGCAGCACGGGTGAGTAAGCATTGCACTTGCACCTTTTAGTAGCTCTCGCTATGGTGTTGATTTGATATTAGATATTGTTTTTGTGGAATCTAACATGGTTGGCTACACTACTACACCTGTGATGTCAGCCCATAACACCGGGTGAACTAGGTGCCATGTCAGTGTTTCCCTTTGTTCGTGCCGGCTACACTTATCTGGACAGAAAAAACGAACTACTTATATATCCGCTTCGACTGACCTTTCATTCATTGCGGAGATATCAATCGAGGCGGGTGAAACCCCATCACCTAGTAAGGTAGGAAGGGAAGGGATCTACAGTTTTACGTGGAATCCGAACCACTAATCAGCCTCAAAGGTCGGACGGTCACCCATCAAAAGTCCTCGGTCGGCCCAGTGTGCTTAACTTCAGCGATCGAACGCTGATAACATCACCAAATTACTGTGTGGGGCCGGTACTTTAAAAGAATAGCCCCACTGCATCTCTCCCCGTGTATGTCGTAAAAGGCGACTAAGGGATATGATTCCCTTCTTATATTACTAGGTGGTAGGGTGTAACCCGCCCGGGTCGGTACCACCGCACTGAATGAAAGGTCGGTCGAAACGGCTATGTAAATAGTTTGTGTTTTCCGTCCAGTTCAGTGTAGCAGGCATGTCCGAAGGGAAGCACTGACGTGGCACCAATTTCACCCGGTGTTATGGGCTGACATCACAGATTTTGTAGGTGATGTAGCCAACCGTATCAGTCCCAATAAAAAAAAAACCGAGTAAGACATGTGTCTTGTCTAATGTCCCTCAGGTGTGTTCAACTACTACCCCATGGACGGCGCCAGCGTGCTGCCCGTGCTGGCGCTGGGGCTGCGCGCCGGCGACCGCTTCCTCGACCTGTGCGCCGCCCCGGGGGGCAAGTCCCTCGTCGCGCTGCAGACCCTTCTGCCCGATGTCGTGGTGTGCAATGATATCTCCATCTCGCGGAGCAACAGGTCAACTAAACTAATATGTTGCCATTGGTGAACATGGACTCGTGCAGTATGGAACTCTAAAAATCTGTTAAGTGCGAGTTTTACTCGCGCACGGAGGTTTTCGTATCTATCCGCTATCAATAATATCCGCCTATCTTTTGTCTTTCAGCAATGCAATATATAAAAGCCTGTGGCGCCATCTATTATTCAGTAGTGTGACTAATCGATTTTATTGTACGTTTGTTGTATGGGAGCCCCCCTTAATTTTTAACATTTTCTTTTTTTTTATTGTTGTTATATCCGCCATAGTAACGCATATTCTGAGAAAATTTCAACCGGCTACCTATTACGGTTCAAGAGATACAGCCCTCGGACAGACGGACAGACGGATGGACGGACGGACGTACAGACGGACGGACGGACTGACAGACGGCGTAGGCTTAGTAATAGGCTTCCGTACGGGATACGGAAACCTAAAAAGGAACTTACGAGCCCGCGCACGTTAACCTGCTTTGAAGTTTGCTAACTTGTACGTTTTTTTTTGTATGGAAATTGACACGGCTGGCTACATTACTTACTACTTCCGTGATGTCAGCCTATAACACTTTGGTGAACTAAGTGCCATGTCAGTGCTTCCCTTCGGTCGTGCCGGCTACACTGAACTGAACGGAAAACATGAACTATTTAAATAGTCCTTTCAACCGACCTTTCATTCAGTGCGGTGGTTAAACCCTACCACCTAGTAAGGTAGGAAGGGAAGGGACCTACAGTTTTACGTGGAATCCGTACCTCCACGGTCAGCCTCCAACGGTCGAGCGGTCACCCATCCATCCACTGATCGACCGTGCCCAGGTGTGCTTTTATGATCATGACCGACAGTCGACCAACCGCACCACTGAGTTACCGAGGCTGACAAAAAGTTTGTTTTTGTTCTAGAGATCCAGGTTCGAATTCTGGCCGGGGACAAATTTTTCATTTTATTTTCAGCTTGCATCTATCTAATAAAAATTTATCGAAATGAAAGAAATTATATGTCAAGAGTTTCGCTCCCATAATAGTGTAGCTATGGTAGCGGTTGCTTGAAGCTTGAACTGTAGGAGGCTGTCGATTATATCTAGAATGTGTTAATTTATTACTATTTATCAATTTATCAATGTACTTGATGACTCTCTGTACAGAATGCGGCATATACTCCGCGACTATCTCCCCGACTACGACACGTCGCATCGTTGGCGCGAAAGAGTCGTCACCAACATATACGACGCGAGATTCTTTAAAGATAAACAGCTGTTTGATAAGGTTAGTCAATACATCTTCGTGTAGTGGTTGATGGTGGTAAAGATCGAAGAGTCACCTTTATTTTTTTTTTTTTTGGAATCTGACACGCTTGGCTACATCACCTACAACATCCGTGATGTCAGCCCATAACACCGGGTGAACTTGGTGCCACGTCAGCCTTCCCTTCGGTCGTGCCGGCTACACTGAACTGGACGGAAAACACAAACTATTTACATAGTCGTTTCGACCGACCTTTCATTCAGTGCGGTGGTACCAATCCGGGCGGGTTAAACCCTACCACCTAGTAATATAAGAAGGGAGTCATATCCCTTAGTCGCCTTTTACGACACACACGGGGAGAGATGCAGTGGGGCTATTCTTTTAAAGTACCGGCCCTACACAGTACAAAAGGTGTTTTATAAAGGTGTCTCAAAACCACTTTCGTTTTGAGTTTGGGATATTGTCTTAAACATGAAACGCTGATATTTCATAGCCGTCATCAGCAAGTTTTTTTTCTTTCTTCATTTCATTTAATCAGCTATGTAGATAGTTTAATTACATTATTAATATAAGACAAAGAAGAATTTATATTAAAACTGAACTATCTTAAAAAATAATTATAATAAAACAAACTATAAATTAAATTCTACTATTACAATTAAACAAATGAAGAGAAAGGAGAATTGTGCACCGGTTGAGCAGTTTTGAGGTTATATCATAGAGGATTTCACAATAGAGAACGCATAAAAATTGCGAAAATTCATAATTTTGCAGAGACTACGAAAATGTCACACATAACCAGGGATCGAAATAGGTAGAGTGTAAATACTTAATTTTGGAGAGAAGACATAACATGGAGTGGTTAAAACCACCTGTTTCGGGAATTCTGAAAAATTCACAGAAATTCCGGAATTTGAAAAATATTTCCTGGTAGTGATATAGTTGGTAACTTTTAATACTTGCAACATGCTGTAATGTATGAATACTTTATTAAAAATCCTAAAAATTATTTTCAAATCAAAATCACTTCTATAACCAATAATTTGTTTCCTAAGTACACGCACCATTTTCTTTGTTGAGAATGTTTAATGTGGTTGTGTTGAATGTATCGTGCGTAGGTGTTGGTGGATGTGCCGTGCACTACGGACCGGCACTCGGTGATGGAGCCGGAGAACAACATATTCCGGCCGGACCGCACCCGCGAGCGGCTACGCATCCCGGAGATGCAGGCACAGCTCTTGCTGTGAGTCGAAACATTATTGATACAGCTCACCGACCGTTCAGCCGAGCCGAGCGTGCAAACATGTCGACTTAATAGTTACTTCGTAACAGATAAATCACTCCATAGAAAAAGTTCCATACCTTCGGCTTTAATAGCCTACTGTTTTACGTTGCCAATCGCTGCATGCGAAAATGTACCTAAACGATCGAGTGTAAAGTGATTATTGCTTTGCAGCTGCGCGCAGTTGCGTGGGCGAGCGTGTAGCTATGCTTCGCGCGGCTGACTAATTTCCACTGAATTAGATGGCCGGCGGTCCACCGGGCGGTAGGTAGTTAGCGCGCGCAAATACATTGAGTGCGTGAGGCCTGCTTGCGTGCCTAGTTGTACAGTTGGTAACTACATAGGTAGGTACTTACCATTTCGAAATTTGAAACAAAAATTTCTTTCTTAACCTGTAGGCTCCCACAGGTTATAATAACGGGTATAACCAGTCGCTGCGCGGTGCGCGCGTGCTCTATATTTCGTAAACTCCAAATATTTCGTAAAATCATGAAGTCAAATCAATTAACTCTATTTGCACCTATAGCGAATGAAATTATCTACGTATGTATGTCAAACAAGTGAGGATTTACTAAATTTAGATGCACAGACGCATTTACTGAACTTCATGAAAAACAAAACACAACCGACATTTTTCTGAATTTCTTCTAAAGTAAAATTGACAATTCCCATTCTTGACATGTCTCGATCCTTCTCGATTATTTCTTCTTCTTCTTAACTATAGTTGCCAGAGGCAAAGTTGCCTTGCCTACGAGGCCTTCAACTACAAGGAGCTGTAAATTTTATTCTCGTCGCTATTGGTGGGTGAGCTTAGAATGTCGCAACCTTGCTGTTGTTCGCACTCGTTCTCCGCGCTTAAGCCCACTCCATTGCGGGTCTTTTGCGCGTCCTACGGCCTTACTCCAACCAGCCGAGTTCTTCCAGGAGGCGGCACAATCTCCTTGGGTCCTGGCACGCCTCTCGAAGTGTAGTAGGGCCTCCCAGCTCCTTCGCCCTTATGTCTGCCAACTCCTCGCACTCCAGCAGCACGTGGGTGGGTGCCTCGTCCGCCTGCAGGCATGCTCTGCACAGTGGACTGTCCGTTACTCCAATTACATAGAGTTTTTTTTATAGAAAGCGCGACATGTGTTGTCGTTTCACTTACGAGTAGGTGACTTACGATGCCCATGGACATTCTGTGCTGCACGGGGATTGCGAATGCCATGCCGGCCTGACAGGAGCCTTTTCACGCCCCTTTTGAAAGACCCCAAGCTTTACTTTTTTTTTTTTTTTTGTTCCTCTCTTGCTACCTGCAATCAGTTTTTCTTACTATAAGCAGGTTTTTTGGTTTTCTGTTTTTTTATGACTTTCAGAAACGGTCTCCAGTGAGTCCAATTTCTTCCCTTGCCGCTGTCCCTGATTCCTAGTTCTCCAGGTCCAAGATGTGTTTTCGCCGCAGGCGCCTCTTCTTTGCGGGTTGGGTCAGTGTTGAAGCTAGGATGTTGGGATGGAGTGAGAGCCGGGTTTTATACCTTTTTATGACACATTTAGCTTCCTCACTGATTGTAGGAACCTCGAGTAGGTTGTGGATTTCTTTATTAGTCATAAACCAAGGAGCGTTGCTGATAGTGCGGAGAATGGTGTTCTGTAGCCTTTGCAGAATATTCACATTTGAGTTGCTTGCACAACAACATAGCTGTAACCCATATGTCCATATCGGTCTTATGATTGCCTTGAAGACCAAGAGCTTGTTCTGCAGTGATAACTTGGACTGCCTGCCCAGGAGCCAGGTCAGGGTTCTGAAGCGGTGACATGCTTGGTCTCTCTTGGCTTGGCATTTCCTAAATAAATGTAGTGCAGAACTAAAGGTGATGATCCAAACCGCCAAAAGGAAAACGCTCGACTCACAATTAGAATCACTCACCGCTACGGCCGCAACTAACTATTCGCTATGGAAAGCGACGAAAACACTGGATCAACCGCAGACCATGAAGGCACCCCTAAGGCTGGACAACAACACATGGGCAAGAACCTCCCAGGAAAAAGCAGATGCCTTCGTCAACCACCTCGCTACGGTTTTTCGGCCAAATGAACCTGAACTAAACATAGACGAAAGCGATCTCGACCTAATACTGAATCAGGACTACCAGCTGGACTTGCCCCTAAAGCTCGTGACACCTGCTGAAGTGAGAAGACTAATAAAAAAACTTGAAGATAAAAAGGCACCGGGCTTTGATCTAATAACGGGCACCGTCATAAAACACCTGCCACACAAGGGCATAGTTTTCCTCACGGTATTGTTTAACTCAATTATTAGGCTGTCTCATTTCCCCAACCTTTGGAAAGTCTCACAGGTGATAATGGTGCATAAGCAAGGCAAGCCCGAACACGAGGTAACATCTTATCGGCCTATCAGCTTGCTACCAATTATGTCAAAAATGTTTGAAAGAATTATCCTCAACAGGCTCAATCCAACTCTTATTGCAAAAAAAATTATCCCCAACCACCAGTTTGGCTTCAGAGAGGAACATTCCACGATCGAACAAGTTCACAGAGTGTACAACACAATCAGACAAGCTCTGGAAGATAAAGAGTACTGCGCAGCCGCCTTCCTTGATGTCCAGCAAGCCTTTGACAGGGTCTGGCACAAGGGGCTATTGTACAAGATAAAGTCATACCTACCACACACATTCTACCCATTACTAAAGTCATATCTATCGGAAAGGATATTCCAGGTGAGGGAAGGGGAATGCACGTCAACCTTCCATGACATACTAGCTTCTGTTCCGCAGGGAAGTGTTCTCGGCCCAACTATGTACTCCATCTTCACAGCAGATTTGCCTGAAGATGATGACACCGTGACGGCAACATTTGCTGATGACACAGCAGCACTGGCTTGTAGCTCAGACCAGTGGCGGTTCCCCAGGTGAAGCAAGTGAAGCACCGCCTCACTTAATTATCTTGAAAGTAAAGAAAAAAAAACATTTCAAAATAACAAGAAAGAAAACTTAAAAAAGTCAAGTATATCCGATCCGACCTGATCACAATATTAGCGCGGTGGCGCGGAGGAGGCGGAGGCGGCTGGTGCGACGCGCGCGACGAAATACGTTAAAGATGTGTTAATGCATCAACACTACCAACACAGCACACACACACACACAGACGTGACGTGGACGTGTCACGTACGGCATGGCATATGGTGACTCACCCCGGTCCGGTGCGGCGACGAATCGCTTATTTTGATATCGCTTCACCAAGCGTAAAGACAACAGGTTGACCTTGGAGGCTTTGGATGTAGGGAGCAGCTGAGGCTCTGATAAATGGCGCCGAACGAGACATCTATATCCAATTAAAAGAATGCAGAGCGAGATGGGGCGATTCACGTTTTCTATAAGTCGGTTTGTTTTACCTCCGTGATTAACATGATGGCGAAATTGGCATAAGTTAGGGTAAGTTTCATAGCTCAATGGTTTAAGCTTCGCTTTTCAATCTAGTGACGTTGGTTCGAATCTCACTTTTGCGAATTCTTTTTTTTTTGTTTTTAGGGTTCCGTATCCGGTACGGGACCCTATTACTAAGCCTACGCCGCCTGTCTGTCTGTCTGTCCGTCCGTCCGTCTGTCTTTTTTTTTATGTAATCCGGTATGGGTGGCTGAGCCGGAGGGGCCAAAGCGCATGCTCCGACCAGCCAATATCACCTCCGAGAAGGTAGGTGCCATACCGGAGACTTCCCTGGATTGCTGGCTATACTGGACTAGAGGAGAACACAGCCGAGGCTGCTATGCGGCAGCAGCAGGTGTAGGTAAATTTTGCACGTAAATTTTTTCGTCAGAAAAAAACTCATTGTTACACGCTGACCGGATTCGAACCTCGCACCTCTCGCATTTGAAGCCAATGCCCAAAACACTCGGCCACCCGCCGCTTGTCTGTCCGTCCGTCCGTCTGTCCGAGGCCTGTATCTCTTGAACCGTAATTGGTAGCCCGTTGAAATGTTCATAGAAAATGTGTTATTATGGCCGATATAACAAAAAATAATGAAAATAAGAAAAAGTAAAAAACTCACGGGGGTTCCCATAGATGGCGCGCGCGCATACACTTTTTGGTTTCAAAAAGTGTATGCGCGCGCGCCATCTACCAAATAGATGATGAATCATTTTCTAATCGTGACTAACTAATATGAAGTATTTCATAACACGCCATCTAGATGGCGTAGCGTGTTATGAAATTCATCTAGTGGCGCTAGCCGTGACATGGCGATACGGTACCCTCGGTGCGCGATTCGATAGTAGTTTTTTTTTTGGGCCGTTTTGGGCCGTTCGATGGTAGTTTTTGGTAGTTTTGGTATTGTTAGGGCCAAAAAAAATTAGGTTTAGGTTTTTCAATTTATCATAAAGTAATAGCAATGTAGGTGGATTTTTAGTCGCCTCACTAAGATTTATAGGTCAAAGCCGCCACTGGCTCAGACCCCTCTACTGCCTCAAGGAAACTCCAGTCACGATTGGATAAAATCCACAATGAGGATAAATAATGAATTTTAAAAATTACATATAATTATTAATCTCATTAAACCATGAGCGACTGTGAAAAAAAAAAGTTGATGCGATCAAAAATGACGATTCTAGAGTCATTTGAAATCAAGAAATTTTAAGTGAAGCTCCGCCCACCGCCTACGTCACTTTCTTTGTCGAGTGATCGACGCGCTGCGCTCGCCTGCCCGCGCAGGCCATACGCACGCAACTCTACGCAGATTCCTTCAGATATCCTCCAGCATTCGTCTTGTGTTGTTGTGTGTTCTTCTCTTAATCTTAATTGTTTATACCTACTTTCTTGATTCACTGTTATACTTATATATAAATACAATGGTGGACGTCGGATACGTGAAAGCTCAATCTGACAACCTTCCCAAAGTTGATACGCTAATGGTGGTTGATTTCTTCAACAAAAATTCTGACTACGCGAGCGTGGAGATTCGTGGTGCAAAACTTGAAAGGTAAGTTTCTAATGTATGTAGGTACCTACTATTTCCTTTTTATTGCCTTGTCGATAGGTGCACTCTTACGAGTACAATATGTTTATCTAAGTAATCTTGTCATTGATGTTTTGTCAGCCTCGGTAGCTCAGTGGTGTGGTTGGTCGACTGTCAGTTCGTAATCATAAGCACACCTGGGCGCGGTCAGTACTTAGATGGGGTCACCCATCTAAGTACGACCGTTGCGTTGGAGGCTGACCGTGGTTCGCATTCCGCTTAAAACTGTAGGTGCCTTCCCTTCTTACCTTACTAGGTGGTAGGGTTTAATCCGCCCGGGTTGGTACCACCGCACTGAATGAAAGGTCGGTGCTATGTAGATAGATCGTGTTTTCAGTCCAGTTTAGTGTAGCCGGCACGACCGAAGGGAAGCACTGACATGGCACCTAGTTCACCAAGGTGATATGGATGAAAGGTTATGGGCTGACATCAAGGATGTAGTAAGTCATGTAGCCTTGTAACCAACCGTGTCAGTATCCATAAAAAATAAATAAAAAAATTGAGCCCACCTACATTGCCCACCTACTGATGTAGTACATTCTACACCTAATACCTAATTTCATATGCTTCAGTATTTTTCTAGTACCCTGCCTTTGTTCAATGCTAAAAGAGTTCATCTAAGTATAGTTTTGTATTATGGTTACCATAGCATAGCAGCTAAATGTTTTCACATATACGACTAGTTAAAGTAAGCTAAAATAACTGTATTATTATTTCTATTCAAAAATGCCTTTTGTAAGCAAAACAGATGTATCGCACGTGGTCTGTGTAGTGTTCACTTACATCCCTATACCTGCCTGTGCCTTGCCTGGCGTCCATAAACTCACGACTGGCCTGACCGAGGGCCTGACCGACCAGGGCTGTATTCAAATAGTTTAATGTTTTAGGAAAATAATAACTTTAATCTCCTTTCAGATCAGGTCGCGAATCTTACGGAGATGATGCTGTCGGGTACGTCCAAGTGAAGAGAGATGGAGATATTTGCTATGTGAAAGCAAAGATTACTCCAGAACACAAAGTGAGAAATAAGGGATATAAGTGTACATTAGTGTGTAATGAAATAAAAGAAGAAATAGTGAGTGTCCAGTGCGAAGACTGTGCAGCGAATCAGGGAGGATGCAAACACGCTGTCGCCTTTTTGATGTGGGTTCATCGCAGGAGCGAAGAACCATCGACCACCGATACCAAGTGTTATTGGGCAAAATCACGACTGGCCAATGTAGGCACTTCAGAAAAGTTCATTAAAGCCAAAGATATCGGTTCCAGTTCACGAAACGCCACGCCACAAGTTGAAAATTTTAATGAAGGGACTTTTTTAAGCTATGTCGTGAGCAACATGAAAGAAGGGCAATGTCAACTCATGAATTATTTTGGCTATCATACTGCAACGGCAATCTCAGTGCATTACTTAATGCACAGTTTCAAAGAACAGCCTACTCCACATACTGCAGACACATTTTTCAGTTTCTGCGCAACACAAATGACGATTAAAGACTGTCAAAAAGTAGAACGTGCTACTGCAGCTCAAGCCAACTCACCATTGTGGTACGAAATGAGATACTGTAGGATCACGGCTTCTAAGGCTCATGAAGCATCTCAGTGTAAGACAGATGATGGTGTCTTAGTAGAACAGATTTTTGGTGCTGTAAAAATTAAGGAAACTGCTGCCATGAGCAGAGGCAAACGCCTCGAAAAAGAGGTTCTAACTAAGATTTCAATCAAAAAGGAAGAAATAATACAAAAATGTGGTATTTTTCTAAGAAGTGACTGGCCTGTGCTTGGAGCTACCCCTGACGGCTTGACCAATGAAGCCGTTATTGAAATAAAGTGCCCAACTAGTGAAAAACTAAACAAAACTATATTAAAAATGGTTTATTGGTCAATAAATATAAAGCGCAGATTCAGTTGCAGATGTTTTTCACGGGCAAAAAAAAGGGATATTTCTGTATCGCTAGCGCCAACTTTGAGAGAGATGGAGAAATAGATATTTACGATGTTGTATACGATGAAGAATATTGTATAAATTTACTTAAAAAATGTACAGATTTTTGGAAAAACTGCATATTTCATAAACTTGTTGTTTAGTTGGTATTTTTTTATATAAAAATAAAATTCTTTTTGATGAAAATATTTTGTTCTTTATTTCATATTATCACTTAATAAAGGTAAAAAGAAGTTAAAAAAATATGTATTCTCAAAAGCAATCAAACATTACAAAAAATCATACAATCTTATTAATCTTAGTTATAATATAGTTTACTATTGCTACTTAACTATATATATATATATATTTTGGGTTTATTTACATTTTTAGGTGTTCTATAAACTACTTCCTCTATGGGCTAGTGCCTGTGACTACAACCTGTGGGCGTAAAAATATGTGTCACAACATGAACAATGCCTTTACGATTTAAAAAGTGGACTCTGCAAATTTACAATACCACAAGCAATGATTACTATTTTATCGAGTATTTTTACATAATCTATGTCCACTCTTGCATGGGGTGAGATCATATGAAAATCCCGAAGTCTTCCTATTGATCTCTCCACGTGTACTCGCAGTGCAGCGATTCTTTTGGTTTCCATAACTTCACTTCTGCTAGAGCATGAACTAGAGCTTACACTAGGAGGCCTAAGCAGTTTACATCCTTTATTTTCTAACAGGTAGGCGATGTTTTTAAAACCTCTATCTGCTAAAACTACCGTTCCGACCGATAGCATGTCAAGAAAACCACAATCTTCAAAGAGTACCGTATCTGTAACTCGTCCACCATAACCCTCCGATACAAAATTGATTAATCCATCAGGTGTAATGGACAAAAGGTATTTAATAGTATTGCATCCTTTGTACTGCGACCAGGTGAGTGCCTGGTGTACGGCGTTACTTGGTTTTTCTATTTCTACCTCAAAGCAGTCTATAATGCATTTTACTCTAGAATACCTTTTTCTGAATGGTATTGGCAAGTTTAGTTTTACGTCTTTATCAGGTGGATTATATATAAGATCTTTCATACATATAGCGATTAAAGACAAAGTGTTCTGAAATTTTTTCGCAACATAGCTTTCGGATATCCCAAAGCTTACTGCCAGTAAAGCATTTGGTTCATTCCATCGAATTTTTTTCAGCGTCATTAGTACGTCAGTCTGCGGTCTACGAATTCGTTCACATAAATATTGTATACAGGCATAACAGTCTTTCGGAATGCCAATGAGTAGTTTAGGTTGGCGTTCCATGGCCATTAACGTTCCTTTTTGCAAATGTTTTTTATACTCTATATTGTAAATTTCATGATCACTAAATGAATCATCTTCCTGGTGCGATTGATGAAACGTTGAGGCTGAATCAGAAGTAGCAGTTGATTCGAAGCTCTCATTTAGGTCTACCTGAGTAGTATTTGTAGTGCGAGTACAGTCTTGGCGCGTGTGCTCGAAATATTTATGGCTAGTATTATTTGTACTTGTCTCTTTGTTATGAGTTTTCGGGTTAACTTGTACCCCTTTATCTTGTGATTTTTTTTCGACTTCAGTTTCACTCCCTTGCGCCTCTACGTTAATGGGATCGATGACTTCCGAAAAAGCTTCACATTCCATGAATTCAGTTGGCGCAATCTGCAGATCTTCATGTTGGATTTCTCGGCTTAAGAGTTTTTCGTAATATTCTATTCGTCTTCTTTTTTCGTAGCCTGGCCGCTCAACACACGTTTTTTCTTTCTGGCAATCGAACTTACGGGGAAACGCTCCTTTTTTTAATATTGCTGAGCCACCCATCAACTTGTATCTCATATAGTTCTCCATGTCCTCTTGTATCTGTAAATTAAAATATTGTCTATAATAAATTGTTGGGCGCCTGAGGGCGCACCCTACTAACTTTATCGCTTTGAATCAGCTTTGGCTGTATAAAGAAACTGAACTCTATTTTCGAATAAAGAAGTTCACAATCAAATCGGCGCCCCCGGCCGCCTGACAAACACTCGCTCTACAGTCGCTTTTAAAACTTATTTCCAACGACACCATCATACTGATCGTGATCATACACCCGAAAAACCTTTACCTACATTATTTGATAAATAAACATTTTAACAGAAGTTAACATCTTGTTTGAAGTACGGTCCTGTCCTTTCATTTTGAAACAATAGGTACGTGTACAAGAGATTTGAGGTGGATACCTACCTAAGGGTGGTCAGTTTATTGCTTAGGAAGATACCTTAAAAAAATAAAGACTTACCTCGAAATGGTCTTCGCAGCAGTGGAACTGAGTTTTGTATGATGTCGGCGTTTTGTCGTCTCTCTTTGCCAGATTGAACCATTTTTTTCTTTCATTATGATCTTTTGGCACGCATAAGAATATTTTATGTGGTGTTGCGAACGTTGTACTTTTGCATTTGGGCACAAAACAATATTTGTACATTATTATTATTATGCACCGTATATAACACCGACAGACCGACTAGCTATGAGAGCAGCACTACGCGAAATGAATGAAATGCACCAACGTTGTACGGGTGGCGCAGCAAGGGCGCTGCGCCGCACAAGTTAATGACGTCACAGCTAGAAATACGACCCGCCCGTTTGACTCTAACTTTGGAAGCCGATATCTCAGAAAGTACCTATCCGATTGACTTGCTCTAAAGAATGAAAATATAACAATATTGTAGCTTAACAATATTTGATATATTTTATTCAATTATTTTGTTGTTGTACTGATTCTCATTGGCTCCAAAAATGGAGAATCAAAGCCAGCGCAACAAAGTCAATCCAGGTTACATATACCTTGAGAAATGGCAACTGCCCCCCGGTCAAACTTGGCAACCAAGATCTCCCGCACGCTGACAGTGTAAAATACCTTGGAGTCCACCTAGATCGTAGGCTTACATGGAACAAACATATCAAGCTTTACTTGGGAGGAAATAGATGAGCAGGGAGTGCGTTCCACATTTTCCCGGTTCTGTGAATACAAGACCTACAGAACCGGTTAGTCGTATCCTCGGTAGGTCGATTGTATAGGGGTGCATGATTGTATAGAGGTGTCTTAAGTGTATGCCGCAAGCTTATTCAAAATGGCGTGTGTGTATGTGTCAGGAACGGACTGCGACAGGTGTGCGTGGGCGGGACGGTGGTGTACGCGACGTGCACTCTCAGCCCCATACAGAACGACGGCGTCGTGCATCTAGCGCTCAAGCAGGCCTTCGAGCTGCACGGCATAAGCGCTCTCATCAAGTATGCTCCCTTTTTTATGGTTTCGTATCCGCACGGGATCCTTCTTTTTTTTATTTATTAATGTTTAATTTTTAATGGAAACTGACACGGTTGGCTACATCACCTACAACATCCGTGATGTCAGCCCATAACACCGGGTTAGCTAGGTGCCATGTCAGTGCTTCCCTTCGGTCGCGCCGGCTACACTGAACTGGACGGAAAACACAAACTATTTACATAGTCGTTTCGACCGACCTTTCATTCAGTGCGGTGGTACCATACCGGGCGGGTTACACCCAGTGGCGGCTTTGACCTATAAATCTTAGTGAGGCGACTAAAAAATCCACCTACATTGCTATTACTTTATGATAAATTGAAAAACCTAAACCTAATTTTTTTTGGCCCTAACAATACTTAACCAAAAACTACTATCGAATCGCGCACCGAGGGTACCGTATCGCCATGTCACGGCTAGCGCCACTAGATGAATTTCATAACACGCCACGCCATCTAGATGGCGTGTTATGAAATACTTCATATTAGTTAGTCACGATTAGAAAATGATTCATCATCTATTTGGTAGATGGCGCGCGCGCATACACTTTTTGAAACCAAAAAGTCTATGCGCGCGCGGCATCTATGGGAACCCCCGTGAGTTTTTTACTTTTTCTTATTTTCATTATTTTTTGTTATATCGGATCGGCCATAATAACACATTTTCTGTGAACATTTCAACGGGCTTCCAAATTACGGTTCAAGAGATACAGGCCTCGGACAGACGGACGGACAGACAAGCGGCGGGTGGCCGAGTGGTTTGGGCATTGGCTTCAAATGCGAGAGGTGCGAGGTTCGAATCCGGTCGGCGTGTAACAATGAGTTTTTTTCTGACGAAAAAATTTACGTGTATGCATACCTACACCTGCTGCTGCCGCATAGCAGCCTCGGCTGTGTTCTCCTCTAGTCTAGTATAGCCAGCAATCCAGGGAAGTCTCCGGTATGGCACCTACCTTCTCGGAGGTGATATTGGCTGGTCGGAGCATGCGCTTTGGCCCCTCCGGCTCAGCCACCCATACCGGATTACATAAAAAAAAAGACAGACGGACGGACGGACAGACAGACAGGCAGACAGACGGCGTAGGCTTAGTAATAGGGTCCCGTACCGGATACGGAACCCTAAAAACAAAAAAAAAAGAATTCGCAAAAGTGAGATTCGAACCAACGTCACTAGATTGAAAAGCGAAGCATATACCATTGAGCTATGAAACTTACCGTAACTAGTGCGAATTTCCCATCTTAATCACGGAGGTAAAACAAACCGACTTATAGAAAACGTGAATCGCCCCATCTCGCTCTGCATTCTTATAATTGGATATAGATGTCTCGTCCGGCGCCATTTATCAGAGCCTCAGCTGCTCCCTACATCCAAAGCCTCCAAGGTCAACCTGTTGTCTTTACGCTTGGTGAAGCGATATCAAAATAAGCGATTCGTCGCCGCACCGGACCGGGGTGAGTCACCATATGCCATGCCGTACGTGACACGTCACACGTCACGTCTGTGTGTGTGTGCGTGCTGTGTTGGTGGTGTTGATGCACTAACACATTGGTAATCTGTGCACTAACACATCTATAACGTATTTCGTCGCGCGCGTCGCACCAGCCGCCTCCGTCCGCCTCCTCCGCTCCGCCGCGCTAATATTGTGATCAGTTCGGATCGGATATACTTGACTTTTTTAAGTTTTCTTTCTTGATATTTTGAAATGTTTTTTTTTTCTTTACTTTCAAGATAATTAAGTGAGGCGGTGCTTCACTTGCTTCACCTGGGGAACCGCCACTGGTTACACCCTACCACCTAGTAACATAAGAAGGGAGTCATATCCCTTAGTCGCCTTTTACGACATACACGGGGAGAGATGCAGTGGGGCTATTCTTTTAAAGTACCGGCCCCACACGGTACAATATATACTTAATGCAAAGTTGATTACATAGGTTGGTCTGGCCAAGGAGAGAAGGATAGGGAACGCACCGGGTTCCTTCATGCGCCGGCGAAAGAACTTTTTTTTTTTTTTATGGAAACTGACACGGTTGGCTACATCACCTACAACGTCCGTGATGTCAGCCCATAACACCGGGTGATCTTGGTGCCACGTCAGCCTTCCCTTCGGTCGTGCCGGCTACACTGAACTGTAGTCCGTATCTTAAGAATTGTCGTGCCGTATCCGTATCACCTTTGATGATAGAACAAAAACCGACTCGCGATGGATCGGGCCGTATCATAGCGGCGTATCGGGACCGCGTATCATGATACGCGTATCACCACCCTTCCACATATGCGATCATGATACGCGTCGGCGATACGGATACGGTGATCGGATCGGGCAAATGACACATGTCTGGACCTGGTTTTAAAGTGAATAATAACCTGCTGTGTCGCAGCGACATGTCGGGTGCGATGGCGCCGTTCCGGAGCATGCTCCGGTTCGGCATCGGCGCGGCGGCTCCCCGGTACGGCTCCCTCGTGACGCCTCACGTCGCGGCCAACTTCGGGCCCGCCTACTTCTCCAAGATCGTGCGCGTCAGCTAACCTCCGTTGCGTTGGCACAGCACGAGGCAAGTGGGAACAGTTGCGCCTAGTCATGCTATTATTGACAAACTCTGTACAGTTACATTGTAAGTTATAGATTATAATCGATAGTGTTATGAATGAATGGCCTTTTTTTTTATTAACCCACTATGATGCACGTCAGCCAGCCGTCGACAGCGACGTTGGAGTAGCCGTGTCCTATGCTGGCGACCGTGGAGAGGTAAACAGAAATAACTGTAGTTACATTACACAAATGTTAAACAAATGTTTACAAACGGAAGTTGTACATTATATAATGCCAAATTAGGTACATTTAAGAATCATAAAAAAAATCACAAAAAATTAAAAAAGAATGTTTAACTTTGTGCAAACAAATTAAATTGTGATCTACATAAATACATGCATAAATACATACATACATATGTACATGCATCCTTACCTATAATAAAATCCAACGTCTGCTTTCTGTCTGTCTGAGTGTCTGTCTGTCCGCTTATAACTCGAGAACCACTGAACCGATTTTAATAAAACAAAATTCTACGGATAGCTTGATTCTTCCTATCAACTATAGGCTACTTACTATCACGCTAAATAGCTTATGAAGTTAGCAGTGAAGTGAAGTATGAGAGCGGGCGGAGCCGCGGGCACAGCTTGTACATACATATTATTAAGAAACATAAGAAACATGTTTTTCATTAGATAAATGCAAAGCCGAAAATAAAGTGAAAAAAAATACATCCCGACCAGGATTCGAACCTGGAAGTCCGGCTTAAGCCACCAGCGCGTTACCAATTCCGCCACCGGGTCGCCGACGTATCTCTCTAAATTTTCGAACCGTTGCTTGCATTTTTCTAGTAGGTATGTCGCATCTCCTGCGTTGAATCAACTTGCACAATTCAATATTGAATCTTATGCTGTCGTCACCAAAGTCGTATTTGGCATCGGACACTAGAACTTTTTTTTTCTCTTCGTTTTCGGCTTTGCATTTATCTAATGAAGAAATATAAAAAGTGAGTACATGCTTAGTAGTAACATATAAAAATAAAAACCTATACATAGGTCGGCGGAAAGCAGTTTTTCTTTTATGAAGACCAGCATGGGTAACTGTGCCGTGGGACCATTACGGTGCAGTCGATAGAGCAAAATTCACCTCTCCTCGCGAAAGCACTCTCAGTGAAGCGCCATTCCAGCAGACTTGCGGACTGTTGCTGGATTACATAGATAGAAGTTCTGTATTGCACACCAAAATAACCAGGAAAACAATAGAAATATACAATAATCAGGGATCGGAATAGGTAGAGTATAAATACTTAATGTTGGCGAGCGAGAAGACATAACATGGAGTTGTTAAATCCACCTCTTTCGGGAATTCCAGAATTTGAAAAATATATCCTCAGTGACAGGGGCGCCGACTTTTAGAAATCCTCGTGGGTGCTCATGCAATTTTTTTTTATTGAACAATTATCATCATCATCGTGTTGCCGTCCACTGCTGGACATATGCTTCTCCAATTTTTCACTAATTCTCCCGGCACCCGGCAGCATGGATTCGCAAAACGTTCGCACAATGTTTTGTATTTGCCGCATTTACACATTTGCACGATGTACCTACGCATGTAGTGTCCCTATATTCTATTGAATGGTATGGAATAATATAGGAGTACTATAGTAACGTTCGCTATTCGTCGCGCCACTAGTGCGAATATGTAAATGTGGCCGGTCAAAGGCTTGTAAGTAAATAAAGCACTTTTATCGTAGCTCAAATCCTATTACTGCAGCGGGAGCACAAATGCGTCGATAAGCCTATATCGATCGATAAACATCTATTCGTCTTCTTCTATTCTACTTCGTCGAACGAAGCAAATAGATGTTTATCGATCGATATAGGCTTATCGACGCTTTGTGCTCCCGCTGCTGATCAGTTTTTATATCTATCGTCGTGGGTGCTCCGCACCCACTGCTCACACCTCGTGGGTGCTGGAGCCCCTGAGCACCCACGTAGTCGGCGCCTATGCTCAGTGATATAGTTACTGTACTCTTTAGCTCTGGGTTGTCTGTCTAGCCTTTTAATATGACGTTTGAAGACTCGAGGGTTGACTGGCGAAAATTGCCTAATGCAATAAGTCCGTCTTTGCGATACATTAGGTGGCATGTATTATTAATAAATGATTCGCGAAACACACTCTTCGGAGACTGTTCCACGCCCTAGCAGTGCGACAAAGAAACAATTTTAAGATATACACATACATACCACACACAGTATCCCGACAATCGGGGTAACCAGAGTAGTCGGTGTTGGGCTGCAAGTACTCTTGTAAATTACAGCACAAAACCGACCACCACATTTAGCAAAGGACAACACAACTATCAAGCAGCAAGTAAGGCACGAAGACCCACCTGCTACATGATTCGGTGGAAGGACCAACCATGCCAAGTTTAGAAGTGCTGTCGCCCTTTAGCACGGCATCATGTCCTTATCACTTAATCGCCTTTTACGACATGCACGGGGAGAGATGTAGAAAAAAGGAAGTTAAGAAAAGATGTGTTCTCAAAAGCCCAATGTCGACAACAAAAGGGTGCTGAGTCTCTCTGCGACGAGTATGCGGAGATAGGACGGGTGGCAGGGAATAAGGGATGCCAGTTCCTCAGAGCAGCGTCCGTGATAGTACCTGTAAAACAGACTAAGCGAACTCACAAAGAGACTCCGTGACTCCAGAGCATCTGTAAGTTTCTGGTCACCAACAAGACGAATGGCTCAGCGCTGTATCGAATCTAAGGATGCGATGTGGTTCCATACATCTGAAGTTCGGGAGGACTGGAGGAAGATTGGAGAGGCGTATGTCCAGCAGTGGACGCTTACACGCTGACTGACTGACGAAGTTACTACTGGGACGAAGGGTTATGAATTGATTTATCAATCGCTAGCTTTATCAATAACTATCTTTTGCCCGCGACCTCGCTCGCATAGCCTATGCCCATCCTGAAGGTCCATTCTAAATATTTGTCAAAGAATTTTTTAAATCGGATGAGTATTTTCGGAGATTACCTCCTACATCCAAACATACAAACTTTACCTCTTTATAATATTATTATAACATTATAAGTGTATATTATAGTATAGTGTAGATCAGCAGTTCCCAAAAGGTGTTCCAAAGGGTCACAGGGGTTCCGTGGGTTACAGCCGGAAAAAGCATAAAACACTCTCCCTAATCAAAAATGTGTATTATGTGTTTAATTTAAAAAAAAACCTAATAGTCTTGCTATTCAAATGAAACATGATAATAAAAAAAATTTGGTATAGGTCATGTGGTGATAGCGACACCTATCCCACAACTGAATAACCTACATCGTTTCGCGACGAAGAAACAGAAAGGTTCACTTGCACACCAACAGGTGGCGTATACCGGGTAATTAGAATTCCTTACGCCACTTAACACATTGTCGAAATATCAAATACGCCTCGCATAAATACAGATCGCTTGGCAGAACAACCGGGCACTAGCCCATACAACAACATCAGCTGCAGCTACACGTGGAGCCAGAGGACACGACACCGCTTCACCTTTTACCTCATAGCTCTACAGTCACATAAATTAGTTTTTATGTTCACAATAGCTAATTAACTTTTTGAACTGACTTGGTGTTCCGCCAACAGACAGAAGGACGATCATTTAGGATTCCGTAGACGAAAATAATTGGGAACCGCTGGTGTAGATTATCAACACTTTGAAAGCAAAGAAAAAAGTACCATACTGCCAATAGCAATAAGAAAAAATAGCATATTGTAAGTACATACAACATTTATTGAAAAAATACAAGTAAACGCATTGACTTTGGTTTTTTTTTCCTAGCACATTATTATTTTAGAATAAAATATTGTGTATAAAGTATTTAAAATGTCAGTAAATTTACACAAGTATGATATTATAATTAAACACATGTAAAGACAAACATTCATAAAAATGACCAATCACACAATTAGTTTTTCCAACACCTTAGGAGTAAATATTCGAAAATATCTATAATTTGTCAGGCATTTTAAGCAATAGCTTTGCAATTAATTAATTGATTTAATCTACATTACATTCTGGCCAAGCTAAGTCTATATAAAGGCAGATTTATATGGAGTAAGTCACTGATGTCAGCGCATTAATAATTTTTTTCAATGCCGAAGCGCCATCTCTCTTGCTTGCGCCGGTGTTCGCGGCATTGACTTATATATTACTGGTTCGCGGCAGCCACGGCGCAAGAGAGATGGCGCTTCGGGCGCCAAGGGAGCTCAAAAGTTACGATCGTTTTTTTCGGTTTGCTCAAGGAGCAGAGTATCTTTTTTTTATGGATAGCGCGACATGTGGCATTGTTTCACCTAAAAGTAGGTGTCTAACGATGCCCATGGACATTCTGTTACTCATTGTCATAGCCATTGACATTGTAATAGGTACCGATGTTTTAACTCACAAAGCCAGGCGAGCCATACTTGTAGTTGTGACAAGCGCGCTCGTGCGCGATGCGCGGCTCGGGTGATACTGAGCGCTGTCGAGCTAACGCACACACAAACAATGCACATGTGCATCTACGCTCACAACTCAAACCAATCCGCCTTCGTGAAATAAAACAACTGTACTGAAAACTTTGCCTTTACAAACTCGGATATAGCAATAGACAAATGATTTATTCACACATATACACGGTGTTGCAGTTGCCCCGTAATATTTTTAACTGGCATTAGGGGGTTATTCTATATGTGAAACTAAACAACTTCTGTGAAGAAAAACAATTTTTTGAAACAAAACAAAAAATATTTTTTCCATACAAATTTGAAATGCCTATTCTCAAAATGTAAGGAGAAAAAAAAATTTTTTCTTTAAATAAAAAATTCGTAGAACAAAAGTTGTTCTATTTCACGTACAGAATCACCCCCTTTCGGGTTTTACGGTTGGGGTTGCAACACCGTGTATAACACTCAATAATACTATACTACTTACAATAAATGCAGCAAAACGCTGTACAGTACCTGCAGATTAATTTATTTCCACAAATATATTTCGAAATGTACCTAATACCTCCTTATACCTATTTTTACATGCTGAAGGGACTATTCCTCCGAACGGGCGCATACGAGCTGGTGTATACACCAGCTCGTATGCGCGTATTGGATGATCCGTTGAATAAAAATTCATTCTGAGTAACGCAGCGTATTGGGCCTAGTGTATGGGCTCGCCCCGTGTGCCTGCTGCCTGATAAGATTAGTCCGTAACTACTGACTTCAGCTGTTGCTAAAACTGGGACATTTGGTTTTTTGGATAATCTATTTTGAGTGTAAAATATTAAGTAAATAATTTAAATTCAACATTTATAAAAAAAAATATGAGTAAATACCTACGCAATATAAGTAAGTACGAACATATAAAAATAAAATAAAAAATACTTTATCAATAAATTCACTAAATTATTCTTAAACTATTTATAATATTTTCTGTACACACCAGCCTAAATCAATGTTACATAATTCTACATATGTAAATGTCCACTTGTCCTAGAAATTCGGTACAAGATTAGTAAAACCGCCTTTGTAAAACAACTAAAACTCTTTCATTAATTTTCAAACATCAGACCATCAGGTTAAAAATACTGGGCTGTATCAGAACATGTAACAGGACCGCAAATTATTCGAATACGTCCAGCCGTGGCGCTCCTGTCAGATGTCAAATCAAACGAAAATTTCATCCCGCACTCGTTGGCTGTCAGCGCCATCATGTCAGTGCCCTATACTTTATTTGTATTTCATACGACATTTCTGTTTATTATAGAATTTCGAATAGGTTTTCAAAGAAATGACATACATATGAAAAGGTGAGAGACCACACCACACACTGTCGTATACGCATCAAAATATTCTCTGCATTAAGTAAACCACACCAAGCGGCAGAGACGCTGCACAAGTCATTCGTATGGTATTGTATTGTAAAATGGTATTTTTTTTATGGAAACTGACACGGTTGGCTACATCACCTACAACATTCGTGATGTCAGCCCATAAGACCTGGTGAACTTGGTGCCACGTCAGTGCTTCCCTTCGGTCGTGCCGGCTACACTGAACTGGATGGAAAACATGACTATTTACATAGCCGTTTCGACCGACCTTTCATTCAGTGCGGTGGTACCAACCCGGGCGGGTTAAACCAAAGTATGCAAAGTTGACCTAACCAGAATCCCTCGTTGAAATGTCAACCTTACGGGCTAAGATTTACAGGTGACTTTTCTCCTTGTCGTCATGGTCGTTGAGCGGCTTGGCCTCGACCGTCTCCGCGCTGGATGCGTCGCGCACCTGGTTCCAGGGCTGCTCCTCGCCGGAGCCGAAGATGCTGTACACGAGGATCTCCACAGCGTACAGGCCGATAGTCACGAAGAATATTATACGCCACGCTCCGATCGTTTGCTGCAATTGTGCAAAGGAGGATGGGCAAAAATGTATGGGAGTTGGTCTACCCCTCCTCTAACAATGAATGATATATCAATAGAAAGGTATTTCCAAGAAAACCATTTTGTCCAAAGATACTTAAAGGTGCGTACAGACATCGCGAGGCATGCGGCGCGAATGGTTCGTCACGCATGCTTCAACCTGAGGCATTCGCGCAACATTTATGCATAACTCCTGAACGGCACACGCACATGCTCAAGCTGCACTGACATGCGGCGCGAATGGTTCGTCACGCATGCCTCGGGCTGTGTGGATGTGAGTGCTCACTGTGAGCATTCGCCGCATAAGCTCCTTGCGAGGCAATTAACGCGCTGCCTCAGTGCGAGCCGTGCGTTCCGTGTGGACGGCTGACGCAACACAATAACAGTCGTCCACACGGAGCGCACGGCTCACACTGAGGCAGCCTCGCAACGAGCGTAGTACGCGGCGAATGCTCACAGTGAGCACACACGCCCACACAGCCCGAGGCATGCGTGACGAACCATTCGCGCCGCATGCCTCGTGATGTCTGTACGCACCTTAACACCTATTGTTAGTACTTTAGGAGTTATATATCACTATAACATAGAACCTTATCATAGTATATCCTTACCTCTGTACGATGATCATCGTTCTAGGAAGGTACGTACAGTTTCAATACCGCTCGGTCATTTTGGTACTGTTTCGCTCTAAGTAGGTACTTGCCCTTCTTAGAACTATGATCGTCGTACAGAGGTAAGCATATTACTATGATAAGGTTCTATGATTATAGAACTTAAAAGTTCCTAAAGTACTAATAATTGACGTTGGCTGCCATACTAAAATACTAAAAAAAATCTATATAAATCAACCTTTCCATTTATATAACACACACAGCCCAAAACACTCATTCTCCTTCCAATAGACTTGGGAAAATGTTGGTGTAGGTATGGCAAACTAAATGCTCATTTTATGACCATAAAATGAATCTCGGCTTAGTTTGTGCTCTCACAAATTAAAATAATTTTTGAATTTGTACCTACTTTTTTACGGACGTTATTAAATTAATTGAACTTCTTTAGCCGCTTTATGAAGATGGGGATGGGATTCCATAAAAAATAACATACATACATTGCCGTGTGTGAGATGTCCGACGAATAATGGTACGATGATCCCTGGGAGTGTTGCCAGCGTGTTGGTCATTGCCATCAGAGTTCCTGTGTTACATACAACTGTGTTTAAGAGTCCGTAATACCTCAATTCCAATTTCGCCCGCACTTCTCCGCTTCACCTCATTCTTTATTCCGCTCGCAAAGTGTTTGCGGTTACGCGAGGTCAAATGGATTATGTTAGGGTGAACTGCGCTATTGTCGGGCGTGTACTTAAACAATATTGTGTGGAAAATAATAACATGACATAGATACCACACGAATAATTCCGACAAACAGGGTAAGCAGAGTAAACGGTGCTGTGCTACAAGGACTCTGATATACCTATTACAGCACAACACCACGTTTCGCAAAGTATTGGAACAAGATAACTATCAAGCAGCAAGTAAGGCGCGAAGACTCACCTGCTGCATGACTCGGTGGAAGGACCGTGCCAAGGTGGGAGGTGGCTAACCTGTCGCCCTTTAGCACGGCATCTCGTCCTTATTCCTTAGTCGCCTTTTACGACATGCACGGGGAGAGATGCAGCGGGGCTATTCTTTTTAAGTACCGACCCCACACGGTATAAGACGAACTAGAACTAACTTCTAGTTGCGGCCGTATACAGGAAAACGGAATGTGGGAGGAATACCCGCCAGGTGGGACGACGACATCAAGTGCGCCGGCGGAAAGCAGTGGTTCCGTTCCGCTGAACGCCGGGAGGCAGTGGCGGATACAGGGGAGTGCTAGGGGGCTGAACTCACTATAGGAACCCCCCAAACTATAGGTGACAGTACCGACAATCCTTTTGTACCAAAAATTTTTTCACGCTTTTTGCTCACTCCTGTATATTTTTTTAGTTTGAGCTCTCCCCAAAGTCTAACGCTGGATCCGCCACTGCCGGGAGGACTGGAGGAAAATTGGAGAGACTATGTCCAGCAGTGGACGCATACACGCCGACTGACTGACAGAACTAACTCAAGACTGCATAAAAATGTAAATGTATGTAAGACAACGGCGCGGGACTGACCGGCGAAGTTAGGTGCAATGTCGATGTGGTTGGATAGGAAGCCGCAGAACATGCCGCCGATGCAGGTGATGCCGATCGCCATCAGCGCCACCCCCGCGCCGCGGTCGCACCCGATGTAGCACAGCGACAGCAGACACACCGCCGGCACCAGCGACGCTGTAGGTACGTACACATGCATCTGTTAGCCTCTGTAGCTCGCTCTAACTGTGGCAGCCCGAAGTTAGGCGCAATGTCGATGTGGTTGGATAGGAAGCCGCAGAACATGCCGCCGATGCAGGTGATGCCGATCGCCATCAGCGCCACCGCCGCGCCGCGGTCGCACCCGATGTAGCACAGCGACAGCAGACACACCGCCGGCACCAGCGACGCTGTAGGTACGTACACATGCATCTGTTAGCCTCTGTAGCTCGCTCTAACTGTGGCAGCCCGAAGTTAGGCGCAATGTAGATGTGGTTGGATAGGAAGCCGCAGAACATGCCGCCGATGCAGGTGATGCCGATCGCCATCAGCGCCACCGCCGCGCCGCGGTCGCACCCGATGTAGCACAGCGACAGCAGACACACCGCCGGCACCAGCGACGCTGTAGGTACGTACACATGCATCTGTTAGCCTCTGTAGCTCGCTCTAACTGTGGCAGCCCGAAGTTAGGCGCAATGTCGATGTGGTTGGATAGGAAGCCGCAGAACATGCCGCCGATGCAGGTGATGCCGATCGCCATCAGCGCCACCGCCGCGCCGCGGTCGCACCCGATGTAGCACAGCGACAGCAGACACACCGCCGGCACCAGCGACGCTGTAGGTACGTACACATGCATCTGTTAGCCTCTGTAGCTCGCTCTAACTGTGGGAGCCCGAAGTTAGGCGCAATGTCGATGTGGTTGGATAGGAAGCCGCAGAACATGCCGCCGATGCAGGTGATGCCGATCGCCATCAGCGCCACCGCCGCGCCGCGGTCGCACCCGATGTAGCACAGCGACAGCAGACACACCGCCGGCACCAGCGACGCTGTAGGTACGTACACATGCATCTGTTAGCCTCTGTAGCTCGCTCTAACTGTGGGAGCCCGAAGTTAGGCGCAATGTCGATGTGGTTGGATAGGAAGCCGCAGAACATGCCGCCGATGCAGGTGATGCCGATCGCCATCAGCGCCACCGCCGCGCCGCGGTCGCACCCGATGTAGCACAGCGACAGCAGACACACCGCCGGCACCAGCGACGCTGTAGGTACGTACACATGCATCTGTTAGCCTCTGTAGCTCGCTCTAACTGTGGGAGCCCGAAGTTAGGCGCAATGTCGATGTGGTTGGATAGGAAGCCGCAGAACATGCCGCCGATGCAGGTGATGCCGATCGCCATCAGCGCCACCGCCGCGCCGCGGTCGCACCCGATGTAGCACAGCGACAGCAGACACACCGCCGGCACCAGCGACGCTGTAGGTACGTACACATGCATCTGTTAGCCTCTGTAGCTCGCTCTAACTGTGGGAGCCCGAAGTTAGGCGCAATGTCGATGTGGTTGGATAGGAAGCCGCAGAACATGCCGCCGATGCAGGTGATGCCGATCGCCATCAGCGCCACCGCCGCGCCGCGGTCGCACCCGATGTAGCACAGCGACAGCAGACACACCGCCGGCACCAGCGACGCTGTAGGTACGTACACATGCATCTGTTAGCCTCTGTAGCTCGCTCTAACTGTGGGAGCCCGAAGTTAGGCGCAATGTCGATGTGGTTGGATAGGAAGCCGCAGAACATGCCGCCGATGCAGGTGATGCCGATCGCCATCAGCGCCACCGCCGCGCCGCGGTCGCACCCGATGTAGCACAGCGACAGCAGACACACCGCCGGCACCAGCGACGCTGTAGGTACGTACACATGCATCTGTTAGCCTCTGTAGCTCGCTCTAACTGTGGGAGCCCGAAGTTAGGCGCAATGTCGATGTGGTTGGATAGGAAGCCGCAGAACATGCCGCCGATGCAGGTGATGCCGATCGCCATCAGCGCCACCGCCGCGCCGCGGTCGCACCCGATGTAGCACAGCGACAGCAGACACACCGCCGGCACCAGCGACGCTGTAGGTACGTACACATGCATCTGTTAGCCTCTGTAGCTCGCTCTAACTGTGGGAGCCCGAAGTTAGGCGCAATGTCGATGTGGTTGGATAGGAAGCCGCAGAACATGCCGCCGATGCAGGTGATGCCGATCGCCATCAGCGCCACCGCCGCGCCGCGGTCGCACCTGATGTAGCACAGCGACAGCAGACACACCGCCGGCACCAGCGACGCTGTAGGTACGTACACATGCATCTGTTAGCCTCTGTAGCTCGCTCTAACTGTGGGAGCCCGAAGTTAGGCGCAATGTCGATGTGGTTGGATAGGAAGCCGCAGAACATGCCGCCGATGCAAGTGATGCCGATCGCCATCAGCGCCACCGCCGCGCCGCGGTCGCACCTGATGTAGCACAGCGACAGCAGACACACCGCCGGCACCAGCGACGCTGTAGGTACGTACACATGCATCTGTTAGCCTCTGTAGCTCGCTCTAACTGTGGGAGCCCGAAGTTAGGCGCAATGTCGATGTGGTTGGATAGGAAGCCGCAGAACATGCCGCCGATGCAGGTGATGCCGATCGCCATCAGCGCCACCGCCGCGCCGCGGTCGCACCTGATGTAGCACAGCGACAGCAGACACACCGCCGGCACCAGCGACGCTGTAGGTACGTACACATGCATCTGTTAGCCTCTGTAGCTCGCTCTAACTGTGGGAGCCCGAAGTTAGGCGCAATGTCGATGTGGTTGGATAGGAAGCCGCAGAACATGCCGCCGATGCAAGTGATGCCGATCGCCATCAGCGCCACCGCCGCGCCGCGGTCGCACCTGATGTAGCACAGCGACAGCAGACACACCGCCGGCACCAGCGACGCTGTAGGTACGTACACATGCATCTGTTAGCCTCTGTAGCTCGCTCTAACTGTGGGAGCCCGAAGTTAGGCGCAATGTCGATGTGGTTGGATAGGGAGCCGCAGAACATGCCGCCGATGCAGGTGATGCCGATCGCCATCAGCGCCACCGCCGCGCCGCGTTCGCACCTGATGTAGCACAGCGACAGCAGACACACCGCCGGCACCAGCGACGCTGTAGGTACGTACACATGCATCTGTTAGCCTCTGTAGCTCGCTCTAACTGTGGGAGCCCGAAGTTAGGCGCAATGTCGATGTGGTTGGATAGGAAGCCGCAGAACATGCCGCCGATGCAAGTAATGCCGATCGCCATCAGCGCCACCGCCGCGCCGCGGTCGCACCTGATGTAGCACAGCGACAGCAGACACACCGCCGGCACCAGCGACGCTGTAGGTACGTACACATGCATCTGTTAGCCTCTGTAGCTCGCTCTAACTGTGGGAGCCCGAAGTTAGGCGCAATGTCGATGTGGTTGGATAGGAAGCCGCAGAACATGCCGCCGATGCAAGTAATGCCGATCGCCATCAGCGCCACCGCCGCGCCGCGGTCGCACCTGATGTAGCACAGCGACAGCAGACACACCGCCGGCACCAGCGACGCTGAACGGACACAAACAGAGCCGACTGTCATTGTCTCCCTCTACGGAGACAAGCAATGCTGCATCGTCATAGCCCCACTGCGACGTTGCTATCGCTTACTCGCTCTCGCTTGCCTACCGATGACAGGAGCGAGAGAGAAACACGAAGATTGCGACGGTCGCCCGATGAAGGGTGAGCGATTTCATGTTTCTCTCTCGCTCCTGTCATCGGTAGGCAAGCGAGAGCGAGTAATCGATAGCAACGTCGCAGTGGGGATATGACGATGCAGCATGGCTTGGTCTCCGTACAGGGAGACAATGATAGTCGGCTATGACACAACTGTTAGGCCCGGACTTCTTGCATCCGTTTCTCCCCGGAGTTGACTAAAATAGGCCACACCCACCGGTGCGAGCGACAGAGTGAGAACTTCATGCATCCGTTTCTCACTCTGTCGCTCGCACTGGTGGGTGTGACCTATTTTAGTCAACACCGGGGAGAAACGGATGCATGAAATCCGGGCCTTAGCCTCTGTAGCTCACTCTACCCGTGGGAGCCGCACCCAACTAACATTATGGTGTTAAGACAGGCGTTATAAGAGCTGTTTAATAGTTATTTTGAGAGGCTGAAGTGGCTATATTGATTGGTGTTATAGAGTGCTCTAGCTGTCTTGTAACCCCGAAAGAGGCCCATTCTTATACAGGTTAACGTTCTTTAGTGACTTTACAATAACGTTAATAAGTGCTATGAGGTGACAAGAGCTCTACAGAGTGACCCTTAAAACCTTTAATCCAATATACCACTTTAAGATCTTCTTTTTTTTTTTTTTTAAAGCGCGGCCTATGGCCCCGAGCCACTCATAAGTAAGGTGTCTAACGACATCTTCGGTCGTATGCGGGGGTTGCGAATGCCATGCCGGCCTGACAGGTGCCCATTCACGCTCCTCTTGAAGGACCCGAGACTGTACTTGGGGGGAAATATATGAGCAGGGAGGGCGCTCCAGAGTTTACCGGTTCTGTAGAGGAAAGATCTGCAGAATCGATTAGTACGCATCCACGGTAAGTCCAGCGTGTAGGGATGCAATCCCTGCCCAGTGCGTGTGGTGCGGAGGTGGAAAGGGGAATCTAAACTAAAACAATCTGCCGTAGCACCAATTAGTTTGTTGGGCACTAGTCCAACGGCTCACCGAAGAGAGTGCCGATCTTCCTGGCGGTGGTGGTGGTGATGGTGTTGCGCGCGCGCAGCCAGTCCAGCGTGCGGCTCAGCGCGATGCTGAACATCCACAGCGAGAAGAACGGCAGCGCCGTCACCACCGTGTTCTGCGTGCACAACCACACGCGATACATTGTAAAATAACATTTTCTCGCAAATACACCATTTAAAATCAAGGTCCAATTATTCTGTTCCCAGAGAAGGCGAAAAAACGGACATTGACCTTTGAGCGTTGAGCTACCTTGCACAAACGTATCGCGTGATTAGCCACCTCTCTCTTGCGCCTGTGTTTAGTATATAAGGCGCAACAGAGGTAGACGGTACCACGTTTGTCTGGACTCAAATCCATTTTTCCACCTTCTCTGGGAACAGAGTACATAAGTATGTAGTACACAAGAACCATATTTAACATTCTTGGTAGGACCGAAGCATACTAGAGTAGGTAGGCACTTCGATTATTTCAATCATGGAGCGTTAGGTATGTTCTACTGTTTCAATATACCAAAGGTATGCTGGAAAAGAACATCTTTGGTGTTACTAGGCCTCACGCACTCTATGTACCTACTTGCGCGCGCTAACTACCTACCGCCTCTGGCGATCTAATTCAGTGGAAATTCGACAGCCGCGCGAAACATACCTAAACGCTCGCTCACGCAACTGCGCGCAGCTGCAAAGCAATAATCACTTTACACTCGATCGTTTAGGTACATTTTCGCACGCAGCGATTGGCGACGTGAAACAGTAGGCTATTAAAGCCGAAGGTATGGAACTTTTTCTATGGAGTGATTTATCTGTTACGAAGTAACTATTAAGTAATCTGTGGTGTTACGCTGTAGTAGCCAGCTCATTGCTTTCATCGGTATTCTTTGGTTAGTATGCAAGAAGAAGAAGAAATGATCACACTCACCTCGGCCATGTTGAACTTGAGGACCTGCTTCATGTAGAAGGGCAGCTCGATGAGCAGCATGTACCAGCCCCAGTTGGAGCACGCGTGCGCCACCAGGATCGCCAGGAAGGCGGGCGACGTGAGCACTGCGCGCCACGGCACCGGTAGGTTCTGATGCTATCACAACACAAAACAACAAAGTTATTGCAATTTTGAGCAGACAGATATCCGGTGCATCACAGCACAGGTTAGATATCTTGGAGGCGCGAAATGCGTGCTTCTGAGGTCAATCGTTTCAGGGGCTTCATAATGCCAATCTAAAAAATAGTAGGTTAAATGCTTTTTCAAGATAATAATTGTCCTGGTGAGCTGGGTAGGTACTAGGTACCCCACTAAGGACTAAAGCGTCGCAGTAATACACAAATTTCAGTTCCACAGCACTGACTGGACCGTTCTAGCAGTGACAGGATCAGTCAGGTTATCAGGACTACGTTGGGGTTAGGTATATCATTTGAAAAATGGGTCCACAGTGGGGGAAGGTTTTGAACAATGTGTGTGTGGCTGTGGTGTGGGTTAATTAATATTGCCAAAGTACTAAAACACTTTCTAACCTACTAGGTAATCTAGCACCAACCAAGCTGTACCTACAAGATGCCTACATAGGTACCATACAAACATACGTTCCGGCAACCGGGGTAATGCGGAGGGTGGTCGGCGTGATCTTGGCTTGAACTCCTAATCTCTAGGTCCGATTTTTCTAACGGGAGCATTTAGGTACGTAAACTTGCTGCTTCGCCGTTCGGAACCGGTGTGAAACTGTAGGTCCCTTCCCTTGCTCCTTACTCCTTACTTCTTAGGTGGTGGGTTCAAATCATAGCCGACTGGGTTGGTACCACCGTACTGGACGTGTTCGTTTACCTCTAGTCCAGTATTAGCCATCAATGCAGAGGGGAAATCTCCGGTACCTACATGGCACAAGATAAACAAGCTGCAGGTAGGTACCTTATGTCCCGAACGGTGCTTGTTACCACCGAGCGAGCTGACGATCATGTTGCGTTCCTCCGCGCTGATGAGCCTCTGCGTCTGCGGGGAGTCCTGCACGAGGAACACCCACAGCACGCACCAGCCGCACGACAGCCCGCCCATCACGTAGAACACCGACTCCCAACCTGTCATCAGAGGGTCTAAGTATGTGGCGGTTTGAGTTACTTGAGTCACTTGCAAGTTCTGAGAACACGTCATCGCTTCTTCGTTGCTATTGGCGAAAATAAGGAACGGTCTTCCGGAGAGTGCGTATCTTTTTAAACGGTTTTATATTTAGCTTGACTCCGTATATTTATTTGTTTGTTACTATCTTTGTTTCAAATCTTGCTACAACTTTTTCAACTACTTCTACTGAACCGATTTTTATGAAACTTTGCACACACATTGAGTTCTCGTGACAATACAATATTATGATAATTTCAACTTGGTAACGAGGGTCTGATGATGGAGTCAGGAGGTGGACAGTGGAACTCTTCAACCGTTACTAGTAACCCCCTCGAGTTTGGGCTCATTTGGTCGGTTTGGACGAGTGTCCCATAGTTCTACCAATACACTTGGTGACGAGGGTCTGATGATGGAGTCAGGAGGTGTACAGTGGAACTCTTCAACTGTTACTAGTAACCCCCTCGAGTTTGGGCTCATTTGCTTGGTTTGGACGAGTGTCCCATACTTCTACCAATACACTTGGTGACGAGGGTCTGATGATGGAGTCAGGAGGTGTACAGTGGAACTCTTCAACCGTTACTAGTAACCCCCTCGAGTTTGGGCTCAATGGTTTGTTTGGACGAGTGTCCCATACTTCTACCAATATACTTGGTGACGAGGGTCTGATGATGGAGTCAGGAGGTGGACAGTGGAACTCTTCAACCGTTACTAGTAACCCCCTCGAGTTTGGGCTCATTTGGTTAGTTTGGAAGAGTGTTCCATACTTCTACCAATACACTTAGTGACGAGGGTCTGATGATGGAGTCAGGAGGTGTACAGTGGAACTCTTCAACTGTTACTAGTAACCCTCTCGAGTTTGGGCTCATTTGCTTGGTTTGGACGAGTGTCCCATACTTCTACCAATACACTTGGTGACGAGGGTCTGATGATGGAGTCAGGAGGTGTACAGTGGAACTCTTCAACCGTTACTAGTAACCCCCTCGAGTTTGGGCTCAATGGTTTGTTTGGACGAGTGTCCTATACTTCTACCAATACACTTGGTGACGAGGGACTGATGATGGAGTCAGGAGGTGGACGGTGGAACTCTTCAACCGTTACTAGTAACCCCCTCGAGTTTGGGCTCATTTGGTTAGTTTGGACGAGTGTTCCATACTTCTACCAATACTTAGTGACGAGGGTCTGATGATGGAGTCAGGAGGTGTACAGTGGAACTCTTCAACCGTTTACTAGTAACCCCCTCGAGTTTGGGCTCATATGGTTGGTCTGGACGAGTGTCCCATATTTCTACCAATACACTTGGTGACGAGGGTCTGATGATGGAGTCAGGAGGTGTACAGTGGAACTCTTCCACCGTTAATAGTAACCCCCTCGAGTTTGGGCTCATTTGGTTGGTTTGGCCGAGTGTCCCATACTTCTAGCAATACACTTGGTGACGAGGGTCTGATGATGGAGTCAGGAGGTGTACAGTGGAACTCTTAAACCGTTACTATTAACCCCCTCGAGTTTGCGCTCATATGGTTGGTTTGGACGAGTGTCCCATACTTCTACCAATACACTTGGTGACGAGGGTCTGATGATGGAGTCAGAAGGTGTACAGTGGAACTCTTGAACCGTTACTAGTAACCCCCTCGAATTTGGGCTCATTTGGTTGGTCTGGACGAGTGTCCCATACTTCTACCAATACACTTGGTGACGAGGGTCTGATGATGGAGTCAGGAGGTTTACAGTGGAACTCTTCAACCGTTACTAGTAACCCCCTCGAGTTTGGGCTCATTTGGTTGGTTTGAATGAGTGTCCCATACTTTTACCTATACACTTGGTGACGAGGGTCTTATGATGGAGTCAGGAGGAGTACAGTGGAACTCTTCAACTGTTACTAGTAACCCCCTCGAGTTTGGGCTCATTTGGTTGGTTTGGACGAGTGTCCCATACTTCTACCAATACACTTGGTGACGAGGGTCTTATGATGGAGTCAGGAGGTGTACAGTAGAACTCTTCAACCTTTACTAGTAACCCCCTCGAGTTTGGGCTCATTTAGTTTGTTTGAATGAGTGTCCCATACTTCTACCAATACACTTGGTGACGAGGGTCTGATGATGTAGTCAGGACGTGTACAGTGGAACTCTTCAACCATTACTAGTAACCCCCTCGAGTTTGGGCTCATATGGTTGGCTTGGACGAGTGTCGCATACTTCTACCAGAACACTTGGCGGCGAGGGTCTGATGATGGAGTCAGGAGGTGTACAGTGGAACTCTTCAACCGTTACTAGTAACCCCCTCGAGTTTGGGCTCATTTGGTTTGTTTGGACGAGCGTCCCATACTTGTCGAACGCAAATGTATGAAACAGACATACCATCTGTTCAAATTGATTTTGAAAGGGACGGCGGACACCTTATCCATCCTAAAGCCATACAGTTTCCAGCAAAGTTTAATTATGGAACAGCTGAGAGACGGATGTTACCGATAATTTTGTCATGGGCCTCCACTGTCCATAAAATGCAGGGCAGTACTGTTGACCATGCTGTCGTGTATTTGGGCTCCAGACTATTTGAGGAGGGTCAAGCGTATGTTGCATTGAGTCGCGTAAAGTCTTTAGAAGGGCTTGAGGAGCTTGATTGTGAGAAATTGACAGGTAAGAAACCGAGTAACAAAGTTGCAATGAGAGAGATGGAAAGGATGACGAGTTTGCGTAATGAATGATACGAGCCAAAAATCAAACTAAAAACGAGTAAATAAAAAAATAGGTAAAAAATCTTTTAAGTTAAACGGTTTTATTAAAAAAAAAAAACTAGAAAAAAAAACATCAGCTGTACAAAAAACTAGAAAATAATAAGGACACAAGCCTGGGCCTTCTTAAGATTTTACGTCTGGGTAAGAAATCGTGCAATACTAGCGTGCTGTCTTCTCATGTCGGATGCCAAAGGGCACATTGTGTCGCTGCGTCAGCGGATTAAGTAATAAATTGAGACTTTTAACAGACTAATATAAAAACGTGGGGCGTATAATATGCGTAATAAATAACATGCGCCCCACGTTCCTTTCCAACTCTCTCATTGCATCTTTGTTACTCGGTTTCTTACCTGTCAATTTCTCACAATCAAGCTTCTCAATACATGGCCCTTCTTTACGCGACTCAATGCAACATACGCTTGACCCTCCTCAAATAGTCTGGAGCCCAAATACACGACAGCATGGTCAACAGTACTGCCCTGCATTTTATGGACAGTGGAGGCCCATGAAAAAATTATCGGTAACATCCGTCTCTCAGCTGTTGCATAATTAAACTTTGCTGGAAACTGTATGGTTTTAGGATGGATAAGGTGTCCGCCGTCTCTTTCAAAATCAATTTGAACAGATGGTATGTCTGTTTCATACATTTGCGTTCGACAAGTATGGGACGCTCGTCCAAACAAACCAAATGAGCCCAAACTCGAGGGGGTTACTAGTAACGATTGAAGAGTTCCACTGTACACCTCCTGACTCCATCATCAGACCCTCGTCACCAAGTGTGTTGGTAGAAGTATGCGACACTCGTCCAAGCCAACCATATGAGCCCAAACTCGAGGGGGTTACTAGTAATGGTTGAAGAGTTCCACTGTACACCTCCTGACTCCATCATCAGACCCTCGTCACCAAGTGTATTGGTAGAAGTATGGGGCACTCGTTCAAACAAACTAAATGAGCTCAAACTCGAGGGGGTTACTAGTAAAGGTTGAAGAGTTCCACTGTACACCTCCTGACTCCATCATCAGACCCTCGTCACCAAGTGTATTGGTAGAAGTATGGGACACTCGTCCAAACCAACCATATGAGCCCAAACTCGAGGGGGTTAATAGTAACGGTTGAAGAGTTCCACTGTACACCTCCTGACTCCATCATCAGACCCTCGTCACCAAGTGTATTGGTAGAAGTATGGGACACTCGTCCAAACCAACCAAATGAGCCCAAACTCGAGGAGGTTACTAGTAACGGTTGAAGAGTTCCACTGTCCACCTCCTGACTCCATCGTCAGACTCTCGTCACCAAGTGTATTGGTAAAAGTATGGGACACTCATTCAAACCAACCAAATGAGCCCAAACTCGAGGGGGTTACTAGTAACGGTTGAAGAGTTCCACTGTACACCTCCTGACTCCATCATCAGACCCTCGTCACCAAGTGTATTGGTAGAAGTATGGGACACTCGTCCAGACCAACCAAATGAGCCCAAATTCGAGGGGGTTACTAGTAACGGTTCAAGAGTTCCACTGTACACCTCCTGACTCCATCATCAGACCCTCGTCACCAAGTGTATTGGTAGAAGTATAGGACACTCGTCCAAACCAACCATATGAGCAAAAACTCGAGGGGGTTAATAGTAACGGTTGAAGAGTTCCACTGTACACCTCCTGACTCCATCATCAGACCCTCGTCACCAAGTGTATTGGTAGAAGTATGGGACACTCGTCCAAACCAACCAAATGAGCCCAAACTCGAGGGGGTTACTATTAACGGTTGAAGAGTTCCACTGTACACCTCCTGATTCCATCATCAGACCCTCGTCACCAAGTGTATTGGTAGAAATATGGGACACTCGTCCAAACAAACCATATGAGCCCAAACTCGAGGGGGTTACTAGTAACGGTTCAAGAGTTCCACTGTACACCTCCTGACTCCATCATCAGACCCTCGTCACCAAGTGTATTGGTAGAAGTATAGGACACTCGTCCAAACCAACCATATGAGCAAAAACTCGAGGGGGTTAATAGTAACGGTTGAAGAGTTCCACTGTACACCTCCTGACTCCATCATCAGACCCTCGTCACCAAGTGTATTGGTAGAAGTATGGGACACTCGTCCAAACCAACCAAATGAGCCCAAACTCGAGGGGGTTACTATTAACGGTTGAAGAGTTCCACTGTACACCTCCTGATTCCATCATCAGACCCTCGTCACCAAGTGTATTGGTAGAAATATGGGACACTCGTCCAAACAAACCATATGAGCCCAAACTCGAGGGGGTTACTAGTAACGGTCGAAGAGTTCCACTGTACACCTCCTGACTCCATCATCAGACCCTCGTCACCAAGTGTATTGGTAGAAGTATGGGACACTCGTCCAAACCAAGCAAATGAGCCCAAACTCGAGGGGGTTACTAGTAACAGTTGAAGAGTTCCACTGTACACCTCCTGCCTCCATCATCAGACCCTCGTCACCAAGTGTACTGGTAGAAGTATGGGACACTCGTCCAAACTAACCAAATGAGCCCAAACTCGAGGGGGTTATTAGTAACGGTTGAAGAGTTCCACTGTCCACCTCCTGACTCCATCATCAGACCCTCGTTACCAAGTTGAAATTATCATAATATTGTATTGTCACGAGATCTCAATGTGTGTGCAAAGTTTCATAAAAATCGGTTCAGTAGAAGTAGTTGAAAAAGTTGTCGCAAGATTTGAAACAAAGATAGTAACAAACAAACAAATATACGGAGTCAAGCTAAATAAAACCGTTTATCCGTTTAGCGTATCTTTTTTATTCTTATTCTTTATTCATCATTCGTATGGTAGTGTAGTACACTACGCTTTAATTTGTCCAATTTTGTTTATTCAATATAATGTATTAACCTGGGGATCTTCAAGAGGTGTGTTATTATAAATTAAACAACGATTTTCTCCCGCCTTGGATAGCTGGCATGGCGCTTCTCTGGGCGTGGTTTCGCTAAGAGTAAAAATCCGTGCCGGCTCTCAATTAAAAAAATAGGTGCATGTATGTATATACGTTAGGTTAGAAGTTATACTTCTCCCCCTCCCCCCTCTGTCCCCCCTCGGCCTCTCAACCCCTCAACCCCTCTCCCCCTGCAAGGGCAGCACCGCACAATACCTACACGATACCCAATGTTGTTGTTACACACTTATTATATTACCTTATATCAAACATAAGGCGCCTAACGAATTAAAATTTGTTTCATAACGTGGTATAGACATATATAACTTCAAAAAAGTGGTCCAAGGTGTTGAGCCTTTTGGCAACCTCGATAATTCGGTAATCGGCGTGACCAGTTTCCAATTCAATCTGATCCCGGGATCCGTGGAGACAAGGCCCGGTGGTGCAATGCATCGGAGTGCGATCGTCAAATTTAAGTGCCTTACCGGAACGCTCGGACTTTGGATAGATGATCGTTCGACCGATGAGGCAGGCCGGGTTCGGACTCCACGTAAAACACGAAGTAACTATTAAGTAATCTGTGGTAAAACTATAGATCCCTTCCAGGTGGTAGGTTTTGGTCTGAATCAAGGTCGGTGGCAACGGCTATTAAGATAATTCGTGTTTTCCGTTCAGTTTAGCACATAGCCGGCATCTTGGCACTAAGTTCACCAAGGTGTCGGGTTGATATCGAGGGTTTTGTAGGTGATGTAGCCAACCATATCATGCTATAAGACATAATTTCTCCTTACCTAAAGTTGAATAATCGCTTATAACTGCTGATGAAAAATTGCTCCGTCCGAAATTCCTTCGGTATATGATATTATATATTAATAAGAGTATATATTAACATTATCTAGGAAAATTTCGATTTCGAATAGGCAGAAATTTAAAAATATCTATTTTGTATCACAACTTCTTCAGAAAAATTGCTCTGTCAATTTTAATTTTTTTATATGTCTTAATTTATTTAAATATATCGGTTTTGACAATTATCTAGGAAATTTTCCATATCGATCACACCTTTACAGATTTTCGGCAATCATTCGCTGTGAAAAATTGCTCCGTCCGAAATTCTTTCGGAATATGATATTATATATTAATAAGAGTATACATACAACATTATCTAGGAAAATTTCGATTTCGAATAGGCAGAAATTGAAAATACCTATTTTGTATCACAAATTCTTCAGAAAAATTGACCATATAAATGCCAAAAGGCACCAACCCACAAATTGGTTAAAAATGAGTTAAATATACCAATCGAGAGCTAATCACCCCTCTATTTTTTGCAGAAAAGACCCAGGCAGGCTACTTGGTATGATACTAATAGGTTTCTACACATTCGTCTAAGAACCATCCTCCAAATTGAGGTATATCGCAACACCAGAAAAGACTCATGCTACTTGGTACTAGCTAACTGGTCAGATTTTTTTTTGCGTAAAAGATCCAAGCGAGATGGACTTTTTTGTTTTTAATGAAGTACGCTAAAAGTATTTATCAAAACAGAGCCAAGATATCTGGTTCTTTTTGGCATTATATAATAAAAACAAACTGTATATCGCAAAGTGGAACCAATTTATGTGGTTCTTTTTGGCATTTATAATAAAAACAAACGGTATATTGCAAAAATGGAATCAATTTATGTGGTTGGTTTGCCTTTGGGGACCTATAGTGAGTCTTATTTCATTGGAAATAAGAGTTCTTTTTCTAAAAATAAAATCAAACATGTCTACGTTCTATGAAACAGAACGCCTAATAATAAATAAGTTCAGTTCAGTTCACTACCGCGACGAATGTGTCAGTTCACGACCGCGAAGTAAAGTAAATTGCTGTTTTCGACGTGGTTCAATGTACCTACTACGTAGTGATCGCGACATATCGTCAGAGTGTAGTTCGACGTCGTCGTCCAAGCAGGTGCCTACGCCGCGCCGCCTAACGTAACCATTGAAGATAGAATAGAATAGAATAGAATAGAATATTTATTTGTATAACATATACAAGTCACAAACTAACATTCACACATTTTAAAATGTTTCTATTTAGAATATAAAATAATATGAAACATAATTAATGAATTCTATTAAAATTAAAATTATTAATAATAGAAATCCAATATAAAAGTCACACGTGCCTCCTCGGTGGTGCCAAATGAGCAGCAATCAGCGTGTGGGAGATCTTCGGATCGGCTGGGTTCGCCACCACACCCCGGGAGAAACAATTACACCGGCATAACAGTTCGCTGTGTTCCGGTGTACTTCCCGGGGACCCAGTAGCAGGTGGGGTTGGCTGTGGTGAGGAGTAGGCCAGTGATCCCGACGCGGATTCGCTGTTCAGAGGTGACGCATCGACACGGTTGACAGGGAGACCCGGTTAAACGGTTATTCCGCTGGCCGCCCGCCGGGTAGTACAGGAGCCCAATCGCGTCTAACCAACGCGAGAGGCTGCCCCGGTCAACCGGCGCATAATCCCGGAGTGGTCCGTCGTGCCGGTTGGTGACCGGAGTAGGGGTTCCGGCGGCCACTTCCGGGGGGGACCGGGGGCCTTTCCGTCTTCCGTGTCGGCGCAACACTAACCTGAGTAGTAAGCGATGAAGCTAGGGTCCACGCTTTGCCCGTGAATCACCACAGCCACCCTTTCATGCTCTTTCCCTCCCTCTTACAAAAATCATGGCAGCGAAAAAAAGGTTCAATCAGCGGTGCACACCCTTACACCACTATTTAGCGTTGACTCGACCAACGTGCGGGGGTTGCATACCAATTTGAATGCCGTCCATCACCACCTGGAGACGAAGAAGCCGGCCTTGCTTTTCCTGACGGAATCACAAATATATCGACCTGCACTACCCCGACTACACCCTGGAAGAAGCCTTCCGGTCGCGAGCCGGGGTTTGCTTGTTTGTCAGGGCAGATATTTGCTGTCGTCGCCTGCGCTGCCTTGAGGACTCCGAGCTATCAGTACTTTGGGTCCACGAGGATCTGGGAACGGTCTCGCGGGTGTACGCCTGTCTGTACAGGTCGCACTCTGGTGATGCAGAGACAGCTCGGTTATTTGAGTACCTGAGTGGAGCGGCAGACAAAGTCCAAGAGCGGTTCCCTACCGCGGATTTGGTTCTTCTTGGAGACTTCAATGCCCATCACGAGGCATGGCTGGGTGTACTGAACAAGGTGCGACGGTACTTCACGCCGGGCCAAAAACTGACGTTGTACAAAACACAGGTTAGGTCCTGCTTGGAGTACTGCTCGCACTTGTGGGATGGCTCAGCTAAATACCAGCTTGCGCCGCTAGACTCAATCCAGCGTCGTGCCGTGCGACTGGTGGGTGACCCCGTGGTGTCCCGCGACTTAGAACCACTGCAACTCCATAGGGACGTCGGCTCCCTGAGTGTGTTCTATCGTTTATTTCATGGGGAGTGTTCGGAGGAGCTGTTTAACGCGATTCCGTCGTCCCCATTCCACCTCCGCACTACGCGTACTGGGCAGGGGATGCACCCCTATTCAATCGACCTACCACGCATGCGCACCAACCGGTTCTGTAGGTCTTTTATTCACAGAACCGGGAAAATGTGGAACGCACTCCCTGCCCATCTATTTCCTCCCAAGTACAGCCTAGGGTTTTTCAAAAGGGGCGTGAAAAGGCTCCTGTCAGGCCGGCATGACATTCGCAATCCCCGTGCATCACAGAATGTCCATGGGCATAGTTAGACACCTACTTGTAGGTGTAACGATGCCACAAGTCGCGCTATCGATAAAAAAAAATGGCTAGGCTCCAGGAGAACTGACTTTGCGGGGAGAGCCGCCTACGACTTCGCTCTGACGCATGACCTGTCTCATCTGGTAGACCAGCCCACCAGGCTGCCAGAGATAGACGGTCATGAACCCTCTCTGCTGGATCTTCTGCTGACAACGAACCCCACTGGATATAAGGTCGCAGTAAGAGCCCCGCTGGGTTCCTCTGATCATTGTTTAGTGGGATCCACGGTGCCATCTTCGCCTCCTCAGTCCCGTAATGGAGGAACGCGTCGAATTTTGCACTACGCGTCAGCAGATTGGGATGGGATGCGAGAACACTTCGCATCCTACCCTTGGAGAGAGATCTGCTTCAGTTCGGGCGATCTCTCTTTGCGGGGAACTCCAACCTGGACGATGGGGGTGCCACTCCCCCATCCATACCTAGGTGCGAGAACTCCATGCCGGAAGTGCAGTTTCGACAACGGACTGTACGGGCGGAGCTTCTCTCCCTAGACGTCAGGAAGGCGAGTGGGCCGGATAGGATTCCTGCATTAGTGTTGAAAAGGTGTGCTCCCGAGCTGGTCCCAGTGCTGACGCGCCTATTCCGTCTCTCCTACTCCAATGGCCGTGTGCCGGCGGCCTGGAAATCTGCGTTTGTGCAAGCGGTCCCTAAAAAGGGTGACCGCTCAAACCCGTCAAACTACCGACCTATAGCGATTACCTCCCTTCTCTGTAAGGTGATGGAGCGCATTATCAATACGCAGCTCATGAAGTACCTGGAGACGAATGACCTCATCAGCGATCGGCAATACGGCTTCCGGCCAAAACGATTTTTTTTTATGGAAACTGACACGATTGGCTACATCACCCACAACGTCCGTGATGTCAGCCCATAACACCGGGTGAACTAGGTGCCATGTCAGTGCTTCCCCCTTTGATCGTGCCGGCTACACTGAACTGGTCGGAAAACACAAACTATTTACATAGCCGTTTTGACCGACGTTTCATTCAGTGCGGTGGTACCAACCCGGGCGGGTTAAACCCTACCACCAAGTAAGATTAGGAGGGAAGGGACCTACAGTTTTACGAGGAATCCGAACCTCGGTCAGCCTCCAACGGTCAGCGGTCACCCATCCAAGTACTGACCGCGCCCAGCGTTGCTTAACATTCAATAGCGAATCTGCTGGTGATCTCCTAGCGTACGTCACTCACCTTTGGGGGGAATCGCTTGAAGGTCATGGTGAATCCTTGGCAATTGGCCTTGATATTGCCAAGGCATTTGATCGGGTTTGGCACAAGTCGCTCTTGGGCAAATTGCCGGCTTACGGACTTCCTTCTGGCCTCTGTGACTGGGTCGCCGACTTCCTACATGGGCGTAGCATTCAGGTCCTAGTGGACGGTTGCTCGTCGGACGCCATGTCAGTGAACGCCGGCGTACCACAAGGATCTGTGTTGTCACCCACGCTGTTTCTTCTGCATATCAATGATATGCTGTCTCTGGGCAACATACATTGTTATGCGGATGACAGTACGGCACACGGATCCTACACCAGTCACCCTTCAGCCAGTCGGGATATTGTGGATGAGAAGAGGCGAAGACTTGTGTCTGAGCTCGAACACACACTCGGCTCTATTTCCGAATGGGGCCGTAGTAATTTGGTCGAGTTCAACGCTTCCAAGACACAAGTTTGCGCGTTCAGTGTGAAGAGAGCGGCGTTCACACCGGCTCCTTCATTCCAAGGCACGTCGCTTAAATTAAGCGAACACCTCGGGGTCCTCGGAGTCGAACTGTCGCACGACTTGAACTTTCGTCGCCATATCGAGGGGAAGGCCAAGCTGGCTTCTAAAAAGCTGGGCGTACTCAATAAGGTGCGACGGTACTTCACGCCGGACCAAAGGCTGCTTTTGTATAAATCGTAGATCAGGTCCTGCTTGGAGTACTGCTCGCACCTGTGGGATGGCTCTGCCAAATACCAGCTTGCGCCTCTGGACTCGATCCAGCGTCGAGCCGTGCGACTAGTGGGTGACCCCGAAGTGTCCCGCGATCTAGAACCACTGCAACACCGTAGGGATGTCGGCTCCCTAAGTGTGTTCTATCGCTTATTCCATGGGGAGTACTCGGAGGAGCTGTTTAACGCAATCCCGCCGTCCCCTTTCCATCTCCGCACCACACGCACTGGGCAGGGATTGCATCCCTATACGCTGGACTTACCGCGGATGCGTACTAATCGATTCTGCAGATCATTCCTCTACAGAACCGGTAAACTCTGGAAAGCTCTCCCTGCTCATATATTTCCCCCCAAGTACAGTCTCGGGTCCTTCAAGAGGGGCGTGAATGGGCACCTGTCAGGCCGGCATGGCATTCGCAACCCCCGCATACGACCGAATGTCCATGGGCGTCGTGAGACACCTTATGGGTGGCTCGGCGCCATATGTCGCGCTTTCAATAAAAAAAAAACGTGCCTCCATTCTCTTCGCCTCAAGACTCTACCTGCAGCGGTCTTCATGCAAGAAGCACACAGCGCCTCCTGGCGGAAAGGAGAAGAGTCCGGTTGCCTAGGCGACGGGCTGTTGTGATCTGACACGTTCGAAAATACAAGCGGGAGCGGGCGGTTTTGTTCAAACATTTTGCTCTGGAAAAGATAAAATCCACCCTGATCGAGCGCGGGGCGGGTTCTGAGGGCTTGTTGCGACCTAATACGGTATAAGTATAGTGAGTGTAGTTCCCGAAGTGTGTGCGTAGCTGGGCCCAGCAGATCCTCGGACAACGGGACGTTTCCGTGCCGATCGACGACCACCACCTGAAGGACTGAGCTATCGAAGGTGCGGCTGCGGGCGGAGACATCAACATCCAGGTAGGAGGCACCACTCCACCACACACTTTGCGCTACACCTCGAAGCTAGTCCAACGAATCCCGACGCTGCTCAGAAGGAGTCCAACATTGCCCTGCGTTCCCCCGACGCCATCCAGACGCAGTCTGACATCTACGTGAGCTCGGAAGCTAGTCCGACGAATCCCGACCCTGCTCAGAAGGAGTCCAACATTGCCCTGCGTTCCCCCGACGCCATCCAGACGGAGTCCGACATCTAAGTGAGCTCGGAAGCTAGTCCGACGAATCCCGACGCTGCTAAGAAAGAGCCCGACACTGCCCTGGGGTTCCCCGACACAATCCAGACGGAGCCCGACATCCAAGTAAGCCTCGAAGCTAGTCCGACGAATCCCGACGCTGCTCAGAAGGAGTCCGACACTGCCCTGCGTTCTCCCCGACGCCACCCAGACGCAGTCCGACATCTAAGCGAGCTCCGAAACCAGTCCGACGAATCCCGACGCTGCTCAGAAGGAGTCCGACACTGCCCTGCGTTCACCCGACGCCATCCAGACGCGGTCTGACATCTAAGCGAGCCTCGAAGCCAGTCCGACGAATCCCGACGCAGCTCGGAAGGAGCCCGACACTGCCCTACGTCCCCCGACGCCATCCTGACAGAGCCCGATACTGCCCTGCGTTCCCCGACGCCATCCAGACGGAGCCCGACACCTAAGCGAATTTCCGAAGTCAGCCAGACGGATCCAGACGCTACGCCAAACTAATCCTATCACGAAGCGCAAAATAAGAACTGAACTGACTGATAGATAACAGTAGAGAACACCCGTCGCCGCCGCGTAAACCAGCCTCGGGGAAACTTGTAAAAGTCCCAATCGTCTCTTATTTACCCTATTTCACCCCTTATGAAACTATCAAACCCAGAATATAAGTACCGCTGCGGTGACGGCGTGATATTGCACATGCACAGTCGCACCCCCACCCAACTACAGTCCACCCACTAACACCACGGGGTGAGAACGACTGTCGCGTACAGCGGCCGCATTTTGAGTTTGTTTGAGATCAGACACAAGTCTTCGCCTCTTCATCCACAACATCCCGTCTGACTGAGGGTCACTGGTATAGGATCCATGTGCTGTACTGTCATCCGCATAACAATTTAAGTTGCCGAGTGGCAGCATGTCATTGATATGCAGAAGAAACAGTGTTGGTGACAAGACAACACAGATCCTTGCGGTACGCCGGCATTCACTGACATGGCGTCCGACGAGCAACCGTCCACTAGGACCTGAATGCTACGCCCATGTAGGAAGTCGGCGACCCAGTCGCAGAGGCCAGAAGGAAGTCCGTACGACGGAAGCTTGCCCAGAAGCGATTTGTGCCAAACCCTGTCGAATGCCTTGGCAATATCGAGACCAATTACCAAGAATTCACCATGTCCTTCAAGCGATTCCTCCCAAAGGTGAGTGACGTACGCTAGGAGATCACCTGCGGATCATTTTGGCCGGAAGCCATATTGCCGATCGCTGATGTTATTTGTCTCTAGGGTACGCCATGAGCTGGGCATTGATAATGCGCTCCATCACCTTGCAGAGTACGGAGGTAATCGCTATAGGTCGGTAGTTCGAACGGTTTGAGCGGTCAACCTTTTTGGGGACCGCTTGGACAAATGCAGATTTCCAGGCAGCCGGCAGACGGTAAGTGAAATAAGAGAGGCGGAAAAGGCGCGTTAGCACTGGAGCTAGCTCGGGAGCACACCGTTTCAGCACCAATGCAGGAATCCTATCCGGCCCATCGCCTTCCTGGTGTCTAGGGAGATAAGCTCAGCCCGCACAGTTCGTTGTCGGAACTGTACTTCCGGCATGGAGTTCTCACACCTAGTTATGGATGGGGGGATGGCACCCCCATCGTCTAGGTTGGAGTTCTCTGCAAAGAGAGACACCAATAAGTCGGCTTTCTCCTTTGCGGAGTGGGCAAGTGAGCCCCCAGGACACTGTAGAGGTGGAAGGGAGGAGCGGTAGAAATTCGATACGACAGATTTGGCGAGAGACCAAAACTCACGGCTCCCAGTTGGGTGCTGGTTCAGCCTATCACCAACTCTGCCGATATGCTCGAATTTGGCCCTGGCGATAGCCCTCTTGCAGGATCTGGAGAGGCGGTTGTATTATTTCTTCAGTTCGGATACATTAGGATCGCGTCTGTCACGAGCGCACGACCATGCACGATAAGCTGCGCCATTAGCTGCGACAGCTTCAGCACAGTCGCGGCTGTACCAGGCCTGGCTTTTACCACCGAGGCGCACGAGGGCGCTGGGAATGAACATCTCCATTCCCCCCCAGAACCACCTCGGCTACGGCATTGGCGCATTCCGGCGGATCATCCGAACTGAAGCATAGCTCTCTCCATGGGTAGGATGTGATGTATTCTCGCATCCCGTCCCAATCCGCTGACACGTAGTGCCAAATTGGACGCATTCCTCCAGTACGAGACTGAGGAGGCAAAAATGGCACCGTGGACCCCACTAAACAGTGGTCAGAAAAGCCAAGAGGAGTGCTCACTGTGACTTTGTATCCAGCAGGGTTCGTTGTCAGCAGAAGATCCAGCACAGAGGGTGCATGACCGTCCATGTCTGGCACTTTGGTAGGTTGGTCTACCAGTTGAGGCAGTTCATTCGTCAGGGCGAAGTCGTAGGCGGCTCTACCCTCGAAGTCAGTTCTCCCGGAGCCCAGCCACTTCTCGTGATGGGCATTAAAATCCCCAAGCAGAACCATATCCGCGGATATATATATATATATAGGGAAACTACATGCACTTCATCTGCCGCTCTACTCAAGTGCTCGAATAATCGAGCTGTCCCCGCGTCGCCTGAGTGCGACCTGTAGATACTTACAGGCGGACACACGCGACTCCGTCCCCAAGTGAACCGATTTTGATGATTCTTTTTTTATTTGAAAGCTGGTGCTTCCCGTGTGGTCCCATTTCAATTTCGTCAAGATCGGATTGAAAAGCGAGGCGGAATCGCGAGGCCAAAGGCCGAGCGATTCCGCCGAGTACATTAATAGCAAAAAATTACTAAAAAAACTGAAATAAAAAAATATTAAAAAAAATATAAAAACCGCCTTCAAAAATGTATGAAATAAAAAAAATCGAACCCTAGAGTTGAAGGCGGTGCTAAAGCAAGCAAAAATAACCGACCGCCTTCAACTCTAGGGTTCGATTTTTTTCAATTTCATACATTTTTGAAGGCGGTTTTTAATTTTTAAATAGTTTTTTTACAAAAATGTATACACTTTATTTACATACAGACTGTACGTGTATGAAATATGTTTAATAAGTTGTTTCGACATACTGTCATACAAATTAAATTACAGAACGAAAGTTAAATTTTAAAAGTTCCTAATACTATATATATAGGCCCTACATTTTCGTTCCATAGGCGGCAGGACGGCGCGGCGGAGCGGCGTTGTAGTGGGACGACAGAGGTGGCGGGCGGAATAGCGAGCCGTGAGCATCGACGACGCTCGCGTGTCGTCTCGTCGGTCGCGGTGCGGGACGATGAGCTGCTGGCGCGCGGGCGGGCGCGCTTATTCTTCCCCACTCCCCGCAGCCCCCCCGCACCTTGCGTTCAGTGTAATGCGAGCGCGCGCTTTTTAAACGTTGTTTTATTATATTGCGATACTCGAAACTACTCGAAAGTTTATGTTTAAGGGAGAAATTTTATTGGATAATATACAATTATATTATATTTTGATGTTCTGTGTCTAATAAGTTAATAAAAACAGACGAAGCAATTTTTCACAGTGCTTGGTTTATTGCCAAAAATATGTAAATGTGTGATCGATAAGGAAAATTTCCTAGATAATTGTGAAAAGCGATATATTTAAAGGAATTAGGAGATATAAAAAAAATAAAAATTGACAGAGTAATTTTTATAGGTATTTTCAAATTTCTGCCTGTTCGAAATCGAAATTTTCCTAGATAATTATATATATACTCTTATTAATACATAATATCATATTCCGAAGGAATTTTGGACGGAGCAATTTTTCACAGCGAATTATTGCCGAAAATCTGTAAAGGTGTGATCGATAAGGAAAATTTCCTAGATAATTGTCAAAAGCGATATATTTAAATAAATTAAGACATATAATAAAATAAAAATTGACAGAGCAATTTTTCTGAAGAAGTTGTGATACAAAATAGGTATTTTCAAATTTCTGCCTATTCTAAATCGAAATTTTCATAGATAATGTTATATATATAATCTTATTAATATATAATATCATATACCGAAGAAATTTCGGACGGAGCAATTTTTCACCAGCAGTTATAAGCGATTTTCATGTATAGGTATAAATACCTAACTTCCAAATATAATAAATCCTAGATAATTTGTCAAACGTGTATTTTAAACCCTACGTTATCACACTGCAAAGTTTCAGCGACAGAGGAATTACGTCGAGTGGAAATGCTTCATTGATTGGAGTATTATATCAAACATAAGGCGCCTAACGAATTAAAATTTGTTTCATAACGTGGTATAGACATATATAACTTCAAAAAAGTGGTCCAAGGTGTTGAGCCTTTTGGCAACCTCGATAATTCGGTAATCGGCGTGACCAGTTTCCAATTCAATCTGATCCCGGGATCCGTGGAGACAAGGCCCGGTGGTGCAATGCATCGGAGTGCGATCGTCAAATTTAAGTGCCTTACCGGAACGCTCGGACTTTGGATAGATGATCGTTCGACCGATGAGGCAGGCCGGGTTCGGACTCCACGTAAAACACGAAGTAACTATTAAGTAATCTGTGGTAAAACTATAGATCCCTTCCAGGTGGTAGGTTTTGGTCTGAATCAAGGTCGGTGGCAACGGCTATTAAGATAATTCGTGTTTTCCGTTCAGTTTAGCACATAGCCGGCATCTTGGCACTAAGTTCACCAAGGTGTCGGGTTGATATCGAGGGTTTTGTAGGTGATGTAGCCAACCATATCATGCTATAAGACATAATTTCTCCTTACCTAAAGTTGACGTAAGTCCGCCAGCCATGAGCATAGACAATACGGTACCGAGCGATGTCCCCGCGTAAACCAACGCCGACATGACACTTCGCTCTGCCGGCGGCGCCCACTTCGACAGCAACACGTGCATGGCGGGAAACGTCACGCCCTGACAACACGGAGACATTTCAACATACATAGGTACATTTCAGACCCATTTCCAAAGATTTGATTATTTGATTACCTTATATATATGACAGCTTGCGCACTAGACGTTAACGGCACGGCAACGGCAACGCCATGACCACGGCACGACAATAAGGAAAACAAAAATGTATGTAACACGACATATGCCATCACGGCATTTTCATAAATTTTTACTGCACTGCTGCCTCGCCGTGTCCTGTGTCTAGTGCGCAGCGGCTATGTCGGGACCACAGACCATATCTGTATACAGTCCTTCTTTCGGGTAATTTCCTTTAGGTCATCCAGCTAGCACAATTTTTACATACTTAGTAGATTTACACACACAATCACAAGATCTTTAGTTTACACTGGTCTGAATAACCATCCCATCCAAGATTTTTAAAAGAAAGTGTATTGTTAAAATTGTCTAGATTAAATCCTACCATTATCCTATGCTCGAACATGTATGTATTAGTGACTATTTAGTACGCTGCTACCTACGCTATGAATAAATTAATTCGTAGTCAGTAGATGTGTTGGCTGGCAGTTGTAAAATCCTAAGGAGGCTTAGATATTGATAACAAATTTATTAGGCAGAGGTTTGCTCTCTTTCCCCCAACATACCCCTCCAATGCCCTCGCCGATGCGCATGAAGATGACAGCCACGTAGTGCGCGGTCGCCATGACGGGTGTCAGCAGAGTGCACAGCACGTTGATCAGCACGCTGAAGAACATCACCCATTTCGCGGAGAAGAGTTCCGCCACGCGAGCACCTAACGCACAAGAGTTTTATGTGTCTACCAAATGCTTCCGTAGAAAAAGACCTATATGAATGTGGCACCTGTCGGGCCGGCATATGGCATTCGCTACTCCCGCATGCGACCGAATGTCCATTGGCCGTCGTTAGACACCTTATGGGTGGCTCGCTGACACATGTATGTCGAGCTTTCTATAAAAAAAAAACTGAATGGGGCACTGTCCAAGTTTCAGTAAACTGGCCTCCAAATTACATAACTAAATAGCTAGCTAGGTAATATAAGTGCCCGCCGAATCAAGCGGAATTGTTTTCCGAATTCGAAAAAAAAGGAATGCATGCATGATCGGCCGATGAGGATTTTATTCGGTGGCGAGCATTGACCTAGAGGGACTAGGTTTGAATATCAATGGGCGAGGGCCTCGATTCGAATCCAATGTTCGAATCGAACTACATTTGAAAATCGAATCTAACGAACTGTGGGATTATCGATTCTAGAAGGTATTTTGATATAAGTAATATGCGTTTCATTTGCATAAAAGTCTGCATCTATCCCCGTACATGTCGTAAAAGGCGACTACGGGATAAGGGCAAGATGCCGTGCTAAAGGGCGAGCTCCGCGAGAAATTGCACAACATCGATCACCACGTTTAGCGAAATATTGGGAAAATACAAACTATCAAGGAGTATAAGTGAGGCAGGAAGACAGTAACCTACCTACTACCTACACTACATGACTGACTGTGGAATTACCGTGCCAAGGTGAGGGAGAGGTGGCTATTCCGTAGGCCTTTAGCATGGCATATTGTCCTTATCTTTAAGTTGTTAGTTAGGTTAATTAAGTTAGTAAGTTAGTTTAAGTCCTAGTCAGTCAAGTTAGTTGGTTGGGCACAAACTTGAATGAAGTCTCATTCACCGGGAATCTGGGAAACGAAGTATCCCCAGAAGTAGCAGCTGAGGATGGTGCCCTGGAGAGGCTCCGACCAGTCGAACGGCCCGTCCTGCACATTAATTTACGTTTAATGTACGTTTATAGTACTGTGTGGGGCCGCTACTTTAAAATAATAGCCCCACTGCATCTCTCCCCGTGTATGTCGTAAACAGCGACAGAGATATGTCCTCGGATCGATGCTGCCGCAGAAGTATTTTGGGCAATAATCGCGGCAGCAGCGGGAGGAGCAGTATCAAGGGCTGAGTGTAAAGTAAACCTCGCATTATGTTTGGTTTTAGGCTATACATCATAATTCTACGTCATCGGGGGCCGACCTGTGAGCAAAAAGCTAAATCCTAAGTTAAACACACGAAGCGAAGTCTCGCGCAAAAAAAGCTAAGTAGTTATTAGATAAACACAAGTCGCCTGCCATCCGAATCGTCATCGCGTACCACGTCGCGCCTGCTATCATTACGAAAGCTCGTAAAGATAAAGATGCATGCTTTTACTCGTACCATGTCACGCGTAGGTCGTCCTCGTCACAGAAGGCGTGATATAAAAATATGTCATATAGCAAAGAGCGTTGCCCGCTAAAATGTACCTACCTAACATAATCAATCAATACTAATAATAAATCTGTAAGGGATGGTCATGGAGTAAGTTGCTTTGATTTTTGAGATATTTGGTTTGTAGACTCTGTGTATGATACTAAAACTAAATTTACGATTTTTAGAAATCATTTCTGTATGTATGTATGTTCCACCATAACTCTTAAACCGAACATCTGAATTCGATGAAACTTCGTACAAGTACATTTACCTACACGGGACACAGGATAGGCTAAATAAAATTCACTTCCGGTTACGCTAAGATGTGGCTCCCATACAAACCGATACGTTCCGTAGGCGCCGTAGTACTATAGGTATTTACCGAGCCGCCCCGGCCGGCAGCTGGCGGCGTGGCGGCGGCGGCGGCGGCGGCGCGGCGCGGGCGCGGAGGAGGCACGGCGAGCGAACTGAATAGCCGCAATATGATAGAATGGATCTCTGTTCTTCTTTCAAGCAAAAACTACTGAACAGATTTTGATGAGCCTTTACAGTACATCAATATAACATATAGGCTATAATTGGGTAGAGTTAAGCGAAAAGGAACCATGTGACATTTTTTCTCAAAATGAGTTAAATACAAGAGGGGCTAAATAAAGTGCTAAAAAATGTTTTGCATTAAAGAACCATGTTGTTTTTCCACTACAAACCCAGCGAGAGCAAAGGTTCTTTTATGCACAAATGTCTATATGTATGAAAAAGCAAGAAAAAGGTCCAGCAAATAGAACCAAGTACTTGGCTCTGTTTTATTTTTAAATATTTTGTTCCGTTTACAGTAAAATATATGGTCCAAGATTTGAAGAAAAGAAGCAAGTAGGTACTTGGTTCCACAATTAAAATAAAATTGTTCCTTATTTTATACATTTGTGAATAATCAAATGGAACCATGTACTTGGGTTTATAATGCTTATCAATATTTCATTCTTCTCTATAGAATTTGATAAAAAAATAGAATTGAACCATCTGCACTTTTCAAAATTACAGAGCCTACATAATACAATATTTTGCTTTTTGAGTTTAAATAGATGAACATTAATAGTCATCAATTAACTATATATAAATTATAACTTCTGCTCAAAAGAATAAAAATGTATTCAACGTGAACTTTGAAGCTCATTTATAGCGAAGTATGCTAATGTCACATGGTTCCTTTTCATAAATCTCTACCCAATTTATTAAGACATTGTGTAAATTGGCCCAAATAGGTATATCGATAAATGTCAAGTAAGTCGGAAAAAATCCTGCCATCTGAGAGCTACCTCGGCGTGCGCTGCATAAACCGTTAAGAGTTAAACGAAGATAATGTATGGTGAGGTTTCTCTTAAATAGTTCTAAAAAAAAGTCCGCGACAGCATATATCTACCTTTTATGTGGAAGCCACTATAGCCAAAATAGTGAACAATAAATACATTTAAATTGGTTTCTGTATTTACAATGCACATTTTATAGTAGGTATTGAATTAATCCTTATCATAATACATATTTTTATCGCTTCTGGTAGATAAACTTTGGCTTTTAAACTAAGTAATTTGGACAAATAGTTTAAAAGTTACGACGATGAGAATGTCTTGATATGGCGTCCTACGGTGCGGCACACAGTACGGGCGAGGCGAGGCGAATATGTATGTATGAATTTCCTCCATAACATTTAAACCAATCATCTAAATTTGATTAAAATTAGTACATGCACATTTAGCTATACGAGACACAGGATAGGCTAAAAAAATTCAGTTCCGGTTACGCTAATAGGTGGAATATTTTACTTAGTTAGGTATCTAAAGTATTTGATTTATTTTAACTGAAGTTTCTTATTTTAATATCGATAGCTCTTCGCTCGCGTAATATTTGTATTTCAACAGAAGAAAGAAAGTAACTTTGGCCAGGGCCGGAGGGTGAACTGGATTCAGATAAATAATAAAAATTCTCAAAGAAAGTAAGTAACATAATAAAGGCGAGGCCGAAGGCCGAGCTGCGTTCAGGAAGAGTATAAACCTTTTCGAAGAAAGTAAGTAACAAAGGGCGAGGCCGAAGGCCGAGCTGCATTCAGGAAGTCTATAAACCTTCTCAAAGAAATTAAGTAATTGAGGGCGAGGCCGAAGGCCGAGCTGCGTTCAGGAAGACTATAAACCTCCTTGATGAAAGTAAGTAACTGAGGGCGAGGCCGAAGGCCGAGCTGCTTTCAGGAAGACGATAACCTTTTCGAAGAAAGTAAGTAACAGAGGGCGAGGCCGAAGGCCGAGCTGCGTTCAGGAAGACCATAAACCTTCTCGAAGAGAAGCACTGACGTGGCACCAAGTTCATCCGGTGTTATGGGCTGACATCACGGATGTTGTAGGTAATGTAGCCAACTGTGTCAGTTTCCAGAAAAAAATAATTTAAAAAAAGTAAGTAACTAAGGGCGTGGCCGAAGGCTGAGCTGTATCCTGGAAGACGCTGACAGTAAGTAACTATGGGCGATAGTTACATACTTTCTTCAAGACGGTTTATAGTCTTTCCTAACGCAGCTCGGCCTTCGGCTTAGCCCTTAGTTACTTACCTACTTTCTTCGAGAAGGTTTATGGTCTTCCTGAACGCAGCTCGGCCTTCGGCCTCGCCCTCTGTTACTTGCTTTCTTCGAAAAGGTTATCGTCTTCCTGAACGCAGCTCGGCCTTCGGCCTCGCCCTCAGTAACTTACTTTCATCAAGAAGGTTTAGTCTTCCTGAACGCAGCTCGGCCTTCGGCCTCGCCCTTAGTTACTTACTTTCTTCGAGAAGGTTTATGGTCTTCCTGAACGCAGCTCGGCCTTCGGCCTCGCCCTATGTTACTTACTTTCTTCGAAAAGGTTATCGTCTTCCTGCCCGCAGCTCGGCCTTCGGCCTCGCCCTCAGTTACTTAATTTCATCAAGAAGG